>CM057338.1:440959442-442159442 GCA_030015575.1 Agapanthus africanus
AGCCAGGCCAGTGTTGATACTTCGAGGGAGGTTTTCCAACACTTTCACGAAGTTCCTTAATTAAAGAACCTCTTTTCTCTGGGGGCTTAACCCCTCTGACACCTTTCTAGGAACCTACTTGGTTTATAGCATTGATCGTTAAGTGACGAATTTCCTGATAAGTAGTATATACTCATAGTAGGATCGGGATCCAAAATATCATCGTATGATAATGTTGAAGGAATCCTACCAACATTCATCAAACTCCAAAATGGTATGCTCTCTCTGCAAATTTCAGCTTCTTTAGAAACTCCCGATATTGATTTTTTTCCCCATGCTCTTATGACTTTGACTAAGGGCCAAATATGTCATAAGTTACATGTCAAGTTCTACCCATCATTATCCAGGTTAATTTGAACCCACCCGTATATACTCTTGACTAAGGGCCAAGAAAAGTAATACGACTGTCCCAAACCAACACATCTATCTATGCAACAAATGAATACCCCAGCAGCTACCAAACACTATGTTTTGACTAAGGGCCAAATATACATAGCTTGAATATTACTGAATACCCAAATGAAATGACGGAGGGCTACGAATGGTTTTTGGCAAAACCGTGAACGCAGTGAACTTGATATAATCGAAGGAACCTGATACTTTTTAAAAGGAGTGGTTAAAGCTCCGCAATTAAAAATTCTGATCTTTTAAAAATAACCGAGAGGTTTCTTTTAAATTTGTTCCAACGATTGAACTTTGGTTTATTTTCTTTGCATTATAATAATGCGTCCCTTCATTTATCCAATCATTGCAAAAAACAACGAAAATACCACGTCCTCTTATGCCATCCGCATTCGCCACGGGGTCCCGTCATCACCCGTTAGGTTACTTAACTAACAACAGAGCGGGGGCTGGGCTAGCGCGGGTGTAAAACATAAGTGACGTCTAATAGCTATCATATATAGATATTGTACATTCGTCAGACGCAATAATAAGCATTCCAGATCACAGATGAACTTTATTGGATTTATTAGCAATCCGCATTTGCTTTGAGCCTGCAATAAAAGACGGATTACACAGTTGTGATGAATAGCCATTACCCCACTCTAGACCCCTACGGGTACGGCAAACTACCTGCCAAGTACCCGAAGTGAAGTGGTCTCCCTTAACAAAGTGAGTAGGCCACTAAACACTTCAAAGTACCCGGTAGTTTGTGTACCCCGCCTTGGGTCTATCCTAGGAGCAAAAACAGTAAAAAGAAATAATACAACGGTGTCTACAACCGCAACCTGGATGTGCCCCGCAAAAGAATATTACATCATATTACATTTACATCGAATGAATGAATATTAAACCCATCTCAAACCCCGGCTAATCATCACAACATTCCGATCAAGTCCATATACACAAACAGCAAACATTACAGAAATGTGCAACCCCCTGCCAACCGACATACTAGCAGTTATGGGAGATTTACGATCACATTAAACATTACAGATAAAAACCCAATTAGCAAATATCTTAGAACATCGATCGAATACCATATTCCGTGTCTACCCCAAAAGCAAACATGCATTGAAGTAACCTGGGCAGAAACAGTATATCCAGGAAAACAAAACACAAGAAATTAAGAATTACCGTGAAACTCCGAGACAACTCGGCGTTGACTCAGCGACGGATCCGCGGCCAAAAGCACCATTTGGCCGCGGTTCCGCGGCCGTGTTGCCAAGTTGCCTCCTCAAATTTTCCCAGATCTCTTATAATACCCTGCTATGAATTTTAAGGTATGTCAAATCTTTTTTTAGACACTTTTAAAATTAACAGAAACTTAGGGTTTCGAATTTTTGTTTTCGTGTTTTTCTGTCGATTGAACTTCTAATCAGTTGCTAATAAGCTAGTAATGGTTTAGTTGGCTCTGATACCACTGTAAGTCCATATCACGCACCCCACGAACTTGCGGGGAGGCGGAATATATGAAAAACGATTATCAAAGTTTCATAACACGGACTTGAGCGCATAAATCGTTTCTAAACCATTGCTAACTATCTACTAGAGGTTTAACTACTCGGATACGAAGTTATACCTCACGTTACTTGTCCTTCGGGTCTTCATCGCGGTCCTCCACTCCTCGTAGGCTCCTTGGAACATCGACACCTCAACGTCCTCCTCGAATCAAAGATGATCCACCCGAGAGCTCCTACTACAAGCTTGATCTCTAACTTGGGATAACTAGGTTGCTCAAAGTGCTAATCTAAGCTACCTAGGGGATATAGAGTGAGGTTATGGAAGTATTAGTCTAGTTAACCCTTGATCTCAACACATGAGAGGTTAGGGTTAGGGTTTGAAGAGGGAAAGCTTGAGGAGAGAGAAGGTGAGAATATGAATTACTTTGGATGAATGAAATCATTTGAGTATATATGAAACATATGATATTATTAAGTAAATAATAAATAAAGCATTATTATCATGTTTCATTAATACCCTAAGTGATTCATCATATGAGTCATATAAATCATTAAATGAATCATTAACTCATTACATGAATCACTACATGACTCACTAATCCAATTAATGCAAATGCCACCTTAGCCTCCAACTCACCATGTTTCTAGAAGCTTCCCGGAAAATTACGAAAACGCCCCTCCAATCCGTGAAAACACGGAAAAACTTTAGACTGTATAAATCCAATAACCCGATACTAGAATCTGGCTTAAACCAAAGTCGGCTAGTAAAAACTGTCCGAAAAGTCGTACGTGCATAAACACACGTACGCGTACGAACCCTTGTCGTAAAAACCATACGACCTCTATATCGTTTCGCCTGGAGCAGGGAAACTCTCTGTGTGGGACTCTAAAGACTCGACACTATGCTGGCAGTGGGTTTAATCATAGACCGCAAGCGGCACTAACTGTACGTACCGGTCCCAAGGTAGATGTCGATAAGAAGGCCGATGAGGAAAACCATCCGAACTCCTACTGAGCCTGATGTGACAATCTCCGTACAGTCCGGTCTGTTCGTCTTAAACTATCGCATATCAAGCCTAGGGGGCGGCAAGCGTCAGTCCCCTAATAGCTGTATAAGTCGTGTCGGAGCGAAGCCCATTACACCCTGAGAATCTACTGGAAGCTACCAGTATATCTCGCTTGCCCTGGCCAGGGGCTTTGCGTAATGGCTCTCTGACACAGCGCGATATCAACTCCCAATACCGGGAGAGACGAATCCTATCTAACCGCCGCTGCCTCCAAGTGCTCGGGACTGCACCCAACTGCTACCTGTTTGCACGACTCCTTTGAGCCGTGGTAGGGTAGCAATCTAAGAACAGTGGGACACACTCGAGGCGAAGTAGCAGTGTGAATTCTGCGGACTATGCTGTACTCATGTCACCTGGGAACTGTTAACTGACGATGGGTATAATACCAACCAATCAGTTCCCCTGCGAGTCTTTTCCGGTGTACTCGTAACCAAACGAGCACCTGTATACTATCTCCAGTACGACGTACTGATGGCTGTGGGACAAACCATCTCCCCAACTGGGATGAGAAGCGTACACACTTAGTCTACTCCAGAATATCGATGCCCTATCTTGATAATCCAACGACCAGGGACCTGTATAGGATGTTGGTTACAGACTACCCAGCCCCCACTAGTGTGACTGACATCACAATGCTGGTAATCTAGCAAAGATCCTATGGGCTCTACTAATATGTATAAGTGATACGTTACAAGAAACATATGCATATATTAAAGTAGACACAAACCAAGTAGCATACTACCATGTTTAGCAAGATTGTATATACAACTGTGAATATCCCAAGCTTCCATTAAGTAATATACATACGAGCATGATACAATAATGGCCCCTAGGGCATATACACTAACAACAACATGTTCAAGCAGTAGATGGTAAGCATTACGAGATAGAAATCAATAGCCAGAGCTGCTCTGGACTGCAGTCCAGAGCCGCTCTCCGAACTAGTTTCCGTCGTCTTTTCAGTATAGAAACAATTTAAAACTTTTATGAGATTCCAGGCCGTCGAGTCGGTTTCGATTTGAGCCCTCTAACGCATCATTCCAATTTTTAAACAATTAATTATGATTTTTACAAGTCTCAGACGCGGGAAATTTTCAGTTTTAACGGTGTAATTGGGGATGATCGTTCAAGTCAGTAACGATTATATTTTTCAGCCAAGTTTTAACACAATGTTCATTACCATACGGGCTAGCTTATATGATCAATGTCCGTCAATTTAATGGAAGGTTTTCGTTCGGGTTTTGCATCAAACACTTGTGTCATAAAATTTTACACGAATCATATACACGGAATTAATAGGATTTTGAATTGTAACAGAATAATCTAGCATGTAGCAAGTAGGGTACTTGCCTGGAGATGCGTTGACGACACACGGCAGCGGCAACGGCACGAACGCGCAACGAACGACACGGTTTGGGTTCACGGCCTCGGCTCAAGTTTGGGTTCGTTGTCGGAGTTGCCCGGGGGATGGCTCGTGATCACTAGAGGCGGAGTGGGGTGCTGTGAAGCTCTTAGGGTGTGCTGGGGTCGGCGGAGGTAGATCCGGCGATGGGTGCAGCGAGGGGGTCGACTCGAGTGTTTGGAGCTTGGTGTGGCCGTGGAGAGAGGGAGGAAGCAGCGGTGGTGCTCGGGTTGGTGAAGGTGGTGGAAGTTGGTCGTCGTCGTTGGGCCCAGAGGGGTGTTCGTCGGTGGCGAGAAGACGTGCAGGGGAGGCTCGGAGGTGGGTCGAAGATTGAATGGGTTTAGGATGATAGGTAGAGAGGGGAGATGGGTAGGCTGTGAGATGAGGAGTTGACTGAGGTGGTCATCGTCGTCGTCATCGTCGCAGTTCAGCGGGTTGTAGGGATGAAGCTGGGAGTTTTTGGAGAAAGGAGAGGAGGAGGGAGAACGAGAGTGAGGAGGAGAGAGTTAGAGACGAGGTGGGGCTTGAGGAACTCGTGAGCGCGCGTGCAGTCGTGGTCTTGAGGAGCGGGAACGTGGGGCGACAATGCGAGGCATTGGCGACGACATGGGAAAGTAGGGGAAAACGAGCGGGAAACGAGAGAGAAGTGGGGAAGAAGAGTGCTAACGGGTTGGGTCGGGTCGTGTAAGGAGTTGGGCTGGGCCGGTGAGGATTTATTTGTTTGGTTTATTATTTTTTTTCTTTATGTAGGCTTGGTGTTGTTGGGGATTAAATATATATGTGTGTGTGTGTGTGTGTGTGTGTGTGTGTGTGTGTGTGTGTTTATTTAGTTTTGGCTGGGCTGGTGTTTGGGGGGAAAACGGGCTAGGCTTTAGGGATTAATACATATATTATGTTTTTATTTTGTTTGTTTTTCCTTTGGGCTTTGATTTTAATTTATTGTTTAGGAAAATTAAATACTAAAAACTTAAGCAACCAATTTTAAGCAAAATAATACGAGAAAAATAGGAAAACATTCGGGGGACTAGGAAAAATATAGAAAGATTTTATTGGTGGAAATGGGGATTTACATCATACCCTCCTTACAAAAATTTCGTCCTCGAAATTTAAAAAAGTGACAACGAAACAACAGCACAAAACAAAGAGATGTGGAAAACGTGCACGGATATCTTCCTCACGCTCCCAGGTAGATTCTCCTGGGGAACGACCGCCCCAAGACACTCGGACTAACGGAATGACTTTATTCTTCAGCACTTTCTCTCTGCGGTCGAGGATGGTGGTGGGCTGCTCCTCGTAAGATAGGTCGGTACCCAAAGCTAACTCCGAATAGTCCGGAACGTGGCTCTCATTCCGAACATAACGCCGCAACTGAGATACGTGGAAGGTATGGTGCACACCAGCTAGCGATGGAAGCAAGGCAAGTCAATAGGCCACCTCTCCGACTCGCTCTAGCACCTCAAAAGGTCCGATGAAACGGGGACTGAGTTTCCCGCGACCTCCAAACCTGATAACTCCGCGGGTAGGGGAAATCTTCAGGAAAACGTGATCTTCGACTTCAAATTCTAGTGCTCTCCTGCTGGTATCTGCCCAACTCTTCTGTCGATCCTGAACCGTCTTAATGCGCTGCCTGATCATTTGGACCTTGTCGAATGTCTGAACAATGAGCTCGGGACCCAGTAATCTCCGTTCTCCCACATCATCCCAACAAACTGGGGATCGACACTTCCGTCCGTAAAGTGCTTCGAAAGGAGCCATCTAAATGCTAGCCTGGTAACTATTGTTATAAGAAAACTCAACTAGATGCAGATGGTCTTCCCAGGAACCCTGGAAGTCCAACATGCAGCTCTCAACATATCCTTGAGCGTCTGAATCGTACGCTTGGATTTTCCGTCCGTCTGCAGGTGATAAGCTGTGCTGAACTTGAGGCGGGTACCCAAACTCTCCTGTAAGCTCCTCCAAAAGTGCGAAACAAATCTGGTGTCTCGATCTGACACAATGCTGACCGGGACTCCGTGAAGTCGTACTATCTCCTGCATGTATCTCTCCGCAGGTGACTCTGTCAACTGTCCCACTCGGAATAGTAAGAAGTGTGCAGCTTTCGTGAGGCGGTCGACGATAACACAAATAGCGTTGTTGCCTCGTGGGATCCGTGGTGAGGCCGTCCCAAAGTCCATAGTGACGTGCTCCCATTTTCATTCGAGTATCGGAAGTGGTTGCAACAGTCTAGTCGTTCTGTGGTGTTTAGCCTTTATTTGCTGTCATATTAAGCACTTGGATTCCAACCATTCAATCTCCCTCTTCATTCCGTTCCACCATTAATCTTGCCTCAGATCTCGATACATCTTCGTGACTCCCGGATGTACATAATAACCTGAACTATGAGCCTTGGCTAGTACTTTTTCTCAAACATCTTCCCTCAGGAGCGCAGAGTCTGCTACCGAATCTCAAAAGACTGTCTTCATGTATGAGTAAGTCAGTCCTCAGCCCGGCTTCTACTTGCGCTTTGAACTTTTGCAATCGAGGATCATCCGCTTGTGCAGCCTTGATGCGATCCACAAGAGAATACTGCACCTGTAGTTTCCAAAATTGGCTGATTGCGCTCGGTGTAACGACTTCAAGCTCGAGTCTCTGGAAATCCTCAATGATGCTCCTCTGACTGGTCAACATCATGACCGCTGGCTTGCGACTGAGAGCATCTGGTATAACATTTACTCTTCCCGGATGGTACTGAAATCCTGAGTCATAATCCGCCCCTTGCTATAGCCATTGGCGTTGTCTCATATTCAATCCTCCATGAGTGAACATGTATTTCAGACTCTTGTGATCCGTATACACTTCCACCCCCTTTTTTTGCCCAGTAAGTAATGTCCCCAGATTTGTACTTGCAAAAACTACTGCGGCTAACTCCAATCCGCGTGTTGGGTAACTCCCCTCATGATTCTTTAGCTGCCGTGAGACATAAATAACTACCCGACCGTGTTGCATCAGAACGCGGCTTAAACCCTTCCATAAATCATCGTCGTGTATCACCACACCATCTGAATCGTTTGGCCTTGGAAGAATAGGCGTCGTAGTCAACATCAGTTTTAGTACCCCAAAAGCCTGAGTACATTCCTCTGTCCATACATGAGGCACTTCCTTCCACGTCAGCCGATTTGGGGGGTCAGGTAATTATAAGGTTCAAGGATGGGATAAAAGTAATGTCTTTGCAAGAAGGAAAGGAATTTGCAAGAAGGATCAATTAATGCATCAAATGGATTTTAAAGATACAATACTCTAGGAAAATTCGATCGAACCGAAACTTTATTAATCAAAACTTGACAGAGTACAACTGAGAGATAAACTTGGCCCTAAACTATACATCATTATTGTCTTATCCTAAGAAAAGAAAATAAGCTGCGTCAGTCACGATTGTGGAAGTTCAAAAAGTTGCGATATGCTCTCGCACTAAGATAGGGGCATCCATTCCCAAAGCATCCTTCCTGAAAGTATGCTTGAGCTTCTTCAGCCTCGAGTTCCTCTTCACTCGAGATTTCATCTTCCGATTCCTCCTCGGCTGGAGCTTCGTCTTCCGATTCCTCCCCTATAGGGTTTTCTTCCCCTAGCTTTTCCTCTTCGGCGGGAGCTTCCTCATCGGAGTCCTCCTCCATATGTTCTGCCTCTTCCGGGTCCTCTCCTGGATCTTCTGCCATAGGGTCTTCCTCAGGATTTCCCTCTTTAGGTCCCTCATCTGGATTCTCCTCTATTGCGTTTTCCTGTGGGTCCTCTTCTATTGGATCTTCTTCTGGATCCTCCTCCTCAGGATCTCCTTCTGGGTTCCCTTCCACTGCATGTTCCTATGGATCCTCTTCTATTGGGTCTTCTTCGGGATCCTCCTCCTCGGGATCTTCTTCTGGGTTCCCTTCCACTGCATGCACCTGTGGATCCTCTTCTATTGGGTCTTCTTCGGGATCCTCTTCTTCAGGGTCCTCCTCCGGGTCTTCCTCTTCATCGTCCGAATCATTAATCATATTGATCTCCGGAATTGCTACATCGACTCCGTCGTTCTCGGATTCGCTGTCGTTGAAAATGACCTGTGGGCCATCAACCTCGTCATCTGAACTCACTAATACACAGTCGAAAGAAACGCAGGACTGAGTGTCCTTATCGAGAAGCGGTGCGGCCCCAGGGTTGGCCATGGTCTGAAACGCAAAGGTTATGATAAGATAGTGGAACGCGAATGAAAATAATGATTAATGATGCAGAACACGAGAAAAAGATAGACTAGATAAGATTCAAAACATGAACTTGAATGGTGATGCACAAGTAGTATATGAAAGTGAAAGCAAGGAAATAGAGTATGATTCAAGGGATCCCTAAATTGGACTGCAATCTTATTCTAAACCCGGCACTCTGATACCAACAAAACCATGTCACGCCCCGCTTCCTAAAATACGGAATACAAGGGTGACAAGGCCAGCCATGCTCCTACGATCAAGGAAAAACCCTGTCGTGGTCACATTTCGGCTTCTATCATTATATGGTACTCAGTGAAATACAATACGAGTAAAGAGAATCCAGTCACTAAAACTATAAGATATAAAGAGATCTGAGCTCGAAGGAAGTAAGTAAGAGAGCAACTAACCAGGAATATCAGTGGAGAAATGTAACTGGTCCACTGATCTGGATCTTCACGGTCTCCTCGAGATTAGACAAATCCACCTCTATCACTGAGCATGCATACTCAGGTCGTCAGAGCGACACTAGAAATAATGTAATAGTAACAAAAGGCAAGAAAATAAAAATAATAATGATGGGGATAAAATGCAGGTAATCAATATGTCATTAACTGAAGCAAAGTATGATATGTGTCCCTATCAGTCTCTAAGTCATCTTTGAAATCGAGTTGTGGAAAGGATGATCATGTTTAACGAGGGTCTCGTACATACCCGAGACTACGGCCCGCTATCGCCCGGGAAATAACCCTGTCAGCCGAACCGTTATGCCCAACCTAATATATATAAGAGTCGCTGTTCGAATGATCATCCTATAAATCACTGTCCTCGCTAAATACGATGCTCTTTCCACTTCGATTTCCCCTTTTCCCCCAGGTTTACACTATTTATGAGTATGGTCTAGTCGTGTACAAGTATGCACCATTAGCACGGTTTTGTCACTGTTCACTGTATTATTCACTGTCACGAATCATTCACTTTTTCATTGGCGTACTTGACACTCCTAAACCAATAACATTCACGCACGATAATGCATTATACACTGAATAATAACGTGCACTATCACTATGTGTATGGTAATCGGGTAAGATATGTGCATTCATGCAGTTAACAAGACATGTGTAATATGAACTATTATGCACCTTATGAACTTATAAAAATTACCTTAAATCATACGTTCAAAATTAAGTAAAATGATACAAAGACGGTGGTAAGTAAACTCAGTCGGAAGTTCAGCAAAATTTATTTCAGTATAATCGGATTTTGGGTTTGCAAGTTACAACCGTTTCTTTTTAAGTGTTCGCTGCTGGAATTTCAGTTCCTGAACTGAACGTCCATTTCGCGACACAATTTCACCCTGTTTGGATCAGAATTTAGCGACACTATAGTTGAACGAAATTTAGGTTTTTCAATAGGGTTTCCAACGCACTAGACGGACTCTCAATTGCACCTCTACGTCAGAGGTTATGTATTGTACAACAATAGGGTATCAGTTATGTTTCTGTTTGGGACTTCTATACGTCCTGTTCATTTAAATTACAGTTTAAATAGTAAACGATGGTGAAAAGGGGTGAAATCACTTTCATTATTTATTTAACTATTTCATCTTCACTATGGTGTAGGGTTCTGCAATACAACATGTTCAAGCAGTAGAGGGTAAGCATTACGAGATAGAAATCAACAGCCAGAGCTGCTCTGGACTGCAGTCCAGAGCCGCTCTCTGAACTAGTTTCCGTCATCTTTTCAGGATAGAAACAATTTAAAACTTTTATGGGATTCCAGGTCGTCGAGTCGTCTTCGATTTGAATCCTAAAACGCATCATTCCAATTTGTAAACAATTAATTATGATTTTTACAAGTCTCAGACGCGGGAAATTTTCAGTTTTAACGGTGTAATTGGAGATGATCGATCAAGTCAGTAACGATTATATTTTTCAGCCAAGTTTTAACACAATGTTCATTACCATACGGGCCAGCTTATATGATCAATGTCCGTCAGTTTAATGGAAGGTTTTCGTTCTGGTTTCACATCAAACACTTGCGTCATAAAATTTTACACGAATCATATACACGGAATTAATAGGATTTTGAATTGTAACAGAATAATCTAGCATGTAGCAAGTAGGGTACTTGTCTGGAGACATATTGACGATGCACGGTAGCGGCAATGGCACGAATGCGCAACGAATGGCATGGTTTGGGTTCACGGCCTCAGCTCGAGTTTGGGTTCGTCGTCGGAGTTGCCCGGGGGATGGCTCGTGATCACTGGAGGTGGAGTGGGGTGCTGTGAAGCTCCTGGGGTGTGCTGGGGTCGGCGGAGGTAGCTCCAGCAATGGGTGCAGCGAGGGGGTCGACTCGGGTGTTTGGAGCTTGGTGTGGCCGTGGAGAGAGGGAGGAAGCAGCGGTGGTGCTCGGGTTGGTGAAGGTGGTGGGAGTTGGTCGTCGTTGTCGTCGTCATCGTGGGGCCCAGAGGGGTGTTCGTCGGCGGAGAGAAGGCGTGCAAGGGAGGCTCGGCGGTGGGTCGAAGATTGAATGGGTTTAGGATAATAGGTAGAGAGGGGAGATGGGGTCGACTGTGAGATGAGGAGTTGATTGAGGTGGTCGTCGTCGTCGTCGCGGTTCAGCGGGCTGTAGTGATGAAGCTGGGAGTTTTTAGAGAGAAGAGGGGAGGAGGGAGAACGAGAGTGAGGAGGAGAGAGTTATAGACGAGGTGGGGCTTGAAGAATTGGTGAGCGCGCGTGCGGTCGTGGTCTTGAGGAGCGGGAACGTGGGGCGACGATGCGGGGCGTTGGCGACGACATGGGAAAGTAGGGGAAAACGAGCGGGAAATGAGAGAGAAGTGGGGGGAAAGAGTGCTAACGGGTCGGGTCGTGTAAGGAGTTGGGCTGGGCCGGTGAGGATTTATTTCTTTGGTTTATTATTTTTTTTCTTTCTGTGGGCTTGGTGTTGTTGGGTATTATATATATATGTTTATTTAGTTTTGGCTGGGCCGGTGTTTGGGGGGAAAACGGGCTAGGCTTTAGGGATTAATACATATATTTTGTTTTTATTTTGTTTGTTTTTCCTTTGGGCTTTGATTTTAATTTATTGTTTAGGAAAATTAAATACTAAAAACTTAAGCAACCACTTTTACGCAAAATAATACGAGAAAAATAGGAAAACATTCGGGAGACTAGGAAAAATATAGAAAGATTTTATTGGTGGAAATGGAGATTTAATTCTTCCTCTAGTTCAGATTTGCACAAGCAAATCTCCCCACAAGTTGAGAATTTAATTCTCATCGGGGAGATTTTGTTCTGCAGATTCAAAACTTAGGGGAAAAGAACTAAGTTAAAAAGAAATAAAAGGAACATATGGGAATTTAATTCCTTCAAAAATTAGGGTTAGGGTTTATGATGCACTAGTTCCTTCATTAGGATACTCGATGATAACGTAAATGTACAAATTTACCGTAAACTTAAACCTTCATATAAGATCTTAGTTCTTCCTCTGGTTGAGATTTGCAGAAGCAAATCTCCCCACAAGTTGAGAATTTAATTCTCATCGGGAAGATTTTGTTCTGCAGATTCAAAACTTAGGGGAAAAGAACTAAGTTAAAAAGAAATAATAGGAACATATGAGAATTTAATTCCTCCAAAATTTAGGGTTAGGGTTTAGGGTGCACTAATTCCTTCTGTAGGATACTCGATGATAACGTAAACGTACAACTTTACCGTAAACTTAACCCTTCATATAAGAACTTAGTTCTTCTTCCGGTTGAGATTTTCTAAAGCAAATCTCCCCACAAGTTGAGAATTTAATTCTCATCGGGGAGATTTTGTTCTGCAGATTCTAAACTTAGGGGAAAAGAACTAAGTTAAAAAGAAATAGCAGGAACATATAGGAATTTAATTCCTCTAAAAATTAGGGTTAGGGTTTAGGTGCACTAGTTTCTACAGTAGGATACTCGATGATAACGTAAACATACAACTTTACCGTAAACTTAACCCTTTATATAAGAACTTAGTTCTTGCTCTGGTTGAGATTTGCAGAAGCAAATCTCCCCACAAGTTGAAAATTTAATTCTCATCGGGGAGATTTTATTCTGCAGATTCAAAACTTAGGGAAAAAGAACTAAGTTAAAAAGAAATAACAGGAACATATGGGAATTTAATTCCTCCAAAAATTAGGGTTTAAACCTATATAAAGAACCTAGTTCTTTAAAAAAATGATGATGATCCAACATCTTTAAATATAACTTTTTTATCGACAATTTATTTACTTCAACGACAAACTTGTATCTATGGATTTTCTTCTTTGTCAGTAACCATCCCGTTCTTAAATTTCTCAATATAGTCATCATAACCTACCATTTATATGTTATACAGTATAACATAGCCCATGAGTACATCAGAGTTAAGGACTGGATGCACGTGGATTGGCAACAATGTATGAAACCTAAGTTTGTCGTAGGAGTTGCTGCTTTCATTGAATTTGCACGCACACTTAATAAAATCGTATTAGAGAAGATTCTCTGCCAGTGCGATAGATGTGGGAATAAGTACTGACAGAAGGTAGAATTCGTAGATCTTTATATCGTTAAACATGGTTTTACTAGACTATATATAACTTGGCTATATCACAGGGAAGGAGAAAAGGAAGACAGTAATGCGGCAGAAGAAGAAAGAGAAGACGGTAATGCGGCAGAAGAAGAAGACTGTAATTTCTTTCCAGGAGAAGAAATGGAGGATATGGTAGAGGCTTCCCTAGGTGATAGTATTCATACCGAAGATGACATTCCTTCCGGTCAAGGACCGCATGCGGATAAGTATGAAAAGTTCATGAATGATGCTAGAAGACCAATTTATGAGAATGCAAAGTATTCCAACCTATCATGGTTCGTCCAACTTTTTCAGATTAAGTGGCTAAATGGATGGAGCAACAAGTCATTCACAATGCTTCTGAAGTTCTTACAAGATTCTATGCCCCCGGGAAATAATGTGCCCGACAGCTGGTACGGAGTCCAGAAGATGATGTCTTATTTGGGTCTAAAGTTTGAGAAGATTCAATCATGTCATAAAAATTGCGTGTTGTACCGGAAAGAGAATTCAGATTTGAAAGAGCGTGCAACATGCGGAGAGGCCAGGTATAAGCTGAAAGATTCTGATAAGAAGCCCGATATACCTGTCAAGATAGCACGATAGTTTCCCATAACACAGAGACTGCAGAAGCTATTCAGGTGCAAGAAAAGCCGAGGCAATGATTTGGTATCACCAGCTCTTCCAAGTGAAGCTGAAAAAATGAGTCATCCAAGAGATTCACCGGCATGGAAGGATTTCGATAGGAGGCACGAAATATTTAGTAGTGATCCTCGCAATGTCAGGCTCGGACTCGCTAGTGATGGTTTATGCCCATTCAACTATATAGCTGGAAGCCACAACACATGGCCCATTGTAATGATAGTTTATAATCTGTCGCCTTGGTTGGTTATGGATCAATCCTAGTTTATGATGCCTCTTCTTATCGACGGACCAAACTCACCGGAAAACAATATCGATGTCTATCCCTGACCTCTGATTGATGAGTTAAAATCTTTATTCATTGATGGTGTAGAGACTTACGATACAAACACAGATACAACCTTCACACTGTGTGCGGCTTTAATGTGGACAATTAATGACTTTCCTGCGTATGGAATGCTATTAGGTTGGTCCGTACACGGTCACAAAGCATGACTTTATTGCCATCAATATACAACATCGAAATTCTTGAATTTTAGCAGGAAGGTTTGTTATTGCGGTCATCGGCGTTTCCAGCTACTAGACCATCCCTACAGGTTAGACGCTGCTCACTTTGATGGTCATCAGGAGTTTCTTCTGCCTCCAGCCTCATTGTCCGGAGAGGACGTGACTGCTCAGTGAGATGGTTACAGTAATGTTACCTTCGGGATAGATCCGGCAAAATAGGTGAAACCACCCTACTGGAACAAGTTAAGCATTTTCTTCGAGCTTCCATACTGGTCAACAAATTTATTGCGTCATTGTCTGGACGTCATGCACATAGAGAAGGAAGTATCCGAGCACGTACTCAACTTGCTTCTTTGTAAAGACGGAAAATCGAAAGACAACCTCCGTGCTCGGATGGATCTTCAGGAATGGGAAATTAGAAGTGAATTTCATCCTAAACCAATCGCGGGTAAACTAGGAAAGTTTGTACTTTCTAATGCCGCGTATCATATGTCAAAACCGAAGAAGAAAAGATACATGTAGGTGTTACATGATTTGAAAGTTCCTAGAGGCTTCTCAGGATCATTTAGCAAGAAAATAAAAATTGTGAAAGGAAAGATCGATGGGCTGAAAAGTCATGATCATCATGTTATTATGGAGCACATTCTTCCATTAGCCCTCGGGACTTCCCTTCCTGAATCGGTTGGTCTAGTAATCAATGAGCTTTGTTGCTTTTTTAGAGAATTATGTGCTAAAACCCTTGATGTTATGATGCTGGAGAATCTAGAAAATTCTATTTCGTTGATACTTTGCAAGTTTGAGCGTATTTTCCCACGTCATTCTTCGATATCATAATACACCTGACGGTTCATCTTGCAACGGAGGCTAAGTTAGCCGGACCGGTACAATATCGATGGATGTATCTCTTCGAAAGGTACGTGGAATTTTTTTGTTTCACGCAATTTGTAAAATTATTGTTGTCATATATGCCCGTATTTATTTATTTAACATATTTTCTTTAGGTACCTCTACACTCTAAAAAGTATATACGTAATAGAAATCGACCAGAGGGTTCTATCATGCAAGGTTATCTTCTAGATGAAGCAACCACATTTTGTTCCCGCTATCTGGATGAGAACATTGAGACGAAGCTTAACCGGCCTCGGAGAATTCAGGACGGGCCATATGGTAAAGCTGATTATAAGAGAGTAGATACTATGTTTATTAACAAGATATATCGGTTTATCCTCCTCGATAGCGCATGTCTTGAAGAAATTAGAGAGTAAGTTTTTTTGGATTAATTGTTATATTTGTATTTGTGTGTGTATGAAACAATATAATAATAATGTTATAAATTATTGATGAGAACAGAAATCATTTTAATGAGGTGGGTGAGGGGCATCCTGATTGGAATGATGAACGATTGGAAAAATATCATCAAGATAATTTTTGCGATTGGGTTGCAGATTATGTAAGTTCGAATAATATGTTATTGCTACCAGTCTTAATCTAAACATATATCATTATGTATTTGTCGTAAAAAAAAATTTGACAGATCCACGATCTGAACTTGTCTGCATCATTAGAGAGTGATTCAAGATGTTTAGCTCAGTTTTCTAGTATGTAGGTTGCATATTATGAAGGATTCGGTATCCTTAGATACAAATTTGAAGTTAAGGACATAGAAACATCTCGAACCACTCAGAATAGTGGGATTTCGACAGTAGGATCGGATGGTGTGATTTATTATGGATACTTAAATTGCATACTTCGCATCCAATATCTGTTTTATATATTTCAATGTGCTTGGTACGATACACAAACCGATAAGGATAAGTGGAAAAACAATCTCGGGACTTGGAAAGATGAATATGGATTGACTAGTGTGAACACATTTTTATTTTATGGTCAGAACGATCCATTTATCTTTCCGGACCAAGTGTTCCAAGTATACTACTTACAGTGCTTGAAGCATCCGGAATGGAGTGTCGTATGCCGTTAGAAACCCAGGGATGTTTACGATGTCCCAAAATTCGAGGATCGTATAGAGGACAGCGATGATGATGAAGAAGAGAGAAGACTTAAAGTGCTCTAATCGTCTGTTTCAAAAGACGGGTTGTTTTCGGCCGATCGTGAAGTTACGTGGGTTAGAAATGATATCGAGGATGAAATCCAAGTAGATATGTCTAACGCGTCCACGAAACGAAAAAGGTTATCAGTAATGTTATATTATTACTTCACATTTTTACGATCTATACATATATAGCATGCATATGTAATGATTGTACTTTTGTCTAGATTTGACGACAACCGGAGTAGTGAGGGGCGGCAGGAGCACCAGCCGTGGCCGAGGCAGAGGTAGAGGCAGAGCGGTTCTTCCGCCTGGAGAGCTGTGTAGGGAGCTTCAGAGGGCCGATCTTACACCCCGATCGGAGACCCCTTCGGATGACTCCTTCCGTGTGGACTTTTCCACACCTCCAGATATATTGTGCGGATATTCATTTTGAATGTAATATTATACATATACATGCATATTTTTTCAAAATTGGTTATATTGTCAATGTTTGATTGTCTAGCTGTTGGTGGTGCATCCACATCAGAGGCAGAGGCCACTCCCGCACCTCCAGGTATGTTTATATATCCTATAGTTCATGCATATTGATTTAGAATGTTATATCATAAATATACACACATTCTTTTTTCTCTTACTTAGACAATCATTTTTTTATTGTCTAGCTATAGGTGGTGCCTCCATATCTCGGGCAGTGGCCACCACCGCACCTGCGGGTATATTTATATATCCTATAGTGCATGCATATTGATTTAGAATGTTATATTATTGATCTACACATTCTTTTTGCAATTACTTATATAATCTATTTTTAATTGTCTAATTATATGTGGTGCGTCCACATTTGGCGCAGGACCCACTCCCGCCACTTCCGTACCCTCCGCTCAGTCTGCAGGTTAGTATGAATAAATATAAAATATTTATTTATTTTACATATCCTCTAAGAATAAAAATGAACTTCATGTAATTTTATCGTCAATGTTTATTTTCTAGTTGGAGGGGATGTGTCCACGTTCAGGTCACCGGCTGTTCCTCACCGGAGGAACTATCGTCCCGCTCATGCCGGTGCCCAGGCCCAGGCTCATGCCCGTGGCCGAGGCAGAGGTAGAGGCAGAGCGGTTCTTCCGCCCGGAGAGCTGTGTAGGGAGCTTCAGAGGGCCGGTCTTGCACCCCGATCGGAGACCCCTTCGGATGACTCCTTCCGTATGGAATTTTCCACACCTCCAGGTATATTGTACGGATATTCATTTTGAATGTAATATTATACATATACATGCATATTTTTTCAAAATTGGTTATATTGTCAATGTTTGATTGTCTAGCTGTTGGTGGTGCGTCCACATCAGAGGCAGAGGCCACTCCCGCACCTCCAGGTATGTTTATATATCCTATAGTTCATGCATATTGATTTAGAATGTTATATCATAAATATACACACATTCTTTTTTCTCTTACTTAGATAATCATTTTTTTATTGTCTAGCTGTAGGTGGTGCCTCCACATCTCGGGCAGAGGCCACCACCGCACCTGCGGGTATATTTATATATCCTATAGTGCATGCATATTGATTTAGAATGTTATATTATTGATCTACACGTTCTTTTTGCAATTACTTATATAATCTATTTTTAATTGTCTAATTATATGTGGTGCGTCCACAATTGGCGCAGGACCCACTCCCGCCACTTCCGTACCCTTCGCTCAGTCTGCAGGTTAGTATGAATAAATATAAAATATTTATTCATTTTACATATCCTCTAAGAATAAAAATGAACTTCATGTAATTTTATCGTCAATGTTTATTTTCTAGTTGGAGGGGATGTGTCCACGTTCAGGTCACCAGCTGTTCCTCACAGGAGGAACTATCGTCCCGCTCGTGCTGCTGCCCGGGCCTAGGCTCATGCTGCTGTTGCCGGAGGTATATATCGCACTTCAATTTTCGTTAAATCTTAGATTTCTTAATACCACTTTTTCTTAATATTGATTGTCTTGATATTTCTTGTAGTTGCAGGACAGCCCTATCCCGAGAGTGGGACTCGAAGGCCGAATCAGTCCTACAGGCTGAGGCCCGATAAAGCTAGGGGGAGACAGCATTCCCCCTCTTATTTACCCCCGATTATCGCTATACCGGCGATTATGCCGAGAGATTCGTCTGGTATATGGGGGATGAGAGCCGCCTCGTGAAGAAGTATCCACTTCACGTTGAGTGGGGCGATCAGCACCAGCGCTCATTTGCCCTCTTCTGGGATCCGGCTCGGGTATTAATATATATTTTCATTTGACTTATCCAATATAATTATTATTATTTAACACTTTCAATTTAAATACATTGTTTTTTTGTATTTGCAGTTGGATTACGACTTTCAGCCTATACCTAACCCTGATCACCCTGAGAGAGTGCTCGATCTTCACGCTCTGTACAATGGCCTGATGAAGAACATGCAATAAAAAGTCTGATACAATAGGAACGAGCTGAAGATCGATTTCTATTCCCTATGGATGGCGACCCTTGAGGCATAGAGAGCGGCTCTCCTACATACTCCGGCCTTTGCGAGAGTCGACGTAGATACATGGCCTCTCTTGTGCCAATATTTCGACTCTCAGCGCAAACAGATTTGTAATTTAAATGTAATTCATTGTTAAGTATATAATTTATTTTTTGTGTTGCTTAATTAGAAAACTAAATTTGAATGTGTTGTGCAGAAACAAGTCGATCTAAACAAAGAGAATAGAAAGTCGGCGAAGAGGGGTCGCCCCACTTATACAGGTGGCTCGAGGAACATTACTCGTGTCATGGAAGTATCAGTAAATTACAATAGATCTATTTTGATATAATGTAATATTAAGAGTTATTTTATAATATATGTAATTTTTTTGTGAATTGCAGAGAGCTCAGACCCTGGCACAGGGTGGTACACCGAGTGTGCTGACCGTGTATCTTGCCGTCCACAGCACCTCGACAGATCCCGCCACAGGCGAGCTTCGATTCCCCGACACCGCTACCCAGGAGTATTGCGTATGTGTTAATATTTATTCCAGCAAGTTTGAAATTTTTGTTTTGAAAATTTCAAATTTAAATGATATACTTATATTTTAATGGTTAATATGGGTGTAGGAGCGGGTGGTTGAGCAGGCGGAGGCATTGGGGATCTATTTTACTGGACAGACCGATCCGATGCTGCTGACCCTGGTCCTAGATGTCGCACACGAAGGGCACCACGGAGGCTGGGAGAGAGGCCGGGGACTGGGTCCTAGCAGGGCCAATATGAGGTTGGACTCCACTCCGGCGGTTACTTCCCCTACCCCCCGTGAGTGACGTCTAGAGTATGATGTTGCCGCCTTGAACACCACCGTTGAGGAGTTGAAGGAGATGGTACGTATACTATTTAATAGTAAAATATTATATCACATTATAGATAGTAACGTATGCAATATTAGTAGTCTGAACTTATTTGGTTGTAGACCTAACTTTGATTAATCATACTTACATAAAACTATTTAATTAAAATAAACTATGGCTTTCCAAACTAGATACCCCAATGAGGCCTAAGTCCCTAAGTATTCATAGATTGGGATTTCGCATAACCTGATAATAATACGAACCCGACTAAAATCTAATACACCATTCTTACTCGTTTATTACACACAAAATTTAACAGGTGCGACAGGTTTCTTCGGCTGCGGCTCCACATGCATCTCCTTCGGCTGCGGTTCCGCAAGCTACTACCTCGGCTGCGGTTGCGTAGACTACCCATGCAGCTCCACAGCCCGCTCAGACTCCCGCACAGTCTGCTCCTTCATTAGTCGAGTTTTTGACGACTCAGGGCTGCACAGAGGAGCAGATGCGCCAGATTACGGCGATTATCAGAGGTGGAGGAGCCGGACCGAGCTAGGATAGCTTTGTTTATATTTTTGAGGATGTATATACTTATTTGATACATAATGTATAAATTTTGGACGATATTGGTGGTTGTTTGCTTGTTCACGATCATTTAGTTTGATATCGTATTTTTTTTGTTTATTTCTTTTATATACTATGCGTGAGATGTTGATTATGAATATTTCTTTATTTGGTTATATGATGTATATATTATTGTGCACAGGGCGGGGAAAAAATAGGAAGCCCTTTTTAAAAAAAACTTGATATTTTGTCCCTACGGATTAATCCGTAGAGCCATCTCTTGCACCTACGGATTAATCCGTAGGTGCAATGTTTGCCCCCACACAGTTAGTCGTACCTGATATTTTGTCCCTATGGACTCAGTAAAACTTTCCCCTACGAATTTATCCATAGGGGCATTAATCTGGACCTACGGATGTATTTGTAGGGGCATACATCCGTAGGGGTAATTATTTTATTTTATAAAGCAATAAATTAAAATATTTATCAGGCCCTACGGATTACTCCGTAGGGATAACTGTCCCTATGGATTAAGACGTAGGGGCAATTATTACTCCGTAGAGGCATATTCAGGACGAAGACTTGCACCTGCGGCCTTTGCACTTATGGGGTATTTTTTTGCCCCTACCGATATATCCGTAGGGGCAGTGTTTTGCTCCTACGGATAAATCCGTAGGGCAACCCCTTATTGTAGTAGTGTATTCAAGCATGGTTCTTACCATTCTCACCTCACTACCTTTACACCTTATTTCCATTTAAATTAATAAATGGATAAACCAAAATGAGGTGTCCACCTTCTAGAATGTTTTTCGTATAAATACGGAATACACTCAACCATATATACGTAAATTATTAAATCAATACCTGGTTTAATAATCCGGCTCAATTCTAAGACGGCTAGTATTATCAACCGTCCGATTGAAAGTCTGGATAATTAGTACAATCATTCGATCGAAACCTTGCACGTATCAAAATACGGCTACTACATCATTTCTCCTGAACCAAGAAAACCCTCTGTGTGGGACTCTAAAGTCTCGACAATAAGCCGGCAGTGAGTTACTGGATAAATCCATAACCACACGCACGTCAGCGGTACTAGCTGTACGTAACGGATACCCGGGTACTTTTCGGAAAGGAAGGTCGACGAGAAAACTCATCCGGATCCCTACTGAGCCTATCTATGACAATCTCCGTATAGTCCGGTCTCTTCGTCTAAGAGTGTCACATATCGGATTAGGGGGTGGATAAAGTCAGACCCCTTAATAACGCGATATTTCATGTCGGTGTGAATCCCATCACCCACTGAGAAACTCTTGATCCAAATCAGTAATTCTCGTCCATCTTAGCCAAGAATTTCTGGTGATGACCACTCGTGCACAGCGCGACATCAACTCCAAACACCGGGAGAGACGAATCCCTGACAATCTGTTCACTGCCTCCATGTAGCTCGGGACTGTACCCAACTAAAACCTGTTTGCACGACTCTTTTGAGCCGTAGTAGGGTAGTAATCATAGTACATTGGGAACTCACATGAGACAAATGACGATCTCAGGTCAAAGGACTTACCTATACTCATGTCACGTGAGAACTGCTATCTGACAATAAATATAATACCATCAAACATGTTCCCGGTGAGTCCGTCCAGTGTACTCACCCCCAGTGAGCACCTGTATACGATCTTAGGTGTGAAAGACCAATGGCTTCAGACCAACCATTGCCCCTCGTCGGGGTCTAGAAACGTATACACCAGTCTACTCCAGAATATCGATGCCCAGTCTCGATACTTCCATGACTAGGGACATTTAAGGATGTGCTTATGGACTACCTAACCCCCACATGTATGATCGACATCATAACGCTGGTAGTCAAGCAATAATCCTACGGGCTTCATCAACATGTAATAGTGATCTGTAATACCACCTAATGCATGTACATGATGATAAAGTCAAACCAGATAGAATACTATCATTTTGATTAAGACTGTTCATCCGTATAGGTCCTTTCTCAATTATCACAATCGCCTGCCTACGATTACAATAATTGACTTGAGGGTACTATATCCAACAATCTCCCACTTGCACTTAAGGCTAATTATTGCTGTGTAGCATACTCACAGCCCATGTGATACCGAACACCCAACTTCTCTACTAATCAATCTTGCAGAGCACGTTTGTGAAACTATTGTGTTCGAGAAATAGCCTCAGTGAGTGGATCCACTCCAATGTTTCTATCATTATCTCTCTATATCTCAACTTCGCGGAGAAAGACTATCTCCTAAAATGAGCGATACATGTCTTAGAATTTGTTTGGATATCTGATGGGACCAAGTCCACAAATGAACTCCAAATCCAATAAACTTCTTAGACCGTATCTTCCACTGAATTTAATCAGTATCCTGCGCCATACCTTCCTCAGTATCCGCTTGGACCATCTGCCCAACATACTGCCTCTCAAAAGAGGAAAAACTATTAATTCTGACAGCCACTCTTTCATCCTGGTCACCTTTGAAGTCTGAAATGATAACAGCCTCCTGAAGGAAGCTGTCGTTACCATATTCCAAGAACATCCTCTTATGTCCATAACTGCTTCCCAATATTTCTCCAGGATTGGATTAATATATGCTTATTGCATCCAGTGCAAAAGCAATATCTGGTGGTGTGGTACTTGACATTTAATGACTGACTTAATTGCCTAAGTAAGTGATATATCAATCATGCAAATCCCTCTCTACATCAACTTAGAAGACATCTCTTTAGAGAGGGTGACTCTATCACCTGCGGGTACACCACCACGCAAGGAGTCGTCCATTCTAAAACACTTTAGAATAATGTCAAAGTATCCAAATTGGGACACTTCCTAAATCTAGATCTAAAACCATATATCTAGTGACCAGAATCCCAGATATTTTATCCAGATCTAATGTGGAGAAACACCTTGTGACAACCACAGTATAACCGATCGTAGTATAGGAACATCACTTCCTATAAGGAGTACGTTATCCAAATACCAGGACATCACTCCGTACTACTTTCTTACCAGGTCCATCTATTATTCTGATGAAATCAAACTCTATGACTGTCACATCAAAAATAGACGATCTATTTCCGCTATACTTGCTTTAGTCTATAAATAGACATAAGCTACTGGCCCACCACGCTTCCGCTGCTCCCACTGACTACAACAACCCTCCAGCAGAGTCATATACACGTGCACTTCTAAAGATAATTTAGAACGACGCTATATTTATCCACTTGCCAGATCTTATAGTCTAAGATAGTAGTGGTGGCAAGCTTAGGTCATCAAAAACCCCTGTCACCGTTTTTTAGGAAAACCGAAGTACCTCTCGGGTGGCTGAGGTCACCCACCAAATCTGCGGAGGGGCTAATAGATTGTCGAATCCAATTGAATCTTTAGCTTATACTAAATTTTCAGTAATTGTTTGTGGTTCTGAAATCACTTCCAGTTCTACCATACTCCCACTTTTGTTTTTTGAAAAGAATTCGTTTTACTAAAGAGGAGGCGAGTTAAGAACAATATACTATTGATCTTCCAAATGGTAGAATATTAACCCTCGTCAAAGCCTGGGATAACCCACAAACTGGCATTACTGAAACGTGCCTTGAATTTATCCAGATTCTGGTTTTAAGCATAAGCCGAGCTACTCCATATACCTTAACAGCAATAAGATATGAATCCATTCTATATCCAATATAGAAATAAATGCACTAATTTAATTTGAACCAGATTCAAAAAACATGCAGTTGTTTCCAGTGTATATTGACTAAATGGAAGAAGGCCAAGCAACATTGCTCATCATGGAGCGTACTCACAGATGAGTAACCTAAGAGAGAAGCAAGTTCTCAAATATATTACTTACAATGGAATACCTAGCATAAGTATGTACACCTTCGATCACCACGAAGAATCCTGATACTTGCAATGTATGGTTCTCTACTTTATTCATTTACGTATAACTTCTTAAAATTTGGACCTTGTATTTCAACGAAATGTATGTCTAAAACCAGAGAAGTCATAAGTAAACGAAATATAATACGAGTATCAACCCCTTTGTTCTAATGGACATCGGACAACATGCAATACTTTGTATAAGTCCTTTGAGTTTAATAACTCAAACCCTGTGCGTCGTAGGTTGAAAACCGTATTATGGTTAAGAAGAATTACACCGTTGTTGAATGCACCTTACCTAACCATCATCTGATATAGGTAAACGTCACAAACATAATTTCAAAAATTTATATCTCACTTTATAAAATAAAAGTATAGATATATCAGTTTGAAAATTATGCATAACAACGGATATTCAAAACCAAATATTTGTCGTTTAGGCAAAACCCAAGCGATTTCCTCAAATATCACCAATTACAAAGAATTATGATATTTAGGATCTAATCACCCAATTCCCAATGTTCTACTCCCACTCAGCAACTGTAACGCCATATAAATGGAGAATCTAGTCTAGTAAATACATACCGTGGAGTCAGAATCTAATTGGGAAAACAGTTTTCAATTAATACCGCACAATAAAACTGAAATATTAAAATGTTTCGAAGGGGTGGCTGGGTATTCCTAGTAATGCCTTTTCCACCATCTAGATTCATGATTGTAATCGCAATTTTCCTTGCCCTCACTCCAATCTCTTTATATGTCTTTACTTCTTACCTTCTGTACACCATACATAGGCTATTTGGTTTTCTTCCTTCCCTACCTTTTAGCACCTGCCTAAGGTTTGGAAGAAGACTATCCAATAAGCATAATAGATGTACTCTCCTAATATTAGGAGCCCTTGCAACCTGAGAGAAGGGATAAAGAAAACACAACTGAATAATCTTATTCAATTTCTTCAGAGCCGGAAACCATCTTCGAACTGAAACAAGTTTTTTCGAGTTTGTATGTAACTATACGATAGCATACCTAAGCAATATGGATCTTCGTAGTGATACGGAGTGTTCTGGAAAAATGCAAAGGGGAAATAGGAGTGGCAGGGATATATGAAGCTTTTTCATGAATGATAGTAGTCGCAATTTCCTTTGCCCTCACTCTAAACCGTTTATATGTATCTACTTCTTACCTTCTGTACACTATACTCAGGCTAATTGGTTTTCTACTTTCCCTACCTTTCGGCACTTGCCTAAGGTTTGGAAAGACTATCCAATAAGCGTAATAGGTATACTCTCCTAATACTAGGAGCTCTCGCAACCTGAGAGAAGGTAAAGAGAAAAGACAACCGAATAATTCTATTCAATTTCTTCAGAACCGGAAACCATCCTCGAATTGAAACGAGTTTCTTCGAGTTCATATGATTATACGATGGCATACCCAAGTAATATGGATCTTCATAGTGATACGGAGTGTTCTGGAGAAATGCAATGGGGTAGTATGAGTGGCAGGGATATCTGTGACTTTTTGTGAACCATGACAATCCAAAACCAAAGTGTGTAAAAAGGTTCGATTAACTTGGTTCTTGGGTTTTAGTTTAAGGTCGGGTCATGGTCGCTACCAAAGAGAGAGAGAAAAGAAACACTCAGCGTGCACTCTAACCTAGATTAGATTGGTTAATCATTTTATCTATTCAGGATGGCTCCTACTGTTTCCTCGAATTCTCCTTCAAACCTTAAAAGGAGAACTAGCCGAGATCATTAACACCTTACAAGTTCTCTAACTATTCATCCAGGTTGGTGTTGGTACTCCGAGGGAGGTTCCCCGTGCTCTCGCATGAACCTAATTATAATAAACCTCGTTTCTATAGAGGCGTAGCCCCGTTAACACCTTTCTAGACACTTAATAGGTCAGCTAATTGTGAAGTGAAAAATATCTCCAAAGAGTAATCCTACTCATCAGTAGGATCGGGATCCAACTATCATTGCATGATAAACTAGATGGAAGCCACTCTAGCCACCACACTCCAGAGGGTATGCAACGCTAGCAAGTTTCCTGTATATTTGAAACACCCGATGTGGTTTTTGCCCTTAGGACTCTAGTGACCTTGACAGAGTCAACAAATTAAAGAGTCCTAGTCAAGTTCAATCCGTCATTATCTTAATTGCATTAAACCCACCTGCATAACCCTTGACGGAGTCAACAAGGTTACACGACTGTCCTAACCAATCGCATCTAATGTTACAAACAAGCACCAGTTAGCTACCGTACACTACGCCTTGACGAAGTCAACAAATATAGTACGAATACTAAGTACTACTCGTAAGAAATGATGGAGAGCTACGGCTGGTTTTTGGCGAAACCTTTAACGTAATGAACTTGATATCGTTGAAGGAACCGAGTAGTTTTGAAAATCAATGGTTTAGGCTCCACCTTTGAAAACTAGTGGTTTTGAAGAAAACCAAGTAATCTATAGCAACATAAACTTTTGCTCAAGAGGTCACTCCCCGTGAAAGGATTTAGGCTCTTTTCTCCTCGAATGAGGTGCTGGATATTCCTGAACGAATACCACTATGCAAAGCGAAAGAGTATGACTATAGTTTTTCGAAATTTGTTCTGACAACATCTTTTAGCTTTATTTTCCTTGCATTAATCAAAATTAATGCGGTCACATCAATTAAGCCCTATCACACTAGAAAAGAACAAAAAATACAATGTACGTATATGCCATCTGCATTCGCCACGGGGCCCCATCATGCACCGTTAGGTTACTTAACTAACGGAAGAGCGGGGGCTGGACTAGCACGGATGCAAAACATATACAACATCTACTAGTATATATAAATATATATATATATATAACATTCGTCCCAGGCATGATATAAGGAACATCACAGAAAAGCGATAAGCAACACAGAATAACAGATAATCTAGAAGCCCCGAATTTCATTTGAGCCGCAAATAAAACCCAACGTTCCCCGGTCGTGTGGATAGCCCATGAAATGAAGAACCAAGACCCCTATGAGTGCGACAAGTTACCCGCCAATCCCAAAAGTGAGGCAACCCCAATCAACGAAGTGAATGGGCCACCCAGCACTTCACGAAATCCGGTAACTTGAGCACCTCTTCATGGGTCATCCAATACCCCCTACGAGTGCGGCAAATAGCCCGCTAATTCTAGAGTAAGTCCCTCTTCATCTCAACGCCATGAGATGCGGGCATGTTTCCCTCTAGAACCCGACTACTTGAGCACTTCACCACGGGCTAATCCTAGTACAGAAAAGAAATATATATATACAATGGTGACATCGACTTCAACCCAGTCGTGCTCTAATAAAATAATATACAAACTGGTGGAAACGGCAGTCTACATGTCGGACGATCGCCCTGCAGTAATGAATATACAAATGAATCTAAACTATACAACTGCCATTGCACTAGAGGCTATACCACACGAAAATCCGAACATGCCATCACATATATCAACATCACAGCAGTATAAGCAAGTATGTGAAACCCCTTCTAAATGACATATAGCAAATAGACGACGTTTGCAAAACACATATACCACATCACAGATATCAACGATGCAAAATTTCAGGTTTTGAAACTTTCCAAGTTGCTCCAAAGCAAAGACAACACTAAGTGAAATCTGGGGCAAATCAAATAAGACCAAAAATACCAATTTACAAAACCCAAGACACTGGATGAAAACGGGACCCAGAGGTGAATAGTAAAACGGCAGAAACGGGAATTTTAGGGTTTTGGCTGGCCCAACCTTAATGGAATGATCTCGTTTTCATCATGTGTCACATACATGTCTAGAGAAAGTATCTGCACCTGTTTAAAAAAATTTCAGAGACAAAAAATTTCAGAACAGAGAGTGGTTTTTGAAATCGGAATTTTTCGGTTTTGAGACTAATGCATCGTCTACTACTAGTTTCTAATATTTGGGTGGCTCTGGTACCATATTGGGGTTCCTAGCGCCCTGGCCGTTGACCTCGGCCATTGCGGAACGGAAAATTTTAGTGTTTAAAAACTTTGGCGCTAGAAACAACGAAACCAAACATGAAACTAGCAAGCAATAGGAATCTAGATACTGAGATAGAAGTGTTTTACCAAAAGATTCATGTCCTTCGGTTTTCTACCCTCTTCCTTAGCTCCTTGAGGTCTTCTTGATCGAGCTTGGCCACCGGTCTTCCTCCGTCGAATATGATCCATCCGAGAGATGTGGTTCATGGTTCTATCTCCACACTAAAAATCTAATAGAGCAACTGCGGACTCTAGGTTGCTAATCTAGAATGCTTAGGGATGTAGTGAGTTGTTCTTAATGTATTTCTATCTCTCATCCATCCTTAATTCTCAACACATGAGATGGTAGGGTGGAGATCAAGAAGAAGGAGGAGAAGCTCAAGAAAGGCTAGTGAGGAGAGATGAGGCAAATGGTGAGAACGATTTTCATCCAACCAACCAAGCGTTCATCCAAGTGTGAGAATGATATGAGGCCTTGTTTTGTATAAAATATTTTCCAATAAAAATAAAACAACAATACTTGAATAGTTTGCACAAATGAATTTACAATTCATTTGTCAACACTATTCAAGCATGGCTCTTACCATTCTCACCTCACTACCTTTACACCTCATTTCCATTTAAATTAATATATGGATAAACCAAAATGAGGTGTCCACCTTCTAAAATGTTTTTCGTATAAATACGGAATACACTCAACCATATATACATACCCGTATCCGTATCAAAATACGAATACCCAAAGAGATAGAATAACACAAAGAACATAATACTAGAATATACATATCGAAATATATATACGTAAATTATTAAATCAATACCTGATTTAATAATCCGGCTCAATCCTAAGCCGGCTAGTATTATCAACCGTCCGATCGAAAGTCCGGATAATTAATACAATCATTCGATCGGAATCCTGCATGTATCAAAATATGGCTACTACATCAATTTGCCTGAACTAGGGAAACCCTCTGTGTGGGACTCTAAAGATTCGACAGTACGCTGACAGTGAGTTACTGGATAAATCCATAAACACAAGCACGTCAACGGCACTAGCTGTACGTAACGGCTACCCAGGTACCTTTCGAAAAGGTGTTGGATATGTATGCCCTAGAGGCCTTCATTGTATATGATGCTAGGGATATATATGTACAGGACAATCTTGCTTGATATGATAGTATGCTATTTGGTTTGACTTTATCTTAACATGTGATGTGTTTTACTTTGTATTTCATATACATGTTGATAAAGCCTGTAGGATATTTGCCTGACAACCTGCGTTATGATGACGATCATACTTGTGGGAGCTGAGTAGTCAAAAGGCATATCCTAAAGTGACCTTAGTTGTAGGAGTTTTGAGACTGGGTATCGTTACTCCAGAGTAGATTAGTGTATACATATCTAGACCCTGACGAGGGATGATGGATTGGTCCCGCAACCATTGGTGAGGTGCACCTAAGATTGTATACAGGTGCTCACTGGGTGTGAGTACACCGGACAGGACTCGCCGAGAACTAACTAGTTGGTATTATACCTAGCGTTAGATAGCAGTTCTCTGGTGACATGAGTGCAGATAGTCTGTCGACCTTAGGTCATCATTTTTTTTGTGTGAGTTCCCATTGTGCTTTGATTACTACCCTACCACGGCCCAAAGGAGTCGTGCAAACATGTTTTAGTTAGGTACAGTCCCAAGCCATATAGAGGCAGTCAGCGACTGTTGGGGTTTCGTCTCTCCCGGTATAGGGAGTCGATATCGGGCAGTGATCGGTTGGTCATTACCATAAGTTCTTGGCCAGGGCTGATTAAGAATTACTAATGATCAGACCAGTAGATTCTCGGATGGTTTTGAGCCACACCGACACGACTTGTCTGGTTATTAGGGGTCTGAAGTTCTCCACCCCTAGACCTTACATGCGATACTCTCAGACGAAGAGACCGAACTGCGCAGAGATTGTCACGAACAGGCTCGGTAGGGGTTTCGGATGAGTTCGCTCGTCGGCCTCCTTTTCGAATTATACCTGGATTACCGTTACGTACAGCTAGTGCCACTGACGGAATTGTGATTAAACCCACTGCCAGCATACTATCGAGTCTTTAGATTCCCACACAGATGGTTTCCCTGTATCAAGCGATTCGATGTAGAAACCGTGGTCTTACGGTAGGGTTTCGATCACATACGTATACTGACTATACGTATGATGTTCGGACGGACAATACTAGTGGGCTTTGGTTTAAACCGGATCCTAGTATTGTATTATTGGATTTTTATCGTCTCAATGTATCCATATTTTTCGGAATACGGATACAGGTATGTATATACGGTGAGGGCATTCTTGTAATTTTACAAGAATGAGTTTCTAGAAGGAGACACCTCATTATTAGTTTTATCCTTTTTTAGAAAAGGATTAATAAGATGGAAATTGGAGAGACACATGATGCATGGTTGAAAGTATGGCTCAAGCATTTGTTTATTCATTTGGGGTTACTATTCAAGCATGGTTCATTATTTGTGGGATTTAATATTCCATGCTTGAATTATTGAAAAAAAACTTAAGTCAATTTTCAACCATTTTCCCATGATTCTTTTCTCATTCTCATTTGCTCATTCTCTCTCCTAGGTTTCCTCATCTCCTTCTCCCTTAAGCTCATCCCATCACATGAGTTGTGAATCAATGAGCATTGAGACAAATTAATCCATTACATCTTCTCTACTTCTACTTAGTAGTCTCTCTTAGCAAGTTGGATCACCAAGTTACCTCATTTGATATTAGAGCTTGACCATAGGCCATCGGGTGGATCTTTCTTCTACACCAAGGAGACCGGCAACCGAGTTCATTTGAAGCTTCGGAGGAGCCAAAGAAAGGAGATCAAGAAGAAGATTGAACCAAGGAGCAAAGAACCATAAGAAGACCCGAAAGACTTGACACGAAGGTATAACCATTCAACCGAGTAGTTAGAGCCTTCTTGATGTTTAGTTTAGCTAGTTAAGGTTTAATCAAGATCCTAAGTTGATAAAGTCTATGTTGCAAAGAAAACTTGATGTTTGAACAAAAGAAAATATCGTTTTTCATGTATTCCGCCTCCCTACGAACTCGCGGGGTGTGCGACATAGACTTACAAAAGGAAGGCCGACGAGCAAACTCATCTAGATTCGTACTGAGCCTATTTGTGACAATCTCCGTACAGTCCAGTCTCTTCGTCTAAGAGTATTGTGTTAGTGAGATATGCCGTAGAGGCCATTATTGCATCATACTGTATTGTATATTACATATTGGAAGTTTGGGATATTCACAGTTATAATAACAGTGTTGCTCGAAATGGTAGTATGCTACTTGGTTTGATTCTATCTCAATATGTGCATGTGTTTCTTTTAGCATATCACTTATACATATTGGTAGAGCCCTTAGGATCTTTTCTTGACTACCAGTGTTGTAATGCCAATCATACTAGTGGGGGCTGGATAGTCTATAAGCACATCCTTATATAGGTCCCTAGTTGTAGGATTATCAAGACGGGGTATCAATACTCCAGAGTAGACTAGTGTATACACTTCTCATCCCAGCAGGGGAGATGGTCTATCCCATAGCTATTAGTATGTCGTACTGGAGATGGTATACATATGATCATTGGGTTATGAGTTACACTGGACAGGACTCATAGGGAACTGCTGGTTGGTATTATACATATCGTCAGGTAGCAGTTCTCATGTGACATGAGTACAGCTTAGTCCGTTGACTTGACATCGCTACTTCATCTCGAGTGTGTTCCCGCTGTTCTTAGGTTACTACCCTACCACGGCTCAAAGGAGTCGTGCAAACAGGTAATAGTTGGGTGCAGTCCCGAAGCACTTAGAGGCAGTAACAGTTAGATAAGATGCGTCTCTCCTAGTATTGGGGATTGATATCGCGCTGTGTTCGTAAAGTCATTACACAAAGTCTCTGGCCAGGGCAATCGAGATTTAATGGTAGGCACTCCAGTAGTTTCTCAAGGTGTATTGGGCTCTACTCTGACACGACTTATTGTGCTATTAGGGGTCCGACGTTTACTATCCCCCTAGGCCCAATATGTGAGTATCTCAGACGAACAGACCGGGCTGTACGGAGATTGTCACAGATAGGCTCAGTATGAGTTCGGATGAGTTTGCTCACCGGCCATCTTATCGACAGATACCTGGGTAGCCGTTACGTGCAGCTAGTACTACTGACGGACTTGTGGTTAAACCCACTGCCAGCGTACTGTCGAGTCTTTAGAGTCCCATACAGAGGGTTTCCCTGCTTCGGGCGAAACGATGTAGAGGCCGTGTGGTTTTACGGCAGGGTTTCGATCACATACGTGTACTTGTGCACGGATGATGTTCGGACGGATAATACTGGTGGGCTTTGGTTTAAGCCGGATCCTAGTATTATATTATTAGATTGTTATCATCTCATTGTATTCGTATTTTTCGGAATACGAATATGGATATGTATATACGATGAGGGAATTCTTGTAATTTTACATGGTATGCTTCTAGAAGGGGACACCTCATTATTGATTTATCTAGTTTTACCAAATGGATTAATGAGGTGTAATTGGAGATATTTGTGGCATGGGTGTGAAGCATGGCTCATTGAGTTTTTTTATTGGTTTGGATGAACTATTGAAGTATGGCTATTATTTTCTATTTGAAAATAATAGATACTTCATTATTGAAAGTATGAGCCATTCTCTACACACACACTTCACTTGCTCATTTGCAAACTCTCATTCTCTCTCCAAAATTTTCTCCGTCTTCCTCAAAGAGATTATTACCCTCACATGTGCTGTGAAACAAAGGATCTCATGAGATAAAACAATCCATTAGCTACTCTATATCACATAGGCTACTTAGATTAGCGAACTAAGTACCCTAGTTACCTCGGTTTAGAGGTAAGAGCTCAAAGTACATACTCTCGGGTGGATCATCTTTGATGTGAGGAGGCCGACGTCGCAAGTTCGATCCATTCATCTAGGAGCCAAGGAGAGCAGGAAAAGAAGACCCGAAGGACTAGCTCACGAAGGTATAAAAACTCTTCATAGTAGTTAAACCTCCTAGTTAGTTTAGCTAGTTAAGGTTCCATAAAGATCCTAGAGTTTAGTCGGTGTTCCGAAGCTCGTTAAAATCGTTTTTTGAAATTCCGCCTCCCCGCGAGCTCACGGGGTGCATGACATCGACTTACAGTGGTATCAGAGCCTACTAAACCTTAACTAGCTAGTTAGCAAGTAGTTATAGATTCAATTGACGGAAAAATTTCCCGAAACCATATTTCAAGTCATGCTTGCTGTCATTTTTCAAAACTAGTCGAAAAATTATTTCAGTGGCCTTAAAAATACAAGCAGGTTTTTCTAAGAACACAAAAGAAAAACGAGCTTGTAAGTCCTCTATACTTCCGCGGAACCATGGTAAAACAATGTGTTTGGCCGCAGTTCCGCGGCCGATTCAACTCAGAATCGGGCCAATTTTCTTCTGTGGGTCTATTTTGAGGATATATGGTTTCTGGAATAATTTTTTTTCTATCCAGATTTGTTTGTATACTGGATTATGCATGGGGTAGACACAGATTTGGTTTATCAATTGAAATTCTAAGTTACTTGGCTAATCGGGTTTTCTGTATTTGGACATATAATGCTAAACGTTCGCTAATCGCTATACGTCGATTAGTGGGGGTTGCACATATCTGTGATCTGCGATTGTGGTTAGTGTATATGGAGTATTGGATCATTGTGGATGAATAGCCGATGGGGATGTGGGAAGAGTATTTTCTTTTCTTTCATTCATGTAAATTTGTAATGTGATGTAATATTATTTTGCGGGGTACATCCGGGTTGAGATTGTAGCCGCCGTTGTATTATTTCATTTACTGTTTTTGCTCCTTGGATAGACCCAAGGTGGGGTGCATAAACTACCGGGTTCTTAAAGTGCCGAGTGGCCTACTTATTTTACTGAGGGAGGTTGCTTCACTTCGGGAATTTGGCGGGTAGTTTGCCACACCCGTAGGGGTCTAGGATGGGGTTTGGCTATTCATCACGACCGTGGAATCCGTCTTTCGTTATAGGCTTAAACGAAATATGTTAGTTATATGTATGCCCTAGAGGCCATTGCTATACATAGGATGTATATTGTGGTGGATGCTGGGACATATATAGGGAGGACTTTCTTGCTCGACATGATAGTATGCTATCTGGTTGCTCTTTACCTTAACGTGTACACTGATTGTCTCTCTGTTACATGTTGGTAAAGCCCTTAGGATGTGTACTTGACTACCTGGACTATGATGCGGATCATACTAGTAGGGACATGGTAGTCCATAAGTACATCCTTCAAGGTCCCTAGTCGTGGGTGTATCGAGACAGGGCATCGATATACCAGAGTAGACTAGCGTATACCTTCTCAACCCATACAGATGGGCGATGGATGATCCCATATCCATTGGTGTTTGACATCAGAGATGATATACGGGTGCTCAGTAGAGACTGGGTACACTGGACGGACTCGCCGAGAACTCCCAGATGGTATTATACCTTACATCAGATGGCAGTTCTCTAGTGACACTGGTACAGAGTAGTTTGTTGACCCGAGATCGTCATAGAGTCTTGTGTGGTTCCCACTGTGCTTTGATTTCCACCTTACCACGTCCAAGAGGGCATGCAAAACGGTGGTTTTTGGGTACAGTCCCGAGTCACATGGAGGCAATGAGCGATAGGAAGGGATTCGTCTCTCCCGGTATAGGGAGTTGATGTTGCACTGTGTTCGATTGGCTATAACCGGAAATCCCTGGCCAGGGTTGCTGAGATTTACTGGTAAGTGTTACCTGTAGTTTCTCGAACTGTTATAGGCCTCATATCGACACGACTTATCGAGCTATTGGGGTCTGACGTTTACCACCCCTAGGCAAGATATGCGACATATCAGACGATCAGACCGGACTGTACGGTAAGTGTTACTGGTTGGATTCACAGGAGTGTGAGCGGTCTTGCTCGTCGATCTTCTAATCGCTCAATACCCGGGTGGCCATTACGTTTGGCAGACCGCTTGCGGCTTGTGGGTGTTTGATATGATCATCACCTGCTGCCGGCGTATTGACGAGTCTTTAGAGTCCTACACAGAGGTTTCCTGGCTCAAGCGAAACGAAATAGGAGCGCATATGAGATATGTGCGGGACCGAGAATAATGCGTGTATGTGATACAGTATTTCATTCTCGCGACGAATGTATCGAATGGTTGTATGTGATATAACCTAGTTATCGAATCAAGGATTGATTCGATAAGCCGATACATTGAATATTAGTTGGTTATATGCGATATGACCGGATTGTTAAATCAAGTGTTGATTTAATGATTTAATGCATAATTATATATTTGATATATTACTTTGCATTAACTAGTGTTGGTTCACTTTAAATGGATTTTCTCGTTTGGATGTACAAGTTGTATATGTGATATACTTTTTGTACAAATGATTGTATCATGTTTGATGATACATGTTTACTTGGTTAAGTGTAAAGAATTAAACCATGGTTAAACTAATGATTAGGGTTTTGTTTATCCATTACTTATTTATTCATTTATTTATTTATTTATTTTGGAAAAGTAAAAAGAAAAATGGTGGCTTTCTTTGGATGCATGTTGAAGCTTCATGAAGCTTTGACTAAGTCACCATTTTGTCTCATGCTTAACCCTAACCATTCCACTTAACCCTAGTCTATTCTCTACACTTGACCATGGTTGGATTATGATAAGTATTCATTTTATCTACATTTTGAAATATACTTATCATAATATTCATCTTCTTCTTCTTCTTCTTCACATGAAGAAAACCTTGCATCATCAATGGTGATTTGATGAAAAGAGTGAGAAATCCAATTCTAAAGTGAACCCACTTCCTATTTCTTCATCCTCTACCACTTGCCAAGTAGTATAGGGTATTTTCTTCACAAGTTTCATGACTTGGTGAAGTTGGAGCTTGATCTTGTGATGCCTCGACGTAGATCATCTTCGGCATCGAAGTCGACGACCTAGCCCGCCCATTTTTCCGATGAAGCCGACGCTAGAGCCCGGGATTCGATTTGGACAGTGAGGAGACTTCATTGCGGAGCTATGGAGGTCGAGGACCGGATCTACAAAGGTTGTATTTCCGTTCACTTCTCAGTTAAGTAGTTAACTAGCTTCTTGTGTCGCCTAAAATTCTAGTTAACGATCTAGTCTAGGGTTTCTCGGCACTTGTAATTTTTGAAATTGGCATGGTTGATGCCTTGTGAGACCTCATTTGTGTGCCTAGGAACCCTACAAAATGCGGAATTCCTAGTATATCCAATATATTCATCTATGATCTGGAATGCCTATTATTGCATGAGATGAATGGATATATATATATATATATATATATATATGATATATAGTAGACGTTGCTTATATTTTGCACCCACACTAGTTCAGCCTCCACTCTGTCGTTAGTTAAGTAACCTAAGTGTGCATGATGGGGCCCCGTGTCGAATGCGGATGGCATAAACGTACGTTGTATTTTCGTTTCTTTTCTATAATAATAGGATTAAATGATGGGACCGCATTAACATTGATTAATGCAAGTAAAACAAAGCAAAGTTTAATCGTTGGAACAGTTTCAAAACCACTCCGTTTTCCTCAAAAAGCAAACTTTTAAATGTGGAGCCTAAACCACTCCTTTTAAAAGATATCATGGTTCTTTCGACTATATCAAGTTCATTATGTTCACGGTTTCGCCAAAACCATTCGTAGCCCTCCGTCATTTCAGATGGGTATTCAGTAGTATTCAAGCTATGCATTTTGACCTTCGCCAAGGCATTGTGATTGGTAGCTGCTGGGTATTCATCTATAGCATAGATAGATGCGTTGGTTTGTGACAGTCGTACTACTATTTTGGCCTTCGTCAAGGGTATGTACGGGTGGGTTCAAATTAACCTGGATAATGATGGGTAGAACTTGACTTGCGACTTATGATATGTTGGCCTTCGTCAAGGTCATAAGAGCTTGGGGCAAAAATCCACATCGGGAGTTTCTAAGGAAATTGAAAGTTGCTAGTGTTGCATACCATTTGGAGTGTGATGATTTTGGTAGGATTCCTTCAAGGTTATCACACGATGATATTTGGATCCTGTTCCTACTGTGAGTATCCGCTACTCCTCGAGAGATTTTTTCACTAAACGATCAATGCTATAAACTAAGTAGGTCTAGAACGGTGTTAGCGGGACTACGCCTCCAGGGAAAAGAGATTATGTAATTAAGGAACTTCGCCAAAGCGTTGGAAAACCTCCCTCGAAGTACCAATACTAGCCTGGACGAAAGGTTAAGCAAGAATTGTAAGAGTGAGATTAATCCTGACTAATTCTTCTTTTATGGTTTGTGGAAGGATTTGGGAAACAGTGGGAGCCATCTTGTTTAGATAAACTAATAACTAATCTAAACTTGCAAGAGCATCATGCTGAGTGTTTCTTCTTTCTCTCCTAATTGTAGTGACCACTATGATCTGACTTAGGTTACTGCTAGATAATAATAAATTGACTGGGCCAAACTATAAAGATTGGCTAAGAAATGTCCAGATAGCGATTACCTATAACAACCTGGGCTACCTCCTTACTACCAAATCCCCAGCCGTCCCTGGTCCAGATTCCACCGTCATGGATATTGATATCCGTAAGACATTGGAAAAGGATTGTGCGAAAGCCAAGTGCCTTGTGTTAGCCTCAATGGATTATAAACACCAAAGGCAGCACTAGAAGATGGACTTAGCTTCTATCTTCCTCCATACCAAAGTTTTACATGGAGAGCAATCTCATATCGCAAGATATGATACCTCGAAGAAATGATTCAGGCGAGGTTGGCTGTCGGGTCATCTATAGGGGACCACGTCCTTACGATGATTAGCTATATTAAAGAGCTTATGGACTTTGGGACCACGTTGGAGAATGAGTTATTTATTGACTTGATTTTACAGTCGCTCCCCTTCACCTACGCTCAGTTTATCTTGAATTTCAACATTCAAGAAAATGAAGTTTCACTTCCAGAACTCCTCAACATATTGAGAAGCTCAGAGGGCACCCTGCAGGAACCAGGAAGACACCCGCTCTGGTCATTGGAAAATCTTCCTCTTCAAGATCCAAGGCGAAAGCCAAGGGAGAGAAAAAGAAGGCCTCCACCAAGTCGATAGGCGGTGTCAGTAAGGTAGAGGGAAAAGACAGGGCAAAAGTTTTAGGGCTAACATTAGGGAAGGAGGAATGTTTCTACTGTCACGGGAAAGGGCATTGGCAGAAGGGCTGCAGGGCTTGGAAATCCAGAAACCAGGATTCGAAATACGTTGTGGCTTCGGCTTCAGGTGTGTTTATGATTGAAAACTGTCTGTTAATTAACTCTACTTCCTGGGTACTAGATATCGGATTAGGATCTCATATCTGTAATTCATTACAGGCTTTGAGATACCGTAGAATTATCAAGGCAGGTGATATGACTCTCAGGGTTGCTAATGGAATAAGCATGGATGCTCTATTCGTAGGGGAATATCATCTAGGATTGATAAGTGGGCAGATTTTGATTTTACGTAACTGTTTGTGTGTACCTAGTCTGACATGTAATATCATTTCTGTATTTTTACTTTCTAAATAAGGCTATGATTTTACATTTGTAAGAGATGTTGTCAATGTCCATCTAAATCAAGCATTGATTAGGTTAGGTATACTAGATAACGGTATATACGTATTAATCAAGCTCAGTTTTTCAACGTCTAGAACACAGTTAAAAGAAAGTCTCCGGAATTAAATCGGGCTTTCTTATAGCATTGTAGACTGGGTCACATTAATAAAACACGATTGACGAAGTTACATAAAGAGAGATGTTTGGATCCGTTCGAATATCAATCCTATACAACTTGTTAATCATGTCTCAAAGGAAAGATGACAAAGACTCCGTTCACTGGACACGGAGTAAGAGCGAGCGAGCTCTTGGGACTCATACACAGCGACGTGTGTGGTCCAATGCCTACACATGCAAGAAATAGTTATTCCTATTTCATTACTTATACGAATGATTTCTCAAGGTATGGATATGTATTCTTGATGAAACATAAATCCGAGGCCTTTGAGAAATTACGGGAATATAAGAATGAAGTGGAAAAACAAACCGGCAAAAGTATCAAGACACTTAGATCTGATCGAGATGGTGAATACTTAAGTGCCGAGTTCCTGGATTACTTAAAAGAGAATGGAATTATCTTTCAGCTTACTCCTCCGTACATACCTCAACACAACGGTGTATCGAAGAAGCGGAACCGAACCTTATTGGATATGGTACGTTCCATGATGAGTAACGCTGAGTTACCGCGATCCTTCTGGGATTATGCACTAGAATCAGCTGCATATCTTTTGAACAAGGTTCCTACCAAGACTGTGCCTACCACACCATATCAGATGTGGAGTGGGAAAGAAGCTAATCTTAAGTACCTTAAGATATGGGGATGTCCATCTTTTGTAAAAAAGAAGCATGCGGACAAGCTCGAGGCACGCTCAGTACTGTGTAAGTTTATAGAATACCCAAAGAACTCCAGGGGGTATCTTTTCTATTACGCAGACGAACAAAAGGTTTTTGTTTCTCGACATGCCCTCTTTTTGGAAACTCAATTTTTAGAAAAAGAGATAAGTGGAGCGCAATAGAACTGGAAGAAATTCCAGAACCACAAGTTATTACTGAAAGTATGGTGGAACCATAAGTTTTAAAAGAACTGTACATCCCCGCACCACTCCGCAGGACTAGTGAGCAATCTCATCCGCCCGAGAGATACTACGGTTTTCTCATAGATGGGGATAGAGAGGATTGCATCATCGACGATGATGAGCCAACTAGCTTCTAGCAAGCCATTCAGAGTAGAGACTCGATAAAATGGCTGGATTCAATGCGGACCGAAATGGAGTCCATGTACACCAACAAAGTATGGACTTTGGACATTACTCCAGAAGGGGTAAAACTCGTAGCTGCAAATGGATCTTCAGAAAGAAGATTGGTGTAGATGGACTGGTTGAAACCTATAAGGCTAGACTTGTTGCAAAAGGTTTTCGTCAAAGACCTGGTTGGGACTATGATGAAACCTTTTCTCCAGTGGCTATGATCAAATCCATTCGGATCCTTCTTGCCATTGTTGCCTTCCAAGATTATGATATTTGGCAGATGGACGTAAAGACCACTTTTCTGAATGGAAATTTGGAAGAGTGTGTCTATATGGATCAGCCGGAGGGTTTCATAGAGAGTGGAAGCAGCGGAAGAGTGTGCAAGTCGCTTAAATCCATTTATGGATTAAAGTAGGCATCGCAGAATTGGAACATATGTTTTAATGAGACAGTCAAGGAATTTGACTTTATCAAAAATCAAGATGAACTATGCATCTATAGTAAGATTGTAGCGAGAAGTGTGGTATTCCACGTCTTGTACGTGGATGACATTCTCTTGATAGGAAATGACATTCCTATGTTACAATCAGTCAAAGGATTCTTGTTACAAAAGTTCTCCATGAAGGACTTAGGTGATGCCTCCTACATTCTGGGGATCCAGATCTATCATGATAGATCTAAACGGATATTGGGACTTTCACAGTCAAGGTACATCGACACCATACTAAAAAGATTCAGTATGGAAGATTCAAAATGCGGTAATTTACTGGCTTGTCATGGAATCACCCTCTCCAAAGAGATGTCTCCCAAGAATAATTTGGAAAGGGATCGCATTCCTATTATACCCTACGCTTCTGCGGTAGGCTCTATAATGTATGCGATGTTGTGTACCAGACCAGATGTAGCTTACGCACTGAACGTTGTAAGCATGTATCAGTCAAACCCAGGGGAGAAGCACTGGAGAACATTGAAGAACATTCTCAAGTACCTGAGAAGGACTAAGGAGATGTTCTTGGCGTACGACAGAGAAGACCTCCAGGTCGAGGCCTTCGCCGAATCCAGCTTCCAAAGTGACAAGGATGACTCCAAGTCCATATCGGGTTATGCCTTTAATCTCAATGGAGGGGCGGTCTGTTGGAAGAGCTCCAAGCAGGACACCGTTTCTGACTCGACTATGGAAGCGGAGTATATCGCTGCATGTGACGCCGCGAAAGAAACAGTCTGGATCAAGAAGTTCGTAACAGAACTTCAGGTGGTTCCATCCATTGTTGATCTAATACCGCTGTATTATGACAACAACAGCGCTATAGCTTTAGCGAAGGAACCAAGGTCCTATTATAAGTACAGACACATCTTGAGGTGGTACTACCTGATCAGGAAGATCGTTGATCGCCGGGAGATCGAGGTGCGGAGAGTAGACACGGAGAACAACACTGCAGATCCACTCACAAAGGCCATCCCTCAGACGCAGTTCGAGAGGCTGATCGAGATGATAGATCTACGATATGCCAATATATGGCCTTAGTGCAAGTGGGAGATTGTTAGTGAGATGTGCCTTAGAGGCCATTATTGTATCATACTGGATTGTACATTACATATTGGATGTTTGGGATATTTACAGTTATAATAACAGTTTTGCTCGAAATGGTAGTATGCTACTTGGTTTGATTCTATCTCAATATGTGCATGTGTTTGTTTTAGCATATCGCTTATATATATTAGTAGAGCCCTTAGGTACTTTGTTTGACAACCAGCATTGTGATGGCAGTCACACTAGTGGGGGCTGGATAGTCTATAAGCACATCCTTATACAGGTCCCTATTCGTAGGATTATCAAGACGGGGCATCGATACTCTAGAGTAGACTAGTGTATACGCTTCTCATCCTAGCAGGGAAGATGGTCTGTCCCACAGCCATTAGTACGTCGTACTGGAGATAGTATACAAATGCTTATTGGGTTATGAGTTACACTGGACAGGACTCATGGGGAACTGCTGGTTGGTATTATACCTATTGTCAGGTAGATTCACGATAGGCGAGCCTTAATTTCATTTGGACTGGCCCAGATCATTTACTTTGACTGTGAATCCATAAAAAAGAGATATTCCAGTTCCCAGGTGACATGGGTACAGCTTAGTCCGTTGACTTGACATCGCTACTTCGTCTCGAGTGTGTTCCCACTGTTCTTAGATTATTACCCTACCACGGCTCAAAGGAGTCGTGCAAACAGGTAGTAGTTAGGTGCAGTCCCGAAACACTTGGAGGCAGTAGCGGTTAGATAGGATTCGTATCTCCCAGTATTGGGGGTTGATATCGCGCTGTGTTCGGAAAGCCATTACACAAAGTCCCCGGCCAAGGCAATCGAGATTTACTGGTAAGCACTCCAGTAGCTTCTCAAGGTGTATTGGGCTCTACTCCGGTACGACTTATTGCACTATTAGGGGTCTAACGTTTACCATTCCCCTAAGCCCAATATGCGAGTATCTCAGACGAACATACTGGACTGTACGGAGATTGTCACAGTTAGGCTCAGTAGGAGTTCGGATGAGTTTGCTTATCGGCCTTCTTATCGACAGATATCTGGGTAGCCATTACATGCAGCCAGTACCGTTGACGAACTTGTGGTTAAACCAACTGCCAGCGTACTGTCAAGTCTGTAGAGTCCCATACAGAGTGTTTCCTTGCTTCGGGTGAAACGATGTAGAGGCCGTGTAGTTTTACGGCAGGTTTTCGATCACATACGTGTACTTGTGCATGGATGATGTTTGGACGAATAATACTAGTGGGCTTTGGTTTAAACCAGATCCTAGTATTATGTTATTGGATTGTTATCATATCATTATATTTATATTTTTCGGAATACGAATACGGGTATGTATATACGATGAGGGAATTCTTGTAATTTTACATGGTATGCTTCTAAAAGGGGACACCTCATTATTGATTTATCTATTTTTACAAAATGAATTAATGAGGTGTGATTGGAGATATTTGTGGCATGGGTGTGAAGCATGGCTCATTGAGTTTTTTTATTAGTTTGGATGAACTATTGAAGTATGGCTATTATTTTCTATGTGAAAATAATAGATGCTTCATTATTGAAAGTATGAGCCATTCTCTACACACACTTCACTTGCTCATTTGCAAACTCTCATTCTCTCCCCAAAGTTTCCTCCTTCCTCAAAGAGATCCTTACCCTCATGTGTGTTGTGAAAGGATCTCATGAGATAAAACAATCCATTAGCTACTCTACATCACCTAGGCTAGTTAGATTAGCGAACTAAGTACCCTAGTTACCTCGGTTTAGTGGTAGGAGCTCAAAGTACATATTCTCGGGTGGATCATCTTTGACGCGAGGAGACCGACGTTGCAAGTTTGATCCATTCATCTAGGAGCCAAGGAGAGGAGGAAAATAAGACCTGAAGGACTAGTTCACAGAGGTATAAAAACTCTTCATAGTAGTTAAACCTCCTACTTAGTTTAGCTAGTTAAGGTTCTGTAAAGATCCCGGAGTTTAGTCAGTGTTGTGAAGCCCGTTAAAATCGTTTTTTGAAAATTCCGCCTCCCTACGAACTCGCGGGATGCGCGACATCGACTTATATATCGCATATCGGGTCTATAGGGGTAGATAAAGTCAGACCCCTAATAACGCGATATTTCGTGTCAGTGTGAAGCCCATCACCTACTAAGAAACTACTGATCCAAATCAGTAACTCCCTTCCACCTTAGCCAAGGATTTCTGGTGATGGCCACTCGTGCACAGCGTGACATCAACCCCAAATATCGGGAGAGACAAATCCCCGACAATCCGCTCACTGCCTCCATGTGGCTCGGGACTGTACCCAACTAAAACATTTTTGCACAACTCCTTTGAGTCGTGGTAGGGCAGTAATCAAAGTACAGTAGGAACTCACACAAGACAAATGACGATCTCAGGTCGAAGGACTAACCTGTACTCATGTTATCTGAGAACTGCTATCTGACAATATGTATAATACCATATAGCATGTTCACGGCGAGTCCGTCCAGTGTACTCACCCCTAATGAGCACCTATATATGATATTAGGTGCGAAAGACCAATGGCTGTGGGACCAACCATCGCCCCTTGTCGGGGTCTAGAAACGTATACACCAGTCTACTCCGGAATATCGATGCACAGTCCTGATACTCCCATGACTAGGGATATTTAAGGATGTGCTTATGGACTACCCAGCCCCCATATGTCTGATCGCCATCATAACGCTGGTAGTCAAGCAATAATCCTACGGACTTTATCAACATGTAATAGTGATCTGTAATACCACCTAATGCATGTATATGATGATAAAGTCAAACCAGATAGCATGCTATCATTTTGAGTAATACTGTTCTACCCGTATAGGTCCTCCATCAATCATCACAATCGCTTGCCTGTGATTACAATAATTGACTTGAGGGAACTATATCCAACAAAACATTCCCGAAGAGTAGCTGATACTCACAGTAGGATCAAGACCTAACTATCATCATGTGATAATTTTGAAGGAGGCCAACCAAAACTACCATACTCCAGAAGGTATACAACACCAGCAAGTTTCCTATATATTTGAAACTCCCGATGTGGTTTTTGCCCCGAGTGCTTATAACATTGACGAAGGTCAAAATATCATAAGACGCAAATAAGTTCAACCCATCATTGTCCTGATTAATCTAGACCCATTCATACAAGCCCTTGGCGAAGGTCAAAACAGCTGTACACCTGTTCTAAATTAATGCCTCTATCTATGCTATAGATATGTACCCACTAGGTACCGAACACTATACCTTGGCGAAGGTCAAAACACATAGCATGAATACTAGCGAATACCTATTTGAAACGACAGAGGGCTACGGCTGGTTTTGGCGAAAACCGTGAACGTAATGAACTTGATATCATCAAAGGAACCGGATAGCTTTTAAAAGGAGTAGTTTAAGCTCCGCATTTAAAAGTTGTTTTTAAAGAAAACCGAGTGGTTTTTATAGTTGTCCCAATGATGTCAAATATAGGTTTGTTTCTTTGCATTAATTAGGATTAATGATGTCCTATTAATTAACCTTTTCATTGTAGAAGAAACGAAAATAGAACGTACGCTTATGCCATCCGCATTCACCACAGGGTCCCGGGTCTTCACCGTAAAGTTACTTTCGGGGACAGGACTAGCGCGGATGCAAAACATAAGCAATGTTTATTTATATATATAATATATATCACATTCATCTCACACAATAATATCCATCAAAGATGAAAATAGATGATATACTACGATTCCGTGTTTTCGTTTAAGCCACATACGAAAATACAGATTCTATGGTTGTGATGAATAACCAAAAAACCCAATCCCTTAGACCCCTACGATTGCGGCAAGCAACCCTACCAATACTAGAGTTAGGTGACCCGTTCTCACTTCCAGAAATGGTCACTCTTTGGACTCTAGAACCCGGTTATTTATGCACCCCGCCTTGGGTTTATCCTAGATACAAAAATGTAAATAATAATACAACAGTGGCTACAATCTCAACTCGGATGTGCCCCGCAAAAGAATATGTTAGTTATATGTATGCCCTAGAGGCCATTACTGTACATTGGATGTATATTGTAGTGGATGCTGGGACATATATAGGGAGGACTTTCTTGCTCGACATGATAGTATGCTATCTGGTTACACTTTACCTTAACGCGTACACTGATTGTCTCTCTGTTACATGTTAGTAAAGCCCTTAGGATGTGTACTTGACTACCTGGACTATGATGCGGATCATACTAGTGGGGACATGGTAGTCCATAAGTACATCCTTCAAAGTCCCTAGTCGTGGGTGTATCGAGACGGGGCATCGATATACCAGAGTAGACTAGCGTATACCTTCTCGACCCATACAGATGGGCGATGGATGATCCCATATCCATCGGTGTTTGACATCAGAGATTGTATACGGGTGCTCAGTAGAGACTGGGTACACTGGACGGACTCGCCGAGAACTCCCAGATGGTAATATACCTTACGTCAGATGGCAGTTCTCTGGTGACACTGGTACAGAGTAGTCTGTTGACCCGAGATCGTCATAGAGTCTTGTGTGGTTCCCACTGTGCTTTGATTTCCATCTTACCACGCCCAAGAGGGCATGCAAAACGGTGGTTTTTGGGTACAGTCCCGAGTCACATGGAGGCAATGAGCGATAGGAGGGGATTCTTCTCTCCCGGTATAAGGGGTTGATGTTGCGCTGTGTTCGATTGGCTATAACAGGAAATCCCTGGCCAGGGTTGCTGAGATTTACTGGTACGTGTTACCAGTAGTTTCTCGAATTGTTATAGACCTCATATCGACACGACTTATCAAGCTATTGGGGTCTGACGTTTACCACCCCTAGGCGAGATATGCGACATATCAGACGATCAGACCGGACTGTACGGTAGTGTTACTGGTTGGATTCACTGGAGTGTGAGCGGGCTTGCTCGTCGATCTTCTGATCGCTCAATACCCGGGTGGCCGTTACGTTTAGCAGACCGCTTGCGGCTTGTGGGTGTTTGATATGATCATCACCTGCTGCCGGCGTATTGACGAGTCTTTAGAGTCCTACACAGAGGTTTCCTGGCTCAAGCGAAACGAAATAGGAGCACATATGAGATGTGTGCGGGACCGAGAATGATACCAGTATGTGATACTGTATTCAATTCTCGCGATATGTGACATTGATCGGTTATATACGATATAGCCGGGTTATCGGATCAAGTGTTGATTCGATAAGTTGTTACTGTTGATATTAGCCGGTTATATGCGACATAACCGGATCATTAAATCAAGTGTTGATTTAATGATTTAATACATAATTATATATTTGATATATTAGTTTGCATTAACTAGTATCGGTTTACTTAAGATGGATTTTCTCACTCGGATGTACACATTGTATATGTGATATACTTTTGTGCACTTGATTGTATCATGTTTAATGATACATGTTTGCTCGGGTTTTTGTGTAAAGATCAAACCATGGTTACATGATAATGGTTAGGGTTTTGTTTTATTCATTCATTTATTTATTTATTTATTTCATTTTGGCAAAAGGAAAATGGTGGCTAATTTTGTTTCTTTGTTGAAGTTTCATGAAGCTTTGAAAAAGTCCACCATTTTTGTTTTATGCCTAACCTAACCATTCACCTAACTATAGTTTGATCTCTACACATAACCATGGTTGGATTATGATAAGTTTTGATTTTCTTTTCTATTTTAAAAACTTATCATAATATTCATCTTCTTCTTCTTCATCTTCTTCACTTGAAGAAGTTTGCTTCATCAATGGTGATTGATAAAAACAAGTGAGAAATCCAATTCTAAAGTCTACCCACTTCCTATTTCTTCATCCTCTACCTCTTGCCAAGTAGTAGAGTGTGTTTCCTTCACAAGTTTTCTTGACTTGGTGAAGTTGGAGCTTGATCTAGCGATGCCTCGACGTAGATCATCTTCGGCATGGACATCGACGACCTAGCTCGCCATTTCTCCGACGAAGCCGACGCAAGAGCCCGGATTTCGATTTGGACAGCGAGGATACTTCGTTGCGGAGCTATGGAGGTGGAGAACCGGATCTACAAAGGTTGTATTTCCGTTCACTTAGTTAAAGTAGTTAACTAGTTGCTTTTTCGCCTAGACATCTAGCCAACGATCCGTACACTAGGGTTTCTCGGCACCATAATTTTTGAAATTGGCATGGTTGATGCCTTGTGAGACCTCTTGAGAGTGCCTAGGAACTCTACAGTGGTATCAGAGCCTAGCTAGAGCCTTAGGCGAAGTCCCGACGGAGTTAGAAGTCCGATCGACCCAAAACCCCGACTTGAAAAATGCTCTCTGGACAATTCTGTAAATTGTGGATTTTTTGGAATTAAAAATATGCAGAGAAATGTGCAGGAAATTCTAAGAAAAACTGGAGAAAACGACAACCTAATTCAACAGTACGGCCGCGGAACCGCGGCGTTGACCCCCCTTTTGCGGCGGTTCCGCGGCCGTATGTGATGATTAGGATGTGTGTTTTCTTCAGTTGTTTCTGTTGGTGTTTCTTGTGTGTTCTGGATGTTTTTAATATTTATTCCAGAGTTGTATTTTCTGGGTTGTATTGGGGACTCGGTGTATTCGATCGGACTGTCTAATTTTTGTCGGTGTGCTTTTCCGAGTATTTTTAGAATATGTTAAAAAGTTCGACCGGATATAAATACCCAATTTTTCCCCTGTCGGGAAATTTCCAAGTGTTGGATTTTTCCGAAGTTTAAAGACGTTCTAAGTAGAGCAAGTAACTCGATGGACCCTCTAGAAGACAACAAACCTTAACTCGATTATGTGACCGTCTTGAACTGCCCTTTGAACCTTCGGGTTTGGGGCAATACGGCGTGCCACATGTGAGGCGTTGGCTTGACCCTTCTACGGCTGGACTGTTGGTACTGAGGCACGAACTGAATGTTTTTAGACTTGTTTCATGTGTTGATCTGTATCGGGAAAACTTGGGTGTTCGATTGTTCGATCGAAAAGTTTAACATTTTCTATTTATCTGGAATGTGATACAATAATTGGAATTCACAAGTAGTTATGAGATAACTGAATGAATGTTATAAATCAAGCACTTTAGTCTCACTTGATCGGTTGCCACGGAGTTTTGATGTGATCAAAAGTCCGTCGCAATCACGTAGCGTACGCGGATATTCGCCGGGTAAACTTAATAGACAGCCTCACTCCATAGCCCCGACCAAGTGACTGTAGGAGAACCCCGTCCCCGAAAGCATCCGTTCGGGTGCTCGCGGCAGCGGTGTTCCGCCTTGGTGCACTTCGTCGACGGTATCGGGGGTGCGGCCGCCTACTGAAGTTTGCGACGAGTATTCGATCAGGATGTCGGGAATCTTGTTGAATTGCCCGACTTGATATTGAAAAGAGTTTTCGATTTTGAGACTAAAATGCGGGGTTTATAATTGTAAGGCATGCGATGTCTAAGTAATTCATTTGGTCAGGCATGCGATGTCTGAGGTGGTTGCGGATTCCAACTGTTGTAGTTTTACACTTTCTTTTCTGTGACCGTAAGTGTAATATGTGATATCGCCGGTTTCGTTGCTATATGTCAACGACAATTGGGATGCGCATATTTACTTACGTTGATGACATGTGATGTTATGTGTTGTTGGATATATTATATTGGATCGTCGTGTTTGAATAGCCGGGGGGTTTTTATGTGAGATGAGTGTTTTTCATTTTCATTCATGTAAAAACTTGTATGTAATATTCTTTTATTGGGGCACTTCCAGGTTGCGGATGTTGTCACCATTTGTATATTATTTACTTTTCTGCACTAGGATAGACCCAAGGAGGAGGGCACAAGTAACCGGGTTCTGGAGTCTAGTGGGAGACCAACTCGAGGAGTCGAGTCCGGGTCTCCTAACTCTAGAATTGGTAGGGTTGCTTGCCGCTCTCGTACAGGTCTTGGGGTGTGGGTTTGGCTATTCATCACAACCGTGGAATCCGTGTTTTATACTGGCTCGTATTGAAAACACGGACGTCCTAGTATATCCAATATTTCATATGATTCTTCTGCTGCGATATCTGTGATGTGATCATGTGATGTTCTGTGATAGATACAGTATATAGTATATATGATATATTATATAGACGTTACTTATGTTTTACACCCGCGCTAGCCCTGCCCCGCTCTGTCGTTAGTTACCTAACCTAACGGTGCACGAGGGGACATCGAGGCGAATGCGGATGGCACAAGTGTACGTCGTATTTATCTGTGATGTTTAGGTACTTAAATGATGGGACTTCATTAATGAGATTAATGAAATAAAAGAAACCTAAGATGTTGTAGAATCGAATTTCAAAATAAAATAGGTAGTTACAGTTTTTGCTTTGCACAGCGGTATATGTGATATATCCTGCACCTTATTCGATAAGGAAAGGACCGAGATCCCTTCACCGGGAGTGACTCCTTTAGCAATAACTGGCAGATGCTACACACTCGGTTTGTCTTTTGATTGCTTTTAAGTGTTTTTGCTTTGCACAGTGATATATACGATATATCCCGCACCTCATTCGACGAGGAAAGGACCGACGATCCCTTCACCGGGAGTGACTCCTTTAGCAAAACTAGAAAAGCCTCAAAAACACTCCATTTCAAAATCATTTGATTCTACAACGATATCAAGTTCATTACGCAATAGGTTTTCAGAAAAACCTGTCGTAGCCCTCCGTCATTTCAGATAAGTGGTAGTTAGTATTCGTGCTACGTTTGTTGGCCTGCGTCAAGGCGTAGTGTGCGGTAGCTAACTAGTATTTATCTGCTTATGCATATGATGCAGATTGGATTAGGGTAGTCGTGCGACTTTGTTGGCCTGCGTCAAGGGTCGTGCGGGTGGGTTTAATTCAATCAGGAAATGATGGGTTGAACTTGACTGGCGCACTATGGTTTGTTGGCCTGCGTCAAGGTCATAGGACACTAGGGGCAAAATTATCGGGAATTTCAAGTGTTGAAATTTGCAATGAGATTGCATACCTTCTATGAGATAGTTGGATCCCGATACCCGCTGCGAGTAAGAGTTACTCCTGGGAGAGTTTTATACATTACAATTAGCTGATCAAGTAGGTGTCTAGAAAGGTGTTAACGAGGTTACGCCTCTGGGAAAATGAGGTTTACATTAATTAGGTTCGTGCGAAAGCACGGGGGACCTCCCTCAAAGTACCGACACTGGCCTGGCTGAAAGATTGGCGAACTTGTAGTGTGTAATTAATCCCGGCTAGTCTTTCCTTTTAGGGTTTGAAGGAAGATTTGATAAAAAGCAGTGGGAGCCATCCTGATTAGATAAGATAATAACCAATCTATTCTTGCAAGAGCGCACGCTGAGTGTTTTCTTCTCTCTCTCTCCAGGTAGCGACCATATCACGCCTTAATCAAGATAATAATACGGAATATTGACCGAACCCGCTTGTTATACTGAGCTGGGGAACGTTGGTCCCGCTCCAACTTATAATTATTATAAGACAGAGCAGGAATTGGGGAATACCAGATCTCCCGTGCCGCCCAAACGAAGAGAGTGCATGTTGATGCATCATCTTCGGGTGTGTTCATTATACAGAACTGTTTCTCAGTATCCTTCGAATCCTGGGTATATGATACCGGATCAGGATCCCAGATATGTAATATGTTACATAGGGCTACAAAAGGGTAGAAAAACTGAGAACGGGTGATAAGTTTCATGAGGCAGAAAACGGGGCAAGAGTTGCAGCCAAGTCTGTCGGTCACTATCATCCTGTATTACCAATACATTGATTCTGAATGAATGTTATTAGATACCGAACCTGATACACAAAATCATATCAGTCTCTTTATTAGTAAAGAAAGGATATAATTTTGTGTTGTTGGATAATGTTTTGAACATTTCCTATATCAAAAGTTGATCGGTTCAGGCACGTTATCTAAAAGCATTGATGTTCTAAATCAAACTACAGTTCTTAGTATACGGAACACACAAAAGAGGAAGAGTTCAGAAATGAACGAATCCTTCTTGAGGTATTGTAGACTAGGTCATATCAATGCGACCCGACTAGCTAGAGTTACATAAAGATGCATATTTAAATTAGTTTGAATTTACATCTTGTGAAACTCGCCAGTCATGTCACAAAGATAAGATAACACCAGCTCTGTTTATTGGAAACAGAGAAAGAGTTAGTGAACTCTTGGGACTGATACATGATGATGTATGTAGGTCCCCTGTCTACACATGCCAAGACTGGTTCTTTATACTTCATTACATTCTCTGATAATCTTTCAAGATTCAGACCTATGTTCCTGTTGAAATACAAGTCCGAACCTTTTGAGATAGTCACAGAATATAAGTTAGAAGTAGAGAACCAAAATACGGGTACAAGTACTACGTCCTATGATGAGATCAGGGAGGAGAATACTTGAGCACGGAATTCCTGGGCTTTTCTAAAGGAGAATGAGATTCTCTCTCAGCATTACTCCTCTGTATACACCATAGCACGATGGTATATCAGGGCGGAGCAGATACACCCTATTTGATATGGTGTGCTCTATAATGAGTACTACTGAGTTACCTTTTTCCTTTGGGGAGTTATGCGCTTGAGTAGCTGCATACCTATTGAATAGGGTTCCAATCAAATCAGTTGCCTACCACTTCATATGTGATATGGAAAGGGAGGAGCCCATATCTTAAGTTAGTTAAGATTTGGGGTTGACCGGCCTATGTTTAAAAGCAAAATCCGGACAAGCTCAAGGCAAGGCCTGTAATGTACAACTGGAAAGGTTCCAGCTATACAAACTACAGCTGATAATTTGATAGAACCAAAGGATTCAGTAGATTCCAACGAACCTCAGCCTCTCCGCCGATCTAGTAGGGTTCCTCACCCACCTGAGAGGTACTTCGGCTTCTCTATGACAGTGGGAGCGAGGATTGCATCATGAGATGATGACCCAACTAGTTTCGAGCTGGCCATCAGGAGTGCGACTCTGTAAGAATGGCTGGATGCTTAGTGATCTGAGATGGAATCCATGTACACCAACAAAATATGGACTTTGGTTGCTATATCTGAAGGGTTAAATCCCCATCAGGAGCAAGTATATCTTGAGAAGATTACTTGGTGTACATCGAAAAGTTGAGACTTTCAAAGCTAGACTTGTTAAAAGTGTGCATCATTGACCAGGTGTGGATAATGATGAAACCTTTTTCAAGTAGCTGTGCTTAAGTCCATCCAGATCCTACTTGTCACGGCTACATACCATGACTACGATATATGGTGGTTGGGTGTCATGACTGCTTTTCTAAATGATGTTTTAGAAGAGTGCGTCTATAAGTACACAGCTAGAGGGCTTCGTAGACAGTGGGAGCAGCGGAAACGTGTGCAAGATGCTTTATAGGATTAAAGCAGGTATCGCGGAGTTGGAACATCTGTTTTGATGGATTAGTCAAAGAGTTTGACATCATCAAAATGGTAGATGAACCTTGTATAAACAAAAAGGTAGTAGGGAGTATGGTGGTGATCCTCGTAGAGTACGTGGATGACATACTCTTGATAAGAAAGGAGTTTCTTATGCTACGCTCGATCAATCTCCGTTTATCACAAAGATTCTCCGTGTAGGATCAAAATGATACCTCCTAAATCCTGAGTTTTGGATCTATGAGAAAGATTTAATTGGATGTTAGGATTCTCACTAGTTGTAGTGAGATAGTATCAATTGATCCTGGGGAGAATCACTGGAAGTGTTCCAGGGTGATAAAGACGACTGAATGTCAGTCGCAGGCATTGTCTTTACCCTCAGTGGAGGGACGGTATGTTGGAAGAGTTCCAAGCTAGATACCGTGGCATACTAGACGATAAAGGTTGGATACATCGCTACTTAAGATACTACCAAAGAGGCTGTTTGGGTGTATAATGGTTCATGAGATGAACTATGTTCCTCCCATTGTGTGACAATGGAGTTGTGGCTTATGCCAAGTAACGCAGGTCCCATCAGTGATCCAAACATATTCTAAGGCAGTATCACCTGATCATGGAGATGGTTGATCTCCAAGGGATCGAGGTCAGGAGAGCAGACTCAGAGGACAACACGGCGGATCCACTCACAAAGGCCTATTCCCAGAGAGAGACTTTTATGGGATGGTTGAGTATGAGATACTACAACCACTGCTACAGATGGCCCTAGTGCAAGTGGGAGATTGTTAGTTATATGTATGCCCTAGAGGCCATTACTGTACATTGGATGTATATTGTAGTGGATGCTGGGACATATATAGGGAGGACTTTCTTGCTCGACATGATAGTATGCTATCTGGTTACACTTTACCTTAACGCGTACACTGATCGTCTCTCTGTTACATGTTGGTAAAGCCCTTAGGATGTGTACTTGACTACCTGGACTATGATGCGGATCATACTAGTGGGGACATGGTAGTCCATAAGTACATCCTTCAAAGTCCCTAGTCATGGGTGTATCGAGACGGGGCATCGATATACCAGAGTAGACTAGCGTATACCTTCTCGACCCATACAGATGGGCGATGGATGATCCCATATCCATCGGTGTTTGACATCAGAGATTGTATACGGGTGCTCAGTAGAGACTGGGTACACTGGACGGACTCGCCGAGAACTCCCAGATGGTAATATACCTTACGTCAGATGGCAGTTCTCTGGTGACACTGGTACAGAGTAGTCTGTTGACCCGAGATCGTCATAGAGTCTTGTGTGGTTCCCACTGTGCTTTGATTTCCATCTTACCACGTCCAAGAGGGCGTGCAAAACGGTGGTTTTTGGGTACAGTCCCGAGTCACATGGAGGCAATGAGCGATAGGAGGGGATTCGTCTCTCCTGGTATAGGGGGTTGATGTTGCGCTGTGTTCGATTGGCTATAACAGGAAATCCCTGGCCAGGGTTGCTGAGATTTACTGGTAAATGTTACCAGTAGTTTCTCGAATTGTTATAGACCTCATATCGACACGACTTATCAAGCTATTGGGGTCTGACATTTACCACACCTAGACGAGATATGCGACATATCAGACGATCAGACCGGACTGTACGGTAGTGTTACTGGTTGGATTCACTGGAGTGTGAGCGGGCTTGCTTGTCGATCTTCTGATCGCTCAATACCCGGGTGGCCGTTACGTTTAGCAGACCGCTTGCGGCTTGTGGGTGTTTGATATGATCATCACCTGCTGCCGGCTATTGACGAGTCTTTAAAGTCCTACACAGAGGTTTCCTGGCTCAAGCGAAACGAAATAGGAGCACATATGAGATGTGTGCGGGACCGAGAATGATACCAGTATGTGATACTGTATTCAATTCTCGCGATATGTGACATTGATCGGTTATATACGATATAGCCGGGTTATCGGATCAAGTGTTGATTCGATAAGTTGTTACTGTTGATATTAGCCGGTTATATGCGACATGACCGGATCATTAAATCAAGTGTTGATTTAATGATTTAATGCATAATTATATATTTGATATATTAGTTTGCATTAACTAGTATCGGTTTACTTAAGATGGATTTTCTCACTCGGATGTACACATTGTATATGTGATATACTTTTGTGCACTTGATTGTATCATGTTTGATGATACATGTTTGCTAGGGTTTTTGTGTAAAGATCAAACCATGGTTACATGATAATGGTTAGGGTTTTGTTTTATTCATTTATTTATTTATTTATTTATTTATTTCATTTTGGCAAAAGGAAAATGGTGGCTAATTTTGTTTCTTTGTTGAAGTTTCATGAAGCTTTGAAAAAGTCCACCATTTTTGTTTTATGCCTAACCTAACCATTCACCTAACTATAGTTTGCTCTCTACACATAACCATGGTTGGATTATGATAAGTTTTGATTTTCTTTTCTATTTTAAAAACTTATCATAATATTCATCTTCTTCTTCTTCATCTTCTTCACTTGAAGAAGCTTGCTTCATCAATGGTGATTGATGAAAACAAGTGAGAAATCTAATTCTAAAGTCTACCCACTTCCTATTTCTTCATCCTCTACCTCTTGCCAAGTAGTAGAGTGTGTTTCCTTCACAAGTTTTCTTGACTTGGTGAAGTTGGAGCTTGATCTAGCGATGCCTCGACGTAGATCATCTTCGGCATGGACATCGACGATCTAGCTCGCCATTTCTCCGACGAAGCCGACGCAAGAGCCCGGATTTCGATTTGGACAGTGAGGATACTTCGTTGCGGAGCTATGGAGGTGGAGAACCGGATCTACAAAGGTTGAATTTCCGTTCACTTAGTTAAAGTAGTTAACTAGTTGCTTTTTCACCTAGACATCTAGCCAACGATCCGTACACTAGGGTTTCTCGGCACCATAATTTTTGAAATTGGCATGGTTGATGCCTTGTGAGACCTCTTGAGAGTGCCTAGGAACCCTACAGAATATTACAACACATGAATGAAAATGAAAACACTCTCTCACATGTAAAAACCCCTGGCTATTCCATCACGACGATCACATCTATTTCCATATCATAACTACAACAGAGACAAGATATGTGCAACCCCTACTAATCGATGTATAGCTATTAGTCAACATTTAGAAACACATATACGAATGAAAAAAAATCAACGATGCTAAAATTTCGATTTAGAAACACTCCGTAATGGCCATACACAAAAATAACACTAGATGAAATTTGGGCATCATCAAATAATACCAGAAACCTTAAATCTAAGTGTACAAAACACCACGAGAAGTACGGGACCCAACTCCCCAAGAAAACCGCTAGTAGCGGGAAATCAAGGAAATCCGGCGGTCGAATTTTTGAGTTTTGGTCTCGTTCTTCTCTGGTGTTCAAATAACATTACAAAGAGCAATCTGCAATTGTTTACAAATTTTTTAGATACTCAAAAATTTTTGACAGAAACTTGGACATCGGGTTCGTCAAATACGGAGTTATTTCGATTTCGATATTCTAACATCGTTTAAAATTAGTTTTAGTGTTTGGGTTGTCTCTAATACTAGTGTAAGTTCATAGTGCTCGTGCTGTGTCAACTATGGTGGTTGCAGAATCAAAAACTTTAAATTTTACTTAAGCACTATAAACTATAACCCTAGAAATCGAATCCAAACATTAAACTAAACTAAACTAAACTAAAGAGTTAATCTACTAGGATGAGGACTACAACCTTTGAAGATTTGTCCTTCGGGTCTTTTGTGATCATCTTCTTAAGTTTCTAGGGTTGTAGAATCAAGCATGCAAGGCGGTCTTCCTACGCCGAAGATGATCCACCTGAGGATACCGGTTCAAATTTTAGCTTCTAGTAACAAGAAAAGAAGCAGGTAAAGATCAAGATTTGCTAAGCCTTGATCCTTAGAAGTGTAGTATTAGTATAAAGAGGCTCTCTTTCTTTTTTTCTTACCAACTCAAGAGAGCAAATGAGGAAGAAGATGAACAACTTAAGAAATGGCTAAGGATAATCACAAAAATATCGCACCTTTATCCCTTTATCTCTTCATACAATAAAATATAGTATAAAGTGGGTAAGTTTATGACTCACTAGTGTGAGTCATAAGCCTACACACATCATGAAGAGAAGAGAAGAATGAGAGAAGCCATCTCATAAGTGTACACATATACATACATATAAAAATACACACACACAACCATGTATACCCGTATTTATAATAAATACGTATACCCGTATTTCTACCAAAGTACAGATACTTTATTTATGTTGAAAATACAAAATACGCGAATTCATATTAAGATGAAAATACATGTATTTGTATCATGACACAAATACCCGTATTCATACAAATATACGTATTCGTATAAATACCGTATTTGTGTGAAAATACAAATACCTAAAAGATAGAAATATAATACTAGTTCCAAATTTAGCTATCTTTCAAACCTACTAGTATTACCAAAATTTCCGATTAAAGCACGTGTATAAAATACACGTGATTTATTGAACACCCGAGTGTATCAAAATACGCATAATACACCGTTTCGCTTGAACCCGGAAACTCTCTATGTGGGACTCTAAAGACTCGACAATACACTGGCAGTGGGTTTAATTACAAATACGTCAGTGGTACTAGCTGTACGTAATGGCTAGCTGTACGAAACGGCTATCTAGATATCTGTCGAAAAGAAGGCTGACAAGCAAGCTCATCTGTATCCCTACTGAGCCTTATAGTGACAATCTCCATACAGTCTGGTCTATTCGTCTGAGAGTATCGCATATCAAGTCTAGGGGGTAGAAAACATCAGACCCCTAATAACTTGATAAGTCGTGTCGATGTGGATTAAGACCATCCGAGAAACTACTGATCAAACTATCAATAAATCTCAACTGCCTTGGCCAGGGTCTTATGGTTTCAGCCAACCGTACACATCGCAACATCGACTCCCTATACCGGGAGAGACGAGTCACTGTCTCCATATGGCTCGGGACTGTACCTAACTAAAACTCATTTGCACGACTCCTTTGAGCCGTGGTAGGGTAGTAATCAAAGCACAGTGGGAACTCACACAAGACAAATGACGATCTCAGGTCGACAGACTAACCTATACTCATGTCACCTAAGAGCTTCTATCTGACATTAAGTATAGTACAATCTAATAACTCCCGGCGAGTCCGTCCAATGTAACTCATAGCCTAATGAGCACTTGTATACTATCTTTTGTGTCGTACACCAATGGCTGTGGGGCCAGCCATCTTCTCTGACGGGAATACGAAATGTATACACTAGTCTATTCTGGAGTATCGATACACAGTCTCAATAATTCTATGACTAGGGACAATTTTAAGGATGTGTTTATAGACTATCCAGCCCCTACGAGTATGATTGTCATAACAACGCTGGCAGTCAAGCAAAGATCCTACGGGCTCTATCAACGTGTATTAGTGATACGTAAAAAGAAACATATACACATGTTAATATAGATACAAACCAGATATCATACCATCATATCGAGCATGTAAGTGTTTATGTGCTCCTTACTGTGTCAACTACGGCTATGCGGAATCAAAAACTTTAAAACTTGAGCACAATACACTAAAATCCCCAGGATACAAGCCCAAACACTATACTAAACAAATCCTAACTAGAGTTTTAGCTATCTAGTTGAAATTACAACCTTTGTAGACAATCCTTCAGATCTTGAAAGTTGACTCCTCAAGCTCCTTGGCTTGATGGAACGAGCTCTTGAAGCCGATCTTCCGTGTCAAAGATGATCCACCCGAGAATGCCGATTCAAGCGGTAGTGTAATACCCAGTTCCTTTTATACCAATATCTATATTTATGTTACTCTTAAAGTTTATTTATTTTATACACATTATTATAGTATTTAAAATCCCTAACCCTAAATTTATCTAAACTTTTTCCCCTTATATTTTAGCCAGCCACTTTCATTACTTACTCCCCTATTTTTCTTCCCTAATCCCTCAGCCCAAACAATAAAACCAACAATATATATAATCCCCTCATCCCATTTTCTTTTCCAAATTTAAACCCTTCGGCCCACCCATTTTCCCCAATATACTAATTAATCTCTTTCCCTAAAGCCCAACGGCCCGGCCCTCTTTTCCATTCCCTTACAATTCTTTTTATTTTATAAAAGCCCCGGCCCAGCAGTTTCCCTCAGCCCACGACCCAACTTCCTTCACCCGTTTCACCCAACCCGACCCGCAGCACCCTACCCGACCCGCTTCGCCCTTTCTTTCTTCCCCAACGGCTCTCTCCAGATTTCCCGCTCGAATCTTCCCGTTGCGCCCTCGTCGCCGCTCGTCACGCGCCGTGCCCCGCTCCTTGCGCCCACGCTCGCGTGCGTTACCCCACGACGCGCACCCCTCGTCCCCTCTACCCTTCACCACCTCTCTTCTCTCGTACACACCCACACACACTCTCTCTCTCATCTCGCACTCTCTCTCCCTTCTCTTTTCCCGCTCCCTCTCTCGAACCCACGCCCACGCCCGCGCTCGCCTCGTCGCCGTCGACACCACCCTCTCCTTCCTCGCTCTCTCCGCACCTCACCTCCTTCCATCGCCTGCCGAGCTCTACTTGCATCCAACCACCCACTGTCCTCCTTTCTAACCCGATCTCCTCCACCACACCCCTAGACCACCGCCGGCTCCAACTCCCATCACCTTCACTAACCCGAGCTCCCTTCCACGGCCGCCTTCCACCTCCGACCATCGTGCGACCCCCGACACCATCATCATCATCATTGTCGCCAACAACTCTCCCTCCCCGACTTCATCAGCTGCAACCTCCCCGGAGCCACCAACCGCCGTCGGCCGCGTCCACCATCGCCATCAAACCCTCTGAAACTCACTACCAACATCGTTGCTGACGAGCTCACCATCTACAACCTCCATAGTTGCAAGTCCAAGCTGACCCGGGCTCGTTGCGCCGTCTGCTGCCCTCATCGCCGACGATCACCATCGTCATCGTCGTGTCACCGCTGAGCCACCGCCAGAGCACCAGGCTGCTGCCAACGAACCCTTAAGCACGAAGCCCCTCTCCGTCGCACACGCAAACAGCCACTGCACAGAGCCGTCAAGCTAAGCTCGAGCCGAGGCCAAACCTTGTCGTTGTTGCCCGTGTGTGTCGTGCCCGTGCATGCCATCACAGTCATCGTCACTGCGGCACCATCGATACATCGTTTCCAGGCAAGTTCAAATACTTGCTTACATGCTAATTTACCCGTGTTACAAACTCAAACATATATGTTATGAAATTCCATTTTCCCGATAAAATTAAACGACGTACGTGTTCGATGCATGATCCCAATGAAAATACTTACCTAATTTGACGGAATTAGATTGTCTGTGCTGGCCCTTCTAGTGATGAATATCCTGTAGAAATCTCACTGGAAAATACGACTGTTAGTGACTAAAACGATTACCCCCAAATATACCTGTAAAACTGGAACTTTCCCGTATCTGAAAACCGTTAAAATCACCATAAATTATGTACAAACTGGAATGATGCTTTCAAGGGATTAAATCAAAGCCGACTTGACGAAATTTAACCCTATGCAAGTTTCTAATGATTTCTGTACTTAAATTGTGACAATATCTAGATCGGAGTGAGACTCTGGACTGCAGTCCAGAGCGACTCTGGTTACGGTTTACTGTCTTGTAATGCGTGCCACCTTGTTTTGTGAACTCGTATGTTGTGGAACTCTGTAGTTTAGTAAATTTGAATCTTTTAGATAGATAACACGAGAGGTTTCATCCTGTTTCATCGTCGTTTGCTATTTAAATTGTAAATTAAAAGGGCAGGACGTATAACAGTCCAGAACAGATTCAGAAGTGACATACTAGTGTTAAATAGTGTATAACTTTCGACGTACAGACACGATTGAGGATCTGTCTATTGCGTTCAATACCCTACTGAAAACCCTAGATTTCATTCAACTGTAGCATCGCTAAATCCTGATCCCAACTGAGATTAAAATGCGTTGCGAAACGGACTTCCGATTCTGAAACCGGATTTCCAGCCGTGAACGCTTAAAATGAAATGACCATAACTAATGATCCTGAAACCCGATTGATGTGAAACAAAATTCTATAGATAGATAATCAAGCATACTAATTATTCCCCGTTTATTGTTTCGCTAAACTGTACGCGTATGATTTATGATAAATTATGTAAGTGGTAGAATACTGATTTATCACATCTTAATCATGCTTTACATACTGTTTCCTTATCATATCATACATATGTCACTGCATTGATAACCTAGTGATCATGTGCATTATCCAGTGTTAGGTATTAGTGATGATTATGGCAAGTGTGCATGAGTGAATAAGTGAAAGTGACACGTACTTGTACACAATCAGTGAACCCTATTATTCTATTGTATTGTCGACGTCTGTGGGACGCGTGTAAGTGTGACTATAAGTGGTATAGGACATTTATGGAAGCTCTTGCATGGGTGTCACAGATAAGGCACCAGACACTGCCATTTATCTTGGGTATTAGTCGTGACGTGCTTGATGGAGATCCTGTCTCCAGTTCTCGCGCAGACTTGTCATGGACCGACCGGTATTTGAGATTATGGTTGGCGTTTGATGTAGACCATGGGGTGTGGGGTAGTTTGAGTGTGAGTTCAACAGAATCTCGGGAGTCCCATGCCGGCTTATATATATATATATATATATGGAGATTTACAGGGTACATGATTATTACCGTGAGTTACATGTTGGGCCTGTGGTCCCTTGCCCTTGGGTCCTACCCTTGGGTGGAGGACACTCGCTAGTGGTTGACTCTCACACTTGGACTGACGATAGGCTTAGTGACCTGTACAGTGAGACTTAGAGACTGATAAGGATAAAGGCATTGATATACATTATTTACTGTCTTAACATACCTGGCATACTATATTACTGCTTTAATGTTCACCTGATCTATTAAATGTTGCATTGATTACTCTATGTTCATATCTTTACTGTCTTGGTTTACTGTTATACATCCATTATTACTCTACGAGTTACCACGTGCACCTATATATATATATATATATATATATATATATATATATATATATTGCTATCGAGTCGCTCTGACGACCTGAGTATGCATGCTTAGAGTGAGGAGTGGATCTAGCCTGGACCAAGACTAGACGTTCATCGCGGACATCTTGATCAGCTATCCAGAGTTATACTTTTTTTACCTCCATCAGGTTAGTTCTTTGTATTTGTTTTGTTTCAGTTACTGCATTTCTCATTACCTGCGCATTGTTTACTGATTACCATGTAAAGCTAGAAGCCGAATTGTGACTACGGCAGGATAATTCCTTGACTGTAGGAGCATGGCTGGCCTTGTCAACCCCTCGTATTCCGTATTTTAGGAAGCGGGGCGTGACATGGTTTTGTTAGTATCAGATCCCAGGTTTTGCTTCGATTGGGATTGCAGTTTTCCGTGTATAGCTTGACAATCTAAGACATCCCTCGGTCTAGGTTGTAAACTTGTTATTCTTGATCCATATTCACATTGTGTGTTCTGCTATCCATTCGCTAGGGTTTCAGGTGACTTGGCAAAGTTACGTGGTTGTAATGGTGAAATACATCATAGTTACACTACTGTACTCTGTTTAAGTAACTTAAAGTCCTACAGTTGATTTCCACTTGTAATTTCATCACACCCGATGCTTTTGATTCCTTGCACAATCCATATTATATTTTAATTCTTATAGCTTGTGCCTTATATCGTCCTCAAAAGTATTGTTTCAGGATCATGTCTTCCAACGACTCTTCCTCTATCTCCACTTCCCAGAATCAGACCGTTGAGATTCTGAATGCACTGCAAGGTCTGAAGGAAGCCCAGGAACGAACAAACGACTTGTTAGCTGAAGGACTGAGAAGGCAGGTGAATCAGGCACCAGCGGGAGCCTCCAATCGTAAAAGGATCTCGGTTAGACGGGGAAAAGAGAAGAAGATGAAGCGCCCATTTGTTTTCCCGAGACAGAAGCAGCAGAAGACCCAATGTTGTGGGTACTGCAAGAGGCCAGGACATCTTCAGAGGGATTGTCGCCGCGCCCAAGGGAAATGTCTGATTTGCGGATCCAGCGAACATCTTATCAACGGTTGCCCAAAAAGGAAGGAACTACAAGGAGGAGACTCGTCCACACTCTCCACTTCTGCCAAGTGATGATTATTGCGTAGTTCGAATTTCGAGGATAAGGCGGATTCAACTCGTGTGACGAGATTGCAGCGGTCCAGAAATCAAAGAAAAGTTATTATGTTTTCTGCTTTCAATAATAATGCTGTTACCTATTTTGTAAAAATTTCCTTTCGTTTGAAATCTTGTATCCGTTGAACTTTTAGTTGAATGCAATAAAAACTTTGAATCGTAATATATGTATCATTCTCTTGCTTTTCCCCTTATTTATACTATTCATTACCACAGCATTTTTAATTCTGATTTTCAGTTCCTGCCCACCGCACATCTTCCTATACTCTGTACCCTTAGCTATTTTCTTGATGTGTTCTACTGTCTAATCATGACTCTTTCTTTCCAGGCCATGGCCCACCCTGGAGCAGCGCCGCATCTAGATGAGGATGCACAGTCATGCATTTCCATAGACCGCACGCTGATGAATTATGATGATGAGGTCAACGGACCCCAGGTCATTTTCGGAAAAAGCGATTCCGAGGACGAAGGAGCCGCCGCCCCAGAGGTTGACATGATAAACGATTCCGACGAAGAGGAAGGGGACCCTGAAGAGAACCCGATAGAGGAAGATCCCGAGGAAGACCCGATAGAAGAAAATCCAGTGGAGGAAAACCCCATGGAAGAGAATACAGAAGAAGAGAATCACATGGAAGCAGATCTCGATGAAGAAGCTCCAGCCGAGGAAGAAGGACCAGAAGAACAAGACCCTGCGGTGGAAGAACTCCAATGGCGGTCCCTGCGAGGCGCTATGGGAATGGACACCCCTACCTAAGCGCGCGAGCCTACCGCAACCTGCTGAATCTCCACAACCGCGACTGACAGGAATTTTTAGATGCTGTCTTCTCTGGCCAAATAAATCTGTGTATAGTTTAGGGCCATCTGTTACTTTTCGAGAGTGCTTTGTTTCGAATTTTCTAGAATGAAATAAACTTTCTGAGTTCGCAAATCTTTTGTTTACTGGTTCACTTGATGCTTTGACTTTTTCCTTATACATTTATTTTTTCCTCCTGAGACCCCTGGCTGTCCACCCCTACTCCTTGTATTGTTTTAACCCTCGTTTCGATTAAAAAGTACCGCACCCTGATCCTTGAATGGGCCACCCTTCATCCTTTGCATGTGCCTCGTTTGAGATCCTTCTGAGAGGGGAAATTGATAGTAAAATTTCCGAGTTAGCTGACCTTTCGGATTTTGATTCACATGATATATCGACCGTTATCCTCCCCATACATTTTTCCCTTGTAGTCCCTTGCTACTCACCACCCTTACTTCCTGTGCTGACCCGACCCCAAATCTCTTCGACCTTCAGTCTAAAGCCGTCACACTCTGACCTTTTGTATGAGCCACACTCTATTGTAATCCCTACCCTAGCTAGTCCTATACATATCTGTGTTTTTCTTTGTTACCCTAACTATATTTAAGGACATTATTATTCAAATTTTGGCTTTCATTATTTTGTATTTATCGAAGAGTGCGTTTTATTGACTATCCCCGTTTTACGCATTTCAAGTACTTCATTACTAGCTTTCCCATTATTTTCGGTAGCGCAACCTTACATCGCACATATTTTCGTTCCATATTTCTTATTTTCGCTATGTGGGTTTTCTAAGTTATTTTAAAACTATTTGATCGATACATTGTCCTAAAATGTTTTAACCTACCGACAAATCCTTCACCACTTTATTGTCGTTACTTTATTTCCGGGTATTGTGCCTATGGTTACTATTATAAATGGTTATGCCTTATACTTATTATTTCTGCTGTGCTACTTTTGATATACTTATATGTGCACATATTAGGGTTTCGATTTTATCGAACACTCCTTGATTATTATTGTTCGTTATTGTTATCTATATTCTCGTATACATGTAGTTGCCCTTATAGTTGTTCCTTCCTTATACCTATTTAGACCTATCTTTTTGTATGTTGTTCTTACATATATATACCTTCAAAATTTTATCCACCCATTTTAAGTAAATCACTATGTATTAGTGTTCGATGTGATAACTTTTCGCTTATTATTTTATAGCTTGTCGTTATTTTAAATTTCAAGGACGAAATTTTTGTAAGGGTGGTATGATGTAATACCCAGTCCCTTTTATACCAATATCTGTATTTATGTTACTCTTAAAGTTTATTTATTTTATACACATTATTATAGTATTTAAAATCCCTAACCGTAAATTTATCTAAACGTTTTCCCCTTATATTTTAGCCAGCCACTTTCTTTACTTACTCCCCATTTTTCTTCCCTAATCCCTCAGCCCAAACAATAAAACCAACAATATATATAATCCCCTCATCCCATTTTCTTTTCCAAATTTAAACCCTTCGACCCACCCATTTTCCCCAATATACTAATTAATCTCTTTCCCTAAAGCCCAACGGCCCGGCCCTCTTTTCCACTCCCTTACAATTCTTTTTATTTTATAAAAGCCCCGGCCCAGCAGTTTCCCTCAGCCCACGACCCAACTTCCTTCACCCGTTTCACCCAACCCGACCCGCAGCACCCTACCCGACCCGCTTCGCCCTCTCTTTCTTCCCCAACGGCTCTCTCCAGATTTATCGCTCGAATCTTCCCGTTGCGCCCTCGTCGCCGCTCGTCACGCGCCGTGCCCCGCTCCTCGCGCCCACGCTCGCGCTTACCCCACGACGCGCACCCCTCGTCCCCTCTACCCTTCACCACCTCTCTTCTCTCGTACACACCCACACACTCTCTCTCTCTCTCATCTCGCACTCTCTCTCCCTTCTCTTTTCCCGCTCCCTCTCTCGAACCCATGCCCGCGCCCGCGCTCGCCTCGTCGCCGTCGACACCACCCTCGCCTTCCTCTCTCTCTCTCCGCACCTCACCTCCTTCCATCGCCTGCCGAGCTCCACTTGCATCCAACCTCCCGCTGCCCTCCTTTCTAACCCGATCTCCTCCACCACACCCCTAGACCACCGCCGGCTCCAACTCCCATCACCTTCACTAACCCGAGCTCCCTTCCACGGCCGCCTTCCACCTCCAACCATCGTGCGACCCCCGACACCGTCATCATCATCATTGTCGCCAACAACTCTCCCTCCCCGACTTCATCAGCTGCAACCTCCCCGGAGCCACCAGTCGCCGTCGGCCGCGTCCACCATCGCCATCAAACCCTCTGAAACTCACTACCGACATCGTTGCTGACGAGCTCACCATCTACAACCACCATAGTTGCAAGTCCAAGCTGACCCGAGCTCGTTGCGCCGTCTGCTGCCCTCATCGCCGACGATCACCATCATCGTCGTCGTGTCACCGCTGAGCCACCGCCGGAGCACCAGGCTACTGCCAACGAACCCTTAAGCATGAAGCCCTTCTCCGTCGCACACGCAAACAACCTCTGCACAGAGCCGTCAAGCTAAGCTCGAGCCGAGGCCAAACCTTGTCGTTGTTGCCTGTGTGTGTCGTGCCCGTGCATGCCATCACAGTCATCGTCACTGCGGCACCATCAACACATCGTTTCCAGGCAAGTTCAAATACTTGCTTACATGCTAATTTACCCGTGTTACAAACTCAAACATATATGTTATGAAATTCCATTTTCCCGATAAAATTAAACGACGTACGTGTTCGATGCATAATCCCAATGAAAATACTTAACTAATTTGACGAAATTAGATTTTCTGTGCTGGCCCTTGTAGTGATGAATATCCTGTAGAAATCTCACTGGAAAATACGACTGTTAGTGACTAAAACGATTACCCCCAAATATACCTGTAAAACTGGAACTTTCCCGTATCTGAAAACCGTTAAAATCACCATAAATTATGTACAAACTGGAATGATGCGTTCGAGGGCTTAAATCGAAGCCGACTCGATGAAATTTAACCCTATTCAAGTTTCTAATGATTTCTGTACTTAAATTGTGACAATATTTGGATCGGAGTGCGACTCTGGACTGCAGTCCAGAGCGACTCTGGTTACGGTTTACTGTCCCGTAATGTGTGCCACCTTGTTTCCTGAACTCATATGTTGCGGAACTCCGCAGTTTAGTTAATGTGAATATGATATCTAGATAACACAAGAGGTTTCATCCCGTTTCATCGTCGTTTGCTATTTAAATTGTAAATTAAAAGGGCAGGACGTATAACAGTCCACAACAGATTCAGAAGTGACATACTAGTGTTAAATAGTGTATAACTTTCGACGTACAGACACGATTGAGGATCCATCTGTTGCGTTGAATACCCTACTAAAAACCCTAGATTTCATTAAACTGTAACGTTGCTAAATCCTGATCCCAACTGGGATTAAAATGCGTTGTGAAACGGACTTCCGATTATGAAACCGGATTTCCAGCCGTGAACGCTTAAAATGAAATGGCCATAACTAGTGATCCTGAAACCCGATTGACGTGAAACCAAATTCTCTGGATAGATAATCAAACATACTAATTATTCCCCGTTCATCGTTTCGCTAAACTGTACACGTATGATTTATGATAAATTATGCAAGTGGTAGAATACTGATTTATCACATCTTAATCATGCTTTACATACTGTTTCCTCATCATATCATACATATGTCACTGCATTGATAACCTAGTGATCATGTGCATTACCCAGTGTTAGGTATTAGTGATGATTGTGACAAGTACGTTAGTGTTCGTGCATGAGTGAATAAGTGAAAGTGACACGTACTTGTACACAATCAGTGAACCCTATTATTCTATTGTATTGTCGATGTCTGTGGGACGCGTGTAAGTGTGACTATAAGTGGTATGGGATACTTATGGAATCTCTTGCATGGGTCTCACAGATAAGGCACCGGACACTGCCATTTATCTTGGGTATTAGTCGGGACGTGCTTGATGGAGATCCTGTCTCCAGTTCTCACGCAGACTTGTCATGGACCAACCGGTATTTGGGGTTATGGTTGGCATTTGATATAGACCACGGGTGTGGGGTAGTTTGAGTGTGAGTTCAACAGAATCTCGGGAGTCCCATGCCGGCTTATATATATGGAGATTTACAGGGTAAATGATTATTACCGTGAGTTATATGTTGGGCCCGTGGTCCCTTGCCCTTGGGTCCTACCCTTGGGTGGAGGACACTCGCGAGTGGTTGACTCTCACACTTGGAGTGACGATAGGCTTGATGACCTGTACAGTGAGACTTAGAGACTGATAAAGATAAGGGTATTGATATACATTACAAACTGTCTTAACATACCTGGCATACTATATTACTGCTTTAATGTTCACCTGATCTATTAAATGTTGCATTGATTACTCCATGTTCATATCTTTACTGTCTTAGTTTACTGTTATACATCCATTATTACTCTACGAGTTACCACGTGCACCTATATATATATATTGCTATCGAGTTGCTCTGACGACCTGAGTATGCATGCTCAGAGTGAGAAGTGGATCTAGCCTGGACCAGGACTAGACGTTCATCGCGGACATCTTGATCAGCTATCCAGAGTTATACTTTTTTTTACCTCCATCAGGTTAGTTCTTTGTATTTATTTTGTTTCTGTTACTTCTCATTACCTGCGTATTGTTTACTGATTACCATATAAAGCTAGAAGCCGAAGTGTGACTACGGCAGGATAATTCCTTGACCGTAGGAGCATGGCTGGCCTTGTCAACCTCTCGTATTCCGTATTTTGGGAAGCGGGGCGTGACAGATAGCTTCGTCTGAAACAACTAAAAATCAAGTCTTGCTAAGACAAGATGCTTAGAGTGGTGTAGTTTGTGAAACTAAATGCTCTCTTTTAATCCTCACAACTCAAGAAAGAGAATTAAGGAAAAAGAAAAGGATGATGGTTACTAGAGATTTTTCCTCACTTGAGAAAAGATAACCTTCATCTCTAAAATATCTCACACCCTCATCTTATCCCTTCATCACCTAAAACAAAAGAGTGGGTGAGCTTGGTGACTCACTAGGGTGAGTCACAACCCCCCACACTTCTATGTTTAAGATGAAGAAAAGAGAGAGAGTGTGTGTGTAGCCACCTTACCATGATATACATACGCATACAAATAATAGTATGTGTATAATCAAGTATACCAAAACCCGTATTTATAATAAATATGTATACCGTATTTCTACCAAAATATAAATACCATATTTGTACCGAAAATACAAAATACGTGTATTCATATATAGAAAGAAATACATGTATTTGTATCAAAGCACAAATACCCGTATTTATACAAATACACATATTCGTATAAATACCGTATTCGTGTTAAAATACAAATACCCAAAAGAGAGCAATATAATACTAGTATCAAAACTGGCAGTCTTTCAAACCTGCTAGTACTACTAAACCGTCCGATTAAAGCGCGTGTATAAATACACGTGTTCAATCGAACACCCCTGCGTAAAACCATACGCACACTACACCGTTTCTCCTGAATCGGAAAACCCTCTATGTGGGACTTTAAAAACTCGACAATAATCTAGCAGTGAGTTTAACCACAAGCACGTCAGTGGCACTAGCTGTACATAACGGCTACCCAGGTATCTGTCGAAGGGAAGATCGACATGATAACTCGTCCGAAAACCTTACTGAGCCTATAGGTGACATTCTTCGTACAGTCCGGTCTGTTTGTCTAAGAGTATCGCATATCGGGCCTAGGGGTGGTAAACGTCAGACCCCTAATAGCGCAATAAGTTGTGTCGGTGTGGAACTAAATACACCATGAGAAACTACTGGTGTATCTACCAGTAAATCTCACTTACCCTGGTTAGGGACTTTGTGTATTGGTTAACCGTACTTTGTGCGATATTAACTCGCAATACCGGGAGAGATGAATCCCTTCTATCCCCTACTGCCTTCAAGTGCTTCGGGACTGCACCCAACTACTACCTGTTTGCATGACTCATTTGAGCCATGGTAGGATAGTAATCTAAGTAAAGTGGGAACACACTCGAGACGAATAGTGGTGCCAAGTTAACGGACTAACATGTACTCATGTCATCGGGGAACTGCTAACTGACGATAGGTATAATACCAACCAGCATTTTCCAGCGAGTCTGTCCAATGTAACTCATAATCCAATAATCACCTGTATACTATCTTTAGTAGCATATACTAATGGCTGGGGGATAGACCACCTTCCCTGACGAGGATAAGAAGCGTATACACCAGTCTATTCTGGAGTATCGATACCCAATCTCGATAATCTTACGACTAGGGACAAGTTTAAGGATGTGCTTATAGATTACCCAGCTCCCACTAGTATGACTGGTAGTCAAGCAAAGATCCTAAGATCTATAACAACATATATTAGCGATATGTTAAAAGATACATATACATATATTAAGATAGACTCAAACCAGATAGCATACTTTCATGCTGAGCATGACTGTTATTATATTTCTATATATCCCAAACTTCCAAAATGTAATATACAAACCGGTATTACACAATAATGGCATCTGGGGCATATATCACTAACAATCTCCCACTTACACTAAGGCCATGTATTGGCATTTCACAGACGTAACATCTCGAATAGGCTCTCGAACTGCGTCTAAGGGATGCCTTTGTGAGTGGATCTGCAGTGTTGTTCTCTGTATCTACTCTCCGCACCTCGATCTCCCGGCGATCCACGATCTCCATGATTAGGTGATACCTCCTTAAGATATGTCTGGACTTTTGATGGGACCTTGGTTCCTTCGCTAAAACTATAGCCCCGTTATTATCACAATACAAAGGTATTGGGTCAACAATAGACGGAACCACTTGAAGTTCTGTAATGAACTTCTTCATCCAGACTGCTTCTTTTGCGGCGTCACATACAGCGATATACTCTACCTCCATCGTCAAGTCAGCAACAGTATCATGTTTGGAGCTCTTCCAACAGACCGCCTCTCCATTGAGGGTGAAAACATAACCCTACATGGATTTGGAGTCATCCTTGTCACTCTGGAAGCTGGAGTCAGCGAATACCTCGATCTGGAAGTTAAAAACCCCTTAGAATTTTTTCCTGTAATATCTATATAGTAGCCTGCTATATCTAACCAATTCATACAAATTATTTAGATATCACAGGAAACGGTTTAGATATCAGAGGAAACGGTTTAGATATCACAGACAACTGCTTATGTATCGCTGGCTACTGCTTAGACATCGCAGAAAACTAGATATAATAGGTAACTATTAGATATCACATGTAAGGGGTTTCTCGACAACTAAAAAACTTTTTTAGAGAGGTTTTGACTAGCTTTTCGAGACTGGGGGGTTTTTGACAACAAAGAAAAGTTCTTTGATTTTTTTTTTTTGACAATTTACCCTAAAATAAACTATAGATAGTTAAAAACAATTTGGAGATATGGAAAGAACATGTTGAGTGATATTTTTTGATTTATTCTTGTTAAATTATGGAATTCTTTGAATAAATGTATTGAAATTTATGGTGAATTATTTATAATTGCCTATCAATGGATTTGAATTAGATCGGATAGAAAACCTTAACTCGAGAACATGGAGTGTTTTTTGACCATTTGTCTCCGTGTGAGAGCGCGCATGCGTGTGTGAATGTATTATAATGCACATATTTAATTTAATTTCTTTTACTACATATATATAAATTCTTGAAAAAATGAATATTTCTTATAACTGTATAATTTAATAGAAATACGGCTTTATACACATTTAACTGAAGTTTTTAATTAGTTTATTCGCCTCTTTTAACCATAATCGGAACAATGATTCTTCTTATCCGGAACACTAGTGTTCTTGATTGGGAATGATTGTTCCAAATGGCTAATGGTTTAGTGATTTATTGTAACACAGAGTATCAGTGCTATATTGGATAAAGTACAGGGTTTTTTTTTTGGGGTACAATTGACCCTGTTAGAAACTTATACCATATGTGCAGTATAAGAATTAATGTTATCTATATTCTTGTATCATGTTCTATATCCATATAGGTGTATATACAATGCAATATTTTGTAAATACAATGTGTATGGATGAAATGATGGATGGTGGGGAGGACTTGTGATACCACTAGACTTGCATGTCGAGGCATGATGACCGTTTCATGGGTACCCAATGCACATGTGAGACTTTGGTCATTTCTCGAGAACACAAGGATTCACCTTGGACATCAAATAGATTAAGCCCCTTACATGTAAAAATTAAGCAGATGGACCAGCTCGCAAGCCACCTTCTCTGTATACTCATTCAAATGTAAGAAAAAGGTTGGTCAAGTATTATAAATATTGAAAGGCCATTTTAATCTATCATGTTAAAATTTTATAGACTAAACATTTTCTATTGGTGTTTCTGTTTGTTTAATTGTTTCGGTAGATGTGATAAAATGTTATATGTTACTTGTTCCCTCCCAGCGCTTGCTTGCTTTTGCTATATCGAACACGGATATGTATATACTTTGTTTATCATTGTATCTATGCTATACTGGTTCATATATACATGTTGTGAGGTGTTGATGTGCCACGTCCTGCATTCCTACATTCCTTAGCAGTATACTTTCATCTAGTTGATCAAAATAGTATCCAAAACCTTGAGTTTCTGCAGCTAACTCAGGAGATTCTTCCTTATTGAAGTCTGATTCCTTATTGAAGTGAAGTCTGATTCCTTATTGAAGTCTGATTCCTTATCTATGCTATATTAACAGTTCTCCTTAGACAGAAAACTACCATCTCCAGTTTCCTAATTCCTTATTGAAGCCTGATTCCTTCCTTTTATTCGTACTTTCTGGTATCGTTTCGCCTTTATTAACATGTTGACAGCAAGCACTCTTGAAAGCTATTTGTGACCCTTGCCCTGCATTTTTAATTTTTTCCAATATACATGCATCCTATTGACTGCATGTGTTTGGGAAATTCTTGTTGAAATCTTTGGCAAAGACCTCTTTCCCTGTATTTTTCTATGATCCTTGATGTCTCTAATCATTTTTTGTATTTCTTTTTATGCCATCTATATAATTAACATTGGGTTTTATTAGTTGACTTTCCCAAAAAAATTTAAAAAAAAACTGCCGGCAATGTTCTGCCGCTTCTGCATCTCAAGTTTCACAATGCATGAAGACACCAATTCAAAAAATTCCTACCTCATCTTATGAGCACTGAGTTATATAAAACTTCATTATGTACTCTATTTGATAACCACGGTTTATTTCATGGTTGTTGGTAAATTGCTCTTCTCCAAAGTCCTTCTGAAGTAGAATCATTTGTTCATTGCTCGTCAGTCTTTTCCAGCCTAGTATATTAATTATTCTTATTAGATTAGACGCATGCACCAATATTTTAGATGATCAACTCACACGCTATACATGCAGGGGTTCCTGAGCTATACTTTAAGAATTGTTACAGCTCCTCATTTGTAGTGCACGTTCCACTAAGTGTATGTACATGATCATGGAGACGCCATTGAAGATGTCGATATGAAGTAGGATGATGAATTGGAGCCACTGTTGTTTGGTTCTGGATGAGTTTGTATAGTTTAATGCTCAAAGAGGCCAGATTACACAATTAAACACATTCCATCACATCAACAGTAGGAAAGTGAGAATATAACTTGACTTCCATCTTTACGCAAGCTCTTTATCCCCTTCTTTACGCAAGCTCTTTATTTATAAAATTCTGCTTCCCTTAAAATATTCACTAGTAAAATAGGGGGTTGCCCCTACGGATGGAATTATCCGTTGGGGCAGATTTTACTTGGCCCTACGGATTAATCCGTAGGGCTAAAGGGTTGCCCCTACGGGCACTGACGTTCAAGAATTAAAAAATTAATTCTTAATTTGGTATTTGCCCCTACGGTGGCGCAAACAAAGGACCTACGGGTATATCCGTAGGGACAAGTAAATATCGATTTATTAAGACCCCAGACCGATCGCCTACGCTCACTTTCTCTCTCTCTCTCTCGATCTGGCGCGAGAAAAATCCCCAAATCGCCACGCCGTCGTCGCCACCGTCGTTCTCCTCGTCGCCACCGCCGGTTTCGTCGCCACCGCAGTTCTCGTCGCCACCGCGGTTCAGGTCGTCGCCCCAGCCCCAGCAGCAGCCGTTCAGGTGAGTAAATCTCGAGGTAAATTAAAGAATTTTTGGATTATTTTGGGCTTAGGGTTCATGGCTGGGTCTGGGGTTGCGCGCGCGAGTTGGGGTTGGGCAGGGGTCGCGGTCGCGGTCGCGGTCGCGGTCGGGGTCGGGGTCAGGGTAGGGTTAGGGTTGGGGTTCGGCTGCTGCTGGGGTGGGGCTGGGGTTAGGGTTTGCCTTAGGGTTGGTGTTGGGGTTTAGCTGGTCGCGGTCGCGGTCGGGGTCGGGGTCGGGGTCAGGGTAGGGTTGGGGTTGGGGTTCGGCTGCTGCTGGGGTGGGGCTGGGGTTAGGGTTTGCCTTAGGGTTGGTGTTGGGGTTTAGCTGGCCACGCTGGGGTTAGGGTTGGGCTGGGGCTAAGGGCTGGGGCTGGGGCTGGGCCACGCGGGGTTTTGGGATCTTTGTAATTTGCTTGCTCTGTTTGGAGTTTCAGTTGATCCTCATTAAAAAATTGGTGATTGATCTCTTCAATCATATTATTATCTGTATTTAAAATTTTTGTGAAGCCTTCAGAGTTTGGAAAAATCTAGAATTACCGTTGAAATTCTGGCAACATTCAAAAACTGTGTATATGATGTGTGTGTGTGTATGCATGTATATACATTTGAAATTTATCTTTCTTCTATGATATAAAACGGTTAAACCGAAGAAAATTACTGGGGGAATTTTTGCTAAAATGTCTTGAGAGGGGTTCAAGTGATGGGATAATTTCATTTGGTAATCTTTTACTTAATTTACATCTCTTATTTTTTCATGCAAAAATCTGAATAGGTTTCTTGCAATTTTGCCTATCGATCAATTATTATATTTATTTCTATTTTTTGTGGATGATTTGGCTTCAATTGAATGGAGGCGATGATGGCTTGCCCTCAAGCTTCCACTTTTATGAGCTTTATAGTTATGAGATTGGCGAGGCAAGCTGGTTTGTAGCCATCTTATTTCTTTTCCTAAATTCAAATCCAAATATAAACTGTCTGATTGAGAGAGAGAGAGAGTATGGGAGATTATGTATTATTCAATGTGTGTTGGAAGCTGGCATGTTCTGAGCGTCATCTCTGCATGAAAGCTATGGTTTTGCAAAGGGTTTGCCCTAACTATTTTCTGTGGGGAAGCTGAAGGCCTGAAGCTTCATCAAACTCAGGATTGGATTCTGGTCGGGTATTGTAAATTCTTGTGAAAGTTCCGTTCAAGATTTGTTCAGAGCTTGCATAACATCCTTTTCATCTTTATGAGATCTTTATGCAGTCATTTTTTTGGGTTTATATATTTCTCGAGCCCGTTTGACTTTGGACTTAGGATAACCCCAAATCTCTTTCTTATTTTGATTCCTAAGCTGGCATATCTGAGGCTCGTATTCCAGTATCGTTGCTGGAAAAGCTAGGGTTGCGAACATTTTTGCAACGATAATTTCTGTATGACAGCTTAAGCACACATAAAACTTAAACAATCTTGAAGCACTGCAGTTTTTCACTAAACTACCTAAAAGTTTTTATATTGCTGCAAGCTTCCTTAAAGTGCTGCATCTAAGTGTATTTTAGTGGGAAAACCCTTGAAAGCCAAACTTCATGGGGTTTGCTGTTTGCCTTCTCTGTAGCTAGTTTGAGGTTTATTTAGTTTTGGATTTGTTTTGCAACACTCTCTGAGTTCCAAATCAACAAAAAGCTGAATGTTGAATCACAAGCAAGAAGCAGCCAAACTGGCCCTAAAGTAATCCTGAGTGATGATAATTTTCCAGGGAGTTTAAAATTTATAGAAATGGCGAGGCAATATTGGATTGTCTGCAAGTATTCAAGCAACCTGTTTGCATCCATCATGCTATTTGTGATCCCAGTATAAAACTCAAACATGCCTCTTAGTTAGTTTACTTTAATTTGTTATTTATGTGTGTGTGTCAACATTGGATTGTCCCAAGTATAAAACCAAACCCACAAAACATCAAAACTGTCTCCGACAATCTTATGGTCATTAGACATAAGATTTATGCATATAGGTAACATCTGCCAATATGCCATATCCAGACCGCAATCTATTTTTGGTCGATGAATGCTATTGCAATGTAGGATGATCAGTTCTATCAATCTTGATCTCAATGGTTTAAAATCATGTTACACATACAACACGAATGCACAACAAACGCATAATTAGAGAGCGACTCAAGATATTCAGGTTAAAACCAATATATGATACTCGATGATAATATGAAACCTTCATATTCCCATCGATACCAATATACGCCTCGATATCTTTCCCTCTTGTTCCCAAAATTTTCTCTCGTTCCCGCGTCTCCAATTTTCTCTTCGTCGCCACCGCGCGCCCTCCGTTCTCAGCCCGCCACCGCCCTCGTTCTTCCTCGTCGAGTTCCTCGTCGCCGATATTTGTGCCTACATTGATGCCTTAAGCAACGAATCAAATGATGTGATCACAAACTAATTAAATAAATTTTGAATACCAATCTGGACTGGGATTTGAATACCAATCCTAGTTTGCTATATTTTTTTATATATAGTAGATGGTGATACTTCTTTAAGTAAAAACAACCCTACACTTAAGCGAAATCATAAATCGAAACACACATATATAGAATACAACTCATACATGGGTATCCTCAAATCTAACTTTCATTGAATTTGCACGCGCACTTAAAATAACAACTTTTATACTAAAAAAATTATGTATGCCATTACTTAGTAGTTTATGGTTTTAAGACGCAAAAGACATTTGAGAAATACTTTTTCTACCCACTATTAATCCATATTCTCAATATAGTCATTGAATTTGCACGCGCACATAATAAGAAGGAGAAGACAGTAATGTGGCAGAAGGAGAAGACAGTAATGTGGCGGAAGAAGAAAAAAATGACATTTCTCGTTCTCTGTTTCAGCATCAATCTTCTGATATGAACTAATGATGGCTTTCACATAGGCTTTTCCCATTAGAGACTTCTTAGTGTCCAATGGAAAGCATACATCAGATTTGTGCAGGTCGAGTTCTTCTATGACTTTTAAGAGTCTCAACTGATTCTGTAAATTACACCCTAGTTGGGTGATACTTTTACCACTTCTCACTGCAGGTGCGCTCTCTAATATCCATTTTGAATGTAAGTATCGATATTCAAAATGGATATTAGAGAGCGCACCTGCAGTGAGAAGTGGTAAAAGTATCACCCAACTAGGGTGTAATTTACAGAATCAGTTGAGACTCTTAAAAGTCATAGAAGAACCCGACCTGCACAAATCTGATGTATGCTTTCCATTGGACACTAAGAAGTCTCTAATGGGAAAAGCCTATGTGAAAGCCATCATTAGTTCATATCAGAAGATTGATGCTGAAACAGAGAACGAGAAATGTCATTTTTTTCTTCTTCCGCCACATTACTGTCTTCTCCTTCTGCCACATTACTGTCTTCTCCTTCTTATGATATTCGCGTGCAAATTCAATGACTATATTGAGAATATGGATTAACAGTGGGTAGGAAAAGTATTTCTCAAATGGCTTTTGCGTCTTAAAACCATAAACTACTAAGTAATGACATACATAATTTTTTTAGTATAAAGGTTGTTATTTTAAGTTTTCCTTTATAGAGATATGATCTAACTGCATCTATCAACTATAAGTGTGCAGAAAATTATGATAAGAAATCATAAGAAAGGGTCGTAGCCATGCATAACTTTGAATCTACATACCAGATCATGCAAAAGCATGCACTTATTGTCACCTTGCCTTAGAATATAAAATATCTTGGAAGACTATAAGCGAGCATTTAAATCTCGATAGCTTTTGACTTCAACATATATTTTTCTCAAGTACCATGAAATATACTTGCTCCGTATAAACCGTTTTCAGGAAGATAGATTAATAATGACAAATTATCCATTGTGGCTCACTAGATTAGCATTTTCTCTTCTATTGACCATCTTTCTAATCAGCTTGGTAAATTTATTCGGAACCGGCTGCGAATCATTAAAAGACGTGCATAAGAAAGAGAACTAAAATACAGATATATAGCATACCGATACATCGAAACTTCATAGTTGCGATGGCAATCCAGAGATATTTATTTCTACACACGTGGTGCGCGTGCGAATGCGTCAGGCATCATGGAAAAATATTTCAGAACATGGAAAGTATTATTCGTATAAAGTAATTAAAACTTTTAAACACCTTGGGTAGATATTTTCTTAGTTGATGCAATCATATCATGATGACTAAATTGAAGCTATTATACATATGCTTATGTATTTTTCTAATCTAATATATCACACACACACAGAGAGAGAGGGGGGGGGAGAACACCAGGTAGATAGAGAAATTAGGTAGCAGGATCCTGAAGAAATGGAGTCCATAGCATTGCTCATCATCATCATCCGTGATCCCTTTGAAAAAATATTATCAAAGGGATCATGGATGATGATGATGAGCAATGCTATGGACTCTATTTCTTCAGGATCCTGCTACCTGATTTATTTACCTACCAGGTGTTCTCTCTCTCTCTGTGTGTGTGTGTGTGTGATATTTTAGGTTAGAAAAATACATAAGCATATGTATAATAGCTTAAATTTAGTCCTCATGATATGATTGCATCAACTAAGAAAATATCTACTCAAGGTGTTTAAAAGTTTAATTACTTTATACGAATAATACTTTCCATGTTCTGAAATATTTGTCCATGATGCCTGACGTATTCGCACGCGCACCACGTGTGTAGAAATAAATATCTCTGGATTGCCATCGCAAATATGAAGTTTCGATGTATCGGTATGCTATATATCTGTATTTTAGTTCTCTTTCTTATGCACGTCTTTTAATGATTCGCAGCCGGTTCCGAATAAATTTACCAAGCTGATTAGAAAGATGGTCAATAGAAGAGAAAATGCTAATCTAGTGAGCCACAATGGATAATTTGTCATTATTAATCCATCTTCCTGAAAACGGTTTATACGGAGTAAGTATATTTCATGGTACTTGAGAAAAATATATGTTGAAGTCAAAAGCTATCGAGATTTAAATGCTCGCTTATAGTCTTCCAAGATATTTTATATTCTAAGGCAAGGTGACAATAAGTGCATGCTTTTGCATGATTTGGTATGTAGATTCAAAGTTATGCATGGCTACGACCCTTTCTTATGATTTCTTATCATAATTTTCTGCACACTTATAGTTGATAGATGCAGCTAGATCATATCTCTATAAGGGAAAACTTAAAATAACAACTTTTATACTAAAAAAATTATGTATGTCATTACTTAGTAGTTTATGGTTTTAAGACGCAAAAGCCATTTGAGAAATACTTTTCCTACCCACTATTAATCCATATTCTCAATATAGTCATTGAATTTGCACGCGCACATCATAAGAAGGAGAAGACAGTAATGTGGCAGAAGGAGAAGATAGTAATGTGGCGGAAGAAGAAAAAAATGACATTTCTCGTTCTCTGTTTCAGCATCAATCTTCTGATATGAACTAATGATGGCTTTCACATAGGCTTTTCCCATTAGAGACTTCTTAGTGTCCAATGGAAAGCATACATCAGATTTGTGCAGGTCGGGTTCTTCTATGACTTTTAAGAGTCTCAACTGATTCTGTAAATTACACCCTAGTTGGGTGATACTTTTACCACTTCTCACTGCAGGTGCGCTCTCTAATATCCATTTTGAATGTAATATTATAGATATCCATGCATGTTTATGTCAAAATTACTTATATTGTCAATGTTTGATTGTCTAGTTGTTGGTGATGCGTCCATATCAGGGACAGAGGTCACTCCCGTTCCTCCGGGTATGTTTATATATTATATAGGGCATGTATATTGATTTAGAATGCTATATCATAAATATACACACATTTCTTTTGCTCTTAGTCGTCCAACTCATTATCATGGGCTGCTTGATGAGATTAGATTTGCACCTGATGATCTACAAGAGCTTGTTCACTCCCTGTCATATGTGTAAGCAGCGCTATATGCGAGTTTACCTTGTTAGTATGTATGTACTGAAATTAATTAATATTATTCAAATTTTGATACATGCAGATACCAGAGGAGCACATCTTCTATCTCTGTAGGTAAGGCTTTGAATTTGTTGATTTTGGTATTTCTTGTCAATTTTATAGACCAGTATGTGCTAAATATAATGTTCTGACAGTTGCTAGGGGAAGGCAACATTCGAGGCTGCTGACCCCAGTCCTGAACGCCGCACACGGACGGCAGCACGGAGGTTTGGAGATAGGCCGAGGACTGGGCTCTAGCAGGGCCCATATGAGGTTGGACTCCACCCCGGTGGTTACTTCCTCCGTCTCCAGTTAGCGACGTATCCAGCAGGAACAGGAGAGCTTGAAGGCCACCGTTCAGGAGTTGAATGGGATGCTGGTATGTATACTACTTAATAGTAAAATATAATGTCATATTATAGATATCAACATATCCAATATCAGTACATAGCCTGAGCTTATTTGGTTGTAGACTTATGTTTTATTAATCATACATACATATGTAATTGAAATAAACAACGCTTTTCCAAACTAGATATCCAAACAGGGTTTCGAAATAACTTAATAATGATATGAATTCGAATAATAAACAGTTCTTACACGCTTCTTACATAAGTTATATCCAGACGCGACAGGGTAGATCGGCCGAGCCTCCACACGCATCTCCTTCGGCTGCGGTTCCGCAGACAGCTCCTGTAGCTCCACCGCCCACTCAGATTCCCGCTCGCGACGAATTGCAGAGTTTATTGACCGAGGAGCAGGACCGAGCTGGACCGAGCTAGGGTAGATTTTTGGTTCTTTTTTTTTGAAACATGTATTTATTTATATCATACACATTGTACTACATTTTGAAACGATATTGATATTGGTTTGTATTTATATCATATTCAGTTTTTGTGTTTCTTTTGTATATTATATATATGCGTGAGATGTGATTATGAATACTGCAATATATGATTTGATTAATGTATACATTATTGTGCACAGGGCGGGAAAAAATCAAGCAGGCCATTTTTTAAAAAAAATTTCAGACAATATGTACCTACGGATTAATCCGTAGGCCTACACGTTACCCCTACGGATATATCCGTAGGGGCTAAATATCAGCAGTAACTGATATTTCCCCCAGATGTCAGTGCCAGGTGTTTGGGAATCCCCCTACGGAGATATCCGTAGGGGCCACTGACATTCCCCTACAGCGTTATCCGTAGGGGCACATATCAGGAATCCTGAATTTGTGCCCCTACGGAAAAGTACCTACGAATATATCCGTAGGGGTTATTACATGCCCCTACGGATATAGCCGTAGGTCCAAGTAATTTATTAAAATAAACCGTAAATAATATAAAATCTTATACCCTACGGCTTAATCCGTAGGGGAAACTGGACCTACATACATATCCGTAGGGGCAAGAATTTAACCGTAGGGATAAGTTCAGGGCCTCGACTTGCACCTGCGGCCTTTGCACCTACGGGGTATTTTTTCGCCCCTACGTATATAACCGTAGGGGCAGTGGGTTGCACCTACGGATATATCCGTAGGGGCAACCCTTCTTTGTAGTAGTGATTGTGGAACTGTTCATGTAGGTTGAGCACCTTTTTCAAGGTTTTGTATGAATGCGATGTAATATAATGTTCTACTAATTATTTCCATGCTCATGATAGCTTTGAATTTAATTCTTGAAACTGTTATCTGGAGAGTTCGGTGCGTTCTGTCAGTTGCTGTGATCTGAGGTAGACTGTTAAAAGAAGTCCAAGTTTTTTGTTCATTTCTTCTCAAAATGGCGAACTATTAAGTTTCAGGGAATTTTGCATCTATTATGTAATGTTTTGCTAAACCGCTCTGTTGCCCTGTCCTGGACCTGTGAGAGATTAATGGTAGCTTTATATTTTGTTCATTATTTTTGAATTTTTTTTTCCGGATATGGCCTTTTTGGGAATCGCTGGGCATTTTTCACTTTACAGAGGTAACTTTTACCACATGAGCTTATGCCTAATCTGTCTATCTAAAGAGGTAAATTTTATCACATGAGCTTATATGCCTAATCTATCTGTCTATCTATATACCCATTAAATTGGAGTGAAGGAATAGTGAAACATTAAAACTTTCTATTTCGCCCTTTATATTTAGTATTTTTGTCCCTTTCAAATTTGGATTATATTGGTAAATTTGTAGTTGCGCTTTAGTCTTGAGAATAATTATGGAAATCCATGGATGGGGCAGGAATTTCCTATAATTACATCTATGCTATCAGCTGAAAAACCTACTCGGTTTTGACCATTAACTTTCAAAGTTTTTCCACTTAAATGCCATGAACTTTATTTGTTACCGATAGATGATCATGAACTTTTACCGTTTTCAGATAAATACCATGGTTCGCAAAAAATCACAATGAGCTTTCATCGTTTTCAGATAAACACCATGGTTCCCAAATAAACACCATGAACTTTCACCGTTTTCCAGCTAAATACCATGGACCTTATTTGGTTACAAAATGCAATAAACTTTCATTTTTGGATAAATATCATGGACTTTCATTATTGTAAATTAATACAGTCAACTTTTCACCTTTTTTTCATGAAACATTTCCAATTTTCTTCATTTCTCAAAAAATACTATCTCACTAAAATACCATGAACTTTCAATTTTTAACAGATAAAATACCACTACGATTTCATTAAAATAGCATGAACTTTCACCGTTTTTCAGATAAATACCATAGAATTAGTATGCTACAAATAAATACCAAAAGCTTTAGACTTTTTTCAGATAAATACCATGGACTTTGTACGGTACAAATAAATACCAAAAGTTTTCTACGTTTTTCAGATAAATACCATGAAATTTTTATGCGACAAATAAATATCGCAGAATTTCCATTTTTCAAATAAATACTATGGACTTTGTCCTCTACAAATAAATACCAAGAACTTTTGGCTTTTTTCAAATAAATATCATGGACTTTGTTCGTTACGAATAAATACCGCTGAATTTCGATTTTTTCAGATAAATACCATGGATTTTGTCCGCCACAAAAAAATACCAAGAATTTTTTACGTTTCATATAAATACCATGGACTTTGTCCGTTACAAATAACACCATAAACTTTCTACTTTTTTTTAGATAAACGCCACGGAATTTGTCCGCTACAAATAAATGCCATGACTTTCGAAGTTTTTGGATAAATACTACGGATTTTGTTATTACAAATAAATGAAATTTCAATATTTTTAAGATTACCATGGACTTTATTTTATTGCTGATAAATGCCACCTAACTGTATGGATGATCCGCAAACCCCATGCATCGTGTGGGGTTTTACCCTAGTTGGTTACTATTTTTGAATGTTGGTCTGTAGAAGATTGCTCTCTAACAGTTGTTTAATTATTTACTACTTTGATGTGTGCTTATTCTGTGCTCAAATTAAGTTTGGATATATATATCTTTCGATCAGCAATCTTTTTTTGGGTAAAGAGCAATAAAAATTTGCATATATTATTTGGGCTCTTTACTGAAAAGTCCCTCAATACTTCGCTAACTACTGAAGAAACCTCTCATGCTTCGTATGTACATAAAAAACCTCGCATGGATTTAAGTTGCACAAAAAAACATCCATAAAAGGCTAAAAATAGAATCTTTTTGGCATCTTTCATAATCCTACCAAGGGGGCCTCATAAATAATAGGCAAGTGCATACAAATAATAGAAAACATTATCATCAACGCCATGATTCACTCCTTCATATAAAAATAATTATACTTCATGAATTATCACCTATCATTAGCATGAAAAGTCAAGATGGAGATGTTACTATTTTAATTGGGCCCAGCCAAGACCTGGCCCACACCAAAACTAACGCATCAAACTCTCCACCGACCATAGTATACTAGTACTAGATAAAAGCTTGACATATTTTCATCAAAAAAATGTTCCATGTTATAAATGGTACATCCATTTTAAGAGGCATATACTTGTTAAATGTCAAGTGACCCTAAGCTGATGATCTACACTTCAAATTTTCTCAAATTTTATGCAATTGGTACAAGATCTACCAACATGTGAAGGAATGAAATCCGCAACATATATATAACCTAATAAATGTATGAGGATGCAGAATATACAATATCATTGTAGCAATTGACAATGACATAACAAAACATTGTTGATTTCATCCTTAGTTTACTCTAAAAGGTTTTTGTACATGCAAAGCTGCATATGAAATTATGGATCAATGAATAGTGTGATACTCAATTAAAAAAAGAAGAACAATATTAATTGTAAGATAAAATAACCGCTTTCCTTTTTCTTTTCTTTTTTTGTCGGTCTGAGTATTTTTAGTCATCATGTTACATAAGTTGTTTGTTTTTTGCTCCTTCAACGGTTTGAAGTAAAGTTATAAATATTTTGAGAAAGCTGTATGATTGCAAATTTGTTAAACTAATTCCTCCAGATAAATCATGAAAGAGAGAAGAGAAAAAAATATCTTACGAAGAAATCCTCAAATTCTCATGGACCCCACACAAACATTTGACATATACAACAACAAAGTATTTCTTCTTCATCTTTTTTCAATTTAATCTAAAAGATTCTTGTATATGCAAAGCTGCATATGGAATTATGGTGCAATGAATAGTGTGATGCTCGATTCAAAAAAGAAGAAGAACAATGTTAATTGTAAGCATCAACATGAACTTAATCATAATCATAAAATAGCTGCTTTCTATTTTTATTTTTTTATTTTTTGTTTGTCTGTCTGCGTTAGTCTAGTCATCAGGTAACATGAGTTGCTTGTTTTTCGCTCCTTCAATGATTCCAAATAAAAAATGATTTGAAGTAAAGCTTATAAAGATTTTGATAAAGTTGAATGATGGCTAATTTGTTGAACAATCTTTAACTAATTCCTCAAGATAACCCCAAAACAAAAGAGAGAGAAATATCTTACTCACAAATAAAATTCGGAATCCTCAAATTCTCCTGGCCAACACACAAACATTTGACATATAATATAACAAAGTACTTCTCCTAGATTTTAAGATACGGCTATATGAACTGGTTTCTTCCATTCTTCCTTTCTTGATTCTATCAGCAACTAACATATCTTTTCTAACCGCCGCTATCCATGTTCGTTTTAAAGACCATTGATGTGCTATTGCCTACGTCGTGGAAGCGAACTTCAACTTGCTACGAGCTTACAATGACATAAACATGAGTCCACTAGCATTTGCTTGCCCTTATCTGGTTGTACACCCACAGTGCAAAATGAAAATGTTTGCTTTAAGTCTTGGATTATCATTGGCTTCTAGATGCCGGCGAAGTCGGCAAATGGATACAATTAAGCCACCAAAATGAAGCATTATCCCCTCAACTTTATTCCTCACGTTAATTATTCATTAATTTATTGATTATCCTCACAAAGAATTGTTTATCATTCAGCATCCTTGTCACACTACTATTATATAATCTGAGCTTTTGGTTTAATTAATTTTTAGGGTTCACAGGTCATCCTTGGTTGCGTGTGGACGGTGAGTTCTCTACCGACCTATCTCGTCAACCATTAATCATAGCCGTCCGAGCTTGGGTAGTCCATACATGATGAAGCATCTCACAATACAATAACTAAATAGATAGACTAGGGTTAGCTTTTGGCTAAACTTTCTCTGGTGTCGAAGTCAGAATGGAGCCGTAAATGACCGATCATGAACGGATGATAATCTGACGAGTTCGATTTAGTACAGTTTGAGATTGGATTGGGAGTTTTAACTACGTGTTAGCTAAAAAGACCGTGGGTTTAAATATAATTAGTTAGATGCGTGTTTGACATAACATGTTTTGCCTGGTCGAGATTGTTACTCGATTTTGTCTCCTCATATATCCAGCTGTATATTTTTTCTTCTGTACGGAAAAAAAACAGTGTCTGGCTGCCATTTGAGTTACGCTACAACATTAATTATCTATCTTATTGATTTAGATTCGTCTTTTAAGTTAAGACGTCAAAGTGATTTTAAAACAATCTTGATCTCGAGTTCATCAAAGCGAGCATATATATCGTGTCACGCCCCGCTTCCCAAAATGCGGGATACGAGGGGTAATAAGGTCAGCCATGCTCTTATGGTCAATAAAATATCCTGCTGTAATCACACTTCGGTTTCTAGCATTACGTGGTAACCAGTAATCATAGCACAAGTAATGAGAAATGCAGTCACTAATTCTATCAAAACAGATATAAAACTAACCAGATAGAGTCAAAAAGAATGATAGCGCAGACGTTGCTGATCTAGATGTCCGCAAGGTAAGGAAGGTCCTGATCCGTGCTAAGTCCACTTCTCACTCTGAGCATGCATATTCAGATCGTCAGAGAGACACAATAGCAATATATACATATATAATGTGCAACGATAATAAATATAAAGCAGTAAGTATAGAGCAATGACGCGAGCATAAAATAACCGGTACATATAACGATAAAGCAGGTGTATCAGATCAGTAATCAATGCAATGTCCATGTCACTAAAGCAATCAGTCTCTAAGTCTCAATGTCCAAGTCACTAAACTTCTCGTCGGTCAAAGTGTGAGTATCAACCACCGCAGAAGTATCCCCAACCCAAGGATAAGCCCCAGGGGCAAGCGAACACGGGCCCGAATCATGAAAAGTAAGAATCAGTAACACTATCAGTACAAATCCCGAAATCACTAACTATGCCGGCAGTGGGACTCCTGAGATTCCGTTGATCGAACTCACACTCAAACTACCCACACCCCGCGATCTACATCAAACACCGACCATGAATCTAAATACTAGTCGCTCTATGCCAAGTCTACGCGAGAATTGGAGACAGGGTCTCCATCAAGCATGTCTCGACTGGTATCCAAGATAAATGGACAGTGCTCGATATCTTACCTATGACACTAATATAAGTGCTTACATACCCGTCCCATACCAGTTATAGTTACACTTATGTATGTCCCATAGGTGTCGACAATGCAATAATTAACTGGTTCCGCTGATTGTGTATAAGTACATATCACTTCCATTATTCTTTCACGCTTTTACTCTAACGTACTTGCCACAATCCAATCACTAACATTTATCACTTGGTAATGCAACACAGTCACTAGGATGTCGATGCAAATGAACACTATTTACTTTTGGATACGTATGCCCTAGAGGCCTTCATTATATAGGATTCTAGGGATATATATGTATAGGACAATCTTGCTCGATATGATAGTATGCTATTTGGTTTGTCTTTATCTTAACATGTGATATGTTTTACTTTGTATTTCATATTTTGTATACATGTTGATAAAGCCCGTAGGATGTTTGCCTGACTACCTGTGTTGTGATGGCGATCATACTTGTGAGAGCTGGATAGTCAATAGGCACATCCTTAAAAGTGCCTCTAGTCGTAGGAATATCGAGACTGGACATCGATACTCCAGAGTAGACTAGTGTATACATATTTAGACCCTGACGAAGGCCGATGGATTGGTCCCGCAACCATTGGTGAGGTGAACCTAAGATTGTATACAGGTGCTCACTAGGTGTGAGTACACCGGACAGGATTCGCTGAGAACTGACTAGATGGGATTATACGTAGCATCAGATAGCAGTTCTTTGGTGATATGAATGCAGATAGTCTATCGACCTGAGGTCGTCATTTTTCTCATGTGAGTTCCCACCGTTCTTTGATTACTACTCTACCATGGCTCAAAGGAGTCGTGTAAACAGGTTTTAGTTGGGTACAGTCCCGAGCCATATGAAGGCAATGAGCGGCTGTTGGGGATTCGTCTCTCCCGGTATAGGGAGTCGATGTCGCGCAGTGATCGGTTGGTCAATACCATAAGTCCCTGGCTAGGACTGATTGAGAATTACTGGTGGTTGGACCAGTAGATTCTCGAATGGTCTTGAGCCACACCGACATGACTTGTCTGGTTATTAGGGGTCTGACGTTTTCCACCCCCCTAGACCTTACATGCGATACTCTAAGACAAACAGACCAGACTGCACGGAGATTGTCATGGATAGGCTTAGTAGGGGTTCGGATGATTTCTCTCGTCGGCCTTCTTTTCGACATGTACCTGGGTTGCTGTTACGTACAGCTAGTGCCGCTGATGGACTTGTGGTTAAACCTACTGCCAGCGTACTGTCGAGTCTTTAAAGTCCCACACAGAGTGTTTCCCTGGTTCAGACGAGACGATGTAGAGGCCGTATGATCTTACGGCAGAGTTTCGATCACATACGTGTACTGGCTACACGGATGATGTTCGGACGAATAATACTAGTGGGCTTTGGTTTAAGCCGGATCCTAGTATTATATTATTGAATTATTCATGTCTCATTATATTCATATTTTTCAGAATACGAATACGGGTATGTATATACGGTGAGAGCATTCTTGTAATTTCATAAGAATGAGCTTCTAGAAGGAAACACCTCATTACTTGATTTATCTTTTTTTTGGAAAAGGATTAATGAGGTGGAATTTGGGGAGATACTTGAGGAATGGTTAAAAGAATGGCTAGGTATTTGTCTATTCATTTGTGGTTACTATTCAAGTATGGGTGATTATTTTGTGAGTTAAATAATCCATGCTTGAATTATTGTGTAGAGACTTAGCCATTCTTTCAACCATTATTCATTATCTCTAGTTCATTTTTCACTTCCTCACTCTTTATCCTAATTTCCTCTTCTCCTCCACCAAGCTCTAACCCTTCACATGTGTTGTGATTCATAGAGCTCTTGAGACATATTAGTCCATTGATCATTCTCTATATCTACTTAGTAGTCTCTTTTAGCAAATTAGGCCACTAAATTACCTTACTTGAGGTTGAAGCTTTACCATAGGCTCTCGGGTGGATCTTCTTCGACATAAAGGAGACCGGCAACCGAGTTTGATTCTAGCTACCTAGGAGCCAAAGAAAGGAGAAGAAGGTTGAAGCTTGATCCAAGGAGTCAAGAACCAAGAGAAGATCCGAAGGACTTGACACGAAGATATAACGCTTTAACCGAGTAGTTAGAACTTCTTGTAGTATATCTTAGCTAGTTAAGCTTTAATCAAGATCCTAAGTTGATAAAGTCCATGTTGCAAAGAAAACTTGATCTTTGACAAAGAAAAAATCGTTTTTTATGTATTCCGCCTCCCTGCGAACTCGCGGGGTGTGCGACATAGACTTACACTGGTATCAGAGCCACTTAAACCATAACTAGTTTGTTGGCAAATAGTTAGAACTTCGATCGAAAGAATTTTTGCCCGAAATCAATTTCTGGACCATGCTTGCTGTTGAATTTTTAAACTCTTTAAAAAAATCTTTTTAGATGCCTTAAAAATACAAACAGGGTTTTATAAGAACACATAAGAAATTTCAGGCAATGATCTGCCAAGACCACTGCAGAACCGCGACCAAACTCAGTGTTTGGCCGCCGAACCGCGGCCGAGTCAGGGCCGAGTCACTGCAAATTTCTTCTGTGGGTCTTATGTTATGGAATATGTGATTTCTGGAATATTTTGTTTCTACCCAGAATTTTTTGTGTACTGGATTGTTCATAGGGTAGACACGAATTTGTTATTCGATCGAAATTCTAAATTATTTGGCTAATCGAGTTTTCTGTGTTTGTATATATGTGTTGTTAAACGTCTGATAATCGCTATACGTTGATTAGTAGGGGTTGCACATATCTGTGATCCGTGATCTGTGATGGTTTGTGTATATGGATTGTTGGATCGTCGTGAATGAATAGCCGGGGATGCGAGAAGAGTGTTTTTCTTTTCTTTCGTTCATGCAAAATTTGTAAATTGATGTAATATTATTTTGCGGGGCACATCTGGGTTAAGATTTTAGCCATCGTTGTATTATTTCTTTTTACTGTTTTTGCTCCTAGGATAGACCCAAGATGGGGTGCACAAACTACCGGGTTCTTGAAGTGCCGAGTGGCCTACTCATTTTATTGAGAGAGGTTGCTTCACTTGAGAAATTTGGCAGGTAGTTTACCGCACCCGTAGGGGTCTAGAGTGGGGTTTTGGCTATTCATCAGACTGTGAAATCCATGTTTCGTTACAGGCTTAAACGAAACACGGAAATCCTAGTATATCTAATATATTCATCTGTGATTCTGTGATCTGGAATGCTTATTATTGCATGAGACGAATGGCTATATATATATATATATAAACGTTACTTATGTTTTGCACCCGCGCTAGTCCAGCCCCCGCTCTGCTGGTAGTTAAGCAACCTAACGGTGAATAACGGAGCCCCGTGGCGAATGCGGATGGCATAAGCGTATATTCTATTTTCTTTTCTTTTGCTGCAATAATAAGGTTAATTGATGGGACCGTATTAATTCTAATTAATATAAGAAAATAAACCTAAAATCTGATGTCGTTGGAACAATTACAAAACCACTCGGTTTTCTTCAAAAAGCATTTTTTTAAAGCGGAGCTAAAACCACTCCTTTTCAAAAGCTATCAGGTTCCTTTGACTATATCAAGTTCATTACGTTAACGGTTTTTTCGCCAAAAACCAGCCGTGGCCCTCCATTATTTCAGATAGGTATCTACTAGTATTCATTCTATGTGTTTTGACCTTCGTCTAGGCATAGTGTTTGGTAGCTAGTGGGTGCTTATCTGTGGCATAAATAGATGCATTAATCTAGGACAGGCGTACAGCTGTTTTGGCCTTCGTCAAGAGCTTGTACGAATGGGTCTAGGTTAATCTGGATAATGACAGGTTGAACTTGACTTGCGACTTATGATGTTTTGACCTTCGTCAAAGTTATAAGCGCACGGGGCAAAAATCACATCAGGAGTTTCAAACATAAAGGAAACTTGCTAGTGCTGCATACCTTCTTGAGTGTGGTGTTTTTGGTAGGCTTTCTTCAAATTTATCACACGATGATAGTTGGGTCCTGATCCTACTGTGAGTATTCTTTACTCTTCGGGAAACAATTTCACTTAACGATCATTGCTATAAACCAAGTAGGTGTCTAGAACGGTGTTAGTGGGGCTACGCCTCCAGAGAAAAGAGGTTATATAATTAAGGAACTTCGCGAAAGCATTGAAAAACCTTCCTCGAAGTACCGACACAAGCCTGGCCGAAAAGTTGAGCAATTATTATGATGTGCGATTAATCCTGACTAATTCTTCTTTTAGGGTTTGAAGAAGAATTCGAGGAAATGGTGGGAGCCATCCTGTTTAAATAAACTAAAAACCAATCTAAACTTGTAAGAGCATATGCTGAGTGTTTCTTTTCTCTCTCTCCTAATTGCAGCGACCATGACGGGATTTAAGCTAATATTAGATAAAAATAAACTCGTTAGGCTAAACTATAAAGACTGGCTGAGGAATGTCCAAATGGCCCTTACATATGATAAGGTCGCATACGTCCTCACGGCGAAAACTCCCCCTGTTCCAGGTCCAGAATCCTCGGTTGCGGACAATGAGGTCCATAAGACCTGGGATCTTGATTGTGCGAAAGCTAAGTGCCTCGTGTTGTCCTCCATAGATAATGAACATCAGAGGCGGCACGAGAAGATGGACCTCGCTTCCATCTTCCTCCATACAAAAGAATTATATGGAGAGCAATCTCGTATCACAAGATACGAGACCTCGAAAAAACTTTTTCAAGCGAGGTTGGCTATTGGATCGTCTTTCGGATACCACATCCTGAAGATGATTTCTCTCATTGAAGAGCTCGCGGGCCTTGGAACCACGTTAGAAAATGAGTTGTACATCGACTTGATCCTACAGTCCCTTCCCTCCACCTATGCCCGGTTCATATTGAATTTCAATATGAACAATTTGGAAGTTTCACTTCCTGAGCTCCTCAACATGTTGAGGATGGCAGAGGGCACCTTGAGAAAAAGCAAGGAAATACCCGCTCTATTTGTTGGAGGATCTTCTTCTGCTAGATCCAAGGCTAAAGCCAAGGAGAAGAAGAAGAAAGCCCTTACCAAGCCGAGGGGAGGTATGCAGAAGGTGCAGGAAAAGGGAAAGGAAAAGATTGGGAGAAAAGCCACAAAGGAAGAGTGATTATATTGTCGAAATAAGGGACATTGGAAGAAGGACTGCAGGGTCCTAAAGGCCAAGAATCAGGACACGAAGCAAGCTGTGGTTTCGGTTTCAGGTGTGTTCGTGATTGAAAACCGCTTCTCTATAAACTCTACTTCCTGGATATTAGATACAGGATCAGGATCTCACATCTGTAATTCTTTGCAAGCGCTGAAAAGCCGTAGAGTTTTGAGAAAAGGTAATATAACCCTCAGGGTTGGCAACGGAGCCAGTATGGACGCTGTTACAGTAGGAGAATATCACCTTGGATTGGCGAGTGGACATATTTTGTTGTTGCATAACTGTTTTTGTGTACCCAGTATGGTGTGTAATATTATATCAGTATCTTTATTATCAAATAAAGAATATAATTTTGCACTTGTAAGCAATGTTATCGACATTCACCTAAATCAGGAAATGGTTGGGTCGGGTACACTTAGCAACAGAATTTACATTCTCAATCAACATCAAGTTTTCAACGTCCAAAACACACTAAAAAGAAAAGCTCCAGAATCAAACCAAGCTTTTCTATAGCATTGTAGACTCGGTCATATCAATGAAACACGACTGACTAAGTTACATAAAGAAGGATACTTAGATCCGTTTGAGTATCAATCATATACAACTTGTCAATCATGTATCATAGGAAAGATGACAAAATCTTCGTTCACTGGGCACGGAGAAAGAGCCACTGAGCTCCAGGGACTCATACACAGCGACGTTTGTGGGCCAATGTCTACACATGCACGAAGTGGCTATTCCTACTTCATTACTTTCACAGATGATTTCTTTAGGTATGGACATGTATTCTTAACGAAACATAAATCCGAGGCCTTTGAGAAATTCCAAGAGTTTAAGAATGAAGCGAAAAAGCAAACCGGCAAAAGTATCAAGATGCTCCGTTTTGATCGGGGCGGTGAATACTTAAGTGTCGAGTTCCTGGAATACCTAAAAGAGAATGGAATTCTCTCTCAGCTTACTCCTCCATACACACCACAACACAACGGTGTATCAGAAAAACGGAATCGCACCTTACTTGATATGGTGCGTTCCATGATGAGTAATGCTGAGTTGCCGCCCTTATTCTGGAGTTATGCACTGGAATCTGCTGCATACCTATTGAAAAAAGTTTCAACTAAGTCTGTGTCTACCACTCCACATGAAATGTGGAGTGGGAAGAAACCATGTCTTAAGTATTTGAAGATATGGGGCTATCCTGTCTTTGTCAAAAAGGTTCATCCGGAAAAACTCGAGACACGTTCAGTACTGTGTAAGTTTGTGGGATACCCCAAGAATTCTAGGGGGTATTATTTCTATCACGCTTAGGAACAAAAGATCTTTGTTTCTCATCATGCCCGTTTCATGGAAACTCAATTTCTCGAAAAAGAGATATGTGGGAGCGCGATAGTGCTGGAAGAAATTTCAGAACCACAAATTATTACTGAAAACATAGTAGAATCTGAGATTTCAATGGAACAGGACATACACATGCCACTCCACAAATCTAGTAGGCAGTCTCATCCGCCCGAGAGATACTACGGTTTTTTCGTAGACGGGAATCGAGAGGATTGCATCATCGACGATGATGAGCCAACTAGTTTTCAGCAAGCCATCACGAGTAAAGACTCGGTGAAGTGGCTGGATGCTATGCGATCCGAGATGGAATCCATGTACACAAACAAAGCTTGGACTTTGGATTTTTCTCCTACTGGGGTAAAACCCGTAGGATGTAAATGGATCTTTAAAAAGAATATTGGTGTTGATGGTCAGGTAGAAACCTACAAAGCTAGACTTGTTGCTAAAGGTTTTCATCAAAGACCAGGATTGAACTATGACGAAACTTTTTCACCAGTGGTTATGCTTAAATCCATTCGGATCCTACTTGCCATTGCTGCCTTCCATGACTATGAGATCTGGCAGATGGATATTAAAACCGCCTCTCTAAATGGAAGTTTAGAAGAGTATGTTTTCATGGATCAACCAGAGGGCTTCATAGATAATGGGAGCAGTGGAAAGGTGTGCAAGTTGCTAAATCCATTTATGGATTAAAGAAGGCATCGTGGAGTTAGAACATCTGCTTTGATGAGACGGTCAGAGAATTTGACTTTATCAAAAATGTAGATGAACATTGTATTTATAAGAAGATTGTAGGGAAAACTGTGGTATTCCTCGTTTTATACGTTGACGGCATTTTGTAGGGTGTTTTTCGTCACCCCATTGAGATGGGAATACGCGTCGCTTGTCAAGCGTACTACAGATCCCCCTGCCCAGGGGTAGGCGGAGGGTTATTGATTGTGGGGATCCGAATCTCCGGCAGCCGCGGACTAAGCTGCCGTTAATTACCTCTCGTCTTTGGAGCGAAGGAACCTCCGATTGATTGGTGAAACTGGTCATGCGAACTCAACGTGCAATGTGCGTGTGTTGAAAGGGGGTTTGGATATATTGGGGTCCCTGTAGAGTTTTACAGGAGTCCCGCTACCCGGATAGTGGGTTGGGGGTCAAGAGGGCTAGCAGCCCCCTTACGGGGTGCGAGGCAGCGCCCCGTTAGAAAAAATTTTCTAACGGAGGACGTGTTTTCTGGTGTGGAGTGCACGGAAAATGAGGGGTGAGGAGCGTCTTAAAGATTCTTGCATGGCGCGTGGGTGCTTGGCGCCCGCGGGTCACGTACTTGGCATATGGGCGCTGGGTGCCAGCGGGTCACGTGCGCAGCATGCGACCGCTGGACGCCAGCGGGTCACGTGAGGTGCACGTGAGTGCTTAGCTCCCGCGGGTCACATGCCCTGCACGCAACCGCTGGGCCCCTGCGGGTCACGTGGGCGGCACACGACCGCTGTGAACACCAGCGGGAAAGAGGCTTAGCCCTGGGTTAGGAGTTGAACTCCCAAGGGGTTTTGGAGTTGAACTCTCAAGGGGTTTTGGAGTTGAACTCCTAACAGAGATTATGTATAAATTTGGAGTTAAACTCCTAGAAGTTTTTGGATCTTCTTTTGAGCCTCGGATCCTCCTGGAACGAGATTTTGGAGATGGGTATCCTTCTTCTTCCTCTCTGTTGGCCAGATCTTGGGGGGAAAAGGGGAGATGAGACTTAAAATCTCCCCTTTTAGGGATTTGATGGAAGATCCGAGCTCCCCTTCAAGGGTTTTATGGTGAAAAACTATTTATTCTTGGAAAAAGAAGAGTTAAACTCTTGGTTTAATTCAAAATAGGGAAGAAGGTTTAGAACCTTGAGGAAGGAGAAGGAGGCACAGAAACCGTAGATTTTTAGGGGAATGAAAAATTATTCTTTATTTCATTATCAAGTTTCCTTTTATAGGCTTACAAATTTACATATAGCCCTTTGGACTTTACAAAATGACATTTTATCCATCTCATGCCTCATGTGCTCATTTCTTTTGCACATGAGCTATGGGCTTTACAAAAATTTAGCTTTATGCCCATTTTTCTTACATTCATGCATAAAAATTTACATCAAAATTATTTATTACATGATTTCATTTTGGCATGGGAGGCTGGCCGAGGGGCTCGACTTGGGCATGGGCCCACTTGATCTGGGCTTCGGCCCGCTTACTTGGGGTTGACTTTGACTTTGACTTTGACTTTGACTTGGTCAACCGGGGTGTAATTTTCGACCCCAACAATTCTCCTAATAGGAAATGACATTCTTATGCTACAATCGGCCAAGCTGTTCTAATCACAGAAGTTCTCTATGAAAGACCTTGGTGATGCCTCGTATATTCTGAGGATTAAGATCTATCGTGACAGATCTAAAAGAATGTTGGGACTTTCACAGTTGAGGTACATTGACCCCGTACTAAAAAGGTTTAGTATGGAAGATTTTAAGAGCGACAATTTACCCGATTGTCACGGAATCACCCTCTCCAAAGACATGTCTCCGAAGACTGATGAGGAGAGGGCTCGCATGAACATAGTACCCTATGCTTCGGCGGTAGGGTCGATAATATATGCGATGTTATGTACCAGACGAAATGTAGCTTACGCACTTAGCGTGGTACGAAGGTATCAGTCTAACCCAGGTGAGAAATATTGAATAGCAGTAAAGAACATTCTTAAGTACCTCAGAAGGACTAAAGAGATGTTCCAGGTATACGGTAATGGGGACCTCCAGATCGAGGGTTTTACCGACTCTGGCTTCCAAAGTGAGAGGATGACTCTAAATCTGTCTCGGGTTATGTGTTTACCCTCAACGGAGGGGCGGTCTGTTGGAAGAGGTCCAAACAGGATACCGTAGCAGACTCGACGAAGGAGGCTGAGTATATCGCTGCGAGCGATGCCGCAAAAGAGGCAGTCTGGATCAGGAAGTTCGTTTCTGAACTTCAAGTAGTTCCATCCATTGCTAATCCAATACCTTTGTATTGCGATAACAACGGAGCCATGGCTTTAGAAAAGGAACCACGGTCCCATCAGAAATCCAGACATATCTTGAGACGGTATCACCTGATCAGGGAGATTGTGGATCGCCAGGAGATCAAGGTGCGTAGAGTGGACACAAAAGACAACACGGCAGATCCACTCACCAAGGCCATCCCTTAAGTCCAGTTCGAGAGACTGTTCGAGATATTGGGCATGCAGTACGCCAGCTACTGGGTCTACTACAGACAGTGGGTACTTATTGCGCCAATTACAGGCCTTAGTGCAAGTGGCAGATTGTTGGATATGTATGCCCTAGAGGCCTTCATTGTATAGGATGCTAGGGATATATATATGTACAGGACAATCTTGCTCGATATGATGGTATGCTATTTGGTTTGTCTTTATCTTAACATGTGATGTGTTTTACTTTGTATTTCATATCTTGTATACATGTTGATAAAGCCCGTAAGATCTTTGCCTGACTACATGTGTTGTGATGGCGATCATACTTGTGGGAGCTGGGTAGTCAATAGGCACATCCTTAAAAGTGTCCCTAGTTGTAGGAGTATCGAGATTGGGTATCGATACTCCAGAGTAGACTAGTGTATACATATCTAGACCCTGACGAAGGGCGATGGATTGGTCCCGCAACCATTGGTGAGGTGCACCTAAGATTGTATACAGGTGCTCATTGGGTGTGAGTACACCGGATAGGACTCGCCGAAAACTGACTAGATGGTATTATACGTAGCGTCAGATAGCAGTTCTCTAATGACATGAGTGCAGATAGACTGTCAACCTGAGGTCGTCATTTGACTCTTGTGAGTTTCCACTGTGCTTTGATTACTACCCTACCACAGATCAAAAGAGTCGTGCAAACAGGTTTTAGTTGGGTACAGTCCCGAGCCACATGGAGACAGTGAGCGACTGTTAGGAATTCGTCTCTCCCGGTATAGGGAGTCGATGTCGCGCAGTGATCAGTTGGTCAACACCATAAGTCCCTTGTAAGTCTACGGTAGCGCCCCGGCCGTCAATCCGAGGCCAAATGCATTTTTACGAAACCGGTGCTATCGTAGTCTTTCACCCGGATCGAACCATTAACACAAACTAGCTAACTATAAAGATGATAGAAAGGCTATACCGATCGATCCGTGCCCTTCGGTCTTAGCCACCATCTCTTGCTCCTCGCGGCATCTCCGATCTCGCTCGATCTCCGGTCTCCTCGTCGAAAAGGGCACCACATCAAGAAGTCTTTTTACGGGCTCCCGCTTCAAACCGAAGCAACTCGAATATGAAGTTTGCTAGCCGACATTTCCAAGGTGATGTAGAGAATGTGTGCGATAATTTTGTCTCAAGCATCCATTGATTCTCAACATATGAGAGTGTATGGATGGAGGTTGAAGATGAAGCCATGGTAGAAATGGTGAGCTATAGGAAGAAGAAGAAGAAGAGGCATTTGTTATATTGTGATGAGATAAAAGTGAGAGCACTCGCATAATCTCAAGAGCAAGCCCAAGGCTAAGTGGCTGTCCATTCTCTCTCCACCTCTCATTTCAACACAATAATCAATCACAAATGTGACATTAGCACAAAAATAATACCATGACTCACCAATGAAGCACATGGCACATTTAATGCACTAAATCATCACTCCCACTCACAATTTCCACCATCTAAATATTAACCCAAATGTTTAGTCCAACAAAAAGATATGGCAACATCTAAAGTAAACTCGTGACGGATCACAAGGATACCCCTCACCTGTATATACATATCTGCATCCGCATTCCGACTGAATGCGAATGCAATGAGACTAAAGTAATCTAACAAATCTAATAGTAGGATCCAGTTTAAACCAAAGCCCACTAGTATGATCCGTCTGATCATGATACGTGCACTAGTGCACGTATATGATCTAACCCTGCCATAAAACCATACGGCCTCTACAACGTTTTTTCCGAACTTGGGAAACTATCTGTGGGGGACTCTAAAAACTCGTCAATACGCTGGCAGTGGGTTTAATCACAAGTACGTCAGTGGTACTAGCTGTACGTAACGGCTACCCTTGTATTGACCAAAAGGGAGACCGATGAGCGAACTCATCCTGAAACCCTACTGAGCCTGTCAGTGACAATATCCGTACAGTCCGGTCCGTTCATCTATGAGTATCGCATGTCGGGCCTAAGGTGCTGGTAAACGTCAGACCCCCAAAAGCGGTACAAGTCGTGTCGGAGTGTAGCCCAGAACACCCTGAGATACTACTGGAATACCTACCAGTAAATCTCACTTGCCTTGGCCAAGGACTTCGTGTAATGGCTTACCTAAACACAGTGCGATCTTACCCCTAATACCGGGAGAGACGAATCCCCTGCCGATCCGCTCACTGCCTTCATGTGGCTCGGGACTGTACACAACTAAAACCTGTTTGCACGACTCCTTTGAGCCATGGTAGGGTAGTAATCAAAACACAGTGGGAACTCACACGAGACAAGTGACGATCTCAGTTTGATAGACTAACCTGTACACATGTCACTAGGGAACTGCTATCTGAGGCTAGGTATAAAACCAACTAGCATGTTCCCGGCGAGTCCTGTCCGGTGTACTCATAACCCAATGAGCACCTGTATACATCTTAGGTGAACCAACTGATACCAATGGCTTATAAGACCGGCCACCGCCCCTCGTCGGGGTCTCGACTGTATACACTAGTCTACTCTGGAGTATCGATGCCCTGTCTCGAAACTCCCTCGACTATGGACCTTTTAAGAATGTGCTTATAGACCCCAGCTCCCACGTATATGATCGCCATCATACTGTTGGCCGTCAAGCAAGAATCCTATGGGCTTTATCAACGTGTAAAAATGAACTATAATATCACCTAAAACATGTACACGATGACAAAGATAAACCAGATAGTATACTATCATCTTGAGTAAGACTGCCCTACCGGTATAGGTCATCCCTCAATCATTGAAATCACGTGCCTGCGATCCAATAATTGATTTGAGGGCACTATATCCAACAATCTCCCACTTGCACTTAAGGCTAATTATTGCGATATCGCATACTCACAGCACATGTGATACCGAACACCCAACTCCTCTACTAATCAGTTTCACAAAGCTCGTTTGTAAAACTATTGCGTTCAAGAAATAGCTTCAGTGAGTGGATCCGCTCTGATGTTTCTTTCTATGTCTCTCTTTATCTCAAGTTCGCGGAGAAATCCATCTCCCGAAATGAGCAATACCTATCTTAGAATATGTCTGGATATCTGATGGGACCCAGTTCATAAACGAACTCCAAATCCAGAAAACTTCTTAGACTATATTTTCCACTGAATTTAATCAGTATCCTGCGCCATGCCTCCCTCAGTATCCGCCTGGATCACCTGTCCAAACTACTACCTCTCGTCAGAGGGAAAACTATAACTCTAACAGTTACTCTGTCATCCAGGTCACCTTGGAAGCCTGGAATGATAACTGTCTCCCAAAGGAGGCTGTTGTTATCATATCCCTAGAATATCTGCTCATGTTCATAAAACTGCTTCCGAATGTTTCTCCAGGATTAGATTAATATCAACTTATTGCAGCTAGTGCAAAAAAAACATCTGGTGTGGTACTTGACATCTCATGATCGACTCAATTGCCTAAGCAAGTGATATGTCAATCACGCACTTCCCTCTCCCCTTTAGCCTGTAAGACAGCTTTAGACATGGTGACTCCATCGCCTTCAGGTATACTACCGTGCCAGAAGTCGTCCATTCTAAAACACCTTTAGAATGCTGTCTAAGTACCCAGATTGGGAAACCACCCAAATCTAGATCTAAAACCATAGATCTAGCCAGAATATCTGATATAATATCCATATCCTATGTGAAGAAACCACTGTGTGACAACCATAGTATAACCGATTGTAGTATAGGAATTTTACTTCCTACATTGTGTATGTCATCCAAATACCAGGACATCACACCGTACAACTTTCTTAACAGATCCATCCCCTATTCTGATGAAGTCAAACCTATGACTGTCATATCAGATATAAATGATCTATTTCCGCTATATCTGCTTTAGTCTATAAATAGACATAAGCTACTTGTCCACTATACTTCCGCTGCTCCCACTGATTACAACAACCCTCTGGCAGAGTCATATACACGTGCACTTCTAAAGCCAGTTCAGAACGACGCTATACTCATCCTCCTGCCAGGTTTCATAGTCCATAACAGCAGCAATGGCAAGTCTAGGTAAACAAGAACCTCCATGTCACCGTCCTTGAGGCTACCTGAGTAGCTCTCGGGTGCCTGAGGTTACCCACCATATCTGCGGAGTGGCTAATGGAATGTCAATCCTGATTGAATCTTTGGGTTCTTATTAAATTTTCAGTAATCGTCTGTGGTTCTGGAATCACTTCCAGTTCTACCATACTCCCACTTCTATTTTCTGAAAAAATCCATTTTACTAAAACCGTGGCGAGTCAAGAACAATATCACTATTGATCTTCCAGATGGTAGAAAGTTAACCCTCGTCATAGCCCGGGTTAACTCACAAACAGCCATTACAGAAACGTGCCTTGAGTTATCCAGAGTCTGGTTTTAAGCATAAGCCGGACAACTCCATATACCTTAATATCGTTAAGATATGAGCCATTCTATATCTAATATAGAAACAGAGGCACTGATTTAATTGGAACCAGGTTCAAATCATGCAGCTGTCTCCAGTGCATGTCAACAAAATGGAAGGAGGCCGATCAGCATTACTCAACTTAGGAGTGCATCCAAACATGAGTAACCTGAAAGAGAAATAAGTTTCTTAAAACCATTACTATCAACTGAATACCAAACACAAGTATCTACATCTTCGATCACCTTGAAGAATCCTGATACTTGCAACACATGGTTCTCTACTTTATTCTTGTATCTATAACTTCTCAAAACTTGGACATTGTATTTCTACGAAACACGTGTCTAAAACTGGAGAAGTCACAAGTAAATAAAATATAGTACGGAGACCAACCCCTCTGTCCTAATGGACACTGGACAACATACAATACTTTGTATAAGTCTCCTGAGTTGAATAACTCATACCCTGTGCGTCATAGGTTGAAAACTGTACTTATGGTTTAAGAAGAATTACACTGCTATTTAATGCTCCTTACCTAATCATCAACTGATATAGGTAAATGTCATGGACATAATTTCAAAAATTTATATCTCACTTTATAAAAATAAACGTAGAGATATATCAATTTAAAATTGGTGCATAACAACGGATATTCAAAACCAAATATTTGCCATCCGGCAAAAACCCAGGCGATTTCTTCAAATATCACCAATTACAACGAATCCCGATATAATGAGGATGATCAGCTAATTCCCAATAACTTACTCCCACTCATCATCTGTAAAGCTATACAGATGTGAGAAGCAACCTGGTAAATATATACCCTGGAGTAAGGACCTAATTGGGAAATCAATTTTCTATTAACAACGCGCAGCGAAACTGAAACATGAAAATGTTTCGAAGGGGTATCCTGATATTCCTAGTAATGTCTCTTCCATTATCAGATTCATGACTATAACCATACATTTCCTTGCCATCTCTCCAAATCCCTTTATTTGTCTTTACTCATTACCTTCTATACACCCCTTTAGGCTAAATGGTTTTCTTCCTTCCCTACCGTTCGGCACCAGCCTATGCTTTGGAAGAAGACTATCCAATAAGCGTAATAGGTGTACTTTCCTAATCCTAGGAGCACTCGCAACCTGAAAGAAGGTGAAGATTAAAGACAACTGAATAAACCTTATTCCTATTTCTCCTGAACTAGAATCCATCCCCGAACTGGAACAAGTTCCTTCGAGTTCGTATATAACCATACGATGGATTATCCAATAAACTGTGGATCTTCGTAGTGATACGGGGTGTTCTGGAGAAATACAAAAATGAAGTAGGAGTGGCGATGAGATATTCGGTTTGGTCGTGAATGATAGCAGTCGCAATTTACTTTGCTCTCATTCTAATCCCTTTATTTGTCTTTACTTATTACCTTCTGTACACCCCACTTAGGCTAATTGGTTTTCTTCATTCCCTACCTTTCGGCACCTTCCTATGGTTTGAAAGAAGAGCGTAATAGGTGTACCCTCTCCTAATCCTAGGAGCCCTCACAATTTGAGAGAAGGTAAAAAGAAAAGACAACTGAATAGTCCTATTCAATCTCTCCAGAACCAGAATCCATCCTCGAATCTGGAACAAGTTCCTTCGAGTTCGTATATAACCATACGATGGATTTATCCAATGGAAGTGGAAGTTCGTAGTAATACGGTGTGTTCTGGAGAAATGCAAAGGGTAAAAGAAGGAGTGGCAATGATGTATGCAACTCAGACAATTCAAAAAGCCAGTGTTTTAAGAAGGTTCGGTTAACTTGGTCACTGAGTCATAGTCTAGGGTCGGGCCATGGTCGTAGCCAAAGTGAGAGAAAAAAGAAACACTCTGCGTGCACTCTAACCTAAATCAGAATGGTTATCCTTTATCTAATCAGGAAACCTCCCACTGTATCCTCAAATTCTCCACCAAACCTGAAAGAAGAATTAGTCGGGATCACCCGAGGAGTAAACCAACTCATCAGTGGGAATCGGGATCCAACTATCATCACATGATAATGTGATGGAATCCACTCACGTTATCACACTCCATAAGGTATGCGCATATCTAGCAAGTTTCCTGTATATTTGAAACTCCCGATATGATTTTTACCCCATGATCTTATGACCTTGACTAATGCCAACAAATCATAAGTCACATGCCAAGTTCTACCCGTCATTGTCCAGGTTAATTTGAACCCATCCGTATAAGACCTTGACTAGGGCCAACAAGGCTGTACGACTATCCCAAACCAATGCATCTATCTATGCAACAGAAAAGTAACAAATAGCTAGCATACACTATGCCTTGACTAAGGCCAACAAACATAGCATGAATACTAAGTGCTACCCGTCTGAAATGACGGAGGGCTATGAATGGTTTTTGGCGAAAAACCTTTAACGTAATGAACTTGATATCGTTGAAGGAACCAAATAGCTTTTTATAAATATAGTGGCGAAAACCTTTGCTAAAGAGGTCACTCCCGGTGAAGGGATCTCGGCAATTTCCCCGTAGAATGAGGTGTAGGATATTCTAACTGAATACCGCGATGCAAAGCAAAAAGTAATCGACTATAGTGAAGTTATTACCCTGACGCAAACCTCTGTCCAAGGGGTCACTCCCGATAAAGGGATCTCGGCCCTTGCCTCGTCGAATAAGGTGTTGGATATTCATAACCGAATACCACTGTGCAAAACAAAAAATAACGTCCTTGTAATAATAGCTTTTTGAAAATTGTTCCAACAACGTCAAACAGGTTTGTTTTCCTCGCATTGATCCGAATCTACCCAGTCCTATCAATTAATCACACCAATAAAGAACGAAAATATGATGTACGTATATGCCATCCGCATTCGCCACTGGGTCCCGTCATCACCCGTTAGGTTACTTAACTAACGACAGAGCGGGGACTGGACTAGCGCGGATGTAAAACATATACAACATCTACTAGTATATATGTCAATATATAATAATCGCTCTAGGCGTGATAAATACAACATCACAGAAAAGTAATAAGTATCACAGAACAATACAGATAATCTGGGATCCCCGGGTTTCTTTTGAGCCGCAAGTGAAACCCGACGTTTCCCTGGTCGTGTGGATAGCCTGTGCAACGAAAAACCTAGACCCCTACGGGCGCGGAAAGTTACCAGCCAAAACCTGAAGCGAGGCAGCCCCCTTCAGCAAAGTGAATGGACCATCCAGCACTTCATGGAATCCGGTAACTTGAGCACTCTACCTTAGGTCAACCTATACCCCCTACGAGTGCGGCGAATAGCCCGCCAATTCTAGAGTGAAGCCCCTTCGAATCAAAGCCATGAGATGCGGGCCCGTTGCCCTCCAGAACCCGGCTATCCGTGCACTCCACCGCGGGATAATCCTAGTACAGAAAACAAAATATGTACAGCGGTGATATCGACCTCAACCCGGTCGTGCTCCAAAAGAATAATATACAAACAGGCAGTGACGGCAATCCACATGTCGGACGCTCGCCCTGCGATATCAAATGTACAAATAAAACTAAATTGTACTAACATTGCACCAAGCTATCCACCACGATAAATCCGCAACATCACAGTACAACACAGAACATCAACGTGAATGTCACGTTCGCAAACCCGTCTAAAAGAGATATAGCAATTAGACAAGATTTACCGCTCGAATGACATTCACGGTCACAGATAGTAATGTAAGTACTGTGAACTAATTTATTAAAAATTTTGGTCGACAAAATTTCCCGAAGTGGGCCCCAAGTACAAATCCAGCACTCAAACAAAATCTGGGCCCAAACAAAATATTCCAGAAACCACAATTCCACATGAAAGACACCAAGAAGAAATATGGTGCAATGAATCGACCATTGCGCCGCGCAACCGCGGCAAACATAGTGGTTCCGCCGCGGTTCCGCGGTGTGATGGTACGATCGTGCTCTCGAATTCTTCCAGAGTCCTAATAAAACCTGCACGATTTTCTGACATACCCAAAATAATTTTTAGACGACAAAAATTTCGACAGAAACTGCATAAAGTGGAATCGTGGTTTTGGAAATTTCGTTCGATCGATATTTTAAACAAGTTAGAACAAGCTATTAAAGGTTAATGGCGTGGCTCTGATACCATGTAAGTCTACGGTAGTGCTCCGGCCGTCAATCTGAGGCCAAATGCGGAACATAAACTTTTTACGAAACCGGCTCTATCGTAGTCTTTCACCCGGATCGAACCATTAACACAAACTAGCTAACTATAAAGATGATAGAAAGGCTATACCGATCAATTCGTGTCCTTCGGTCTTTAGCCACCATCTCTTACTCCTCGCTGCATCTCCGATCTCGCTCGATCTCTGGTCTTCTCGTCGAAAAGGGCACCACATCAAGAAGTCATTTTACGGGCTCCCGCTTCAGACCGAAGCAACTTGGACATGAAGTTTGCTAGACGACATGTCCAAGGTGATGTAGAGAATGTATGTGATAACTTTGTCTCAAGCATCCATTGATTCTCAACAAATGAGAGTGCATGAATGGAGGTTGAAGATGAAGCCATGGTGGAAATGATGAGCTATAGGAAGAATAAGAAGAAGAAGAGTCATTTGTTATTATTGTAATGAGATAAAAGTGAGAGCACTCGCATAATCTCAAGAGAAAGCCCAAGGCTAAGTGGCTGTCCACTCTCTCTCCACCTCCCATTTCAACACAATAATCAAATAATCAATCACAAATGTGACATTAGCACAAAAAATAATACCATGACTCACCAATGAAGCACATGGCACATTTAATGCACTAAATCATCACTCCCACTCACAATTTCCACCATCTAAACATTAACCCAAATGTTTAGTCCAATAAAAAGATATGGCAACATCTAAAGTAAACTCGTGACGGATCACAAGGATACCCCTCACCTGTATATACATACCTGCATCCGCATTCTAACTGAATGCGAATGCAATGAGACTAAAGTAATCTAACAAATCTAATAGTAGGATCCGGCTTAAACCAGAGCTCACTAGTATGATCCATCCGATCATGATATGTGCACTAGTGCACATATATGATCGAACCCCTGCCATAAAACTATACGGCTTCTACAACGTTTCGCCCGAACTTGGGAAACTATCTGTGGGGGAATCTAAAGACTCGTCAATACGCTGGCAGTGGGTTTAACCACAAGCACGTGAGTGGTACTAGCTGTACGTAACGGCTACCCTTGTATTGACCAAAAGGGAGACCGATAAGCGAACTCATCCTGAAACCCTACTGAGCCTGTCAGTGACAATATCCGTACAGTCCGGTCCGTTCGTCTATGAGTATCGCATGTCGGGTCTAGGGGGCTAGTAAACGTCATACCCCCAAAAGCGGTACAAGTCGTGTCGGAGTGTAGCCCAGAACACCCTGAGATACTACTGGAATACCTACCAGTAAATCTCACTTACCTTAGCAAGGATTTTGTGTAATGGCTCTCTTAAACACAGCGCGATCTCACCCCCAATACCAGAAGAGACGAATCCCCTGCCGATCCTCTCACTGCCTCCATGTGGCTCGGGACTGTACCCAACTAAAACATGTTTGCATGACTCCTTTGAGCCGTGGTAGGGTAGTAATCAAAGCACAGTGGGAACTCACACGAGACAAGTGACGATCTCAGGTCGATAAACTAACCTGTACACATGTCACCAGGAAACTGCTATCTGACGCTAGGTATAAAACCAACTAGCATGTTCCCGGCGAGTCCTGTCCGGTGTACTCATAACCCAATGAGCACCCGTATACATCTTAGGTGAACCAACTGACACCAATAGCTTGTGAGACCGTCCACCGCCCCTCGTCGGGGTCTCGACTGTATACACTAGTCTACTCTAGAGTATCGATGCCCTGTCTCGAAACTCTCTCTATTAGGGACCTTTTAAGGATGTGCTTATAGACCACAGCTCCCACGTATATGATCGCCATCATACTGCTGGCCGTCAAGCAAGAATCATATGGGCTCTATCAACGTGTAATAGTGAACTGTAATATCACCTAAAGTATGTACACGATGACAAAGATAAACCAGATAGTATACTATCATCTTGAGTAAGACTGTCCTACCGGTATAGGTCCTCCCTTAATCATTGAAATCACGTGCCTGCGATCCAATAATTGACTTGAGGGCACTATATCCAACATCCCTGATCATGGAGGATTGAGAATTACTGGTGGTTGGACCAGTATATTCTCGGATGGTCTTAAACCACACGACGCGACTTGTCTGGTTATTAGGGGTCTGACGTTTTCCACCCCTTTAGACCTTACATATGATAATTTCAGATGAACAGACCGGACTGCACGAAAATTGTCACGGACAGGCTCAGTAAGGGTTCTGATGAGTTCGCTCGTCGGCCTTCTTTTCGACATGTACCTGGGTTGCCGTTACATACAGCTAGTGCCGCTGACGGACTTATGGTTAAACCCACTGCCAGCGTACTGTCGAGTCTTTAGAGTCCCACACAGAGAGTTTCCCTGGTTCAGGCGAGACGATGTAGAGGCCATATGGTCTTACGGCAGGGTTTCGATCACAAACGTGTACTGGCTACACGGATGATGTTCGGACGGATAATACTAGTGGGCTTTGGTTTAAGCAAGATGCTGGTATTATATTATTGGATTACTCATGTCTCAATGTATTCATATTTTTCGGAATACGAATACAGGTATGTATATACGGTGAGGGCATTCTTGTAATTTCATAAGAATGAGCTTATAGAAGGAGACACCTCATTACTTGATTTATATTTTTTTGGAAAAGGATTAATGAGATGGAATTTGGGAAGACACTTGAGGAATGGTTGCAAGCATTGCTTGGTATTTGTTTATTCATTTGTGGTTACTATTCAAGTATAGGTGATTATTTTGTGAGTTAAATAATCCATGCTTGGATTATTGTGTAGAGACTTAGCCATTCTCTCACCATTATCCATTATCTCTAGTTCATTTTTCACTTCCTCACTCTCTCTCCTAATTTCCTCTCCTCCTCCCTCAAGCTCTAACCCTTCACATGTGTTGTGATCCATAAAGCTCTTGAGACATATTAGTCCATTGATCATTCTCTACATCTATTTAGTAGTCTCTTTTAGCAAATTAGGCCACTAAGTTACTTCTCTTGAGTTTGAAGCTTGACCATAAGCCCTCGGATGGATCTTCTTCGACATATAGGAGACCGGCAACCGAGTTCGATTCTAGCTACCTAGGATCCAAAGAAAAGAGAAAAAGGTTGAAGCTTGATCCAAGAAGCCAAGAACCAAGAGAAGACCCAAAGGACTTGACACGAAGGTATAACGCTCTAACCGAGTAGTTACAACCTTCTTGTAGTATATCTTAGCTAGTTAAGGTTTAATCAAGATCCTAAGTTGATAAAATCTATGTTGCAAAGCAAACTTGATCTTTTGACAAAGAAAAAATCGTTTTTGATGTATTCCGCCTCCCCGCGAACACGCGGGGTGTGCGACATAGACTTACATTTACAAGGGTATAACAGTCATGCAACATGATGGGGATATAGTAAATGCACTACTGAATACATATGAGTAACCGATGTCGGTTGAATTAGAAAAATGACATAAAATCACACGTGTATAATTTGGCGAAACAATATAAAAAGAATAAAAAGTGTATTAAATTATCTCTGTTAGTTATATGTATGCCCTAGAGGCCATTACTATACATAGGATGTATATTGTAGTGGATGCTGGGACATATATAAGGAGGACTTTCTTGCTCGACATGATAGTATGCTATCTGGTTGCTCTTTACCTTAACGTGTACACTGATTGTCTCCCTGTTACATGTTGGTAAAGCCCTTAGGATCTGTACTTGACTACCTGGACTATGATGCGGATCATACTAGTGGGGACATGGTAGTCCATAAGTACATCCTTCAAAGTCCCTAGTCGTGGGTGTATCGAGACGGGGCATCGATATACCAGAGTAGACTAGCGTATACCTTCTCGACCCATATAGATGGGCGATGGATGATCCCATATCCATTGGTGTTTGACATCGGAGATGATATACGGGTGCTCAGTAGAGACTGGGTACACTGGACGGACTCGCCGAGAACTCCCAGATGGTATTATACCTCACGTCAGATGGCAGTTCTCTGGTGACACTGGTACAGAGTAGTTTGTTGACCCGAGATCGTCATAGAGTCTTGTGTGGTTCCCACTGTGCTTTGATTTCCATCTTACCACGTCCAAGAGGGCATGCAAAACGGTGGTTTTTGGGTACAGTCTTTAGTCACATGGAGGCAATGAGCGATAGGAGGGGATTCGTCTCTCCCGGTATAGGGAGTTGATGTTGCGCTGTGTTCGATTGGCTATAACAGGAAATCCCTGGCCAGGGTTGCTGAGATTTACTGGTAAGTGTTACCAGTAGTTTCTCGAATTGTTATAGACCTCATATCGACACGACTTATCGAGCTATTGAGGTCTGACGTTTACCACCCCTAGGCGAGATATGCGACAGATCAGACGATCAGACTGGACTGTACGGTAGTGTTACTGGTTGGATTCACTGGAGTATGAGCGGGCTTGCTCGTCGATCTTCAGATCGCTCAATACCCGGGTGGCCGTTACGTTTAGCAGACCGCTTGCGGCTTGTGGGTGATTGATATGATCATCACCTGCTGCCGGCGTATTGACGAGTCTTTAGAGTCCTACACAGAGGTTTCCTGGCTCAAGCGAAACGAAATAGGAGCGCATATGAGATATGTGCGGGACCGAGAATAATACGTGTATGTGATACCGTATTCTATTCTCACGATGAATGTGTTGAATGGTTGTATGCGATATAACCTAGTTATCGAATCAAGGATTGATTCGATAAATCGATACATTGGATATTAGCCGGTTATATGCGATATGACCGGATCGTTAAATCAAGTGTTGATTTAATGATTTAATGTATAATTATATATTTGATATATTACTTTGCATTGACTAATATTGGTTCACTTTAGATGGATTTTCTCACTCGGATGTGCGTATTATATATGTGATATGATTTTGTGCACTTGCTTGTATCATGTTTGATGATACATGCTTTTTGGTTAAGTGTAAAGTATTAAACCTTGGTTAATGAAATGGTTAGGGTTTATTATTTGTTATTCATTTATCTTATTTAATTATCCATTTATTTTTTGATAAATGAATAAAAGAAAAGAGAAAAGAATGGTGGCTAATTTTGTTTCATGTTGAAGCTTCTTGAAGCTTTGATCAAGTCAACCATTCTTATCTCATCCTTAACCCTAACCATTCCCACTAACCCTAGTTTAATCTCTACACTTGACCATGGTTTAGATTATGATAAGTTTTCATTTTCTTTTCATTTTTAAATAACTTATCATAACAATTATCATCTTCTTCTTCTTCTTCTTCAAGAAAGAAGCTTGCATTCATCAATGGTGATTGATGATAAAGAGTGAGAAATCCAATTCTAAATAGAACCCACTTCCTATTTCTTCATCCTCTACCTTTTGCCAAGTAGTAGAGTGTGTTTTCTTCACAAGTTTCTTGACTTGGTGAAGTCGGAGCTTGATTTAGCGATGCCTCGACGTAGATCATCTTCGGCATGGACATCGACGACCTAGCTTGCCCATTCTCCGACGAAGCCGACGCTAGAGCCCGGGAACTCATTTGGACAGCGAGAGGACTTCGTTGCGGAGCTATGGAGGTGGTGCACCGGATCTACAAAGGTTGTATTTCCGTATTCCCTTAGTTAAGTGTTAACTAGTTGCTTTTTCGCCTAGAAATCTAGCCAACGATCTGTACACTAGGGTTTCTCGGCACCATAATTTTTTGAAATTGGCATGTTCGATGCCTTGTGAGACCTCATTAGGGTGCCTAGGAACCCTACAGTGGTATCAGAGCCTAGCTAGAGCCTTAGGCGAAGTCCCGACGGAATTTGAAGCCCGATCGACCCGAAACCCAAACCCTTAACATGCTCTCTGGACATTTCTGTAAAATGTGGATTTTTTGGAATTAAAAATATGCAGAGAAATGTGCAGGAAATTATAAGAAAAACAGGAGAAAACGATAAGGTAATTCAACAGTAAAGCCGCGGAACCGCGGCGTTGACCCCCCTTTTGCGGCGGTTCCGCGGCCGTCTGTGATGATTAGGATGTGTGTTTTCTTCAGTTGTTTCGGTTGGTGTTTCTTGTGTGTTCTGGATGTTTTTAATATTTATTCCAGAGTTGTATTTTCTGGGTTGTATTGGGGACTCGGTGTATTCGATCGGACTGTCTAATTTTTGTCGGTGTGCTTTTCCGGGTATTTTTAGAATATGTTAAAAAGTTCGACCGGATATAAATACCCAATTTTTCCCCTGTCGGGAAATTTCCAAGTGTTGGATTTTTCCGTAGTTTAACGACGTTCTAAGTAGTGCAAGTAACGCGATGGACCCTCTAGAAGACAACAAACCTTAACTCGATTATGTGACCGTCTTGAACTGCCCTTTGAACCTTCGGGTTTGGGGCAGTACGGCGTGCCACATGTGAGGCGTTGGCTTGACCCTTCTACGGCTGGACCGTTGGTACTGAGGTACGAACTGAATGTTGTTAGACCTATTTCATGTGTTGACCTGTTTCGGGAAAACATGGGTGTTTGACTGTTCGATCGAAAAGTTTAACATTTTCTGTTTATCTGGAATGTGATACAATAATTGGAATTCACAATAAGTTATGAGATAACTGAATGAATGTTATAAACATAGCACTTTAGTCTCACTTGATCGGTTGCCACGGAATTTTGATGTGATCAAAAGTCCGTCGCAATCACGTAGCGTACGCGGATACTCGCCGGGTAAACTTAATAGACAGCCTCACTCCATAGCCCTGACCAAGTGACTGTAGGAGAACCCCGTCGCCGAAAGCATCCGTTCGGGTGCTCGCGGCAGCGGTGTTCCGCCTTGGTGCACTTCGTCGACGGTATCGGGGGTGCGGCCGCCTACTAAAGTTTGCGACGAGTATTCGATCAGACTGTCGGGAATCTTGTTTAATTGCCCGACTCGATATTGAAAAGTGTTTTCGATAATGAGACTAAAATGCGGGGTTTATAATTGTTAGGCATGCGATGTCTAAGGAATTCATTTGGTCAGGCATGCGATGTCTGAGGAGGTTGCGGATTCCAACTGTTGTAGTTTTACACTTTCTTTTCTGTGACCGTAAGTGTAATATGTGATATCGCCGGTTTCGTTGCTATATGTCAACGACAATTGGGATGGACATATTTACTTACGATGATGACATGTGATGTTATGTGTTGCTGGATATATTATATTGGATCGTCGTGTTTGAATAGCCCGGGGGTTTTATGTGAGATGAGTGTTTTTCATTTTCATTCATGTAAAAACTTGTATGTAATATTCTTTTATTGGGACGCTTCCAGGTTGCGGAAGTTGTCACCGTTTGTATATTATTTACTTTTCCGCACTAGGATAGACCCAAGGAGGAGAGCACAAGTAACCGGGTTCTGGAGTCCAGTGGGAGACCAACTCGAGGAGTCGAGTCCGGGTCTCCTAACTCCAGAATTGGTAGGGTTGCTTGCCGCTCTCGTAGGGGTCTAGGGGTGTGGGTTTGGCTATTCATCACGACCGTGGAATCCGTGTTTTATACTGGCTCGTATTGAAAACACGGACGTCCTAGTATATCTAATATTTCATATGTTTCTTCTGCTGCGATATCTGTGATGTGATCGCGTGATGTTCTGTGATAAATACAGTATATAGTATATATGATATATTATATAGGCGTTACTTATGTTTTACACCCGCGCTAGCCCTGCCCCGCTCTGCCGTTAGTTACCTAACCTAACGGTGCACGAGGGGACATCGAGGCGAATGCGGATGGCATAAGTGTACGTTGTATTTATCTGTGATGTTTAGGTACTTAAATGATGGGACTTCATTAATGTGATTAATGAAATAAAAGAAACCTAAGATGTTGTAGAATCGAATTTCAAAATTAAAACAGGTAGCTACAGTTCTTGCTTTGCACAGAGGTATATGTGATATATCCTGCACCTTATTCGATGAGGAAAGGACCGAGATCCCTTCACCGGGAGTGACTCCTTTAGCAATAACTGGCAGATGCTACACACTCGGTTTGTCTTTCGATTGCTTTTAAGAGTTTTTGCTTTGCACAGTGATATATATGATATATCCCGCACCTCATTCGACGAGGAAAGGACCGACGATCCCTTCACCGGGAGTGACTCCTTTAGCAAAACTAGAAAAGCCTCAAAAACACTCCATTTCAAAATTCATTCGATCCTACAACGATATCAAGTTCATTACGCAATAGGTTTTAAGAAAAACCTGTCATAGCCCTCCGTCATTTCAGATAAGTCCTATTTAGTATTCGTGCTACGTTTGTTGACCTCCGTCAAGGCGTAGTGTGCGGTAGCTAATTAGTATTTATCTGCTTATGCATATGATGCAGATTGGATTAGGGTAGTCGTGCGGCCTTGTTGACCTCCGTCAAGGGTCGTGCGGGTGGGTTTAATTCGATCAAGAAATGACGGGTTGAACTTGACTAGTAGCCTATGGTTTGTTGACCTCCGTCAAGGTCATAGGACGCTAGGGGCAAAATTATCGGGAATTTCAAGTGTTGAAATTTGCAATGAGATTGCATACCTTCTATGAGATAGTTGGATCCCGATACCCGCTGTGAGTAAGAGTTACTCCTGGGAGAGTTTTATACATTACAATTAGCCAATCAAGTAGGTGTCTAGAAAGGTGTCAACGGGGTTACGCCTCTGGGAAAGCGAGGTTTACAGTAATTAGGTTCGTGCGAAAGCACGGGGGACCTCCCTCAAAGTACCGACACTGGCCTGGCTGAAAGATTGGCGAACTTGTAGTGTGTAATTAATCCCGGCTAGTCTTTCCTTTTAGGGTTTGAAGGAAGATTTGATAAAAAGCAGTGGGAGCCATCCTGATTAGATAAAATAATAACCAATCTATTCTTGCAAGAGCGCACGCTGAGTGTTTTCTTCTTTCTCTCTCCAGGTAGCGACCATATCACGCTTTAATCAAGATAATAATACGGAATATTGACCGAACCCGCTTGTTATACTGAGCTGGGGAACGTTGGTCCCGCTCCAACTTATAATTGTTATAAGACCGAGCAGGAAATTGGGGAATACCAGATTTCCCGTGCCGCCCAAACGAGGAGAGTGCATGATGATGCATCATCTTCTTGTGTGTTCATTATATAGAACTGTTTCTCAGTGTCCTTTACGTCCTGGGTATGTGATACCAGATCAGGATCCCAGATATGTAATCTGTTACATAGGGCTACAGAAAGGTAGAGAACTGAGAATGGGTGATAAGTTTCATGAGGCAGAAAACGGGGCAAGAGTTGCAGCCAAGTCTGTTGGTCACTGTCACCCTGTATTACCAATACATTGATTCTGAACGAATGTTATTAGATACCGAACCTGATATACCAAATCATATCACTCTCTTTGTTAGTAAAGAAAGGATATAATTTTGTATTGATGGATAATGTTTTAAACATTTCCTATATCAAAAGTTGATCGGTTCAGGCACGTTATCTAAAAGCATTGATGTTCTAAATCAAACTACAGTTCTTAGTATATGGAACACACACAAAAGGAAGAGTTCAGAAATGAACGGACTCTTCTTGAGGTATTGTAGACTAGGTCAGATCAATGTGACCCGACTAGCTGAAGTTACATATAGATGCATATTTAAATCAGTTTGAATTTACATCTTGTGAAACTCGCCAGTCATGTCACAAAGATATAATGACACCAGCTCTGTTTATTGGAAACAGAGAAAGAGTTAGTGAACTCTTGGGATTGATACATGTTGATGTATGTAAGGTCCCCTGTCTACACATGCCAAGACTGGTTCTTTGTACTTCGTTACATTCTCTGATAATCTCTCAAGATTCAGACCTATGTTCCTGCTGAAACACAAGTCCAAACCTTTTGAGATATTCACAGAATATAAGTTAGAAGTAGAGAACCAAAATACGGGTAAAAGTATTATGTCCTTTGATGTGATCAAGGAGGAGAATACTTGAGCACGGAATTCCTGGACTATTCTAAAGGAGAATAAGATTCTCTCTCAGCATTACTCCTCTGTATACACCATAGCACGATGGTATATCGGGGCGGAGCAATAACACCCTATATGATAAGGTGTGCTCTATGATGAGTACTACTGAGTTACCTATTTCCTTTTTGGGAGTTATGCACTTATGAAGTTGCATACCTATTGAATAGGGTTCCAATCAAATCAATTGCCTACCACTTCATATGAGATATGGAAAGGGAAGAGCCCATGTCTTAAGCTAGTTAAGATTTGGGGTTGTCCGGCCTATGTCTAAAAGCAAAATCCGGACAAGCTCGAGGCAAGGTCTGTTATGTGGAACTGGAAGTGTTCCAGCTATACAAACAACAGCTGATGATTTGAAAGAACCAAAGGATTCAGTAGATTCCAACGAACCTCAGCCTCTCCGCCGATCTAGTAGGGTTCCTCACCCACCAGAAAGATACTTCGGTTTCTCTATGACAGTGGGAGCGAGGATTACATCATGAGATGATGACCCAACTAGTTTCGAGCTAGCCATCAGGAGTGTGACTCTGTAAGAATGGCTGGATGCTTAGCGATCTGAGATGGAATCCTTATACACCAACAAAGTATGGACTTTGGTTGCTATATCTGAAGGGTTAAATTCCCATCAGGAGCAAGTATATCTTGAGAAGATTACTTGGTGTACATGGAAAAGTTGAGACTTTCAAAGCTAGACTTGTTAAAGGTTTTCGTCATTGACCAGGCGTGGATAATGATGAAACCTTTTCAAGTAGCTATGCTTAAGTCCATTCGGATCCTACTTGCCACGGCTACATACCATGACTACGATATCTGGCGGTTGGGTGCCATGACTGCTTTTCTAAATGATGATTTAGAAGAGTGCGTCTGTAAGTACACAGCCAGAGGGCTTCGTAAACAGTGGGAGCAGCGGAAACGTGTGCAAGATATTTTATCTGATAAAGTAAGCATCGCGGAGTTGGAACGTCTGTTTTGATGTGTTAGTCAAAGAGTTTAACATCATCAAAATGGTAGATGAACCTTGTATAAACAAAAAGGTAGTAGGGAGTATGGTGGCGATCCTCGTAGAGTACGTGGATGACATACTCTTGATAGGGAAGAAGTTTCCTATGCTACGCTCGATCAATCTTCGCTTATCACAAAGATTTTCCATATAGGATCAAAGTGATACCTACTAAATCCTGGATTTTGGATCTATGAGATAGATCTAATTGGATGTTAGGAATCTCACTAGTAGTAGTGAGATGGTATCAATCGACCCTGGGGAGAATCACTGGAAATGTTCCAGAGTGGTGAAGACGACTGAATGTCAGTCGCAGGCATTGTCTTTACCCTCAGTAAAGGGACGGTATGTTGGAAGAGTTCCAAGCTAGATACCGTGGCATACTAGACGATAAAGGCAGGATACATCGCTACTAAAGATACTACCATAGAGGCTGTTTGGGTGTATATTGGTTCATGAGATGAACTATGTTCCTCCCATTGTGTGACAATGGAGTTGTGGCTTATGCCAAGGAACGCAGGTCCCATCAGTGATCCAGACATATTCTAAGACAGTATCACCTGATCATGGAGATGGATGATCTCTAAGGGATCGAGGTTAGGAGAGTAGACTCAGAGGACAGCACGGCGGATCCACTCACGAAGGCCTATTCCCAGAGAGAGACTTTTATGGGATGGTTGAGTATGAGATACTACAACCACTGCTACAGATGGCCCTAGTGCAAGTGGGAGATTGTTAGTTATATGTATGCCCTAGAGGCCATTACTATACATAGGATGTATATTGTAGTGGATGCTGGGACATATATAGGGAGGACTTTCTTGCTCGACATGATAGTATGCTATCTGGTTGCTCTTTACCTTAACGTGTACACTGATTGTCTCCCTGTTACATGTTGGTAAAGCCCTTAGGATCTGTACTTGACTACCTGGACTATGATGCGGATCATACTAGTGGGGACATGGTAGTCCATAAGTACATCCTTCAAAGTCCCTAGTCGTGGGTGTATCGAGACGGGGCATCGATATACCAGAGTAGACTAGCGTATACCTTCTCGACCCATATAGATGGGCGATGGATGATCACATATCCATTGGTGTTTGACATCGGAGATGATATACGGGTGTTCAGTACAGACTGGGTACACTGGACGGACTCGCCGAGAACTCCCAGATGGTATTATACCTCACGTCAGATGGCAGTTCTCTGGTGACACTGGTACAGAGTAGTCTGTTGACCCGAGATCGTCATAGAGTCTTGTGTGGTTCCCACTGTGCTTTGATTTCCATCTTACCACGTCCAAGAGGGCGTGCAAAACGGTGGTTTTTGGGTACAGTCCCGAGTCACATGGAGGCAATGAGCGATAGGAGGGGATTCGTCTCTCCCGGTATAGGGAGTTGATGTTGCGCTGTGTTCGATTGGCTATAACAGGAAATCCCTGGCCAGGGTTGCTGAGATTTACTGGTAAGTGTTACCAGTAGTTTCTCGAATTGTTATAGACCTCATATCGACACGACTTATCGAGCTATTGGGGTCTAACGTTTACCACCCCTAGGCGAGATATGCGACAGATCAGACGATCAGACCGGACTGTACGGTAGTGTTACTGGTTGGATTCACTGGAGTGTGAGCGGGCTTGCTCGTCGATCTTCAGATCGCTCAATACCCGGGTGGCCGTTACGTTTAGCAGACCGCTTGCGGCTTGTGGGTGATTGATATGATCATCACCTGCTGCCGGCGTATTGACGAGTCTTTAGAGTCCTACACAGAGGTTTCCTGGCTCAAGCGAAACGAAATAGGAGCACATATGAGATATGTGCGGGACCGAGAATAATACGTGTATGTGATACCGTATTCTATTCTCACGATGAATGTGTCGAATGGTTGTATGCGATATAACCTAGTTATCGAATCAAGGATTGATTCGATAAATCGATACATTGGATATTAGCCGGTTATATACGATATGACCGGATCGTTAAATCAAGTGTTGATTTAATGATTTAATGTATAATTATATATTTGATATATTACTTTGCATTGACTAATATTGGTTCACTTTAGATGGATTTTCTCACTCGGATGTGCGCATTATATATGTGATATGATTTTGTGCACTTGCTTGTATCATGTTTGATGATACATGCTTTTTGGTTAAGTGTAAAGTATTAAACCTTGGTTAATGAAATGGTTAGGGTTTATTATTTGTTATTCATTTATCTTATTTAATTATCCATTTATTTTTTGATAAATGAATAAAAGAAAAGAGAAAAGAATGGTGGCTAATTTTGTTTCATGTTGAAGCTTCTTGAAGCTTTGATCAAGTCAACCATTCTTATCTCATCCTTAACCCTAACCATTCCCACTAACCCTAGTTTAATCTCTACACTTGACCATGGTTTAGATTATGATAAGTTTTCATTTTCTTTTCATTTTTAAATAACTTATCATAACAATTATCATCTTCTTCTTCTTCTTCTTCAAGAAAGAAGCTTGCATTCATCAATGGTGATTGATGATAAAGAGTGAGAAATCCAATTCTAAATAGAACCCACTTCCTATTTCTTCATCCTCTACCTCTTGCCAAGTAGTAGAGTGTGTTTTCTTCACAAGTTTCTTGACTTGGTGAAGTCGGAGCTTGATTTAGCGATGCCTCGACGTAGATCATCTTCGGCATGGACATCGACGACCTAGCTTGCCCATTCTCCGACGAAGCCGACGCTAGAGCCCGGGAACTCATTTGGACAGCGAGAGAACTTCGTTGCGGAGCTATGGAGGTGGTGCACCGGATCTACAAAGGTTGTATTTCCGTATTCTCTTAGTTAAGTGTTAACTAGTTGCTTTTTCGCCTAGAAATCTAGCCAACGATCCGTACACTAGGGTTTCTCGGCACCATAATTTTTTGAAATTGGCATGTTCGATGCCTTGTGAGACCTCATTAGGGTGCCTAGGAACCCTACAATCTCTACAGAAAAAATGGTTTCGAGTCAATTGGGTATCATGTTTGTGCGTTATGGTCATTTCATTTTAAGTGTTCACTGCTGGAAATCCAGTTTCAGAACTGAAAGTCCATTTCGTAACACGTTTTACTCCCTATTGGGATCATAATTAGGAGATGATATAGTTAGATAATATTTAGATTTATCTGTTATATTTCTAAATCATCAGTCAGATTAATAATATCTACTGTACGCAGGGAGATATGCACTGTCTATAGTTAAGGTATACATTTTGTTTCTGCATGAAACTGCAGAACACGTCGACGGTTTAAAAGGTGTTATAAATATCAAACGACACAGGAATGCAATGAGACTGGTACCGTTAGAAAGCTAATTCAATTATCTACACTTATGCATGGTTCCGCATACTTGCGCACTTAAAAAGTGAGAAGTATGCGTTCTAAAACGGGTAAAGGTAAAGACTCTGGCTCTGGACTGCAGTCTAAAGACATGAATCGCCTCAGTTTTCATCGTTATAACTTATTAAAATTCAGAGATCAACTATGGGAAACTGTAGGTTTATCTGTCGGTTTCTATACGAGCCCTAGAACTTTAGGTTACAAGTTGCATTCAATTTAATATAGATTTTAGAACATGACATGTGCGGTGAATTTCAGATTCAACGTCGCCCTTTGGGGGCGCCGTTACATAATGTAAACTTCACTATTTTCAACCCAACTTCCTGCATGATGTTCATTATCAGTAAACGGATCTATCTATAATGAGTTCCGCAATTTTAAGATATGTTTTGATCTAGAGTTTCACATTGATCGATCTCGATTATGCATATCAGTGGCATTCGGGATATCTATCTCGATTAGTCAACTTGAGTTTTTATCAGTTCAATTTCTAAATATTATCAAGATGAAAATAACAATCACTATACAGGTTCCAATCACAACCACCAACTTACCATGGTTTATCATTAAAACTACCGTGATATGTTGCGGTATATAGCTAGATATACACACTCACACACTCACATATCTATACACATCGATCTATTATTATTATAGCATGTAAAGCAAGTAAAGTTCACTTGCCTCGGTCGCTGATATAGAAGCGACAAACGTGCAGATTATTCATCTCGACATACGAAACAACAATAAACGTCGCGGAATCGGCACGGCGTGACGCGAGGCTCGAGCGCAATAAAGGTTGCGACGAACGTGTGCGATATTGAGACAGCGACTGCATTGATGATCGCAACAGCTATAGAGACTAAGACCACGGTTTAGATTTTTATGGCGGCAGCCAAAACAGCGGGGATCGTGATAAATACACGTGTTCGACGAAATTTCGGGCCTCGATTTGGCTTGGAACTTGGGCTTAGCCATGGTACGACACAACACTACTGGGCACAGGGGCAACGGTGAGGCAACGGCAGTCCAGGGGTATCCGTCGACGGTTGCTCTGTTGTGATAGTGCCCAAAGTTAGGGTGGTAGCACAGTGAGGCGAGGAGGTCATCGAGGGTGACATGGCCGGCTATGGGTGCTTGGGTGCAGTGGAGAGGAGCTCGAACTATGTAGTGGTGAGATGGGGTTGGTCGGAGTTGGGCTCGGCTGCAGGAAGAAGGAGGATACCGCAATGGTGTTTGGAGTTCTCGAAGATGGTGAGGTCTCGGGAAGATGAAGCCGATGAAAGTGAAGATGAGGGAGGTGATGGCGACAGTGGTGAGTTGGGGTCGAGGGCTCGGTAGAGGTTGGAGATGAGGTCCCGCCGGTGATGGAGGTAGTAAGGGAGATGGCCGCGGCTGGTCGGAGACGAGGGCAGTTGCGGTCGTGGAGGAGATCGGGGATTTGTAGCAGAGGAGTTTGTGGGTTTGTGGAGAAGTCGAGGAGGGTAGTTGTGATGGTGCGGGAATGAGGTTGCAGGGTGGTAGTGTTCGTCAAGGACGAGGAGGGTTGCCGAAGTTGGAGACAGTGAGCTTGGTGATTGTGTTGAGTAGAGGAGAAGTAGGGATCTTGGAGGAATGTGGGGGGGTCGGTGTCATCGGTGGTTAGGAAGAGGCCGGTGGTGGTGTAGTGGCGACTTGAGCTCGTCGGCGAAGCTCTGATGAGGTGGAGGTGAGCGGTGAGAAGTGAAGAGATATCTAGAGAGAGATCGAGAGAACCAAAGAAAGAGTGAGATAAGAGAGAGTGAGATAAGGAGATTGAGAGATTGGAGGTCGGGATCTCGGGGAGCAGTTGCGGCGTCGAGGGGGAGTGGGTGTCGCGGACGGTTGGCGAAGGACAAGAGGTCGTAGGTTTGTGCGAGTCGTGGGGGGAACGGGTTTCGCGGAGACGTCGGTGAGGGGCAAGAGAGGGGAGCAAGTGAGGATTTTGTGGAGGGGATCTCGGGGAGGTTGTTGGCATGGTGGGCGCGGTTGTCGCGAGCGCAAGGAAAGAGAAGATGGGAAAAGAACGGGGGAAAAGGAAAGAGAAGGAGAGGAAGAAGTGGGAGTGGGGAGTCGGGTCGGATCGGGTCTGGGTTAGGTCGGGTAAGTTGAGGGCTGAGGTTTGGGTCAATAGGCTAGGCCATGGAGAAAAGAAAATAAAAGAGAGAGGGGGAAAGAATGGGCCAGGTTGGGTTTAGGTTTGGATTAGGGTAAAAAGAATTTGGGTTTTAAATTTAAAACTAAAAATAATCGGTTAGGGTAAAATAGAGAAAATAATTAGGAGATTAATAGAAAAATATAGGAAATACAATGAAAATTATTGGGAAAAGGAAAATGAATTTTTAATTGAAAAATTTTGGGGAAAATATTTACAATGGACTGGGTATTACATCATACCCCACTTATATAAAATTTCGTCCTCGAAATTAAAATAACGATAAGCTATAATATACCATGCGAAAAGCAACAAAAATCAAATTCTAGTATATAGTGATTTACGTAAAAGCAACTAGGTGAAAATCAAAGTTATATATATATATATAAGAAATAGTGCAGCTAAAAGAATAGTCATAAGTAAGAATAAGGGCATAACGATTTATAGTAATAAACTATATATACAATACAAAGAAAAATAGAATGACAACAAATAATAAGGGTGAAAGATTGGCTGATAAGCCTTAAGCTTCGAAACTACATTAGTAAGACTACAAATCAAGCAGTTATAAAATAGCCTAAGAACTCATACGAAAAAATACATGAGAAAATAAAATAAAATAGTATATGCGATGTAAGTTTGTACTATTGAAAATATGAAGAATAGTAGAGCATTTAAAATAAGTAAAACAAAAATAGTTAATAATACGCAATTTTGAAAAACACAAAAATAGAGAAAACTAAATTTCAAATAACAAACGTCACTGAACGTAATTACAGTAATAGAAATAATACCAGTAATGTATAAAAGACTAGCCAGGGTATGGATTGCGGTAAGATATAACCTAATCGAAAGATGGAGTCAGGAAAGTGGTGCTCATCTAGAATGTCGACGGGACTGGGATCAGGTTACTACAAGGTTCGAGGATGAAGTAACAATAATGAATCTCTGGAGAGAGAGAAATTATTATAGGAAGGAACAATCAATGTATCACGCGGACCTTAAAGAAGATTTGCATGATCAGAAACTTTATTTCTCAGAATTTTTTTTTACAAAGCATACTTGAAAGATAAAAGTGGCTCTAAGCTATACATTGATTTTATTTGACTAGAAGAAAAGAAAATAAGTCGCGTCAGTCACGATTGTGGAAATTCAATAAGTTACAATAAGCTCTCAGGCTAAAATAAGGGCGTCCATTCCCATAGCGCCTCATAGGGATTGTTGCTGGAGGTTCTTCAACCTCGAGTTCCTCCTCACTCGAGATTTCATCCTCCGACTCTTTCTTGGCTGGAGCTTCCTCATCGGGGTCCTCTTCCGCATGATCTGCCACTTCTGGATCCTCTTCCATAGGGTCCTTCTTAGGATCTTCCTCTTCTGGATTCTCTTCTACTGGGTTTTCTTCCACTGGGTCCTCTTCAGGATCTTCCTCTTCTGGATTCTCTTCTACTGGGTTTTCTTCTACTGGGTCCTCCTCAGGATCTTTCTCTACTGGGTCTTCTTTGGGGTCATCTTCTTCATCATCAGAGTCACTGATCATATTGACTTCGGGAGGTGCGTCTGCGACTCCTTCGTCCTTGGGATCACTGTTGTCGAAAATAACATGTGGGCCATCGACCTCGTCATCTGAACTCACTAGTATGCAGTTAAAAGAAACGCAAGACCGAGTGTCCCCATCGAGAGGCGGCGCTGCCCCAGGATTGGTCATGGCCTGAAAAGAAAGGATCGTGATCGGATAGTGGAACACAAAAAATAACTAAAGATGTGGAGCACAAGGAAAAATATAAGGTGGATAAAATCTAAAATCACAAACTTGAGTGATGATATAATAAGTAGTATATGGAAGTGAGTGGAAAGGGAACGATATATAAATCACTACCCACATATTTTTTTCATTTAAACCAAGGGGTTCAATAAAATACAAGGTTCAGACGAAAAGAAACGATTACTAAATAAAATTATAAGGTCTTTATTGAAAGCGGGAAGGGTGATAACTCCGCGTTGATATCTAGATCGCTGTGATCTCGTAAAGCAAGTTTGAATCCTGTGTTGGGTCCGTACCATCCTCGAAACTCGAACTACGAAAATAACCAAGTTACTCAAGCAGATGTGGAGAGCGTTGACGAGTCTCCTTCCTGCATCTCTTTCCTTTGAGAAACCATTGGTAAGATGCTCATCAGATATACAAATCAAGCACTGCCCTTTGGCCCGGCGACAATCCCTCTGAAGATGTCCTGACCTCTTGCAATACCCACAACGTTGGGTTCTCCGCTGCTTCTGTTGTTGCTGAGGAATAAATGGACGTTTCATCTAGACACCTCCTCTTTGTTTAACAGGGATTCCCCTACGATTAGGGACTCCCGCTGGTGCCTGAGCCATTTTCTTTCTTAGTCCTTCAGCTAAGATATCGTTTGTTCGCTCCTGGCCTTCCATCAAACCTTGCAGTACACCCAAAATCTCGACGGTCTGACTCTAGGTAGTAGAGGTGGATGGAGAGTCGTTGGAAGCCATGGTCCTGAAACACTAAATTTTTGGATGGTATAAGGTATACAATATAAGATTCAAGATAGGGTATCGGATTAATAACTGAAAGTAAGATCAAGTGGTAGGACAAGACTTTGAACGGTGATGTAATGAGGATTATATGGAAGTGAAGGGCAATATCACTGGATATAAATCAGGGGATCCATAGACTGGACTGTAATCTCATTCCAAACCCAACCCGGCTCTGATGCCAACAAAACCATGTCATTCCCCGCTTCCCAAAATACGGGATACGAGGGGTGACGAGGCCAGCCATGCTCCTACGGTCAAAGAAATATCCTGCTGTAGTCACATTTTGGCTTCTAGTATTATGTGGTAACCAGTAATTATAGCACAAGTAATGAGAAATACAGTCACTAATTCTATCAAAACAGATATAAAACTAACCAGATAGAGTTAAAGGGAATGATAGCGCTGACGTCGCTGATCTAGATGTCCGTAAGGTAAGGAAGGTCGTCATCCGTGCTAAGTCCACTTCTCACTCTGAGCATGCATACTCAGGTCGTCAAAGCAACACAATAGAAATATATACATATATAATGTGCAACAATGATAAACATAAGCAATAAATATAGAGTAATGACGCGAGCATGAAATAACCGGTACATGTAACGATAAAGCAGGTGTATCAGATCAGTAATCAATGCAATGTCCATGTCACTAAAGCAATCAATCTCTAAGTCTCAATATCCAAGTCACTAAACTTCTCGTCGGTCCAAGTGTGAGCGTCAACTATCGCAAAAGTATCCCCAACCCAAGGGTAAGCTCCAGGGGCAAAGGAACACGGGCCCGAATCATGATCAGTAAGAATCAGTAACACTATCAGTACAAATCCCGAAATCACTAAATATGCCGGCAGTGGGACTCTTGAGATTCCGTTGGTCGAACTCACACTCAAAATACCCACACCCTGCGGTCTACATCAAACACCGATCATGAATCTAAATACTAGTCGCTCCATGACAAGTCTAAGCGAGAATTGGAGACAGGGTCTCCATCAAGCATGTCTCGATTGGTATCCAAGATAAATGGACAGTGCTCGATGTCTTACCTATGACACTAATATAAGTGCTTCCATACCCGTCCCATACCAGTTATAGTAACACTTATATATGTCTCATAGGCGTCGACAATGCAATAATTAACTGTTCCGCTGATTGTGTACAAGTATATATCACTTCCATTATTCATTCACGCTTTTACACTAACGTACTTGCCACAATCCAATCACTAACATTTATCACTTGGTAATGCAAACATGGTCACTATGATATCCATGCAAATGAACACTATTTACAAGAGTATAAAAGTCATGCAACATGATGGGGATATAGTAAATGCACTACTGAATATATATGAGCAACCGATGTCGGTTGAATTAGAAAAATCACATAAAATCACACGTGCATAATTTGGCGAAACAATATAAAAATAATAAAAAGTGTATTAAATTATCTCTACAGAAAAAATTGTTTCGAGTCAATCGGGTATCATGTTTGTGAGTTATGGTCATTTCATTTTAAGTGTTCACTGCTGGAAATCCAGTTTCAGAACTGAAAGTCCATTTCGTAACACATTTTACTTTCTGTTGGGATCATAATTAGGCGACGCTATAGCTAGATAATATTTAGATTTATCTGTTATGTTTCCAATGCATCAGACAGATCAATAATATCCATTGTACACAGGGAGATATGCACTGTCTACGGTTTAGATATACATTCTGTTTCTGCATGAAACTGCAGAACATATCGACGGTTTAAAAGGTGTTATAAATATCAAACGACACCGGAATGCAATGAGGCTGGTACCGTTAGAAAGATAATTCAATTATCTACACTTCTATGTATGGTTACACATACTTGCACACTTAAACAGTAAGAAGTATGCGTTCTAAAACGGATAAAAGTAAAGACTCTGGCTCTGTACTGCAGTCTAAAGCCATGAATCGCCTCAGTTTTCATCGTTATAACTTATTAAAATTCAGAGATCAACTATGGGATACTATAGGTTTATCTGTTGGCTTCAATACGAACCCTAGAATATTGGTTACAAGTTGCATTCAGTTTAATATAGATTTTAGAACGTGGCATGTGCGGTGAATTCCAGATTCAACGTCGCTCTTTGGGGGCGTCGTTACATAATGTAAACTTCACTATTTTCAACCCAACTTCCTGCATGATGTTCATTATCAGTAAACGGATCTATCTATAATGAGTTACTCCATTTTAAGATATGTTTTGATCTAGGGTTTCACATTGATCGATCTCGATTATGCATATCAGTATCATTCAGGATATATATCTTGATTAGTCGACATGAGTTTTTATCAGTTCAAGTTCTAAATATTATCAAGATGAAAATAACAATCACTCTACAGGTTCCAATCACAACCACTAACTTACCACGGTTTATCATTAAAACTACCGTGATACGTTGCGGTATATAGCTAGATACACACAAACCCCGCACACTCACATATCTATACACACCGATCTATTATTATTATAGCATGTAAAGCAAGTGGAGTTCACTTGCCTCGGTCGCTGATATAAAAGTGACGAACGTGCAGATTATTTGTCTCGACACATGAGACAATGATAAACGTCGCAGAACTGGCACGGCGTGACGCGGGGCTCGAGTGCGATAGGGGTTGCGACGAACATGTGCAATATTGCGACAGCAAATGCGTTGACGATCGCAACAGCTACAGAGACTTAGACCACGGTTTAGATTTTGATGGCGGCAGCCGAAATAGTGGGGATCATGATAAATGCACGTGTTCGACGAAATGTCGGGGCTCGATTTGTCTTGGAACATGGGCTCGGCCGTGGTATGACACGACCCTGCTGGGCACGGGGGCAGCGGCGATGCAGCGGCGGTCTAGGGGTATCCGGCAACGGTTGCTCTGTTGTGATGGTGGCCAGAGTTGGGATGGTGGCACAGTGAGGCGAAGCGGTCGTGGGCGGCTATGGGTGCTTCGGTGTAGTGGAGAGGAGCTCAGACGATGTAGTGGTGAGCTGGAGTTGGTCGAAGTTAGGCTCAGCTGCAGGAAGAAGGTGGATGCCGCGATGGTCGAGTTGGTGCGTGATGGTGTTTGGAGTTCTCGATGATGGTGAGGTCTCGGGAGGAGGAAGTCGACGAAAGTGAATATGAGGGAGGTGATGGTGACAGTGGTGAGTCGAGGTCGAGGGTTCGGTAGAGGTTAGAGATGAGGTCCCGCCGATGATGGAGGTAGTAAGGGAGATGGTCGCGGCTGGTCGGAGACGAGGGCAGCGGCGGTCATGGAGGAGCTCGGGGATTTGTAGCAGAGGTGTTTGTGGGTTCGTGGAGAAGTCGAGGAGGGTGGTGGTGATGGTGCGGGAGTGGGGTTGCAGAGTGGTAGTGTTCGTCGAGGACGCGGAGGGTTGCCAGAGTTGGAGGCAGTGAGCTTGGTGATTGGGTTGAGTGGAGGAGAAGCGGGGATCTTGGAGGAGTGCGTGGGGGGTCGATGTCGTCGGTGGTTAGGAGGAGGCCAGTGGTGGTGTAGTGGCGACTTGAGCTCGTCGGCGAAGCTCTGATGAGGTGAAGGTGAGTGGTGAGAGGTGAAGAGATATCTAGAGAGAGATCGAGAGAACCGAAGAAAGAGTGAGATAGAGAGAGTGTGAAATAAGGTGTAACAACCCTAAAACATTCTGTACAAATTTTTTTCAAAAATACAGAAAGGGATATTTGAGCCTGAGCACAAGTTATAAATTTGATTTGCTTTTTAACAGCAAGAAAGAGCTTGTAGCTCACTGGTAAGACCTTGCACTGCTGAACCAAAGCACCAGAGTTCAAATCCCATCAGCCACACATTATTTTTATTTTAATTTCTTTTAATATTTTAGAAGCCCAAGAGTCTACACGTGCAGAACCCGTAAACCAAGAGTCACACATAAAACAAATGGGTCCACGAGTCAAGACACAGCATCAGGGGACACGTGGCGGCGAGACTCGGCCTGACTCTGTCGAATCAGGCCGGTGGCGCGGCTGACTCGGTCGGCGCCACCGGGTCAACTCGGCCGAAACCCCATTTTTTAATGTAAACTGTGACTCTTTAACTCCATATAACCCCTGTACTATTTAATTTCCCTGCATATTTACAGAGCAATTTAAAACCCCATTTAAACCATATTTTAATACAATTTTTATCACACCCTTTCATCTACCGTAAACTCTAATTTTTCCTATAAATACCACACCTAAAATCACCCTTTCTCACTTCCAAATCTCTATCCAAACTCTCAAGAAAATTCCATAGACTTTTTGTGTGCAAGTGGAGTAGCAAATGGTGAAACTCCGGCGAACTTCCGATGACAATTCGAGGAGATTCCGGCGACGAAACGACGCACCGGCGCCTCCCACTTCTTCCTTTTCCTCTCCTCTACCCTACAATCTTGTAATTCCCTTCTCCCCCTTCTTTTTACTAATCTAAAAACTTAAAATTCTAAAACCCGACGGAAGTGGAGTTAATCCGACTTCCGATTCGGTTTTTCCTTAAAAATCATATTTTTCTTAAACACGATATTAAAAAACCATCAAATCATGATCATTAAACATTACCAAAACATATTGACAAGTTTCATATCAAAAGAATTCCTATTTTACCTTTTTATCACAATTTTACAGAAAAATACCATACACTTTAGTTTCGACATACAACACCATTACCCTTGCTATATCTTTAGATAGTTCACGAGGTAATGACCTACCTCCTCACAACACACATATATAACATAGCACGATGATATTTGGGAACATACTTTAGGGAAAATACGATTTTACACAAAACTACCTCAAACTTATAAAAACCTTTTTTCTACAAGATATGTATTTTTAACAAATCTTTGCAATGCGCCGCTACAACCCATTTTAGAGAATCCATTCGGGATGGTGCGGGTTATCGCACATTCTCGAGCTTAGTAGTGCGAGATGCAGACCTCCGTAAGAAGCATACGGTCTCGAAAGATTTAAAAATACAATTTTCTTTAGAAAATCTGATATCTATTATAAATAAAACTTATACTTTTAATAAATATATATATATGTAATTAATATCAAAATATCTATTTTTTAGTATTTATTAAATTCCAAATTTCCAAAAATTTAAGAAAAACAATTCATTTACAAGAAAATACCAAACAATTCCAATATTACAAATAAATACCATATATTATGAAGAAATAGGTTTTATTTACTAGAAATGTCACAATGATAAAATATATATCAATGAAAACTTTAAAGATGATAATAAAATACTTGAGCTGTATTTTGAGAATTATACAAAATTATTTTTACATAAAACCCCATCAACTTATACTAAATTACAATAAGGACCCTAGTAAACATAGGTTTAAGTGGGACCAGTCACTTGAGCCTCAGGGAGCCGAAGATATGGGTGCTTACCTATTTAAGGTAGACAACTTAATAAACGGTGTTATCAACAGGGTAATCGTTTTTGAAAAAGACACAAATCCTTCCGTCCATGTGCAGCAGTTACCGATAACACCAAAACCTAATTCAGGATTCAATTTCTTTTCTAATTGTTTGACTCAGACTGATTTTCAATATAATCAATCTGACTTGAATGAGATTCAAGTATATATAACAATTCAATATGAATCCATATATTCAATCTAATCAATCTATATTGATTGAACCGAACCATGGATATACATCCATCTACATGATTCTCCAGTTACATCCATTTACTGATATCATAGTTTCGGCAAGTCATCCATCTATATAATCTATAATACAAGACAATGCAATTTACAATACAATACAAACAATACAATCAAAGTATCGCGGGGTTTAAGGGGTAAATTGGTACGGAAGGTGTTAAAAGTGGCACGAGATTGCAACCATTAAGAAACCTAACCTGAAGTCAATTGCCGTTGTTCCGAGTTTTATCACGGAGCCTTGTACTCTTGATTCTGTCCACCTTAGTCTCTGGTCAATTGAGACTCCTCTCGTATACACTGGTCTCTTCTGTACCAAGCTACAAACAACAGCGTTAACACTAAATACAACATTACAACAAAATAATACAACTTTAAAAAGTTACACACACACACACACTCTCTCTCTCTCTCTGTCTATTTTACTTCTCCCATATCTTTGGGACTTACCGAGCGATTGTTCGCTAATGGCATTCCTTCTCTTTCTTCTTTAGAATGTTGTCAGATGATTCGGACCTTCAGGAGATCGAGCCCATCAGCAAGGACTTGGATCAGCTAGCCTTCGACCCGGAGCTCTAGTTCCTTATACACATTTACATTCTTTATTTTCCATTTCTGTTATGCCACTGTTAAGGCATTGCTTTCCATTCCATGTATTTACTTTTCAGATGTATTGTAAAAAGAATGTGAATAAATAAAGTTGCTGTTCATTTATATCTATTGTCTCTGTCTCTTGTGCATTTTACTTATATTGCTTAGATACGCTCAGCATGTTTACTTCAGACTAAATACGTAGCGGCCTCGTCGTGTTCTCTGCCCGTATACTGGAAAGCGGAGCGTGACGGGTTTTGTTGGCGGCCCATGCAGGTCAGAGCTGTATGGAACCTTACCATGCAGTTCAATTCTGCGTGGACAAGCTAAGCAATAATGTAATACCCAGTCCTTGTGTATACCAATATCCGTAATTTTGTTACTCTTTAAAGTTTATTTATTTTATAATTATTATTTTTAGCATTTTAAAATCCCTAACCCTAATTTATCTAAACCTTTTTCCCCCTTTTATTTTTAGCCGGCCCAATTCTTTTCCTCATTTTCATTTTTCACCAGCCCAAGCAAAATCCCAATTTATTGAATATTCCTAACTAAAATCCTTTTCTTCTCTAAGCCGGCCCAAGCAACCCAGTCCAAAACAAACATTTTAAATAAATAAAAACCCCAGCCCACTTCCTTTACTTCCTTCTCCATTTTCTTTCCTAACCCAGCCCGGCCCCTTTTCTATTTCCTTTATTGTTTTTATATTTTTCTAGGTCGGCCCAAGCCCACCCCGGCCCAAAACTCCCTCACCCGACCCGCTCTGTTCTCCTTCCCCACGAACTCCTTCCCGCTTCTTTCTCCCTCTGCGCGTCCCCTGCCCACGTCGCCAACGTTTCCCCAACCGCCGCGACCGCTTCTTACGCACCCACGCCCCGCGACGCGCGCTCCCTCCTACGACCCGCTCTCCTCAACGGTCCCTCCTCCTTCTCACACTCTCCCTCCAACCTCTCGTTCTCCCTCTCAAATTCCGAGCACCATCGCCCCGCCTGGTCGTCGTCAATCATTCCCCGATCACCTCCATCGCCTCACCCACTCCCTCCTCACCTCACCTCTTCTCATCACTCTCGTCCTCGACAATCCCACCTCCTTCCACCAACGCCCTCGCCTCCTCCTCAAACCCCCACTCACCCCTTCCCTGCAAACCCGAGCCCCCATCGCCCTTCGCCGGAGACCCTTCTGTCGCCCCATTTCCACCGAGCCTCAAACCCTGACCACCTCCTGCACACCATGCGTGATCGCCGCTATCGACTCCATCTTCAGCTCCAACCTGATCCTTCGCCTCCGTCGACCCCCGTCGTCACCGAGTAAACCTCTCTCAGCATCTCCTTCTCTCTCTCTCTCTAAATCTCTCTCTCCCCTCTCAGCTTCTCTCTCTCTCTCTCTCTCTCTCTCTGTTTCTCTAAATCTCTCTCTCCCCTCTCAGCTTCTCTCTCTCTCTCTCTGTTTCTCAAATATCTCTCTCTCTGTCTCTCAGCATCTCTCTCTCTCTCTCTGTTCCTTTAAATCTGTCTCTGTCTCTCAGCATCTCTCTCTCTCTCTCTCTCTCTAAATCTCTCTCTCTCTCTCTCTCTCTCTCTCCCTCTCTCAGCACCTTTACCTCCCTCACATCAAAACAAGAAACAATTTGGAGCGGTGATGAAAATGAGTGCACGAAGATTAACAGGATTGAGTACAATTATCTTATTCTAAAGGCCGAACCTGTGCTGCGCCCGTGACGCGATCGTGCTGTTGCCGCTGCCGGACCATCATCGACACGTCTTCAGGTAAGTTTAATACTTGCTTCATGCTACTTGTATATGTTACAATTCTAGTTAATATAATTGTCGCATACCCTTTTTACGTGAACTGTATAATTCAAGTACTCGATGCATGGCCGAATGGGAAACTCGCGTTAAATTGACGGCAAAATATAAAATGTGATGGCCCGAGTAATTAGGAATGTTCCTTGAGACTTTAGTTCCAAATCTATGTCGTTTACTCACATAAAATGAGGTCTCGGTTTCTGTTGTAAAACCTGAAAACTTCGTACATGTCAAACTATAAAATTCATATTAAATTGTGTATAAACCGGATTTTAGTGTTCGATGGCTCGTAATGAAACTAACTGTTTAACCTACTGTAATATATTGTTTATCACTGAATTTTAGTACACTATGATAGAAATAACTGTGGTGGATTATGATTCTGGACTGCAGTCCAGAATGGAAATCCAGGATAACCCCTGTTGCTAAACCCCTGTACATCACTGTTCATATAAGAGAATGCATGGAATCCTATACCGTTACGTAGGAAATTGGATTAGCTTTCTTACTCGACTGACTTCACTGGATTCCTCAACCGTTTGATATTTTTAATTCATTTTATCTTGTCGACATGTCTTGCTGAATTCTGCAGAAGCAGATTTTACACCCCAAACTTAATCTGGCCATAACTCTCTGTTGGCATAATATAATACAAATCCGCCAATTGAGGTGGAAACCTAACTGGAAACCCTAAATTTCATTAAACTGTAGCATCGCTAAATTCTGATCCAAACTGGGATTAAAATGCGTTACGAAACGGACTTCCGATTCTGAAACCGGATTTCCAGCAGTGAACGCTTAAAATGAAACAGCCATATCTAGTGATCCCGAAACCCGATTGACGTGAAACCAAATTTGCTGGTTAGATAATCAAACATACTAATTATCTACTGTTCATTGTTTCGCTAAATTCTGCATGTGTGATTTATGAAAAACTATGCAAGTGGTAGGTCATCGTTTGATGACATCTTAGTCAAGCCTTAAATACTGTTTTCTCATCACATTATATATATGTCATTGCATTGGTAACCTAGTAATCATGTGCATTACCCAGTGTTAGGTATTAGTGGTGATTGTGGCAAGTACGTTAGTGTTTGAGCATGAATGGTTAAGTGAAAGTGACACGTACTTGTACACAATCAGTGGACCCTATTGATTTATTGCATTGTCGACATCTGTGAGACGTGTATAACTGTGACTATAATTGGTATGGGACAATTATGGAAGTACTTGTATGGGTGTCACAGGTAAGGCACCAAACACTGTCCATTTATCTTGGGTATCAGTCGAGACATACTTGATGGAGACTCTGTCTTCAGTTCTCGCGTAGACTCGTCATGGACCGACTGGTAGTTGAGTTTATGGTTGGCGTTTGATATAGACCACGGGGTGTGGGGTAGTTTGAGTATGAGTTCAACAGAATCTCGGAAGTCCCATGCCGGCATATATGGAGATATATGGAGATATATAGGGATATTACTGATTATTACCATGCGTGTTTCGGGCCCGTGGTCCCTTGCCCTTGGGTCCTACCCTTGGGTGGGGGATACTCCTGCGTGGTTGACTCTCACACTTGGACTGACGATAGGCTTAGCGACCCGTACAGTGAGACTTAGAGACTGATAGGGATAGTAACATTGACATGCATTGCTTACTGCATCAACACACCTGACATACTATTTTACTGCTTTGCTGTTCACCTGCTCTATTGGACACCCGCATTGGCTGCTTCATGTTCACTCTCTTGATTTACTGTTACATATTCATTATTACTGTACGAGTTACCATTTGTATCTATATATATATATTACTATCGTGTCGCTCTGACGACCTGAGTATGCATGCTCAGAGTGAGGAGTGGATCTAGCTTGGACCAGGACCAGACATACATCGCGGACATCTTGATCAGCTACCCAGAGCCATACTCTCTCGATCTCCATCTGGTTAGTTCTTTTGTATTCGTTTTGATTTAGTTACTGCATTTCTCATTAGCTGTGCATTGTTTACTGATTACCACGTAAAGCTAGAAGCCGAAGTGTGACTACGGAGGGATATTTCTTCGACCGTAGGAGCATGGCTGGCCTTGTCAACCCCTCATATTCTGTATTTTGGGAAGCGGGGCGTGACCGGGTTTTGTTGGTGATTTTGTTTAAAATTTCTTGTTTGTGTTGTTGGAAAATTATGTAAAGAAATCACAACCAAAGAATTATACTTGACCGCAATCAATTACGGTGTCAGTTGTAGATCGTAAGCGAGTGCGGATCGTCCACAGGGATTGTGCGATTCGTTTCTATATTTGCTTTGTTTGAATTGAAAAGTTAATCGAAAAGAAAAGAAAGCATGATTCAAGATTTTATCGATTGTTTCAAGTGTCACTATTCTATTCAAGAATCAAGAAAATGATAAACAATCAAGAATCGGGTTTCGATGATATTTCCAACCAAATATCAAGAATCTAAATGAGGCTCGTAGGAATCGATCGGATCTATAGACGTGATGTAATCTCAAGATATCGTGTTCTTGTCCTTCGAAGAATTGATACTAGATTGATGATTATCGACGAGAGTTAGGGCTTTCTCGTGAAACTAGGGTTTCATCATTTAACCCTTGTTCTTTCGTCGACATCATTCACATTCTAGCCTCTAGCAATTTCAAGAAACGATCGTAACTCCCCAATTTCGAGCGATATCAATTAAGAAAGCATCGCAACAAAATTGGGTCGTCGATTCTTGAACTTGCTAGGGTTTACAAAACTCGTAGGAATCAAGAATCGTTTTCAGATATATTACATCAGTATTCTATTGATCGTCTCAACTCCTCGACGAGCGGAGTTTATTCACACATCATCACACAGAAAGAATTCAAGAATTGAAAAGATATCATGATGCAAGAATTTAAAGAAAACAAGATAAAAGAATATCACCTTTTATTTATATCAACAATTTGATTACAGTCGCTCAAGAACTACAAGAGGAAGAACTAAATTGTCGATCTGGCGTCGCTTTTCTCCGTGAGTCGTGGATCGTCTTGGACCACTTGCTCTGTTGAAGATCGGTTCCGCTCATAAAAGGTTGATGGGCTTCTTGCTTGATTTGGTACTCGGAATCTTGGCTTTTAATTGGAATTAGGGTTAGGCTTTCACACAAGCCTTCTCACTAGACTTGTGGAAGAAGATGAAGAATGAGGTAGATTGGCTACTAAAATGAACTAATGGAGGGATCTATCCATCCTCTTTACAAGTGAGCCTAGGGTCTTATTTATAGATCTCCCAAACCCTAGGTCTAGGTTTGAAATTACAATTCCCTCCAAAAGTTTGTTGAAGCTTCTAGAAGGTAGTTTGTTAGGAGCTAGCTTAGGCTTTAAGCTAGGATTGTTTAAGCTTAGAAACCCTATTTTGCTGATCTGGCAGAAGTCTCTGGAGTCTTCTGGAACTTGAAGTACATTTCTGAACTATAGGAGCTGAGGTAAGAATTCTGCAGCAAAATTGGATGGATGACGTGGTAAGGCCGCCGCGGAACCGCGGCTCAAGCCGGCCCCGGCCGCGGTTCCGCGGCTATGTGTTGGCTTCATGTCTTGGTTCTTCTGGTGTGGTCTTGGGATAACATTTGGGGCTTTATCTGATGTGTTGATTTGTATTTTGCCCTTTGGATTGATACCAGAACTGAAATCATTGAGTTGGCGTAATGTTTGATCAGTACCATGTAAATTTTTGGCTTTTCTTCTGAGTTTTCCTGCATAGATCTCAAAACAAGTGTTGCGCAATATAGGGATGATGCGATGCCATGAAATGCCGTCAATTTCCTTTATAGTGCCGGTTTTAAGGTCTAACACATGTAATCTGATATTTTGCGACAGATTTGCTAATATGTGAAATATGAATGCCGAACACTTCTATATGAATGCGAATGATAGGGAAATTGCCGGTTAAAAGATGCAATATTTTCGACTAATCAAATTCCCCCAAACTTAATTTCGATCGTCTCGAGCGAACTGTTTTATTAAAAAGAGAAGGAGAAAATAAAGAAAGAGAAAAACTAACTAGCACACTTTCGTAGGCAACACGATTGCACTGAGCATGTGCAACAAGCCTTTAAACCTCTAGGTGTCCCTAGTAGGAGGAGTGTTGTCTCCTGAGGGTTTTTAGCGGATTGCACCCACAAAATCCAATAATAAAAGAAAGATCATGAATATTACATTTAAATACAAGAATCGTAAAAGAAAAGCCTTGAAAATTAGGGTTTCCAACTAAGCTAGTTTTCGGTTATCATGAGCCCTATCTTAATGGTCATGAAAAGATGTCAGAAATCACGTCCTCTCTCAATAAAACATCGTCTTATTCTTCATTCCTATCTTTCTTCCAAATATCAATCATATAACCCTGCGTGTGTGTAAAGGACATCCCTACACCCGGAGAATTCAATTCAAGCTATCATACTCTTGCCCATCAGCCTCAGTACTTTTTAATCAATGAATATTTAGACGAATTTGCTTACACACTTTTATGCGACCGTTAATACTTCTTGAGGTACTAACCGACCGATTACTCATGTGCTTACTTATTTGGTGTATTTTCCTCGTCTTGCACCACCTCAGGCATAGCAGTAACTCCCAGACCAGTTGGCCTTAGGGTACTAGGTGAAGAGGCACCCTCGCTATCTATTTTTTTATTGCCCTTGGTGATAACAAAACCAGTGTTCATTTTTCTCACCACTTTATATATTTTTCATTATTTTTATTTCCTTCATACTTTTGGCTTTAAGACAAGAGCATTTCAAAGTATCCTCTACTATCCCAAGCTTTAAGACGTGTGTAAGTGCGAATAGCAGGGTATCAACGTTCAAAATGTTTGGCTTTCAGAATAGAAACTATTTTTCAGACTTATTTTTATCCTCAGATTAGTGACGTCTTTCATCTTACTAACCCTTGGGACAACGGCTCATAACTACTTATTACTAGTTCGTATAAGAAAACTTCTAATTTTCTTAGTTTTCTTAAATTTTTCTAATCTCATGGATGTAATTTTTCACTATCTAAACTTTTATTATCTTATTTATGTACAAAAAATGTTTTTATTTTTTTGAAAATTTTTAAATTTTTATAGTTTTTTAAAAATGTTTTGTGCTTATGCAAAGTATGATGCAAATGATGCGAAAATAAGCACAAACCTCCCCCTAACTTGTTTTCAACAGTGTCCTCACTGTTGCCTTCTCGAAAAACCTGTAAGCTTGGGAGGAATTTATTAGTGGGGGCAAAATATATAAGCGAAGAACTTCCCCCAAACTTATTCTTTTCACTCACCTCCATCCAAAACATGATGCAATGATATGCAGGATATGAAGGTGAGACGGAGGAATTTTAATCCAAATAAACTGGCTCTTGTAAGAACAAGAGCTCCTCCGTGGGGTCAGTGGAAAAATACGGCTTTAGTCTATGTCCATTTACTTTGAAAAATGTGCCGTTTTTAACATTTTCTACTTCTACTGCCCCGTGCGGGTATACAGACCGCACAATAAAAGGTCCCTTCCACCGAGATCGAAGTTTACCCGCGTGAAGGTGTAATCGTGAATCATAAAGAAGGACTTGTTGACCAGGTGAAAATGTTTTCCTCAAAATGTTTTTATCGTGAAAAACCTTAGTCCTATTCTTTATGATCACAGCGTTATCATAAGCTTCATCACGGAGTTCGCTTAGCTCATTTAGTTGCAGCTTCCGAAAGTTGCAGGCTTGGTTTAGATCAAAGTTTATTTCCTTTATAGCCCACAATGCTTTATGCTCTATCTCGACGGGTAAGTGACATGCTTTCCCAAACACTATCCTATATAGAGACATCCCTAGGTCGGTTTTATATGCAGTTCTGAATGCCCAAAGAGCATCCGTCAATTTGGTCGACCAGTCTTTTCTATTCTTAGCAACAGTCTTCTCCAGGATAAGTTTGATCTGTCTGTTTGAGATTTCAGCCTGCCCGCTCGTTTGGGGATGATAGGGTGTAGAAAGTCGGTGGTTGATTGCATATTTCCGCATCAGAGTCTCGAAAGACCTGTTGCAGAAATGTGTCCCATTATCGCTAATAATAGCGCGTGGGTGTCCAAATCGCGAAAAGATATTCTCTTTCAAGAACCTAATGACAACTTTCCTGTCATTAGTGCGACATGGAATGGCTTCAACCCACTTTGAGACATAATCAACCGCCAGCAGTATGTACAAATTCCCAAAGGAGTTGGGAAAGGGACCCATAAAATCAATGCCCCAAATATCGAATATTTCAACAACCAGAATGGGTTGCTGAGGCATTTCATTTCTCCGGGATATTCTACCCGTGTACTGACACTGTGTACAGGTTTTGCAATACTCAAATGCGTCCTTGAATAAGGTCGGCCAATAAAATCCACATTGCAAAACATTTTCCGCCGTCTTTTTAGGACCGAAGTGACCCCCACAGGCCTGATCATGACAAAAAGAAAGAACACTCTTGAACTCTTCTTTTGGGACACACCGGCGAATGATCTGATTAGGACAATATTTAAACAAATATGGATCATCCCAGTAAAAGTGTTTTATTTGGGATAGAAAACGGTATTTGTCCTGTTTTGACCAATCGCTCGGTATAAGCCCCGTGACAAGATAGTTCACAATATCCCTGAACCATGGTTCAGCGGATACGTTCAAGAGTTGTTCATCAGGGAACGAATCATTGATCGGCAGGGTCACAGGGGAAGAAGAGATGCGTGAAAGATGGTCGGCTACAACGTTTTCACATCCTTTCTTATCTTTGATAACAAGATCAAATTCTTGTAACAGAAGGATCCAACGTATTAGTCGACCTTTTGCATCTTTCTTTGCCAAAAGATGTTTTAAGACGGAATGGTCAGTGTACACAACTATAGGAGAGCCAATTAAGTAAGGCCTGAATTTTTCTAATGCAAATACAACCGCTAAAAGTTCTTTCTCGGTGGTTGTATAATTGATTTGTGCATCGTTCAGGGTCTTACTTGCATAGTAGATCACGTGTGGCATCTTATCAATGTGATGTCCTAAGACTGCACCTACTGCAAAGTCGGATACGTCACACATCAGCTCAAAGGGGTAGTCCCAATTTGGAGACGATAGAACGGGGGCTGAAGTGAGTGAGTGTTTAAGTGAGTCGAAAGCTGTCTCATAGTCCGAGTCAAAGTGGAAGGTTGTATCCTTGGTCAGGAGAAGAGTTAAAGGTCTAGCAATTTTGCTAAAGTCCTTAATGAATCTCCTATAAAAGCCCGCGTGGCCAAGGAAAGATCGAATATCTTTGACGCTTTTGGGATGAGGTAGGTTTTGAATGACATCTATCTTAGCTCTGTCAACCTCAATGCCTTTCTGTGAAATAACATGTCCAAGTACTATTCCTTCTTGGACCATGAAATGGCATTTTTCCCAGTTCAAAGTTAAGTTCTTCTCTTTGCAACGAGTAAGAACTGCGTCAAGATTCGATAGGCAATCAGAAAAAGAGTCTCCAAAAATCGAGAAATCGTCCATAAAGATCTCCAGAAAATTCTCTACCATATCAGAGAATATCCCCATCATACACCGCTGAAAGGTAGCGGGAGCATTGCATAACCCAAAGGGCATGCGACTGTAAGCAAAGGTACCAAAAGGACAAGTAAAAGTGGTTTTATCTTGATCCTTTTTGGCGATGGGGACTTGATTATAGCCTGAGTATCCGTCCATAAAGCAATAATACCCTCGTCCCGCTAAGCGTTCCAGCATCTGATCAATGAATGGTAGAGGAAAGTGGTCTTTCCTCGTGGCAGCATTGAGTTTTCTATAATCAATACGTACATGCCACCCAGTTTGGGCGCGTGTCTGAATCAACTCATTTGCCTCATTGGTTATAACAGTGATGCCGGATTTCTTAGGGACGACATGTCAGGACTCACCCATTGGCTATCGGAGATGGGGTATATAATACCATTATCTAGGCATTTGACGATCTCTTTCATCACCGCTTCCTTCATGACGGGATTCAACCGTCTCTGTGGTTCTCGGGTTGGTCTGGCATCATCCATCATATGTATATGATGTTCAACAATCAAGAGACTAATCCCTTTGATGTCCGCCATGGTCCAACCAAACGCCTCTTTGTTAGATCTCAATACCGATAAAAGTGCATTCTCTTGCTCTGATGCTAGAGAAGCGGATATGATAACCGGTAAAGACTCATTCTCACCTAAATAAGCATATTTAAGATGAGAAGGTAAAATTTTGAGATCTAATTCAGGCGGAGAAATGATAGAAGGTGGGATCATCGAGTGATTTTTGGAATTACAAAGAAGCTCAGAGCCTGTGAAAGATACAAACTCGGGTGGAGAAAATTCAGGAGTGCAGGACTCAAGTGTAGGAAAAGTGTCCTCACTAAGATCATGTGTTAGATCAAGCAGAGATGTGGTAATATCGTCGAGATCTAGAAAGCAAAGATCCTCAGCTCCACAACTATCGGGAGCGATCTCGTGGACAGAGCACACATCTAGAATATGAGCAGAGGGTTCTTATGGCTGACTTCCAACTTTGTAGATGTTTAGTTCAATGGTCATATTTCCAAATGATTAGTTCATTGAACCTGTCACGTCCTGAAAGTACGGAATATGACCGGCACTTAAACTACGAAACGTCTCGAGGCGTACGTAATGTAAGTAAGCTGAAAACCCAGAAATCCAAACCAAGAAAAGTAGTAGAGTGAAGGAAAACCAATTTAAACAAGTAGATTTAATAGCATAAGCCGAATTATGCGGTTTTAAAAAAAACATCAATATTTCCCAAAAATTTCGGCAGAGTCTCGTTTGTAAATATTGGCTCCCAAACGGGATACAATATGAATAGTATACGAAATCAATAAAAGGCATCCCCAAGCGGGAGCTAGCTCTTCGTCAATCGACGGTCACAACCACACAAGCAATATAATATACAACGCCAACTGCGAGGATCAAAACTCAAAAGGAAACTCAAAACCACAAGAAATCCACAGCAATATAACGCGCGACTCTAAGGTCGAAAAATAACATCACTGGTCTCTATCTCAAAATAAATACATGTTTGGTTGATGGAACTTCTAGATACAACAGGATAATGATATACAAGATATATAATGGGGGTACGATACAAGTAAACCCACCTACTAGCAAATCACCCGAAGGAAACTATGCCCGCAAAGCCGTAATGAAACCTGTACGGCAAACCTGCAAGAAACTGGGGCACAACGGGGGTGAGTTGCCAACTCGTGAATAGAAAAACATCTACGAAAAGAAATCGCATAAATAACGCAATCCTAGGTCAACGATCACAATATAACCTCAAATATATAACCAGCAACCCATAACAATGGTTAAGGCAAATGTCTAACCCAAGTGTAATTCCATGTGCCCGTGTCAGTGCCTCAGGTAGCAATATAACATAGGAATGAGGTATGAATGCATGGAACAGAATGCATGTACTGACGAAAACTGCTTTCATAAATCTGTGAGATTTCTGTATTTTAAAAGTGAGGTACCATAAATGAAATCAGCATAAAACAGTGCCCAGCATCGACACAAAACAAGTGTCCAAATATCTCGATATCTCTGTATCACAATCTCTGTACCTCAATATCTCAAAATCTCAATATCTCAATCACAATATCTAGGGCGCCGTCAATCCAGACCGGACCCTACCATCTATCTCAAGACCCCGACGATATCCTCCGGATATCCGACGCGTCGGTTAATATCATCGGTAGGTAGTGCTCCCCTGCCAGGCTCACATCGTCATCACCACGCGCTTCTTACCCCGGGGTATCTTACCGGGCCCACCATGTACCCGAAACGGTTCATCCGTCTCCTCGAATCGGGTCTCGAAATCCATCAGCAAACTCATGGTGGACGACTCATACATCATGGGAAAACCGCGCTTTTCATTTAAAAAGAAAGAGAAGAAGTTTGTATAAGTTTTGCGGTTTTCCCCCAAATCCAGAAAATCTCATGGAAAGCCGAATCCAAAACCTCAATAGCACGTAAAATAGTGAATATATGCATGAGAATCCATGAATGCGGCATAACAATGAATAACCGTATGCATGAAACGACAAGTAATAACTACAATATCTAAGCTGGCATATAAGGTATGTACACTAATATGTCAAACTACTGGCTATCAAGTTAAGTTAAGCAATAATATTTTCTAAGGTGTACGTGACATGGCAATTACCGATGAAGATGTGTGTGAGCCGGCAAGTAAGTGTATGTGGTACATACGCATCATCGGTAATGGTGCTGGTGTCCTAACAGCATAATGTCAACAATGCAATATGAAATAACAATGTAAATATGCGATGCGGAGCGAGCAACCAAAATGAGCGGGAGCTAAATATTAAACAATGGTGCCATTTGAAATAACACGAATCGCGGGGTTTTGAAAATAGGGCTACGGTGGTTTTTAAGAAAGGATACGTCTTTGAAATATCCGTAGATCTCTTGACCTGTCTTTTGAAATACCCACGATCTGCTAGTTTTGAAATAGGTAGGAGTCTAATCTAATCTAACAACTACACTAAACTATACGGCTAAACTAACAAGCTGACCTACAGGTAAGGAAACCGCCTATCATCTGAGTCGATACATATACATACATGTATATATATAGTCGGTGATCCTGCCTCAATAATATTACATCCGATACCATATCTAAAATCAGGCATCCCAAGTCAAGAGTGCAGATCAATCATCAATATAGCTCGTACGTAAATCCGTCGTACGGCATCCCAAATCTGGGTACGGGTCAATATCACATTCATCATACTATTCACCTGGTATCCTCTTTATCAAATATCATGATCGGGGTACTGATCTACGTCTAGTACAATACTGATACCGCCTAAGTATGCATGCACGTGTGTGAAACACTACGTCAAGACCCGTTACAACGTCATGTCGTATCTCAAATACGAACCCTGCTATATCACCGATCTCACGGCTTCAAATCAAATCCCATCGACTCATCTTAAATCCCAAGTACTATCCTCATTATTCATGCATGTGTATATGAATGTACATATGCATAGTCCCATACCCACGCATATATACATATATACACATCCCAATCGGCGCACAAGAAAGTAATGTATGAAAGTCTGTGTGTGTGCGTATGTGGGTATAACAACTACTCTATGGTTTCGCAACTAACCCAAACGTAAACCATGAACACATAAACATAACATGAATACACATTCTCATATCATAAAACACCTATATAAACATATATATATAAGCTACACTACGGACTGCGGGGGTGCTATACGCCATCCACCCGACTTCTCCCCGTAGATATAAATCTACTCACCTGGTCCTCGCTCGCCGGTGCCGACGTCGCCACGCGCTTCCTTGTCGTCTCGAAGTCCACATGGGGGTACCTACATATCACAACGCATCGTATCGCATTAAAATCCGACTCATGACCAAAACAACACACGAATCCCACATTAGTCAAAACCTATGGTTGCTTTCACAAATCAACCCAAAAACCCTCGACATCGGCATACAAACGCTGATTGATCGAGAAAATCTCAAACGTACAAATCGTAGTTCCCAAAACTCACTAATTATAACATAAAATAGGGTTTAAATCATCAAAACATTAAAATAAATCAAATCGATTTATTTCCGAAAACCTAGAAAGCACTAAATTTTCGTGTTAATTCGAAACTTGATGTTTTAACAAAACTAAAGTCCATAATATCCACTAAACATCATAACTAAGTCATATAAACCATTACTAGATTTTATTCTTATCAATTTTCATTGAATCCAACATTCTAGTTTGTAAAATACCCAATTTTAACACTTTAAAATCAACAATTTGTAAACTAGCAACTAGATTAGTTTTAGCATTCCATTAACATGTTAATCTCCTCATTAAAACCATAATCAAATTATAAAAACCCTAACTAGATTTTAAATTTCACATTTGAATTAATCACCTAAAACCTAGTTTACAAATATATGTGATTTGGACAAATTACATATAACAAGTGCAATTTTAATTAACCAAACTAGGTTTTACATATATTAAGATGTTAAACTAAACATTGCATCCCTAATGATATAATAAAAACCCTAATTGAAATCACAAACCCTTAGTAGATTTTCCAAACATTCAATTAAACCCATATTATCAACTAATCATGTTTGATTAAACTAATTAACATCACATTAAGAAAAAAAGGGTTAGAGTTATACCTTCACAAACCATGAGATTTAGCATGCAACATGACCCCCAAAATGCAAACTTTTCACCAAGATCCATGCTTGATAGGATAAGGGAAAATGGGTAGAGAGTGGATTTTGATTTTGAGGTTTTAATCTATGGATTTTGATGGATTTTGTAGAATTTTTTTTGATGGAAAAAGGGAGTGGATTTGGGGGAGGGGCTGCTGCAGTTGGGGAGAGGGGGGCTTGGCCTGAAGAGAGGGGGGAGGGTAGAGAGAGTGTGGTGATGTTATGAAGTCAAGAATTGACCAAAGTCAACAAAGCCCATACTTACATATATTTATTCTTTCATTCCTTTGTTTTATTTTCTTATTTGTGTGGAATGGAGTGGGGAAATGGGTGGGGGCTGCTGAATTCAGCCAAGGGGAGAAGTAAATGGGGGTGTGTGAGTGTGGGTATGGGTGTGGGGTGATGGAAAATGACAAATACAATACCCCAAACATCCATTTACACTAAAAAAAAGCCTTTTTTTCTTCAATAATTTCTAAACCGTTTTGGCAAACGATTTCATTTCAAAAACCACATGATAAAATTTTATTTAAAGTTTTATGATGCACAAAATTTGTTTCAACTCATTCCAATTTGTAATTTTCCCTAATTAAATATATTAGTGACGGCTTAAAATAATATTAAAATAATTAATTTCGGAAAATTTTTCAGAAAATTTGAAATTTCACCAGTGGCTCAATAAACACTAAATACTAGCAATTACATAGCTAGAATATGTATATTTAATTTTATAATAAAGATATTTGCATTTTGACTTTTTACAGAAACCCCCCCTTATTTTACCGTTTTTTCGAAATTTCACCGAAACGATTTTCTGAACGTTACAATCTTCCCCTCTTAAAGAAATTCGGTCCCCGAATTTAAATTAAAACTTCCCCCCAAATACTAAAATATTTCAGCCAAAACCATCAAATCGCTGGGGCTCCGAAATCATAAATACATAAAACAAATCGTAGCGCAGCGCATGCGCATGAAAAATGAGCCTATAACTCAAAATCAAACTCCATCCAGCATCCCGCAATCATCGGAGTCATGGAGAAGACATCAATGTCAAGATCTAATATGAAAACCAACATGATATACATCGTTAAAACATCTGGAAGCAATGCATGCCAAATCTTCTTCAAATCGCTGTGCGATGCTCGCAGCACTGCACAGTGGCGGACGTCTATCATAAGAAAATAACTATATACATATATACCTTTGTTTGAAATGTACGTTCCGCCGTTTTGGAAACAATTTAGAAGGGTCTCCTAGTTTTAAACATTTCGTGTCATTTCAGACACGTAGGTAAATACGGAAACTATAGCTCGCTTTTTGGAAATCCCTTCAATAACTATCAATGCATGCAAAATATATTCAGGTACTGTCCTCTGACTAGTCCTGCTCAGTACAAAAACTCATAGCAATCATCATAAAAACGTACTGCTCCATAAGAAATCAATCCTAAAATACGCGTATGAATACTACGTGCGTCTGGTGCGCACGACAATACAAATCCATATACGTGCCATACAAGTGCACAGAAACAAGATCTAAGTGCATCGGGTGTGCACAAAGCATCTGTCGTAGGCAACGTGTGTGCCTGACAGCAAAATCAGGTGCATCTGACATGCATGAAAAAAATCTCGATTTAGTGCATCTGGTGTGCACCAAAATCGCATCTCAAGACATGTGCTCAACATGCGCGAAAACCCAAAACCAGGGGCATCCATCATGCACGAAATCATGAAATCCAATATCAAGCGTCGAACATGCGCAAAATCAAATCAGGTGCACAAAGTGCACAAAACAAATATCGAGTATCACAATTGAAATCGAAGTCCAGTGCATCTAAGTGCACAAAAGGCGTATCACTGCACTGCAAGCATATATAACTATACAGAGTGCAGGAACCAAATCGTGTGCGTGCATACGCACAAAATCAACTCAAATGTTTAAAACCGTAAAATCACAAACATGTGAAACCAAAGCACAAAAACGATATCAAGTGCAACACTGTGCAAAGATCGTAAATCCTCAATCATTAAAATCAAATCAATAATGGCGGAATAGTACCGCTCAAGCGCATCCTCTAAGAATCTCGGGCTAACTGTCGCGGTCACTAGTGGGACGTCTCGTCGATGATCATGAACTCTGGCCTGCTGGTGTGCGTAACAATGACCACTCCTGGGTCAAGATCTTCACTGTGAATTACCAATCTCTCGGTCTATCGGCTCATCGGTCCTGTCAGGTGTGCTAACGGGGATGATCCCGTTCTGGCACGTCTCTTGTCATCTCCCGGTCAATCATCGCGACCACTCGTAAGACAGCATATCACTAGCGTCGGCCTCTGGCTCTCTGAATGTACGTGACACATCTGATCCTGGGTGCAAGTATCATTGCAGCAGTGTCCTGGAAGGAATCTTGCTCACGGCCTCTTCCATGTCTCGTCTCGGCCAACTGTCCGGAAGTCATCGTCCTTTCTTATATCTGCATCTTGCTCTGGAACGGCTGCATACCCATCGCGACTCCTTCTGGAAGGTATATCCAGTACTCTGCCTCGGCATGTGCATCGCATCTCTGATGTCGGCGGAGGGGAACGTCATCTTATCCAGATCTTGTACGAACCTCTTACTCCATTTTTCTCTAATGTCGACCGCTTCGGACTCGTCTCGTTGTGGCTGCATGGACTGAGCTCCAACGGCTATCCTCGTATCGGGAGTCTCCCAAGAAATGCATCTCACCACCTTGCATCCGAATTAAGTCGAGCCATCCGATCGAGTCGTCAAAACCTCATAATCCCCTAAGAGCTCAACATCTTGGGCACAGTTTAATAGTATCGAGTACATACCACAGTATCGGTGGTCCAGCCGTAGAAGGGCAAACCCAAGCCTCACTAATGGCGCTCGAAGGTTCAAAGGCTTTCACACGGTCATTAAGTCGAGTTAGGGTTTCATTCTTCTAGAGGGACCATAGAATTGCCTGCATGTCTTTCCGACTACTTTAAACTTGAAATAATAGGTTTCTGACATTCGATCGTCTCTGTCGACTCCCAACGTCTCCGCGTGAAGTCGTCTCTAGCTAGAATCAATCTATCTGATGACCTCGCATCGGGGTAGCGAACGAACCATATGTCCTAGTCATTCATCCTTGGTGACTAGCGACCTTCTATCATCTCTTAATACAACTCGTACTGCAATAGCTCCAACATCTGGGGCGATATCTCGTCGTTCGCAGCAATAACTGGCTCACTCGTCTGCATGCTGAACAGTGCCTCAAACCTCATGAATGAGCAATACACCAACGGTCATCAAAATCTGGCTGGCCTCTGTCAGTGGCTCAATCCTCTAGTGCTGATCAGCACATCCGAGTAACCTCATAAAAGAGATCCGCCAAACGCTCGTGGTGCGGAAACACAGTAAAAAGACACATCTCCGCAATCGTGTGTCGCCGGAATTATGCCCTGGTTAGTCCTCGTTCGTGACGAGCTCGTGCTGACCGCAACTCTAGCTGTAGCTTTCCCTGCCCGTAATCATGGCAGCAAAACCATAACTGGTACTGATGAGGCTAGATCGGAATGAATATAATACTGAGTAAAGAAATGTACATCCTAAGGCTTCTTAAGTAGAGTAGCATATCGTAAATATGCCGCGGAACATACCTACGGTATGTCACTCTACTTTAGTCGCCTATTCCATCAACCAAGGGTCATCCTACGCTCCGAAGGTAAAATCTAACGCTCTGATACCAACTTTGTCACGTCCCGAAAGTACGGAATATGACCGGCACTTAAACTACGAAACGTCTCGAGGCGTACGTAATGTAAGTAAGCCGAAAACCCAGAAATCCAAACCAAGAAAAGTAGTAGAGTGAAGGAAAACCAATTTAAACAAGTAGATTTAATAGCATAAGCCGAATTATGCGGTTTTAAAAAAAAACATCAATATTTCCCAAAAATTTCGGCAGAGTCTCGTTTGTAAATATTGGCTCCCAAACGGGATACAATATGAATAGTATACGAAATCAATAAAAGGCATCCCCAAGCGGGAGCTAGCTCTTCGTCAATCGACGGTCACAACCACACAAGCAATATAATATACAACGCCAACTGTGAGGATCAAAACTCAAAAGGAAACTCAAAACCACAAGAAATCCACAGCAATATAACGCGCGACTCTAAGGTCGAAAAATAACATCACTGGTCTCTATCTCAAAATAAATACATGTTTGGTTGATGGAACTTCTAGATACAACAGGATAATGATATACAAGATATATAATGGGGGTACGATACAAGTAAACCCACCTACTAGCAAATCACCCGAAGGAAACTATGCCCGCAAAGCCGTAATGAAACCTGTACGGCAAACCTGCAAGAAACTGGGGCACAACGGGGGTGAGTTGCCAACTCGTGAATAGAAAAACATCTACGAAAAGAAATCGCATAAATAACGCAATCCTAGGTCAACGATCATAATATAACCTCAAATATATAACCAGCAACCCATAACAATGGTTAAGGCAAATGTCTAACCCAAGTGTAATTCCATGTGCCCGTGTCAGAGCCTCAGGTAGCAATATAACATAGGAATGAGGTATGAATGCATGGAACAGAATGCATGTACTGACGAAAACTGCTTTCATAAATCTGTGAGATTTCTGTATTTTAAAAGTGAGGTACCATAAATGAAATCAGCATAAAACAGTGCCCAGCATCGACACAAAACAAGTGTCCAAATATCTCGATATCTCTATATCACAATCTCTGTACCTCAATATCTCAAAATCTCAATATCTCAATCACAATATCTAGGGCGGCGTCAATCCAGACCGGCCCCTACCATCTATCTCAAGACCCCGACGGTATCCTCCGGATATTAACCGACGCGTCGGTTAATATCACCGGTAGGTAGTGCTCCCCTGCCAGGCTCACATCGTCATCACCACGCGCTTCTTGCCCCGGGGTACCTTACCGGGTCCACCATGTACCCGAAACGGTTCATCCGTCTCCTTGAATCGGGTCTCGAAATCCATCAGCAAACTCATGGTGGACGACTCATACATCATGGGAAAACCGCGCTTTTCATTTAAAAAGAAAGAGAAGAAGTTTGTATAAGTTTTGCGGTTTTCCCCCAAATCCAGAAAATCTCATGGAAAGCCGAATCCAAAACCTCAATAGCACGTAAAATAGTGAATATATGCATGAGAATCCATGAATGCGGCATAACAATGAATAACCGTATGCATGAAGCGACAAGTAATAACTATAATATCTAAGCTGGCATATAAAGTATGTACACTAATATGTCAAACTACTGGCTATCAAGCGAAGTTAAGCAATAATATTTTCTAAGGTGTACGTGACATGGCAATTACCGATGAAGATGTGTGTGAGCCGGCAAGTAAGTGTATGTGGTACATACGCATCATCGGTAATGGTGCTGGTGTCCTAACAGCATAATGTCAACAATGCAATATGAAATAACAATGTAAATATGCGATGCGGAGCGAGCAACCAAAATGAGCGGGAGCTAAATATTAAACAATGGTGCCATTTGAAATAACACGAATCGCGGGGTTTTGAAAATAGGGCTACGGTGGTTTTTAAGAAAGGATACGTCTTTGAAATATCCGTAGATCTCTTGACCTGTCTTTTAAAATACCTACGATCCGCTAGTTTTGAAATAGGTAGGAGTCTAATCTAATCTAACAACTACACTAAACTATACGGCTAAACTAACAAGCTGAACTACAGGTAAGGAAACCGCCTATCATCTGAGTCGATACATATACATACCTGTATATATATAGTCGGTGATCATGCCTCAATAATATTACATCCGATACCATATCTAAAATCAGGCATCCCAAGTCAAGAGTGCGGATCAATCATCAATATAGCTCGTACGTAAATCCGTCGTACGGCATCCCAAATCTGGGTACGGGTCAATATCACATTCATCATACTATTCACCTGGTATCCTCTTTATCAAATATCATGATCGGGGTACTGATCTACGTCTAGTACAATACTGATACCGCCTAAGTATGCATGCACGTGTGTGAAACACTACGTCAAGACCCGTTACAACGTCATGTCGTATCTCAAATACTAACCCTGCTATATCACCGATCTCACGGCCTCAAATCAAATCTCATCGACTCATCTTAAATCCCAAGTACTATCCTCATTATTCATGCATGTGTATATGAATGTACATATGCATAGTCCCATACCCACGCATATATACATATATACACATCCCAATCGGCGCACAAGAAAGTAATGTATGCAAGTCTGTATGTGTGCGTATGTGGGTATAACAACTACTCTAGGGTTTCGCAACTAACCCAAAGGTAAACCATGAACACATAAACATAACATGAATACACATTCTCGTATCATAAAACACCTATATAAACATATATATATAAGCTACACTACGGACTGCAGGGGTGCTATACGCCATCCACCCGACTTCTCCCCGTAGATATAAATCTACTCACCTGGTCCTCGCTCGCTGGTGCCGACGTCGCCACGCGCTTGCTTGTCGTCTCGAAGTCCACATGGGGGCACCTACATATCACAACGCATCGTATCGCATTAAAATCCGACTCATGACCAAAACAACACACGAATCCCACATAAGTCAAAACCTATGGTTGCTTTCACAAATCAACCCAAAAACCCTCGACATCGGTGTACAAACGCTGATTGATCGAGAAAATCTCAAACGTACAAATCGTAGTTCCCAAAACTCACTAATTATAACATAAAATAGGGTTTAAATTATCAAAACATTAAAATAAATCAAATCGATTTATTTCCGAAAACCTAGAAAGCACTAAATTTTCGTGTTAATTCGAAACTTGATGTTTTATCGAAACTTGATGTTTTAAGAAAACTAAAGTCCATAATATCCACTAAACATCATAACTAAGTCATATAAACCATTACTAGATTTTATTCTTATCAATTTTCATTGAATCCAACATTCTAGTTTGCAAAATACCCAATTTTAACACTTTAAAATCAACAATTTGTAAACTAGCAACTAGATTAGTTTTAGCATTCCATTAACATGTTAATCTCCTCATTAAAACCATAATCAAATTATAAAAACCCTAACTAGATTTTAAATTTGAATTAATCACCCAAAAGCTAGTTTACAAATATATGTGATTTGGACAAATTACATATAACAAGTGCAATTTTAATTAACCAAACTAGGTTTTACATATATTAAGATGTCAAACTAAACATTGCATCCCTAATGATATAACAAAAACCCTAATTGAAATCACAAACCCTTAGTAGATTTTCCAAACATTCAATTAAACCCATATTATCAACTAATTATGTTTGATTAAACTAATTAACATCACATTAAGAAAAAGGGGTTAGAGTTATACCTTCACAAACCATGAGATTTAGCATGCAACATGACCCCCAAAATGCAAACTTTTCACCAAGATCCATGCTTGATAGGATAAGGGAAAATGGGTAGAGAGTGGATTTTGATTTTGAGGTTTTAATCTATGGATTTTGATGGATTTTGTAGAATTTTTTTTGATGGAAAAAGGGAGTGGATTTGGGGGAGGGGCTGCTGCAGTTGGGGAGAAGGGGGCTCGGCCTGAAGAGAGAGGGGAGGGTAGAGAGAGTGTGGTGATGTTATGAAGTCAAGAATTGACCAAAGTCAACAAAGCCCATACTTACATATATTTATTCTTTCATTCCTTTGTTTTATTTTCTTATTTGTGTGGAATGGAGTGGGGAAATGGGTGGGGGCTGCTGAATTCAGCCAAGGGGAGAAGTAAATGGGGGTGTGTGAGTGTGGGTATGGGTGTGGGATGATGGAAAATGACAAATACAATACCCCAAACATCCATTTACACTAAAAAAAAGCCTTTTTTTTCTTCAATAATTTCTAAACCGTTTTGGCAAACGATTTCATTTCAAAAACCACATGATAAAATTTTATTTAAAGTTTTATGATGCACAAAATTTGTTATTTGTAATTTTCCCTAATTAAATATATTAGTGACGGCTTAAAATAATATTAAAATAATTAATTTCGGAAAAATTTTCAGAAAATTTGAAATTTCACCAATGGCTCAATAAACACCAAATACTAGCAATTACATAATTAGAATATGTATATTTAATTTTATAATAAAGATATTTGCATTTTGATTTTTTACAGAAAACCCCCCTTATTTTACCGTTTTTTCGAAATATCACCGAAACGATTTTCAGAACGTTACAGAACCATTTCTACAGTTTATAATAGCGTTGGAAGTGGCAAGGAAAGGACGACCCAGAATCACCGGAATTTGGCCCCGGGGGTTTGCTACAGGCTGTGTATCGAGTACAATGAAGTCTACAGGGAAAACAAATTCCCCGACCTTTATCAACACATCCTCTAGTTTACCCCTTGGTTTGGTGATTGAACGGTCTGCCATTTGGAGAGTGCAGTGAGCAGGTTTCAACTCTCCAATCCCTAATTGCTCATATACAGAATATGGAAGTAGGTTAACACTTGCGCCAAGGTCTAAAAGAGCACGATTTATGTTTTTACCCCCAATAGAAATCGATATCGTAGGACATCCTGGGTCCTTATGTTTCTTTGGTAGCTGGGGAATAAAAGCAGTGCTGATATTATTAGACATGAAGACCTTCTTCGGCACTTGAGTCTTCCTCTTCCTAGTGCACAAGTCCTTAAGAATTTTCGCATAAGCGGGGACTTGCTGAATCGCATCTAGGAGAGGGATATTGATGTTAACCTGTTTGAACATTTCTATAATTTTCTCCATATATGGACTCGTTTTATTACCCCTTAACCGATTCGGGTAAGGTGCTTTCGCAATGAGCGTCGGGTCCATCATAGGAGAAGGAAGAGGGGGGAGACGAGATCCTAAAAGAGGTGTGGAGACCGTCTGTGGAGAACTAGAAGAGCTATACTGAGGTGTCGAGCCTAGTGGGAAATGGAGAATAGGCTTGCGAGAAGGTGGTGGGGTAGAAGAATAAGGATCAGAAGGAGAAGTGTGTGTGTGTGGAAAGGTCTCAGCCGGGGTGTTGATATGATTTTCAGTATCATCAACTTCTTCCCCAATATGATTGTTCAGCACTCTTCCCGATCTCAACGTTGTGACGGCATTTACATTGTAATGCCCAGAATTCTGTAGGGGTTGAGAGGAAAGTTTCCCTTTTTCTCTCGCACTCATTTCGGCTTTAAGTCGTACGATTTCAGCTTCCATCGTTCTGATACTCTCAGCTTGGGACGCTGAGGTTTTCTTTATCTCACCGACGGAAGATCTAACCTCAGCCGAAACCTCTATGAAATTTGATAAAAGTGATTTCATGGTTTGAGTGAATTGAGAGAACTCGTCAGAACAGGTCATAGGATTAGACTGTGCAGGAGTGTTGACCTGATTTTAGAAGTTTTGTGACTGGTAGTGGTGCTGAGTGAGTTGAAGGGGTTGCTGTGGTGGAGGAAGAGCCCTTTGAAATTGATTCGTGTTTGGAACCGTGTTTTGAGATTGGTTTTGGTTTCAAGCAAAATTCGGGTGATTCCTCCAACCCTGATTGTACGTGGAAGAATATGGATCGTTTCTAGGTCGTTGGAATGCGGCATTTGTATGCTCGTGATCTTGAAACGCAAAGTTTAATGGACATTTTTCCGTTAAATGAGACGGATCAGAACAACACCCACAAACAGTTTTGGGGAGCGACATTGGGTTTAGGGAGGCTGCTGCAAATTTGTGTTCCATAGCGTCGAGCTTCTTTTGCATTGCTACCATCTCAGCTCGAACACCTATGGACACATCTATTTGGTGTATGCCACCATGGTTGGGTTCCACTCTCCCACTGTAGTGATTTTTCAGTGAACTCTTCTAAATACTTCCAAGCTTCCCCATCATCTTTGGTCATAAAAGTACCTTGACACATGTTTTCAAGGCTCTGTTTAGTGTTTGGGTTAATGCCCTCATAAATGATTCGGCAAAGCTCCCATCTCGGGATGCCGTGATGAGGACACTGAACCAATAGATCCTTGAAACGTTCAAACCATTTTGAAAATGGTTCAGTAGGGAGCTGGGCAAATTGATCCAGTTCGCTACGGATTCAAGCTGTCTTTTGTATTAGGTAAAATTTCTTAAGGAATGCAGCGACGAATTCTTCCCAATTCGTAATAGAGTGTGCGGTAGTGTTATATAGCCACTTCTCGGCTATATCGTACAAAGTAAATGGAAGAAGTCGTAGACGCATAGCATCCACTGAAAGTTGTGACGTATCCATCATTGCGCATACGTTTTCAAATTTGGTAATGAAAACGTAAGCGTCCTCAGTCTTGAGTCCGTGGAATTTGGGTAAAAGATTGATATACTGGGGCTTAATCTCAAAGTTATCCCCGTTGGCTGGTGGTGTGGATAAGCAGGTCGAAAGAGGACCTCGAATAGGGTAGCACCTCTCCTGGAGAGAGATGCGGGGTGGCTTCTGCGTACCAACGGACGGCGGCAGATTAGGGTTAAAGAAGTTTGATGGAGGTGGATCCATCGAAGTGGGTGTGGTAGTGGGTAAAGAAGAAGTAAATGGAGAAATATCGACTTCGGAGTCGATAAAGGGTACGCGGACTAAACGGGCACTAGAATCCCGTGTCCAGCCTATCTTGAACTAAAATGGGTTAGTACAAGTGGCAGCGTTGACTTATAATTAGGGGTATGAATGAATGCGGTGTTTGCTTTGAAAAAGGGACGGATTTTTGAAAAAATGATGCGACACAACAAATGCAACAACAAAAACCCTAGAATCAAGTGGTCACCTAGGTCCGGCTCTAGACCGCTCCTAACTGCCAAAAGACAAGTCGCAGGATAGAATCCTCCACTGCCTCCTTGTCCCCCTGTGGCCAGGTAAGTGCCAGGTAAGTGGGAAGGTACTCCACTACGTAACTAGTGGGCCTAATTAATAAGCACTAGCCTTCGACACACTTGCCTAGGCACCACAAGAAAACGCGGATAAGCAATGAATTACCTACGGCCTTCTCTTGTCCTAAGTGAGCGCGACGGTCTTTAGAGTCATCTCTAGATATTTTTTAGTTAATGTGGGTCAATGCGGATGCAAGTTTTGCGATTTTTGGGGCCTAGGAAGGGTAATGAACTCCCCACCTAATTTGGATTTGGCCGTGCCCCTTAATATACGTATTTGTTATGCAAACAACCAAGAAACAAAATCACGCACAAATTTACTTTTGCAATTTGCGAGCTGCGATTATTTGCAAAGAATCCTGCAGAAATTTGTTAGTTGGAGCTAAAAAGAGGAGAGATGAGAAGGTAAGAAATCACCTGAAGCAAAAATTTTACAGAGAACCCTCCAAGATGCCGCGGTTCCGCCGCAATTGATGGCTAATGCCGCCCTTCCGCGGTCGAATGATGGATTCACTGCACCAAAATTTTTCAGAGAGGCTCTGTAGACTCTCTCTGCTTTCTGGTATATTCTAATTTTTTTTTTTCAATTTCCAGTAATCTCCAAATCTTCTTGCAATGAACCACAACAAATCGTTTAGGGTTTGCACGAATTTTGATCTCAAAAATCACAATGGAATAAATCTTTCAATTCAACTTTAATATGAAACTAATTAGCGCGCGATCCCCGGCAACGGCGCCATTTGATTTGTAAAGAATTTCTTGTTTGTGTTGTTGGAAAATTATGTAAAGAAATCACAACCAAAGAATTATACTTGACCGCAATCAATTACGGTGTCAGTTGTAGATCGTAAGCGAGTGCGGATCGTCCACAGGGATTGTGCGATTCATTTCTATATTTGCTTTGTTTGAATTGAAAAGTTAATCGAAAAGAAAAGAAAGCATGATTCAAGATTTTATCGATTGTTTCAAGTGTCACTATTCTATTCAAGAATCAAGAAAATGATAAACAATCAAGAATCGGGTTTCGATGATATTTCCAACAAAATGTCAAGAATCTAAATGAGGCTCGTAGGAATCGATCGGATCTATAGACGTGATGTAATCTCAAGATATCGTGTTCTTGTCCTTCGAAGAATTGATACTAGATCGATGATTATCGACGAGAGTTAGGGCTTTCTCGTGAAACTAGGGTTTCATCATTTAACCCTTGTTCTTTCGTCGATATCATTCACATTCTAGCATCTAGCAATTTCAAGAAACGATCGTAATTCCCCAATTTCGAGCGATATCAATCAAGAAAGCATCGCAACAAAATTAGGTCGTCGATTCTTGAACTTGCTAGGGTTTACAAAACTCGTAGGAATCAAGAATCGTTTTCAGATATATTACATCATCATTCTATTGATCGTCTCAACTCCTCGACGAGCGGAGTTTATTCACACATCATCACACAGAAGGAATTCAAGAATTGAAAAGATATCATGATACAAGAATTTAAATAAAACAAGATAAAAGAATATCACCTTTTATTTATATCAACAATTTGATTACAGTCGCTCAAGAACTACAAGAGGAAGAACTAAATTGTCGATCTGGCGTCGCTTTTCTCCGTGAGTCGTGGATCGTCTTGGACCACTTGCTCTGTTGAAGATCGGTTCCGCTCATAAAAGGTTGACGGGCTTCTTGCTTGATTTGGTACTCAGAATCTTGGCTTTTGATTGGAATTAGGGTTAGGCTTTCACACAAGCCTTCTCACTAGACTTGTGGAAGAAGATGAAGAATGAGGTAGATTGGCTACTAAAATGAACTAATGGAGGGATCTATCCATCCTCTTTACAAGTGAGCCTAGGGTCTTATTTATAGATCTCCCAAATCCTAGGTCTAGGTTTGAAATTACAATTCCCTCCAAAAGTTTGTTGAGGCTTCTAGAAGGTAGTTTGTTATGAGCTAGCTTAGGCTTTAAGCTAGGATTGTTTATGCTTAGAAACCTGATTGTAAAAGAATTCTTGTTTGTGTAATTGGGAAATTGTAAAGAAATCACAACCAAAAATTATTTTGACCGCAATCAACTACGGTGTCGGATGTAGATTGTAAGTGAGTGCGGATCGTCCACAGGGAAAGTGTAATCGTTCGTCTTTCGAATTAGATGAATTGAAACTTTAAAGAAAAGAAACGAAAACAATTCATGATTTATATTTGAAGTTCAAGAAATAGAAAATCTAGATCTAATAACAAGAAAAAGATAGAATCAAGAATTGATCGTTTGATGATTTTTCCAAACCAAATATCAAGAATCGAAATGAGGCTCGTAGGAATCGATCGGATCTATAGATGTGATGTAATCTTACGATGACGTATTCTTATCCTTCGATGAATTGATACTAGATCGATGATGATCGATCGAGAATTAGGGATTTCTTGTGAAACTAGGGTTTCATCTTATCCCTTGTTCTTTCGTCGATATCATTCACATTCTAGCCTCTAGTAAATTCAAGAAACGATTGTAAATCCCTAATTTCGAGCGATAACAATCAAGAAAGCATCGCTACGAAACTAGGTCATCGATTCTTGAACTTGCTAGGGTTTACAAAACTCGTAGGACTTAAAAATCATATTAAGATTTGTTACATCATCATTCTACAATCGTCTCGACTCCTTTACGAGCGGAGTTTTACTCAAACATCACAACAAGAACAACAATTACAAATTGAGATCTAATCATGATGCAAGAATTAAAAGAAAGCAAGATTAAAGAATTTCACCTTTTATTTATATCAACAATTTCATTACATTCGCTCAAGAACTACAAGAGAAAGAATTCGATCGTCGATTTGGCTTCACTCGTCTCCGTGGGACGCGGATCGGCTTGGATCACTTGCCCGATTGAAGATCGGCTCGGCTCCTAAAAGGTTGAAGGCTTCTTGCTTGATTGGCACTCAAGATCTTGAATTTGGAGTGGAATTAGGGTTAGGGTTTCGCACAAGCCTTGTCACTAGACTTGTGGAAGAAGATGAAGAATTGAAGAGGACTAAAGATTGATTACCTAAAAATTGATTATCCTTTAACCCTAGGTCTAGGTTCCTATTTATAGACATCTAAACCCTAGATCTAGGATTTCAAATTCTAAGTTTCCCTCCTAAAGTTTGTTGAGGAAATTTGAATTTCCCTCCAAAAGTTAGTTAGGGGAGAAGCTTCTAGATGTGATTAGTTAGGAGGGAGCTTCTAGAAGAGGATTAATTAGGAACTTAATTAGGATTAGCCTTGCTTAATCTTCTTTGCTGATCTCGCAGTAGCTTCTGGAGAATTATGGAATTTGACGTATCAGAAATGAATGTGGGCCCTGAGATAAGAATAATGCCCTAAAAATTCCTTGCTGACGTGTCCAAAGTGCGGCGGATCCGCGGCGCAAGCAGGCTCCTGCCGCGGATCCGCGGCGCTTTGGGGGAGTTGGAGCTTGGGCTCTCTGGTACTTGTTTGGATTAAATTGTGGGCCTTTATTTGATATGTAGAATTTTGTTTCTCCATTTATATTGCTACCAGATCTGAAATTATTGAGTTGGCGTAATGTTTGATCAGCTTCTTTTGATTTTGCTCCGGACTTTCCTGCACAGACTCAAGACAAGTGTTGCGCAAATACAGAAATGATGCGATGCCATGAAATGCGGTCAATTTCCCTTAAAGTGTCGGTTTAAAAGTCTAATACATGCAATCTGGTATTTTACGACTGATTTGCTAATATGTGAAATATAAATACCGAACACTTCTAAATGTATGCAAAAGATGGGGAAATTGCCGTGTTAAAAATACATTATTTTCGACTGATCAAATACCCCCAAACTTAATTTCGATCGTCTCGAGCGAATGTTTTATTAAAAAGAGAAGGAGAAAATAAAAAAAGAGAAAAACTAACTAGCACACTTTCGTAGGCAACATGATTGCACTGAGCACGTGCAACAAGCCTTTAAACCTCTAGGTGTCCCTAGTAGGAGGAGTGTTGTCTCCTGAGGGTTTTCAGCGGATTGCACCCACAAAATCCAATAATAAAAGAAAGATCATGAATATTACATTTAAAGAAAAGAATTGTAAAAGAAAGACTTTGAAAATTAGGGTTTTCAACTAAGCTAGCTTTTCGGTTGTTATGAGCCCTATCTTAATGGTCATGAAAAGATGTTAGAAATCACGTCCTCCCTCAATAAAACATCGTCGTATTCTTCATTCCTATCTTTCTTCCAAAACATCGATCATATCACCTTGCGTGTGTGTAAAGACATCCCTACACCCGGAGAATTCAATTCAAGCTATCATACTCTTGCCCATCAACCTCAGTACTTTTTAATTAATGAATATTTAGATGAGATTGCTCACACACTTTCATGCGACCGTTAATACTTCTTGAGGTACTAACCGACCGATTACTCATGTGCTTGCTTATTTGGTGTATTTTCCTCGTCTTGCACCACCTCAGGCATAGCAGTGACTCCCAGACCAGTTGGCTTTAGGGCACTAGGTGAAGAGGCACCCTTGCTATAAATTTTTATTGCCCTCGGCGATAACAAAACCAGTGTTCATTTTTCTCACTCCTTTATATATTTTTTATTCACTTTTTCTTTTTATTTCCTTCATACATCGGCTTTAAGACAAGAGCATTTCAAGGTATCCTCTACTATCCCAGGCTTCAAGACGTGTGTAAGTGCGAATAGCAGGGTAGCAACGTTCAAAATGTTTGGCTTCCAGAATAGAAACTATTTTTCAGACTTATTTTTATCCTCAGATTGGTGACTTCCTTCATCTTACTAACCCTTGGGACAACGGCTCATAACTACTTATTACTAGTTCGTATAAGAAAACTTCTAATTTTCTTAGTTTTCTTAAATTTTTCTAATCTCATGGATGTAATTTTTCACTATCTAATCTTTTATTATCTTATTTATGTTCAAAAATATTTTTTTCTTTTGAAAATTTTTAAATTTTTATAGGTTTTGAAAATAAATGTTTTGTGCTTATGCAAAGTATGATGCAAATGATGCAAAAATAAGCACAAACCTCCCCCAAACTTGTTTTCAACAGTGTCCTCACTGTTGCCGTCAGCTAAATCTCGAAAAACCTGTAAGCTTGGGAGGAATTATTAGTGGGGGCAAAATATATAAGTGAAGAACCTCCCCCAAACTTATTTTTGGCTCATCATTTTGTAAAAATTTTCTTTTCAAGAGCCAGAAAATATAACCCCCCCCCCACAAACTTATGCAATGTTAATCTTTCAAAATCATATGAGGGGGTCAAAAATCAGTGGTCGATGCCAAGCTTTGCAAAGACCGAATGTTAACACCAACCATTCAAAAATTTTATCAATGCAGTGCTCTGGTTGGTGGAAGAAGAAGTGGGGAAAGGTTAAGTGGTGGAAGAGAATGTGTGTGCGTCTCATTTTGGAGAGACGATGCAGTGATTGTGATGGATTGCTCGCATTCTTTTTACAGTTCAGAAGAAGGGGTGGAGGTTCAATTTCATTGATTGGGACATAATTCATCTCAACACCCGTGTCATTTAAAAATGCGAGTTCATCAGCGAAGATCTCCTCGAAAGTTCCATCTATACCCCGGTGAATAATATCATCACAAAGTGCGGGGTGATCTTCAGACTCTAAGAACAGTTCATAATCAGTGTTAATTGTTGACCCGGACATCTCGGTGGAAGAGTCCGTATGTGTATGATACATAGTTGGGTCAAACAATAACGTATGAAAAGAGTCTAGATCAGTATCAGGAGGATCATTAAATTCGCTGCTGCCGATATCCATTAAGTCGACAGAACATACCTGAGCAGTAGGTTCGGAGGGTACACTTCCCAACTTGTAAATGTTCAGCTCTATTGACCTATTCCCGAAAGATAGGGTCATAGAACCATTACGACAGTTGATGATAGCATTGGAAGTGGCCAAAAAGGGGCGACCTAAAATCACCGGAATTTGATTCCGTGGGTTCGCTACAGGCTGTGTATTAAGTACAATAAAATCCACAGGGAATATAAATTCTCCGATTTTTATTAACACATCCTCCAGTTCACCCCTGGGTTTGGTGATTGATCGGTCAGCCATCTGAAGAGTTATGTTCGAAGGCTTTAACACTCCGATACCTAGTTGCTCGTATACCGAGTAAGGAAGCAAGTTAACACTAGCGCCAAGGTCAAGTAACGCACGGTTGATGTGTTTCTCCCCAATTGAAATGGAAATAGTAGGACAACCAGGGTCCTTACGTTTCCGTGGTAATTGTTGGGGAAAAGCCGTGTCTACAGTACTTGACATGAAGATTTTTTTAGGCACTTGAGTCTTCCTCTTCCTAGTGCACAAGTTCTTAAGGGTTTTTGCATAGGACGGAACTTGTTGAATAGCATCTAGGAGAGGGATGTTGATGTTAACTTCCTTAAACATGTTCATAATCTTCTCCATATGTGGACTTGGTGTGTTAGCTCTTAACCGATTAGGATAAGGTGCTTTAGCAATAAGCGCTGGGTCCATCATAGGAGAAGGAAGTGTTTGTGGACCCGATCCCAGAATAGAAGTGTGGATCGTCCGTGGAGGAGTAAAAGACGTGGGCTGAAGTGGAGAGCCTTTTGGGAAATGAAGAATAGGCTCGGAAGACGGTGGTGGGGTAGAAGAACAAGGATTAGAACTAGAAGTGTGTGTGTGAGGAAAGGTCTCAGCCGGGGTTCTATTGATTGATTTATCAGTATCATCAAACTCTTCCCCAACATGATTGTCAAGCACTCTTCCAGATCTCAACGTGATTGCATCCACATGATGTGAATAGCCAGGATTGGGTAAAGGCTGAGCTGGAAGTTTCCCTTTCTCTCTTGCACTCATTCCGGCTTTTAGTTGTGCAATTTGTTCTTCCATCGATTTGATATTCTCATTTTGAGAGACAATGATCTTCATTACATTCTCGATGGAAGATTGCAAACTTGCCGTCCCTTGGATGGATTGTTTCATAAAAGTATCCAAGGTGTGTGCTAGTGCAGAGGTATTATCTGTACCGGTCAATTGCAAAGGACTAGATGGTGCAAAAGTGTTGACCGGATTTTGAAAGTTATGTGCTTGGAAGGGGTGCTGACTCAATTGAAGTGGTGGCTGCTGTTGTGGTGGAGGGACCCTTTGGAAATTGTTTTGGGTTGGAACCGTGTTTTGAGATTGTGATTGGTTCCAAGCAAAGTTCGGGTGATTCCTCCAACCCTGATCATATATGGAGGAAGATGGATCGTTTCTAGGTCTTTGAAATACGGCATTGGTATGCTCATGACCTTGAAACGGACATTCTTCCGTCAAGTGAGACGGATCAGAACAACAGCCACATACAGTTTTGGAGAGTGATATTTGACTTAGGGCGGCAGCTAAAAATTTATTTTCCATATTCTCGAGTTTCTTATTGATAGCTGCAATGTCAGCTCTAACTCCTATGGAAATATCATTGCCATCCCTAGACGATTGACTCACACCCTCCCACTGTAAAGATTTTTCAGCGAAATCTTCTAGAAAATTCCAGGCTTCCCTATCATCTTTAGTCATGAAGTTGCCTTGACACATGGATTCAAGGGTCTGTCTTGTGTAAGGAGTAATGCCCTCATAAATGATTCGGCATAATTCCCATTTCGGGATGCCGTGATGTGGACATTGGACTAACAGATCCTTGAAACGTTCAAGACATTTTGAAAATGTTTCATTTGGAAGCTGGGTGAATTGATAGATTTCGCTACGGACTCGAGCTGTCTTATGATGTGGGTAGAATTTCTTAAGGAATGCTTTGACGAATTCATCCCAATTCGAAATGGAATGTGCGGTAGTGTTATATAGCCACTTCTCGGCTAGATCGCACAAGGTAAAAGGGAGAAGACATAGACGGAAAGCATCCACAGAAAGCTGTGAAGTACCCATCATTGCGCATACATTTTCAAATTTCGTGATAAACACGTATGCGTCTTCAGACTCGAGACCGTGAAATTTTGGTAGAAGTTTGATGTATTGGGGTTTTATTTGAAAATTTTCCCCGTTGGCTGGTGGAATGGAAAGACAGGTGGAAAGTGGGCCTCGTGTTGGATAGCATCTCTCTTGGAGAGAGATGCGAGGTGGATTCTGCGCACCAACGGACGGCGGCAGAGTAGTGGAAAAGAAGTTCGATGGAGGTGGATCCATCGATGTGGGTGTGGTGGTGGATAAAGAAAAGGTAAATGTAGAAATACCGACTTTTGGGTCGATCAAGGAAACGCGGACTTAACGGGCACTAGAAACCTGTGTCCAACCTATCTTGCACTAAAAAAGGTTAGTACAAGTGGCAGCGTGAATTTATAATTAGGGGAAATGATGAATGCGGTGTTTGTTTTGAAAATTGATACGGATTTTGAAAAATATGATGCAACACAACAAATGCAACACACAAAACCCTAGAATCTAGTGGTCACCTAAGTCCGGCTCTAGACCGCTCCTAACTGCCAAAAGACAAGTCGCAGGATAGAATCCTCCACTGCCTCTTTGTCCCCCTGTGGCCGGATAAGTGCCAGGTAAGTGGGAAGGTACTCCACTACATAAGTAGTGGGCCTAATTAAAAACCACTAGCCTTAGACACACTCGCCTTAGACACCACAAGAAAACGCGGATAAGCAATGAATTACCCACGGCCTTCTCCTGTCCTAATTGAGCGTGACGGTCCTTAGAGTCATCTCTAGATTTCTTTTAATTAATGAGGGTAAATGCGGATGCAAGTTTGTGATTTTCGGGGCTTAGGAAGGGTAATGAACTCCCCACCTAATTTGAATTTGGTCGTGCCCCTTAATTTCCGTATTAAAATGCAAACAACCAAGAATCAAAAACACGCACAAATTTTTATTTTGCTTTTGCGCGCTGCGATTATTTGCAAAGAAACCTGCAGTAAATTGTTAATTGGAGTAGATTAGGGGAGATATAAGAAAGTGAGAAGCTTACAGAGAAAAATTGATGCAGTGAAGCTTCCACAGAGGCGTGGAACCGCCGCAAATCTTGGCTACAACCGCAGATCCGCGGCCGTATGTGCTGATCTCTGCACCAAAATTCCTATCACTGTTCCACTTGAACTCCTCAGCTCTCTGGAATTTTCATAAAAAAATTTCTCCAGCTCCAATGATTCCAGATTTCCTCGCACAAATCACAACACACGTATTAGGGTTTGTACGAGTTTAGATCTAAAAATTATGATGGAATAAATTGTTCAACTCAAATTTCAAAATACGAACTATTAGCGCACTATCCCCGGCAACGGCGCCATTTTATTGTAAAAGAATTCTTGTTTGTGTAATTGGGAAATTGTAAAGAAATCACAACCAAAAATTATTTTGACCGCAATCAACTACGGTGTCGGATGTAGATTGTAAGTGAGTGCGGATCGTTCACAGGGAAAGTGTAATCGTTCGTCTTTCGAATTAGATGAATTGAAACTTTAAAGAAAAGAAACGAAAACAATTCATGATTTATATTTGAAGTTCAAGAAATAGAAAATCTAGATCTAATAACAAGAAAAAGATAGAATCAAGAATTGATCGTTTGATGATTTTTCCAAACCAAATATCAAGAATCGAAATGAGGCTCGTAGGAACCGATCGGATCTATAGATATGATGTAATCTTACGATGACGTATTCTTATCCTTCAATGAATTGATACTAGATCGATGGTGATCGATCGAGAATTAGGGATTTCTTGTGAAACTAGGGTTTCATCTTATCCCTTGTTCTTTCGTCGATATCATTCACATTCTAGCCTCTAGTAAATTCAAGAAACGATTGTAAATCCCTAATTTCGAGCGATAACAATCAAGAAAGCATCGCTACGAAACTAGGTCATCGATTCTTGAACTTGCTAGGGTTTACAAAACTCGTAGGACTTAAAAATCATATTAAGATTTGTTACATCATCATTCTACAATCGTCTCGACTCCTTTACGAGCGGAGTTTTACTCAAACATCACAACAAGAACAACAATTACAAATTGAGATCTAATCATGATGCAAGAATTAAAAGAAAGCAAGATTAAAGAATTTCACCTTTTATTTATATCAACAATTTCATTACATTCGCTCAAGAACTACAAGAGGAAGAATTTGATCGTCGATTTGGCTTCGCTCGTCTCCGTGGGACGCGGATCGGCTTGGATCACTTGCCCGATTGAAGATCGGCTCGGCTCCTAAAAGGTTGAAGGCTTCTTGCTTGATTGGCACTCAAGATCTTGAATTTGGAGTGGAATTAGGGTTAGGGTTTCGCACAAGCCTTGTCACTAGACTTGTGGAAGAAGATGAAGAATTGAAGAGGACTAAAGATTGATTACCTAAAAATTGATTATCCTTTAACCCTAGGTCTAGGTTCCTATTTATAGACATCTAAACCCTAGATCTAGGATTTCAAATTCTAAGTTTCCCTCCTAAAGTTTGTTGAGGAAATTTGAATTTCCCTCCAAAAGTTAGTTAGGGGAGAAGCTTCTAGATGTGATTAGTTAGGAGGGAGCTTCTAGAAGAGGATTAATTAGGAGCTTAATTAGGATTAGCCTTGCTTAATCTTCTTTGCTGATCTCGCAGTAGCTTCTGGAGAATTATGGAATTTGACGTATCAGAAATGAATGTGGGCCCTGAGATAAGAATAATGCCCTAAAAATTCCTTGCTGACGTGTCCAAAGTGCGGCGGATCCGCGGCGCAAGCAGGCTCCTGCCGCGGATCCGCGGCGCTTTGGGGGAGTTGGAGCTTGGGCTCTCTGGTACTTGTTTGGATTAAATTGTGGGCCTTTATTTGATATGTAGAATTTTGTTTCTCCATTTATATTGCTACCAGATCTGAAATTATTGAGTTGGCGTAATGTTTGATCAGCTTCTTTTGATTTTGCTCCGGACTTTCCTGCACAGACTCAAGACAAGTGTTGCGCAAATACAGAAATGATGCGATGCCATGAAATGCGGTCAATTTCCCTTAAAGTGTCGGTTTAAAAGTCTAATACATGCAATCTGGTATTTTACGACTGATTTGCTAATATGTGAAATATAAATACCGAACACTTCTAAATGTATGCAAAAGATGGGGAAATTGCCGTGTTAAAAATACATTATTTTCGACTGATCAAAACCCTAGTTTGCTGATCTGGCAGAAGTCTCTGGAGTCTTCTGGAACTTGAAGTACATTTCTGAACTGTAGGAGCTGAGGTAAGAATTCTGCAGCAAAATTGGATGGATGACGTGGCAAGGCCGCCGCGGAACCGCGGCTCAAGCCGGCCCCGGCCGCGGTTCCGCGGCCATGTGTTGGCTTCATGTCTTGGTTCTTCTGGTGTGGCCTTGGGATAACATTTGGGGCTTTATCTGATGTGTTGATTTGTATTTTGCCCTTTGGATTGATACCAGAACTGAAATCATTGAGTTGGCGTAATGTTTGATCAGTACCATGTAAATTTTTGGCTTTTCTTCTGAGTTTTCCTGCATAGATCTCAAAACAAGTGTTGCGCAATATAGGGATGATGCGATGCCATGAAATGCCGTCAATTTCCTTTATAGTGCCGGTTTTAAGGTCTAACACATGTAATCTGATATTTTGCGACAGATTTGCTAATATGTGAAATATGAATGCCGAACACTTCTATATGAATGCGAATGATAGGGAAATTGCCGGTTAAAAGATGCAATATTTTCGACTAATCAGTTGGTATCAGAGCCAGGTCATGCTTCGATTGGGATTGCAGTTTCCGTGTGGTGCTTGACAATCTAAGACATCATTCGCTCTAGATTGTAAACTTGTTATTCTTAATCTTGATTCACATAGTGTATTCTGCTATCCATCCGCTAGAGTTTCGGGTAACTTGGTAGAGTTACGTGGTTGTAATTGTGAACTGCATCATAGTTACAATACTGTACTCTGTTTTAGTGACTTGGAGTTCTACAGTTGATTTCCACTTGTATTAAATTTCATCACACCCGATATTCTTGATTCCTTGCCTAATCCATATCGTATTTTAATTCCTATAGCTTGTGCCTTATATCATCCTCAAAATTGTTGTTTCAGGACCATGTCTTTCAACAACCCTTCTTCTATCTCCACTCCCCGGAATCAGACCGTAGAGATTCTGAATGCACTGCAGGGTCTGAAGGAAGCCCAGGAACGAACAAACGATCTGTTAGCTGAAGGATTAAGACGGCAGGTGACTCAGGCACCAGCGGAAGTCTCAAATCATAAAGGGACCCCTGTTAGGCGAGGAAAAGAGGTGAAGATGAAGCGCCCACTTGTTCCCCAGCAACAGAAGCAATAGAAGACCCAACATTGTGGGTACTGTAAGAAGCCAGGACACCTTCAGAGAGATTGTTGCCACGCCAAAAGGTAATGCCTGATTTGCGGATTCAGCGAACATCCTATCAATGGCTGCCCTAAAAGGAAGGAGCTACAAGGAGGAGATTCGTCCACACTCTCCACTCCAGCTAGGTGATGGTTATTTCGTAGTTCGATCTTCGAGGATAGTCCAGATCCCGCGCAAGATTCAACTCGCGAGACGAGAATGCAGCAGTCCAGAAATCAAAGAAGAATTATCACGTTTTCTGCTTTCAATAATAATGTTGTCACCCTTTTGTAAATATTTTCTTTCCTTTGAAATCCTGTATCTGTCGAACTTTAAGTTGAATGCAATAAAACTTTGAATCGTGATGTATGTATCGTTCTCTTGCTTCTCACCTTATTTGTACTATTCATTGCAACAACATTTTTAAAATTTTAATTTTTCAGTCCTTACCTACCGCATGTTTTCTTGTACTCCGTATCCTTGGTTATTTTCTTAATGTGTTCCACTGTCTAATCATGACTCTTCTTTTTCAGGTCATGGCCCATCCTGGAGTAGCGCCGCATTTAGATGAGGACACACAGTCATGCGTTTCCTTAGACCGCATGCTGGTGAGTTCGGATGACGAGATCAACGGCCCCCGGGTCATTTTCGGAAACAGCGATTTCGAGAACGAGGGAGCCGCAGCCCCAGAAGTTGACATGATCAGTGATTCCGATGAGGAGGAAGGAGACCTCGAAGAAGACCCAATAGAGGAAGATTCCGAGGAGGACCCGATAGAAGAAAACCCAGGAGAGGAAAACCCTGGGGAAAATCCAGTGGAAGAAAATCCTATGGAAGAGAATCCAGAAGAAGAGAATCACATGAAAGAAAACCTCGATGAAGAAGCTCCAGCCGAGGAAGAAGGATCGGAAGAATAAGACCCCGCGGCAGAAGAACTCCCAATGGCGGTCCCTGCAAGGCGCTATGGAAATGGACGCCCCTATCTGAGCGCGTGAGCCTACCGTAACCTGCTGAACCTCCACAACCGCGACTGACGTGATTTAGCTTTTTTCTCCTCTGGCCAAATAAATCTATGTATAGTTTTGGGCCATCTTTCACTTTTCGAGAATGCCATGTTTAGAATTTTCTGGAATAAAATAAAATTTCTGAGTTCGCTAATCTTTTGATTGTTGGTTCATATGATGCTTTGACTATTTCCCCTATACGTTTCTTTCCCCCTGAGATCCATTACTGTCCTTCACCCCTACGCCTTGTGTTGTTTGACCCTCGCTTAGATTAAAAAGTGCCGCACCCCGATCTTTTGAATGGGCCTTACTTTATTGTAATCCCTACCCCGGCTAGCCCTAAACATCTTTGTGCTATCTCCTATTACCCTAACTATATTTAGGGACGTCGATATTCGAAAACTTAGCTTTCACTATTTTGTATTTATCAAAAAATTGCGTGGTATTGACTACTTCCATTTTACCCGTGTTAAATGGTTTACTATCCTTCACATGTTCAATAGCGCAACCATATATCGCTCATATTTTTGTTCCATGTTTCTTATTTTCACTATGTGGGTTTTCTAAGTTATTTTAAAATTGTTTTATCGATACATTTGTTCTAAAATACTTTGGCCTATCGACAAATCCTCCACTATTTTATTACTGTTACTTTATTTTTCCCGGGTATTGTGCTTATAGTTTGCTATTATAAATAGTCATGTCTGATGCCATTATTTTTTAGCGGCGCTATTTTGATATACGTGTGTATGCATATCTAGAATTTTTCGATCTTATCTAGCATGCTTCGAATGCTATTGTTCGATATTGCTATTTTATCCTCTTGTATATATAGTTTGCCTTTATGGTTGTTTTTGCCTTATACTCATTTAGACCTATCATTTTAGTTGTACTATTCTTATACATATATAGATCTCCAAAAAAAATTTTTTGTCCACCTGTTTTAAGTAAATCATTATGTGTTAGTGTTCGGTGTGGTAGCCTTCGCTTGTTATTTTGTAGCTTATCGTTTATTTTAAATTTCGAAAACGAAATTTTTGTAAGGGTGGTATGATATAATACCCAGTCCTTGTGTATACCAATATCCGCAATTTTGTTACTCATAAAGTTTATTTATTTTATAATTATTATTTTTAGCATTTTAAAATCCCTAACCCTAATTTATCTAAACCTTTTTCCCCCCTTTTATTTTTAGCCGGCCCAATTCTTTTCCTCATTTTCATTTTTCACCAGCCTAAGCAAAATCCCAATTTATTGAATATTCCTAACTAAAATCCTTTGCTTCTCCAAGCCGGCCCAAGCAACCCAGCCCAAAACAAACATTTTAAATAAATAAAACCCCCAGCCCACTTCCTTTACTTCCTTCTCCATTTTCTTTCCTAACCCGGCCCGGCCCCTTTTCTATTTCCTTTATTGTTTTTATATTTTTCTTGGTCGGCCCAAGCCCGCCCCGGCCCAAAACTCCCTCACCCGACCCGCTCTGTTCTCCTTCCCTACGAACTCCTTCCCGCTTCTTTCTCCCTCTACGCGTCCCCTGCCTACGTTGCCAACGTTTCCCCAACCGCCACGACCGCTTCTTATGCACCCACGCCCCGCGACGCGCGCTCCCTCCTACGACCCGCTCTCCTCAACGGTCCCTCCTCCTTCTCACACTCTCCCTCCAACCTCTTGTTCTCCCTCTCAAATTCCGAGCACCATCGCCCTGCCTGGTCGTCGTCGATCATTCCCCGATCACCTCCATCGCCTCACCCACTCCCTCCTCACCTCACCTCTTCTCACCACCCTCGTCCTCGACAATCCCACCTCCTTCCACCAACGCCCTCGCCTCCTCCTCAAACCCCCACTCACCCCTTCCCTGCAAACCCGAGCCCCCATCGCCCTTCGCCGGAGACCCCTCTGTCGCCCCATTTCCACCGAGCCTCAAACCCCGACCACCTCCTGCACACCATGGGTGATCGCCGCTATCGACTCCATCTTCAACTCCAACCCGACCATTCGCCTCCGTCGACCCCCGTCGTCACCAAGTAAACCTCTCTCAGCATCTCCTTCTCTCTCTCTCTAAATCTCTCTCTCTCTCTCTCTCTCTCTCTCTATCTATCTATTTCTCTAAATCTCTCTCTCCCCTCTCAGCTTCTCTCTATCTCTCTCTCTGTTTCTCTAAATCTCTCTCTCTCTCTGTCTCTCAGCATCTCTCTCTCTCTCTCTCTGTGTGTGTTCTTCTAAATCTCTCTCTCTGTCTCTCAGCATCTCTCTCTCTCTCTCTAAATCTCTCTCTCTGTCTCTCTAAATCACTCTCTCTCTCTCTCAGCACCTCTACCTCCCTCACATCAAAACAAGAAACAATTTGGAGCGGTGATGAAAATGAGTGCACGGAGATTAACTGGATTGAGTACAATTATCTGATTCCAAAGGCCGAACCTGTGCTGCGCCCGTGACGCGATCGTGCTGTTGCCGTTGCCGGACCATCGTCGACACGTCTTCAGGCAAGTTTAATACTTGCTTCATGCTACTTGTATATGTTACAATTCTAGTTAATATAATTGTCGCATACCCTTTTTACGTGAACTGTATAATTCAAGTACTCGATGCACGGCCGAATGGGAAACTCACGTTAAATTGACGGCAAAATATAAAATGTGATGGCCCGAGTAATTAGGAATGTTCCTTGAGACTTTAGTTCCAAATCTATGTCGTTTACTTACATAAAATGAGGTCTCGGTTTCTGTTGTAAAACCTGAAAACTTCGTACATGTCAAACTATAAAATTCATATTAAATTGTGCATAAACCGGATTTTAGCGTTTGATGGCTCGTAACGAAACTAACTGTTTAACCTACTGTAATATATTGTTGATCACTGAATTTTAGTACACTATGATAGAGATAACTGCGGTGGATTATGATTCTGGACTGCAGTCCAGAATGGAAATTCAGGATAACCCTTGTTGCTAAACCCCTGTACATCACTGTTCATATAAGAGAATGCATGGAATCCTATATCGTTACGTAGGAAATTGGATTAGCTTTCTTACTCGATTAGCTTCACTGGATTCCTCAACCGTTTTGATATTTTTAATTCATTTTATCTTGTCGACATGTCTTGCTGAATTCTGCAGAAGCAGATTTTACACCCCAAACTTGATCTGGCCATAACTCTCTGTTGGCATAATATAATACTGATCCGCCAATTGCGGTGGAAACCTGACTGGAAGCCCTAAATTTCATTCAACTGTAGTGTCGCTAAATTCTGATCCCAACTGGGATTAAATTGCGTTACGAAACGGACTTCCGATTCTGAAACCGGATTTCCAGCAGTGAACGCTTAAAATGAAACGGCCATATCTAGTGATCCCGAAACCCGATTGACGTGAAACCAAATTTGCTGGTTAGATAATCAAACATACTACTTATCCCCTGTTCATTTTTTCGCTAAATTGTGCATGTGTGATTTATGAAAAATTATGCAAGTGGTAGGACATCGTTTGATGACATCTTAGTCAAGCCTTAAATACTGTTTTCTCATCACATTATATATATGTCATTGCATTGGTAACCTAGTAATCATGTGCATTACCCAGTGTTAGGTATTAGTGGTGATTGTGGTAAGTACGTTAGTGTTTGAGCATGAATGGTTAAGTGAAAGTGACACGTACTTGTACACAATCAGTGGACCCTATTGATTTATTGCATTGTCGACGTCTGTGGGACGTGTATAAGTGTGACTATAATTAGTATGGGACAATTATGGAAGCACTTGTATGGGTGTCACAGGTAAAGCACCAAACACTATCCATTTATCTTGGGTATCAGTCGAGACATTCTTGATGGAGACCCTGTCTTCAGTTCTCGTGTAGACTCGTCATGGACCGACTGGTAGTTGAGTTTATGGTTGGCGTTTGATATAGACCATGGGGTGGGGTAGTTTGATTGTGAGTTCAACAGAATCTCGGGAGTCCCATGCCGGCATATATGGAGATATATGCAGATATATAGGGATATTACTGATTATTACCATGCGTGTTTCGGGCCCGTGGTCCCTTGCCCTTGGGTCCTACCCTTGGGTGGAGGATACTCCTGCGTGGTTGACTCTCACACTTGGACTAACGATAGGCTTAGCGACCCGTACAGTGAGACTTAGAGACTGATAAGGATAGTAAAATTGACATGCATTGCTTACTGAATCAACAAACCTGACATACTATTTTACTGCTTTGTTGTTCACCTGCTCTATTGGACACCCGCATTGGCTGCTTCATGTTCACTCTCTTGATTTACTGTTATCTATTCATTATTACTGTACGAGTTACCATTTGTATCTATATATATATATTACTATCGTGTCGCTCTGACGACCTGAGTATGCATGCTCAGAGTGAGGAGTGGATCTAGCTTGGACCAGGACCAGACATACATCGCGGACATCTTGATCAGCTACCCAGAGCCATACTCTCTCGATCTCCATCTGGTTAGTTCTTTTTTATTCGTTTTGATTTAGTTACTGCATTTCTCATTACCTGTGCATTGTTTACTGATTACGACGTAAAGCTAGAAGCCGAAGTGTGACTACGGAGGGATATTTCCTCGACCGTAGGAGCATGGCTGGACTTGTCAACCCCTCGTATTCCGTATTTTAGGAAGCGGGGCGTGACAAATATAACACAAGAACAAGCAACTGAAAACATTCTTTACAATTCAAATTTCTTGAATCTTCCAATTTCATCTGTCCTAAACCAAAATTCCCTCACCTCTTTTACAATCTTACCAAAACCTTCGTATTCTTTCGTTCTTTCATATATTTTTCACACACTACCAATAGTTCTATCACCAAACTTTTCTTGAATCTGTTACATTTTTCTTTTACAAATTTTGAGAACGAATTTTTTTTATGGAGGGTAGAATGTAAAAAATTGTACAATTATTTTTTCAAAAATACAGAAAAGGGTATTTAAGCATGAGCACAAGTTATAAATTTGATTTGCTTTTTAACAGCAAGAAGGAGCATGTAGCTCACTGGTAAGACCTTGCACTGCTGAACCAAAGCACCGGAATTCAAATCCCATCAGCTACACATTATTTTTATTTTAATTTCTTTTAATCTTTTAGAAGCCCAAGAGTCTACACGTGCATAACCCGTAAACCAAAAGTCACACATAAAACAAACGGGTCCACGAGTTAAGACACGGCATTAGGGGACACGTGGCGGCGAGACTCGGCCTAACTCGGTCGAATCTGGTCGGCGGCGCGGCTGACTCGGCCGGCGCCGCCGGGTCAACTCGGCTGAAACCCCATTTTTTTTAATGTAAACTGTGACTTTTTAACTTCCCATAACCCCTGTACTGTTTAATTTTCCTGCACATTTACAGAGCAATTTAAAACCCCATTTAAACCATATTTTAATACAATTTTGATCACACTTTTTCATCTACCCTAAACCCTAATTTTTCCTATAAATACCACACCTAAAATCACCCTTCCTCACTTCCAAATCATTGTCCAAACTCTCAAGAAAATTCCATAGATTTTTTGTATACAAGTGGAGTTAGCAATGAGCGAAGCTCCGGCGAACTTCCGACGACGATTCGAGGAGATTCCGGCGACAAAATGACGCACCGGCGCCTCCCACTTCTTCCTTTTCCTCTCCTCTACCCTAAAATCCTGTAAGTCCCTTCTCCCCCTTCTTTTTACTAATCTAAAAACTTAGAATTCTAAATTCCGACGAAAGTGGAGTTAATCCGACTTCTGATTCCGTTTTTTCTTAAAAATCATATTTTTCTTAAACACAACAATACCAAACCATCACATCATGACCGTTAAACATTACCAAAATATATTGACAAGTTTCGTATCAAAAGAATTCCTATTTTACTTTTTAATCGCAATTTTAAAGAAAAATACCATATACTTTAGTTTCAACATACAACACCATTACCTTTACTATACCTTTAGATAGTTCACGAGGTAATGACCTATCTCCTCACAATACACATATGTAATATAGCACGATGATCTTTGGGAACATACTTTTGGGAAAATACGATTTTACACAAAACTATCTCAAACTTATAAAAACCTTTTTTCACAAGATATGTATTTTTAACAAATCTTTGCAATGCGCCGCTAGAACCCATTTCGGAGAATCCATTCGGGATGGTGCGGGTTATCGCACATTCTCGAGCTTAGTAGTGTGAGATACAGACCTCCGCAAGGAGCATACGGTCTCGAAAGATTTAAAAGTACAATTTTCTTTAGAAAATGTGATTTCTATTATAAATAAAACTTATATTTTTAATAAATAAATATATATGTAATTAATATCAAAATATCTACTTTTTAGTATTTATTAAATTCCAAATTTCCAAAAATTTAAGAAAAACAACTCATTTACAAGAAAATACCAAACAATTCCAATATTACAAATAAATACCATATATTATGAAAAATAGGTTTTATTCATTAGAAATGTCACAATGATAAAATATACATCAATAAAAATTTTAAAGACGATAATAAAATACTTAGGGTGTATTTACAAAATTATACAAAATTATTTTTACATAAAACCCTCTCAAGTTATACTAAATTACAATAAGAACCCCCGTAAACATAGGTTTAAGTGTGACCAGACTCTTGAGCCTCAGCTAGCCGGAGATATGGGTGCTTGCCTATTTAAGATAGATAACTTAATAAACGGTGTTATCAACACGGTAATCGTTTTTGAAAAAGATACAAATCCTGCCGTACATGTGCAGCAGTTACCGATAATACCAAAACCTAATTCAAGATTCAATTTCTTTTCTAATTGTCTTACTCAGACCGAGTCTCAATATAATCAATCTGACTTGAATGAGATTCAAGTATATATAACAATTTAATATGAATCCATATATTCAATCTGTTCAATCTAATCAATTTATATTGACTGAACCGAACCATGGATATACATCCATCTACATGATTCTCCAGTTACATCCATTTACTGATATCATTGTTTCAGCAAGTCATCCATTTATACAATCTATAATACAAGACAATACAATTTACAATACAATACAAACAATACAATTAAAGCATCGCAGGGTTTAAGGGGTAGATTGGTACGAAAGGTATTAAAAGTGGCACGAGACTGCAACCATTAAGACACCTAACCTGAATTCAATTACCGTTGTTCCGGATTTCATCACGGAGCCTTATACTCTTGATTCTGTCCACCTTAGTCTCTGGTCTATTGAAACTCCTCTCGTATACACTGGCCTCTTCTGTATCAAGCTACAAACAATATCGTTAACACTAAATACAACATTATAACAATATAATACAACTTTAAAAATTTACACTCTCTCTGCCTATTCTACTTCTCCCTTATTTTTGGGACTTACCGAGCGATCGTTCGCTGACGACATTCCTTCTCTTTCTTCTTTAGAATGTTGTCAGGTGATTCAGACATTCAGAAGATCGAGCCCACCAGCGAGGACTTGGATCAGCTAGCTTTCGACGCGGAGCTCTAGTTCCTTGTACACATTTACATTCTGTATTTTCCATTTCTATTATGCCACTGTTTAGGCATTGCTTTCCATTCCATGTATTTACTTTTCAGATGTATTGTAAAAAGAATGTGAATAAATAAAGTTACTGTTCATTTATATCTATTGTCCCTGTCTCTTGTGCATTTTACTTATATTGCTTAGATACGCCCAGCGTGTTTATTTCAGAGTAAATACGTGGCGGTCTCGTTGCATTCTCTACCCGTATACTGGGAAGCGGGACGTGACATAAGAAGATTGAGAGATTGGAGGTCGGGATCTCGGGGAGCAGTTGCGACGTCGAGGGGGAGTGGGTGTCGCGGGCGGTTGGCAAAGGAGAAGGGGTCGTGGGTTTGTGCGATTCGTAGAGGGAACGGGTCTCACGTCGACGAGAGGCGAGAGAGGGGAGCGAGTGAGTATTTGGGGGAGAGGATCTCGGGGAGGTTGCTAGCATGGTGGGTGCAGTCGTCGCGAGCGCGAAGAAGGAGGAGACGGGAAATGAGCGGGGAAAAAGGAAAGAGAAGGAGAAGAAGTGAGAGTGGGGAGTCGAGTCGGATGAGTTGAGGGCTGAGGTTTGGGTCAATGGGCCATGCCATAGAGAAAAGAAAAAAAAGAGAGGGGGGGAAAGAAAGGGCCGGGGTGGGTTTAGGTTTGGATTAGGGTAAAAAGAATTTGGGTTTTAAGTTTAAAACTAAAAATAATCGGTTAAGATAAAATAGAGAAAATAATTAGGAGATTAATAGAAAAATATAGGGAATAAAATGAAAATTATTGGAAAAAGTAAAATGAATTTTTAATAGAAATTTTTTGGGGAAAACATTTATTCATAAATACGGAAAATATTTACAACGGACTGGGTATTACGTGTTACATATCAGTACATCTTCCAATCACAATAACATATCTATTGATTTATCCAAATTAAATGATTCATATGATAAGATAATTTTTTTTATGTTCTTATGTTGATATTAGGCTATTTTAATATGTCGATATATAATACCGGTCAGGCAGAAATTCCGGTTCTTCTAACATTGCATCACAAGCATATCCATTTATAGGAAATTTTAGGATGTAATACAAGAAAATAGTAAATATTGCTAGGTTGAAAAATAGATGAACTTAAAAACATAAGTCATTTTAGATGAATACGAAGAATCATTTTTTTCTCAAACAAAAACAAAAATTACATAAAATTAATTAGGGTTCGGGTCCTGGGTGCAACGTTGGATAAAAAAATTTATCTAACAAATCCGGACCGTTACCGCTTCTTAAAGAAGCGGTTAAAATCTAATAGTTGTTATTTAACAACTACTTAAAATAGCTGTTAATATAAACGTTGGATAAAAAATTATACAATAAATCAGAACCGTTTATAGTTAACGCTATTTTAAATAGCGGTTAAATCTAACGGTTATTATTTAATCTATACTTAAAGTAGCGGTTAAAATCAAAACTTAATTAGTCTAACAATCAGAACCGTTCAGAGTTAACCGCAAATTAGCGGTAAAACTAACGGTTGTTATTAAAGCTCTACTTAAAGTAGTTGTTAAAATCAAAAGTTAACCGTTGCTTAAGTATTTTTTTCTCAAGCGGTTATAGAATATATCGGCTCTCGACTTTTAAACCCTATCTTCCACCACATGACGTCTACGTCTTTCTCACCGAGATTTTTTGAAGTGGTTATGCTATATTTTTTTATTTCTATGTTTACATACGCTATCGTGTCTATTAATCTAACCTATGAGTGGATTATCCCCGAATTAGAAAAAGAAATAGTAGTGGAAACATACGAAGAAACAATAGAACTGATTGATTTATGTTATAAATCGATCTAATAAACAATAGAATACCTAACAACAATCGCAATTCAAATCACATGAAAAAAACGCCAAATTTACATCTGAAAATTCTAACAAAAAATCCTAAATAAATAACAAAACCTATAGTAATTAAAGTAATTAATTTACTTTATGAAATCGATTCAAGAATCAAAAGAATGCCCAGAAATAATCGTAGTTCAAATCATAACAAAAATCGCTCGATTTCGATCTCAAAACCCTAAATCGCTGAAACTGTTGGGACAATTTCCTCTTTTATATAATATGAACCGCTGCTTTAAATAACAGTTAAATATTTTTAACTTATTTTTTAAGTAGCGGTTAAATCTGAACCGTTTATTTTAACCGCTGCTTAAAAGGAGCGGTTAAAATCAACGGTTCAGATTTGTTGGATAAATTAATTTATCCAACTCTGTATATTGTTCCGTCCCGAAATAAAAAATGGGCATGATCTCTCAACTCTTGTTGCTGTTAGAGGCAAGAAGCTAGCTCAATAGCGACATGGAAAAATCTTTTCTAAAATGGCTTGTAGAGAAAATTTCTCTTTGAGGGCTTGTAGAGAAGTTTTTTCTGCGGGCGATTCCATGGACAAGCGTAAACATCTCTGCTGCCGACGCATGGAGACAGCACTCACTCTCTCTCTCTCTCTCCTCTCTCTAAAAAATGTCAACTCACTCTAGAGAGAGAGAGAGAGTTTTGTAATATGTCCATGACAGCGGCCGCTAATTTATCCAACCACCGTGGGGCGCCTCCTCATGTCGACCTGGTCTCACCCTTTTACACTCAGCTCAGCTTTCACTAAAATACCACTTATTTTCTACAATTTTCAATATGAACCCTATTTGTGTTCTATAAGAATTAAATATAGCCGCAGGTGCCGGAACCAAGGACAAGGAGAGCAGGCGGATAGCCACTGCTGTTAGGCCGTCTTGGTGCGGATGCCGACGGCCCTATAAACCTCATTTTATAATTACAATAAATATATACCACATATATGCTTGTAATACTCCTCTTCATTCGTTATTTTATCTGGTTGGGTTTTGTTTTATTTTTTGTCATGGGACATAATGTATATATTTTTGATATCCAATTATCAATTATCGATCCTCAAAGCAAAGAATTATTGCTTACCCGGTTTGGTTTAAAGGGGGAAAAAAGCAATCGTCCGGTGGGTGGGTATATCGACCATGCTATAATCAGATGTAACTAGTAATAAAATCTAATTCTCTCTCAACATATTTCCTTAAAAATACAATTCACGGTCATAAGTTTCCGACTAACAAAGATATCTCAACAAAATTCCACATATGGTGATATAGCTGCAATTTTGCAAGAGAAGCCGCTCTAATTTCAAAATGACATAACATTCTTAAACTTGTAACATTTAGGATAAATTTTATATAGGGAGGTTGATTTGCAGGGTTGGCTCTAATTTAAGAAAAAATCAGGTTTGAATTAAGAATATTCAGTGTTTCATTTTCAAAATTTTATCCCATGAATTGTCCTAGTACCAACTAATTCTTCTTAAATTACCCTAACATATATTCTCAACTTAATTACCTTCTTAAGATTTAATATGCAATTTCAAAAAAAAACAAAAAAAACATAATTGTGTTGATATGCAAGACATTGAAAGCTTGGTAGTTTAGTGAAAATTCTTCGCCCTCTAAAGGATAGGACAGTCCCAACTAAAATATTACAACTAGCCCTCCTACAACATGTAAAATAACTCGGAAATTATAAATAAAAACCCAGATAATACTAAAGAAAACGCAGAGAGAGAGAGAGAGAGAGAGAGAGAAGAAAACAATGGAAGGGGGCTGCTGCTCCACAACCTCAGAGGCCCCCAAGCCCCCCTCCTCCTCATCAGCAAGAAGAGGCCTGTCGCCGTCACTATCATCGTCTCCGTCGCCGTCGGCCACCGCTAGGGACCGGGGGTACCGCGGGGTCCGCATGCGGAAGTGGGGAAAGTGGGTGGCCGAGATCCGGGAGCCCAACAAGCGCTCCCGTATCTGGCTGGGCTCCTACTCCACCCCCGTCGCCGCCGCCCGCGCCTACGACACCGCCGTCTTCCTCCTCCGCGGCCGCTCCGCCAGGCTCAACTTCCCCGACGAGATCGCCGCCACCGAGGGGGAATTAGGCGTAGTCGTCGGCGGGGACTTGACCGCGGCGTTGGTTAGGAAACGAGCCACCGAGGTCGGAGCCCGCGTCGACGCGATGCAGCAGCAGCTGCTCCAATCGCAGGCGCAGCAGCAGCAGCATAGGCTGTGTAAGAATCCGGATCTTAATCAGGAGCCCAGCCCTGAGACTTCGGATGAGGAATAATAATAAAAAATGGGTAATTTGTTTTATGACGTTGTTTTGAATTTTTTTTTTATTTTTGCTTTTCGGGGTATTTTAGGTGAAAAATGTAAATTTTCTGATATTGAGTTTGGGCAAATTTTAGATGGAAGGTGTGGTGAATTGATTAGATTAGTTGAGAGTTTTATGAAAAATTAGTTGATAAGATAATATTGGGAATTTTTTTATAGTTGGAGAAATTAATGGATGGAGTTTTAATGCTTGGAGTTGGAGGTATAATTTTCTTCAACGTGGCTGAATTTAGTGATATTCAGTATAGCCAAAAAAAGGGAAAGAAAAAAATCTCTGACAATTTTAACTCGTGATTTTGATTTAAATTTTTAATTTGTTCTGAGGATAACATATGTAAAAAGGATCCTCATAATTTTGAAAAGAAAATTAACATGTTTTGACATTTTAAATTTTTCTGGGTTTAAAAATTCTCTGCTAATTTTTTAAAATGAATTTCTAGGAATTTTTTTCTTGAAAAAAACTGATCGACTCTTTTTACATGATATCATAGTCCCCATGGCATTTTATTCTCTAAATGCTACTGCTAAAACAAGCCTTTATTCTATATATTTAGGATGGCTATATGAATTTGGTAAGGACCGTCTTCTTGATTAAAAGAACAATTAACATATCGCATTTTTTCTAAATAAAAAAAATTGCACATTATAACGTAACAAAATTTCAATAAAAATCATCTCAGTTTTGCAATCAAAACACAAATTCATAAATCTAGAAATGGCAAACTCTAATATAAACCTGGTTTGCATCATAGTCACAAATTCGTGATTCGGCAATAATCCGGCGAGGTCGAAAATTCGGATTCGGAGAACTATTCGGAAAAAATTGGCAGGTATTCGGGAAAGATTCGGTAAGTGTTCGAGAAATGTTCGGAAAGGATTTCGAGCAAAAAATTAATATAAAATTAATATATGAGACGCTAAATTTTGATTTTGTGAATTATTTGCTGTTTTTTGAATAATTCGTTTTTTTTTTTTAATAATTCTGGAATTATTCGCGAATAATTCGGCAATAACTCGACGCGTTCGATGATGACGAATAATTCGCAGATTTAATCGGCAGTCACATAATTCGTGAATTATTCACGAATTCGCCGTATTATTCGCGAATTACATGACTATGGTTTGCTATGATGAAATAAAAAAATCTTAAATCTCCTTTTACTCCTGCCAAACATTTGTGTCTGTGGCATCTTATATGAATCAAATGCATGATATGCCATCTCTACAGAAAATGGAGAAAAGAGGAGAGGTTCTCTAATTGAAATTATGAATCCAATTCTAAAGGCAACACGTGGCATGAAAATTCTGATAATTTTAAGAACAACTTTTTCTTCTTATTTTAAGGAAAGCAGCCGGCAAATACATCTGCTCAATAAAATAAATTAAAATAAAATATTTAGAGGGCCGTGCCTTGAGTTAAATAATAAAGGAAACAAGGCCTCTAGGTCCAAACTACAGTGATCTTTCATATGGGTCAGTGAGTCCCGCTGGATATTTTACTGACCCATGTGAGAAGCTACTAAAATTTTAGGCGGTCTACGTTTTCTCTAAATAATAAGCATTTGAACTAATATCTTATGATTTTATTTGTGAAAGAGCAACTGCATTGTTATTATCTTCCTACAAATGCAATCGATTTACAAGATATAAGTACTGCATCATACAATAAAAATCTTCAATATATCATATAAAAGTTGCAGATGCAAAAGAAAAGCTAATTTTACTTGTTTCAAATATCAATGGCCGCTAGATTGAATGCTTTGCAAATTCGGGTTGAAAATGCTTCCCTGCTTCTTTTCTTATCCAATAAACGAATACTATTAATAGTATTTCCATCTTTAACAATAATATCGTAAGAAGTAGCAGCATTCATAATGGCATTATCATCATAATCGTTGAGAGATTTAGTAAAGGAAGTAAAGTGATTCATACCCTGTTTCTGCTTGCATTTTTGAACGAGAAAGCGGATCCATACGATAGAGAAACATGCTTACTAAAATCAGCATAAGTAATCAATTTTCTTTTGGGGATCTTCACACGAGGTAGTTTGAATCCAGAAGGGGTTATAGGATCTCCATCCGAGTCCAACTCATTTGAATAAGAAGTTTGCACGACTGAATTATTTGAGTTAACATGTTCAGATACTATATCTTCTTGAATGATTTGAGTTAAAGATTTATACAAGTCTTCAAAACAGAAGTCATTAGCGTCATTCATTATGACGGGTTGAATATCAACTACTTTTCGCACCATAGAAGTCTCTAAACTTTTTTTGTCATGAGTCTCATTATATACAAGTATTTCAGTGGAAGCTAAAACAGAGTCCATCAATGAGTCACTTGGAACATTAAAATGTGATAATGATAAAGATTTTTTGTGTCCAATTTTTAGTAGATATGGGTATACAATCAAACTTATGAAACATGGGATTCTTTTGCTTATTTTAATTTTCTTTCAAGATTGAAGGGCTTAGATTGTGTGGAGGGTATAAAGTTGATAGTAGGTATAAAACTAACGATTACAATCTCAGTGGAATCTGTTGGAGTAATAATATTGCTAGTAGGAAGCCAATCCTTCTTTTAAGTTTCTGCTATAGAAATAGATCCGGAATTTATTTTTCTTAAATTGTCATCTTTATGAGCAGTGGATGGGATATCGATTGTGTTTCTAACAGGCATCTCATATTCTTCAAGTGAGGATTTTTTGATTTGCTTATTATAAGGCTTTGATCCATGTCCATGTTTAAAACAAATTGAGCAATATTTGACATTTTTTTCGAAGGTGACATCGTGACAAAATTTAGAAAATGTACTAATTCACTTTTTTTTATGGTTGGGCTTTTTGAAGATTTAATTCAACACAAACCCTGGATTTGTCTGTTCTGGTCTAATGCAATGCAACGTGTTGATATGACTTTGAGAAGATTATTTGAAACATATCTACATGATAAAAATTTGGTGGCAAATAAGGGAGAGAGATCCATGCTGGAACGATATCGGTTGGGAGTAAAAAGGGGGTCCATTTGAAGATATATAGGGGAGTGATCCATTGTAAACCGGTTCGTGTTTTTTGAAAACGGGAACTTCAGATCTACGATATATTTTAACGATCTGATCCATTCAAATTGATCACCCAACCCTAAAATATGTGTATGAAAAATCAAGAGATTTAAATATCTCTAGCCTATGCTCCATGGGTGCAAAAATGAACCGTCTTTCGATAATGCAATATAAACGTCATCCGATGCATAGGCTAGAGCTCTTTAAATCCTTTGATTTTACATGCACATAAATTTGAGGGTAGGATGATCAACTTGAACGGATCAGAACGTTAAAATATGTCGTGGATCGAGAGTTCCCGTTTTTAAAATTACGAACTGGTTTGCAATAGATCACTCCCCGATACAAAAAAGACCTTTAACATACAGAAATTCTTTAAGCCATAACTTTATGAAATCTTCCGGAATATGAACACGTAGTAGCAGGTGATGATGATCTAGATGGATCTAGATGGCTGATGACAAAATCATCTGAGATTGATCAAAATGTTGCTTTAATATCTTCTTTGTATCTTGAATATTCGATCTGCTGTAAGAACACTTCGCAACAATGGAATGGTTGAATGGTTCGGAAGATCTCAATATTTCTTCTTGAGAGAAAAGTATGTTAGGATCGCCATCCACCGATAAAGAAACCTCGTTCTCTCGCACATAAATGGATGGCAAACATAGGTATTTGGTGCAGCACTAAAAAGACCTTAAGAGAGGGTGGTTGAGGGATCTTTGATAGGAAAGGCCCCTCAATGGCGGCCATTAGACCGTCAGAAGTCTGGAGAAGGTGAGGGCTGAAAACCCTAGCCCCCCTCCCCCTTTTAACATTGTTGAAAAAAATGTTCTTTAAAAATCCATACCTTTTCAAAGCTTATATCTTTAAAAATCTCTAAATAATTTTATATAAAATCTTGATTATTCTACAAATATTCTTTAAAATTCCTATCAAATATTATGGTAACATATTGCACATGTGCATCGCACTAAATACATAATTGAGAGAAAAGTTTTGCCGATGAAGTGCTATTTTTTTTAAACAATAGTAGATCATAACCGGATGCAAGCAGTTTGAACCCTAGACTTCTTATATAGATCAGCAACCTATGCTATTGTTCTCTGCTATTATTAGATCCTAACAACACATTACATATCAGAAAAACACAAACCCATAAGACTCATGTTCTATTCAATCAACAATATATCTAATGGTTCTTAATCGTAAAGGTACGATAACGGCACACGCTCCAAATCCTCTAGTACAACTTTAGCTCCATTGACAACTGAAAGTGATGGACGTTAGAATCTCCTTCAGATGTTGTCCTCTGTCAATCTGTCGCGAGCGTTGGTGAACGGCTGAGATTGGTGTTGAGGGTTACCACCTTGAGCGTGTGGATCTCAGTGGGCTTATTTTGAGGCGAAACCGAGCTATCCGCAAAAGAAGTCCCGGGGTGGTTGTACCACCGTGGACCCTATGACAATCAAGTTAGCCGAGGAATTTTAGCAAAGTAGCGGTTTATTGGAATAAAATTGCGTTACCTGAGTCGTCTGAGAGAGGGGATTTTATAGTGGTCGTTTGGAGCGAGCCGGCACGAGGTCTTCGCCGTCGGTTACTCCCCTGACGTTACGCCTGTGTGAATGACGGGGTCCCCCCATTAATGACGAGATACGCTCGTTAATGGGGGGATACGACGACGTGCAACGCGAGATGTTGGGTGGCGGATATCTCGTTTCTGGCGAGATATGCGGAGCCGTGGCGAAGACGCTTGGGCTCTGCGTTCTTGGTTGCTCGGTAGAACCGAGAAGGCTTAGCTCGGCGGGAGGCTCGGAGGCGGGTGGGAGGCCGAGAAAGCTCGATTCTGTGATAGCTCGGAGGCGAGCAGGGAGGGCCGAGGAAGCTCAGCATGTAGGAGGGCTCGGAGGCTTGCCGATGGTTATTTGTAAGACGAGCATAGGAGTGTTCAGGGATTCATCGAAGGTCGGGCCATGTCTCGGGACGATAGCCCAGGAGATGCCTTTAATGTATGGTGCTTTTCCTGTTTCCGTGAGACCCAAGACACGTTATCTGCAACGTGTCGTGATCTGGAAAGTTCCCACTTATGAGTTTCATCAGAAAGTGATAAATTCATTTGAGTATGTGAAAGTGAAAAGAAGAAGAGAGAGAGTGAGAGGAGAGCATGAGGTCATCATGCTGGTTTCATAACTAAAAAAGAGCAATAATGATTAATGAATGCGAACAAAAGAGAGGTTTTTTTTTCCAATGGGCAGGAGTGCATATAGTTGAGGGGTGGTGGACTTGTATTAAGGGGATATGAACAATGTTCAGCATATGTCAATTTCATTTTGGAGTTGGTGGGAGGCACTGTGTGTGTGTGTGTGTGTATATATGTTACATGCTTTGATGTAAAGTATAACGAATTTTAACCCAAAGCGAGTGGTCTCAAATCAATGCCACCATTCAATAGTTTCTTTTGATTATTGCTTATGTTTCTGTTATTATCCGTTTGGACTAGCACTATTGGTTGGTTGATGCATGATGTTCACTATTGTCTCCTGACATAGTTTCTCATTCATGTCTTTTCTCACTTGTCATAGTTTTATAAGAGATTTTCTGTGTTCAAGATTGATCCAAAAGTCAAATATTCATGACATAAATCATATGTATACTGAACTGGGGATGACTGCTATTCTCTCATTGCTATTTTCGTGCTATGAGCAAATCCTAGCCACATGTCTTTGCACCGATTTGTTTTTCCCTTTTGTCACCGTTCAATTGCAAAGCAGCAAAAGCAGCGGCCCGAAAAATAGGAGCCACCTTGAATCCATGTACATCAGTCCATAATATGCACAAAACAGCTCAAGGTTACTTTCGGTATAATGTTTTCCTAGGAAATAGAAGGGACCTAATTGACTAATAGCTTTGCATTGTAATGTGCTAAAAAACTAGTTGAGGCAAGATAAATAATCTAGATAAGACTCGGAAAAGAGAAGTGGCTGGTTTGACCTTACAAATGTTATATTCTAAAAGGACATTTTAGAGATGATAAGTGCCAGATGCAATGCACATAATTAAGCATAGATATTACCCTCTTTAATCTGTAATTAATTCCATACAACTCATTAGAAACTTTAGGTTATGCGAATGACCTCCTTAGCTAACCAGAAATACCGAGGAATATTCAGCATTTCTTCTCTACTTCTTTAGTATTTATACTCTTTGATAGAAGATTTTGTTTTTCTCCAAAAAAAACATTTCCCTATTATATTCCAAATCTTCAAATTACTCGACATAAAACCTAAATTGCCATAAAAAATCAACCAAGTAAAAGTCGATTTTCATGGCACTTGAAAAAGGGAAATTATTTCTAATCCTATGCTTTGAAATAAAGGAATATTGAAGCAAATTTCATGGCATTGTAGAAGGAAAAGAGAAGAGTACTGAGAAAGGCAAGAGAAAGATAGAGAGATAGGGAGAGATGAAAATGAAGGAAATGTATGCCTATGGTGGAACATATACATCAATTTCTTAAAAACGAAATTTTATGTATATATTTTATGCATCTCGATCGCATCGATGAAGAATCTGATCATATCGACAAAATACTTTAGATAGCCCCCACAAACGCAAAGTCCTCCAATTGAATTCCACCAAGCCTTATGAAAGATGAACACTAGATTGATAGGCATCCAAATATTTTTAAGAGGAACATTTCTTAATCATCTTTTCTAATTGCAAACAATTGCCCCCTTTATATAAGATTGCGGTACAATACTTCAAGCTCTGATATCCGATGTGGGATATTAATACTTCTCTTATAGCTGTGGTTATAAGACCCGCATTTTTTTTTTGGCACTGGTAAGACCCACATATTAATGATACAACCACCGTACCGCTAATAATACTTTTCTTATAGTTCTGTCTAAGTCTTCCACCGAAAGGCTTATAGATGAGACCAATTGGGTCTCACATCAAGCGTCAACTATCAATTAAATTAATTCGTAATTAATTAATTAATAGTTTTAATTTAATAGTCAAATACCCATCTTACATCTTACTATTTGTTCATAAAATTTCTACCATTAGACGTGAGATGATAATAAATACCGACTTACATACAATACCTTCCAACATCAAGTTACTTATCATTAAACCATTAAAGGAGCAAGATATATTCACCTAATTGTTCAAGCCTAAAATTTCAATCTTTATGAACACAAAATTCATATTGAAATAAATATTAATATAATAATATAATTTTGAAATTTTTTTTTCAAAAACACATGTGGACAGGATTTTTACACCTTCATGAGAATGAACAGTAAATTTATTCTCATCGGCATGAGAATGTTGGATTCTATCTAGACATCCATTGTTCCCCTAAATGTATTTAAGTAGCCCAATATTTCAAGTTTATCGGATGACAAGAAATACCATCATATCAAAACTTACTTGCATGACAAATCGAAGACAACAATGTAATCAAGCCAAAGAGATTATGTAACTTTTTAAATTTTCTATCTCATAGATGACATATCTTAGAGAATTCAAATGCAGTCGTGTACTACATGTATCATAATACGTGCTCATGACATACACCTGCAAAAACTCTATTCTCGATGACCGAGACATATCTAACATGTCAGTGTCATGATAGCCTGTTATAATCAATCTCTCTAACCATGGAAGAAGGGTTAATTCCATGGAAGGAATACAGTTACATGGTGTTATTAGATTACCGATTAATTGGTTTATAAATAACAATTGAAAGGAGACTGGCCATCCACAACCAAACCAAGGCAAGTCTCATCAGATAGGGACCCAGGCGCCCTATTCAACCCCTTCGTGGTTGTGCGAACCGCAGCTAATTCCGTGTTCATATTTTATTGGTCTTGCTGGGTAAGAGGAGGAACAGAAGATTGGACAAGGTGATGATTTGAAATGACATGCATGGGCCCATGGCCGTTATCTGACACTAGATGCAAGACGTGGGCCCAGCAGTCCCATTTCTTATCTAGATCATGTTGCTCCATTTTAGAGCTTGGGATCAAAGCCGGAACTCTTAATAATTGAGAGCATTGGGGGCTTTGCTCGGGGCCCCCTAATGATTCACCAGTGCCGACATTATCTTGCATCCATCCCCAATTGAGTCACTAGTGCCGAGAGTACCCAACTTTTCATATGCATCAACACTTTCTAATTAATAAAATTAAGAAGGTAGCTTGTCATAAAGCAAAATGACCCTAACAGCTAGAGGACATGCAGATTGTATGCAGCTGCAACATGAGCTAGAGAGAAGATCCGTAAAATCGAGGCGATTTTCTCTATATATGGTAAGCTTGAAATTAGATAACACGGAAAGAAAGAAGCAATCGATAAAAGGAGAAAAAGAGAACACTTCCAGGAACAATAACGCAACTTAAACGGTAGGATGGATGAATTACCATAGAGCAAGCTAACCATATATGAACCTATAAATCTGTTCTGCAACTAACCATATATTGAACCTGAAGCTCCAGCGAGTTTCTATGGTTCCATGCAGGTTCATATAGCAATTTATAATACAGAGAAGTCATACTTACAGTATCGTCTTTTCATACATCAGATTTGTTTCTACAGATGGAAGAAAGCGTGAGTTAGGTATGAGAGAGCAGCTACAAAAGAGAGCAACAATAACACCAAAAGACAGGAATGTCCTCATTAAACTAGGAAATAAAGCAATGGTTTCTATAAAGCTTAAATTAACAGACCAAAGAAAAAGTTTGGCATCAGGTGAGTAAAGAGTAATGAGAAGATGCCTATCAGATAGACAAACTCGGCTCGAAGAAGCAAATAACATTTAGTATGATGCTGCTATTGCCTAAATATATATATATGGAAGTATTTAAACCATTTATGCTGCACATAGATCTCGTCTCAAACAAGTGATTACACATATTTCTGTGGTTGTATTGCATGTATATAGAAGCTCAGAAACAAATGGCAGCGCGTAAGCTAGGTGTTTAGAGACGGAAGACATTTGAAACACAAAAGAGCAATCAACTAAATTCATTGGATTGAATGATCTCCCATTTGAAATTCTCCAAAGACTTCCAGCACATTTAACATTACTGCATGGCCTCCCATCATGCTAAATTATATATTCAAGATAATCATATTTGCATTTATCCAAAGTCTATACATCTTCTGTTCATCTCCCATTTGAAACTCTCCAAAGTCTTCCAGCGCATATAATTAACGTTAGTGCATCGCCTCCCATCATGCTAAATTATATATTCAAGATAATCATATTTGCATTTATCCAAAGTCTATACATCTTCTGTTCATCTCCCATTTGAAACTCTCCAAAGTCTTCCAGCGCATTTAATTAACGTTGGTGCATCGCCTACCATCCTGCTAATTATATACTCAAGGTAATCATATTTGCATTTATCCAAAGTCTATACATCTTCTGTTCATCTCCCATTTGAAACTCTCCAAAGTCTTCCAGCGCATTTAACATTAGTGCATTGCCTACCATCCTGCTAATTCTATATTAAAAAAAAAAGATCCCGGGCCCGATCCCGGGATGAGGTGGAATAAATTAGCCATCCCTTCTCATTAATGGGGTGCCCCGGGCTTAAACCCGGATCTCTCCCATGGGCTACACCAAGCCCATCAATGGGCTACTCCAAGCCTGATTGCTAATTATATATATAAGGTAATCATATTTGTATTGATTAGAAGTTCAGAAAATTGATGCATTGTCATTGGCAATTTATTCTTACACGAAGCATAATCCAGTTACTCTTCCATTTTCAATGAACCTTCTCGCATAATTTCCGTTAGTGCACCGCCCATTTATCTGAAAACCTCGAACCAGGTGTGGCAATAATTTTTTTTTGCATTTTACTCCCCAGAAGAAAAAAAACCATTATGTGCGGCTATGTATGCCAACCTTAACTCCATAAGTACCTAATTAGTCCAATCATTTTTCTACTATATCATAGCTAGGAGAGAGACTTCTCCATATCATCAAGTTTTTGCGAGGGACAAAGCGAGCTATGGATCCAGAAGAATACTTCTATTTTCTACTCCTTGGCAATCAAGAGCAAGGAAACGGTAATGTTGATAACTTTAAGGACGAAGATAACAATTCAGAGGTCACCGATATGGTATGTCAATGATCCCTCTTTTAACATTTCATTTATATTGTTACTATTATTATATAGTAGAGAAAGAATTGTAGCTTGAAATTTTCAATGATTGCAATCGGATCCCAAGAATGGAAATACGCGTATATGAAGTTTGTAATAGTAGTGATTGCTAATATTCTTGTAAATTTCCATCTGTTGTTGACAAGGACAATAAAAGGATCAGATAATTTTGTTCGATCAAATAAATTTATGGGACTTGGAAAACAAGTGTCCTAATTTCTATCTAAATCAATATATAAGCTAGTCGTTCCCATAGATCTAAACATTGTTTTTTCCATACTGTTTATTGGTGCTGACTGAATCCGTAGAATCGAAAGGCACCTAGCTTTAAATTTGAAATAGAATTATTTTCTATCATTCTGGCAACAACCCCCATCCCCCCACCCTCACGCCTGTGCGGACGGTTGTTGGAAGTATAATAAAGAAACAGATTGTTTAGTCCGCCAAATAATATCCTAATTTCTGTTGATATTAATTTATTAGCTAGTTGTTCCCATAGATTTGAACATAGGTTTTTAATATGATCTTTAATTAGCTTTTTTTTTTTTTTTGTAATTTCAAGATATAGAAAGTTCATCCTAATGGCAATTTAGTATGACTAACAGGCTTTCTTTGTGGAAAGTTGACCATGCCAATTATGAGAGAGGTGACCGTTAACGTGCTTAAAGGAGCGTTTAAAGGAGTGTTCTCCATATACAAGAATAATAGTTGGATTTATCACTTTACTTGCTAAAAAATTAAATAAAAAAAATGGCATGCATATTTCATAGTGTTTATGCATTAAAGTGCAATAGAGTGGTAAAAAAATGCCATGCAGATAACAACTGAAGGTTGGTGTTTAATATAGGAATATAAAGGATTGACATTACAATTATAAATAATTAAGTGTGTCCCTTTCTTAGGAAATTAAGAACTTCCTTGCTTTAGCGTTTTGCAAATATTTTTCTAAATATCATTTTGTGCAATGTGGTTTATTCTTTCCCAATGTAAAATATGCATTGAAATTCCTAATCCATCACCTTGATCAGGGAGACGTCAGTGGGACGTGTGAGAGCGACGTAGCCAAGGACGTAATGGATTTTCTCTCATAGGATATGGAGACCGACCCGAGCTCCCTGATGGAGAACAGAATGGAGTAATTCCTAGTCCAAATGTTCAATGATCGACAGCATAAATATATTTTTCAATATATCATAGTTATTTGATGCATCTTAACTATATTCTTAGCTGAAACTAAGAGATCAATGCATACTTTGAATACTCAAGTGCATTAACTACTTACATCATTCAACAATTAAAGATACAATTCTCCACATATTTTGTTTCTCCTGTCACATGCATGCAGTAGAACTTCAAAATCATTTTTACACGCAAATGTTTATGTGGCAATTAAGGGGAAAAAACTAAAAAACAATCTTTATGGAGATACAACAACAAATGTGGTTCAGGGATGAGGCAATGTAGGTACTGAACGTCACTTAATCTATTGAAGTTTATATCCAGTTTGATAAAAAAAATTCTATGTAAAATCTTATTTACGAATAGCGTAGGTTATGCTATTTCAATGTGGAGCAGAGCATAAGATATTTGTAGAAATAGCATAAAGTAACGCAAGTTACTTTGTATTCAAGTTATTTTGCCGAGCCACATAACAAATAGGTTAAGCTACACTACAGAACACAAAATAGCGAGCAGTGTAGCGAGTTTTTTTCAACATTGATGTGTCTGTGAGTTATGTATATATGTGAATATATGTGTATATGATATATATATGTATGTGTGTGTGCGCGCGTGCGCTATTTCAATGCAGAGCAGAGCATACGATATTTGTAGAAATAGCGTAAGGTAATGTAAGTTGCTTTGTATTGAAGTTATTTTGCTAAGCTGAGTGACAAATAGTTTAAGCTATGCTACATAACGCAAAATGGTGAGCAACGTAGTAATTTTTTTCAACATTGGGGTGTGTGTGTGTGTGTGTTATATATGTATATATGTACATATATATGTGTATATGCGTGTGCGCGCGCGCGCCCATGTTTGGCGACAAAAATACTAGATATATGCCCAGCAAAATACTATTTTTGTGCAGATGCAGGTTGAGTTTGCAGATGACGCTGATGACGACGATGATGATCAAGACATTGAGCCAGTTGAAGACGACTACATTGAATTTAACGGCCTCTTCCATTGATTAGATTGTTGAGGCCAACTTCAAGATTTGAAGGCTATGTCATTACTAATAATACTAGAGGCCTCTTGTATTTGAAATCACATTAATAGTTGAAGCTTTGGGGCTTTGCTAGGACCTCTAATGACTCACACACTAGTGCCAACTTTATCTGCATCCGTCCAATTGAGTCACTGATGCCAACATTACCTAACTTTTCTTTGTCATAAGCAAATGGCTTTATTATTAACAAAGTTTCATGAAAGATTTTGACAATTATTTAGTTTGTGTGTGCACGTACGAGCGTGCACAAGATTAAGACAGGTAATTGATATGTAGCAATACTTCTTAATATATAATGTAAAGTCTCTGATTACTATAATTAAGAAAGTAGCTAGTCATAAAGCAATATAGCCCTATGGCTAGCCACATGCAAACTGCCTGCATCCAACGCAAGAAATAGAGAGTAAATAGGGGGCCGGCCCCCTTATTTTACCTTTTATTTCCTGCTGCAGCCGCAGGCAATGTGGCTGCAGCTAGCTGCATGCACATTTATTTGATTTGGAGACGGATAAGGGTGAAGGTTTAAACTTTCAAAGGCCTAGTCATTTTTTCAGCAAGTAAAAGCTCATAATGAAACTATGATGAGAAAATGAGATGGTGATGCACAATGGAATATTTTACCACAAAAATGTCATTAACATAAATAAATAACAAATTATACATCATAAATTGGTAAAGCTAAAAGCTTGCGATTGCTCACTAATTGCACTTAGGAAAGGCAAGAGTTAGTGCAACACAATATGAAGTTACAAATTTAATATTGCCTCGATATGAAGCCCATCGCCTTATAAATTAGGAGATGGAGAGATTTTTCAAAAACTACGGAAACAAAATTGCTACCATGTAGGATATAAATTAGATTAGGAAATTGATTCCGTTGCAGGCTCTTAACAAAACAAATTTCACGTAAAAAGATCGATGCAATTTTCTCTTTATAAAAAACTTCAGATTAGATAACATGGAAAGAAAGAAGCAATTGATAACGAGCGCTGCCAGGAAAAAGAATTCAAACTAAGGATGGATAGAATTCATCGAGCAAGCTAACCATTTAAGCCTCCAAATTAATGATATTAGGCATAGAACTCTTACTCCATTGATGTCGCCAAGATCACTAGAAATCTGCTCTGCGACAAGCTGTATACTGGACCTGAAGCATCAGTGAGTTTATACGGTTCCCTGCAAGTTTAAATAGTTATATACAATTAAGAGAAGTCATCGCAGTGTGTTTCAGGCCACTTACAGTCACATGATAGAGCATGGCTTTCATCTTTCATATATCAGATTTGTTTATCACAGGGCTAAAAACACGAGTTAGGCATGAGATGCATCTACAAAATGAGCAACAATAACACCAAAAGAATAATAAACTGAAATTGAGAAAATATACCGATTTAACTAGCAAACTCCAAGGTACCCTGAATCGGTTTCCATCATTGTGACTTGTAGATTTTAATCAAATGCGACGGTTTTGATGTCAAGCTCATAGAAACAGAGAGACACAATCAACAAAATTCACTTGGGGGTAGATGAATGGTCTGTATAATGTCTGTCTTGAGGAAATCTCTATCTCTACCATATGATGCTAACCCATTAAAGAATTTCAAACTGGAACTCAGTTTGTTTCACTGAGAAGTGACAATCTAAGAAGAAAATATAAGAAAAGGAAAATTTACAAGCCCATTTCCCAAATTGGGAAAAGTTAAGGCACATGAACTAATTACCTATATAGAGAAAAGGTTCGGAATCAAGTGAGTCGGAGTAAAGAAAACATGTCAAATACAGAAATTCGGGTTTAAAAGACAGAAAGATAACTTTTATGCTGCTGTTGCCATTATATATGGAAGTATATAAATCATTTATGTTGCAAATATATCTCAGCTCAAACAAGTGATTACACATATTTTTATGGTTGTACTGTATGTATATCAAAGCTTGAAAACATCAAGCACAGAGCATGGTGTAGGCATTTTAAGGCAGAAGTCATCTGAAACATATATGAACGATGTGTTCAATCAATTTCTTTCAATAGAATGATGCTTTATGCAGAGCGACATATATGGTAAGATAGAAACATGAGGCCTTCAGGGTTGAAATAGTTAGTTTAGGTCTTCAGGTGCATGTGATAATGTCATTGCCTTGACTGGAAAGTTTAAGATGTCATATAGAAATGAAGAACAGAAAATGAAGCGGTTTTGGCTAGTTATGGAGTATATACTGTGGTTCTATGGAATTATCAAAAAAAAAAATATTTAGTTCTTACACATTTGACGTAAGAAAAATCTTTGTTATCATTATTAATCATCTTAGAACAGTTGTATTATAATTTGACTCTCAACGCCCGTTTTAGCAATATAGAGCAGTTTAAACCATAGAGGCATATATTGGGAAGGTAAGTGCTACCGAAAAATGTTATGGCTATTGTTCAAGAGATAAATAAAACTAATTGACATAGAAAAAGCAAAAATGAAGGTATAGAAACTATAACATAGGATTAAAGGTGTAAACTAAATTTAATTATTGGCAAACGAAATTTTTTATTTCTGATTTTTCTAAAAATTATAAGTTGATAGAAAACAATCATTCACATATATTTGAAAATACTAATTTTGTCAATACACCTATACTATCCCCAAAAGAAAACAAAGATATGCATCTGTATGCTGAGCCAACAACGATGTGCTTATATATACTGAAATGGAAAGTTAGAATGTCTACATACATTGCTAAACCAATTCAGCATATCAATATACAATATCACCACATCTGTTGTAGGATTCTTTAGTTTAGGTTGGATGGCTCCTATAAATCACATATTTACAATGATCAAGATAAAAAGTTCATGACCATCCTCTGGCTATATATCTTTTGAACTTCCAGGTGAAATTCTCGAGAGTCTTTCGGCGCATTTTATGTTGGTGCATCGCCTATCATCGTGCTTATTATATATTCAAGGTAATCAATATTTGCATTTATCTACGTTATCGTTTGCAACTTACTCTTCATGAAGCATAGTCCGGTTACTCCTTTCCATTTTCTATGAACCTTCTTGCGTAATTTACGCTAGTGCGCCACCCATTTATCTAAAAAGACTCGAACCAGGTGTAACAATAAAACTTTTTGCATTTTACTCCTAGAAAAAGAAAAACTTTATTTGCGGCTACAGATACCGACCTTAAGTCTCTAAGTACCTATTTAGTTCAATTATTTTTCCTGCTCTGTATCATAGCTAACAGAGAAATTTCACCATATCGTCAAATTTTTGTGAGGTTACAAAGCGAGCTATGGATCCAGAAGAACACTTTTATTTTCTACTCCTTGATGATCTACTCCTTGATGATCTAGAGCAAGAAAATGGTGATGTCGATGACTTTGAGGACGAAAATAACAAATCAGATGTCACTGATGTGGTATGTCAATGATCTCTCTTTTTATATTTTCGTTTATTATTTTAATTTGTCTGGGTTAATAACGCGATACTCATCCAGTAAGGAAAGAATTGTGGCCTGAAAACTTTTTGGTTGCAATCTACATAGCACGGGTTCGAATACGGATACGTGATACGATACGGATTCGTGGATTCGCAATTTTCCAAAAACCTAGGATACGGGATACGTTTTTATATCGATTTTAAATTAACTAAATATGAATATATATTAAGGCATACATACCAATGAACAATAATATAAATAAATAATGCCATTATGTTATATATTAAATGCACTTTCAAACTTTTGAGTGCCGTAATTTTTTAGAGAAAGAGAGGATGCGTCGATTCGAGAGAGGTTGGTGAGACATTCACATGTCTGAGTGAATCCGAAAGACTCCGAGAGTTTCGGACTCCGATACGTGATCGGGGACGATTCGTAAGACATATACAAGTATTTGTGCTTCATTGGTTGCAATAGGATCCCTAGAATGGAAAGACGCCTAGGTTAATTTTGAAATAGTATTAATTTTTAATGTTCATGCAATTTTCCACTATTGTTGACAACGATAATAAAAGGATCATATAGTTTTGTTCCATAGAATAAATTCATGGGACTTGGGGAACCAATACCCTAATTTCTTTCTACATAAATTTCTATGCTAGTTGTTACTATAGATTTTAACTTTCGCTTTTTCTCATATCTTGAAATTTTCATTTGTAATGATCAAATCCCTGGAATGGAAAGGCGCCTAGGTTTCAATTTGAAATAGAATTAGTTTGTAGCATTTCAGTAATTCCCTCCAGTTGTTGGAAAGATAAGAAAGAAAGAGATAGTTTTGTTCCTTGAATAAATTCATGGGTCTTGGGGAACTAATATCTTAATTTCTTCCTATAATAATCTATAAACTAGTCGTTACCATAGATCTAAACATGGACTTTTCCATATAACATTTAAAAGTTTAGCTTTAATTTTTGTGATTTTAAGATATAGAAAGTCGAATTGACGGCAATGTAGTGTTACTAATTAGGTTCCTTATAGAAAGATGTACATATTATGAGAGAGGTAACTATTAACGTGCTGAAAGGAGCGTTCTTCCTATATAAGGAGGATAGAAGGATTTATACTAAACTAACTAAAAAAATGGCATGCATGTCTCACATTTCCATTTCCATATTGTCAAGTATTAAAATAAAATGGAGTGGTATAAGGAAATCATGAAAAAGAAAAACTATCGAAGGTTGGATTTTAACAAAAGAACATAAAATGATTGGCATTACAATTGTAAATAATTGAGCATATCCTCTTCTTAGGAAATTAAGGACCTCCTTGCTTTAGTATTTTGCTAATATTTTTCTAAATATCATTTTTCTGTAATGTTGAATATCTTTTCTTAAAAGTTAAATATACATTATACTAATTTATTACCTTGATCAGGGAGACATCAGTGCGAACTCTGAGAGCGACGTAGCCAAGAACTTAGCGGATATTCTCTCACAGGAAATGGTGACCTGCTCTAAGCTCCCTGATGGTGAACAAGATGGGGTAATTCCTAGCCCCACTAACCGAACTTCGTAGCAAAATATGTTCAACGGTCGATAACAGACATATATTTTTCTACATATCATAATTATTTGATGCATATTAATTATATTCTGAGCTGAAACTAAGATAGTAATGTTATTTTCAATACTCAAGCGCATCAACTACGTAACGTTATTCAACAATTACATATACAATATTCCACATATTTTGTTTCTCGTATCACATGCATGCAATAGAATTTCAAAATCATTGTTACAATCACATGTTTATTCAAGTAACTAATTGATGTTATGTGAAAATTAAGGGAAAAAACTAAAACAGCGATCTTACAGAAATACTAGTTGACGGCTTGTTCTAATCTAGAAATATATATCTTCAGACTTGTTGCTTTGATTAAAAACAATAATAAATAATACAATTCTTAATTATTTTATAAGATGTACTAGCGATATAACTTATGTTCACTAATCTATTATAAATAGATAAAAACACCAAGATATTAACAACTCGCATGAACTATATTAATCCCTCTGTCTCATACGTTCAAAAAGCATCAAATACTTGGAAGTTTTTCTCCCTAATTAAGTAAGATTTGATAAGAATTCAACTTAAGGGTAAAATATATTCTAACAAAAAATATATGGTATAGTGTTACTACCTCCAGCATTCACATAAACCAAGCCTTAAAGCATGAACTATAAGAAGAAGAACAGTCTAAGATGTTTAATGTGTCATTTGAAATACTTTCATCGAACGCCGCAATACTACAAATCACAGCTGTCTTCCTCATTCTGTGAAGGGGCCTGATCCTTGTAGTTTATCAAGGAATACATAATATACAAGGGATACTTGTATTATACATATTTTTCAATTCATACATAAAGTAATAGGTATGTCAAAGTTTTCTTATCATTATGTAGATTTTAGTGCATATACTTTTAGTTGTTATTTCTATGTTCAACTGTTCAAATAGTTAGATATTGAAACTGATTAAGCTCGATGTATATTTTTATATTTTGATGAGAAAAATACTAGATATGTGCCTCACAAAGTACTTTTTGCGCAGATGCAAGTTGATTTTGCAGATGAAGCTACCAATGATGATGGTCAAGACAATGAGCCAGTTGGAAACGACTACATTGAATTTAATGACCTCTTCCGTTGATTAGATTGTTGAGGCCAACTTCAAAATTGAAAGGCTTATCATTATTGATATCATTTAAGGTGTCTTATATTTGAAGTTACAATATAATAAATAAAGTTATAAACATTACCAATTTATGCATTGAAAGAATGATGTAGTCCATTACGATTGATTGAACTGATTTCTCTTGAAGGCATTATTTATTGAATGATGTATTTTAGAAAGTTGTGGTTTTCATATGTGTTCTTGTCTAGCGATAACAGAGAATATACTTGGCAAAGCCTACAAAACTAAATCATAAGCTAAAATCAAAGTCTCTCCTTTGTCTGTAAACACATAGTCAATAGACTCTAGACAACATGGCAACACAAACAATCCCTCACCCCCAACCCCCAACCCCGGTTCCCACCCGCAAATGCACTAGATATTAACCTCTTCCGTATACTCTCATTTAATATTTCTTGTTTTCTTCACGTTGAGTTAAAATACAAAATAGCTAATCACTTCCAAAAATCAAATACCTTCCCAATATTCTAATATCATCAACAAAATCTGAAAACCCTAAGAATTTATATTATATAGATAGCACATTGCCAATGCGAAGTCGATTTTCTTCGACCAAGATTCATAAGCATTCACAAATAGTGTTAGATGTGCCTTGAATTATGTGATCCGTATCCGCATTACTTATGACCATGACCTATTGGTCTATCTGCCGAATTTGTATTAAGCTCTACAGTTAAGCCCATAAAGTTATTTGAACTCTTTTTGATGGCAAGCCCGAAGGGCAAGCCGACGCCATGGACTACAGGCTTGTCCCTTAGAAGAGTCGAGCCCAATCCCATAAGCCCATAAAGTTCGAACCTTGTTTGATGCGACGGTCTCTGAAGGACCTTACATGAGGTGCACATATTTGAAGTGTGAGTGTGTGGAATTTTGTAATATCTCATTGAGAAATAAGGTAGCCACCTTTTGGTTTTTGTGTAAGATTTGAGGTCTGTTTTGGGATTAGTGTTTGAGAGTTCACCATCATTGTAACTTAACACTTTTTTCAATTATAGTATATTGCTCCTCTTTCGTCCGAGGACGTAGGTCGGATTGGTAAAAGCTCATTGAATTTATATGTGGTATGTTTCATTTTAATTTGTGCATGTTCTCTTTAACATGTTATATTACTTCATGGTTTGTTGAGACAATAGCATAAAAACATATTGGTAAATTCTTTAGATTGCATTATAATTATTGGTAAATGAAATGTCTCATCTTTGAAATCGTTTTATTAATTTTAGGCTTACTTTAAAAAACTACCAAATGTTTTGGCCTAATTACGAGAAACTATCAAATTCTTGTTAAATATACAAGAAACTACCACAAAAGTTTCAAAAATTATGAAAAACTACCATAAATAAGGTGCCACGTCAGCAATAATTACAAAAAACTACCAAAAATTTCAAAGCATGGTGGTTTCTCATAATTTTGAAAGAATTTAGTAGTTTCTCCTAACAAAGACAAAATTTAGTAGTTCTTTAGAATTAAGCCTAAATTTTAATATACAAGAAAATTGATTGCTCCCAAATATCTGAAATTGCTTATAAACCAAATCCTAAATTTTGCCATATCAACTACTTTACTCAGTTTATTTCTAAATTTTCCCCAAAAGAAAACAAAGATACGCTTCCATATATTGAAATGGAAAGTTAGAATGTAAAGGTAATTGGCTAAACCAATTCGGTATATAGCGTGTCTATAAAAGAATTTTATATTTAATTTCATTGCATGGTTCCTATCGATTACCACGAATCAAAATAAAAAGTTTGTGAACATGTTCCAACTATATATATTTTATTCATCTCCCATTGAAAATCTTCATAGTCTTTCTGCACAATTTATGTTAGTGCATCACCTATCATCTTGTCGATTTCATATTCAATGCAAATGATTTTTATATTTTCAAAAATCTTAAAACTTTTGCAACAAGAATAGTGATACATTGTCCATATGCAACTTACTCTACATGAAGCATAATCTATTTACTCCCTTCCAATTTCTATAAAATCTTATCGCCTAATTTTCATTCGTGCACCATCCATAAACCTTAAAACCCTAGAACCTAATGCGGCTACATATACCAACCTTAAGTCTATAAATACCTATTCAGTCAAATTGTTTTTCTACCATAGCTAGGAGAAAGACTTTTGTATAATTTCAGATTTTTGTGTGGTCATATATGAGCTATGGATCCAGAAGAATACTTCTATTTTCTATTCCTTGGCCAGGAGCAAGAAAATGAAAGGCGTCTAGGTTTAAATTTAAAATAGAATTAGTTTCCAACAACTTAGTAGTTTCCCTATGTCGTTGAAAGGATAACAAAGGATCAAATAGTTTTGCTCAATCAACTAATTTCAAGGGACTTAGAAGATTAATATCATGATTTCTTTCTATATTAATTTATAGGCAAGTTGTTACAACAGATCTAAACATAGGCATTTCATACAATCTTTAATAGTTTAGCCTTAATTTTTGTAATTTTAATATTTAGAAATTACATCGGCGATGGCAATTGTTAAAGTAAAATGGAGCCGGTAGAAAAACAAGGAAATCATGAATATGAAAATTTACTGAATGTTGGAACTATGTGTGTGTGCGCGCGCGTAGAGTTTAGATCTGTAAGGACAGGGTTCATGTTTTTCCAAATTCATGAACTTTTTTGTGGGACGTCTGATCGACGACCATTTTCGATTAAGTTCATCGACACATCTTAGATAGTGTATATTTACAAAATCACGATGTTTGGAAGTGTATACATATGCATAAACATGCGGACTTAATTCAGCCATAGAATTTTTATAACTTTCAAACTTAGCATATGTGAAACACTTCCAAACAACATGATTTTCTACACATACACTATCTGAGGTGTATTAATCAACTTGATCGAAATGGGTCATCGATCGGACGCTGGACAAAAAAGTCCGTGAATTTGAAAAACACAAGTCTGCCCTAACGGATCTAAATTGCGCGTGCACGAGCATGATTGGGATTATAATTGTATATAATTAAGCAATATCCTTGTTTAAGGAAAATAAGAACTCCCTAGTCTAGGCATTTTGCAAATACTTTTTAAGTATCATTTTCTGTCATGTTATATATCCTTTCCCAAAGTTAAATTATTCCTTGTGATTCCTAATATATTGCCTTGATCATGAGGTCATTAATGGGACCTCTCAGAGCGACATAGCCAAGAAGTTAATGGATTTTCTCACACTAGATATGGAGATCGACACCAAGATTGGGGCAATTCTTTGCCCCAATAAGCATAATTTTAAACAATCTATGTTCGAAAATCACAACAGAACTATAATTTTTAATTTAACATAGTCATTTGATCAATATATTGACTAGATTTTTATCTTACACTTCAAGGTCAATGTTATTTTCAATACTCTAATATATCACTGCTTATTCCGTTCAACTATTAAAAATACATTTTCTGCATGTTTTGTTAATCCTGTAACATGCATGCAGTAAAACTTTGAAAGCATTTTTATAATCATATTTACTCAATTTTCATTTGTAATGATCAAATCCCTGGAATGGAAAGGCGCCTAGGTTTCAATTTGAAATAGAATTAGTTTGTAGCATTTCAGTAATTCCCTCCAGTTGTTGGAAAGATAAGAAAGAAAGAGATAGTTTTGTTCCTTGAATAAATTCATGGGTCTTGGGGAACTAATATCTTAATTTCTTCCTATAATAATCTATAAACTAGTCGTTACCATAGATCTAAACATGGACTTTTCCATATAACATTTAAAAGTTTAGCTTTAATTTTTGTGATTTTAAGATATAGAAAGTCGAATTGACAGCAATGTAGTGTTACTAATTAGGTTCCTTATAGAAAGATGTACATATTATGAGAGAGGTAACTATTAACGTGCTGAAAGGAGCGTTCTTCCTATATAAGGAGGATAGAAGGATTTATACTAAACTAACTAAAAAAATGGCATGCATGTCTCACATTTCCATTTCCATATTGTCAAGTATTAAAATAAAATGGAGTGGTATAAGGAAATCATGAAAAAGAAAAACTATCGAAGGTTGGATTTTAACAAAAGAACATAAAATGATTGGCATTACAATTGTAAATAATTGAGTATATCCTCTTCTTAGGAAATTAAGGACCTCCTTGCTTTAGTATTTTGCTAATATTTTTCTAAATATCATTTTTCTGTAATGTTGAATATCTTTTCTTAAAAGTTAAATATACATTATACTAATTTATTACCTTGATCAGGGAGACATCAGTGCGAACTCTGAGAGCGACGTAGCCAAGAACTTAGCGGATATTCTCTCACAGGAAATGGTGACCTGCTCTAAGCTCCCTGATGGTGAACAAGATGGGGTAATTCCTAGCCCCACTAACCGAACTTCGTAGCAAAATATGTTCAACGGTCGATAACAGACATATATTTTTCTACATATCATAATTATTTGATGCATATTAATTATATTCTGAGCTGAAACTAAGATAGTAATGTTATTTTCAATACTCAAGCGCATCAACTACGTTTTATTAATTTTAGGCTTACTTTAAAAAACTACCAAATGTTTTGGCCTAATTACGAGAAACTATCAAATTCTTGTTAAATATACAAGAAACTACCACAAAAGTTTCAAAAATTATGAAAAACTACCATAAATAAGGTGCCACGTCAGCAATAATTACAAAAAACTACCAAAAATTTCAAAGCATGGTGGTTTCTCGTAATTTTGAAAGAATTTAGTAGTTTCTCCTAACAAAGACAAAATTTAGTAGTTCTTTAGAATTAAGCCTAAATTTTAATATACAAGAAAATTGATTGCTCCCAAATATCTGAAATTGCTTATAAACCAAATCCTAAATTTTGCCATATCAACTACTTTACTCAGTTTATTTCTAAATTTTCCCCAAAAGAAAACAAAGATACGCTTCCATATATTGAAATGGAAAGTTAGAATGTAAAGGTAATTGGCTAAACCAATTCGGTATATAGCGTGTCTATAAAAGAATTTTATATTTAATTTCATTGCATGGTTCCTATCGATTACCACGAATCAAAATAAAAAGTTTGTGAACATGTTCCAACTATATATATTTTATTCATCTCCCATTGAAAATCTTCATAGTATTTCTGCATAATTTATGTTAGTGCATCACCTATCATCTTGTCGATTTCATATTCAATGCAAATGATTTTTATATTTTCAAAAATCTTAAAACTTTTGCAACAAGAATAGTGATACATTGTCCATATGCAACTTACTCTACATGAAGCATAATCTATTTACTCCCTTCCAATTTCTATAAAATCTTATCGCCTAATTTTCATTCGTGCACCATCCATAAACCTTAAAACCCTAGAACCTAATGCGGCTACATATACCAACCTTAAGTCTATAAATACCTATTCAGTCAAATTGTTTTTCTACCATAGCTAGGAGAAAGACTTTTGTATAATTTCAGATTTTTGTGTGGTCATATATGAGCTATGGATCCAGAAGAATACTTCTATTTTCTATTCCTTGGCCAGGAGCAAGAAAATGAAAGGCGTCTAGGTTTAAATTTAAAATAGAATTAGTTTCCAACAACTTAGTAGTTTCCCTATGTCGTTGAAAGGATAACAAAGGATCAAATAGTTTTGCTCAATCAACTAATTTCAAGGGACTTAGAAGATTAATATCATGATTTCTTTCTATATTAATTTATAGGCAAGTTGTTACAACAGATCTAAACATAGGCATTTCATACAATCTTTAATAGTTTAGCCTTAATTTTTGTAATTTTAATATTTAGAAATTACATCGGCGATGGCAATTGTTAAAGTAAAATGGAGCCGGTAGAAAAACAAGGAAATCATGAATATGAAAATTTACTGAATGTTGGAACTATGTGTGTGTGCGCGCGCGTAGAGTTTAGATCTGTAAGGACAGGGTTCATGTTTTTCCAAATTCATGAACTTTTTTGTGGGACGTCTGATCGACGACCATTTTCGATTAAGTTCATCGACACATCTTAGATAGTGTATATTTACAAAATCACGATGTTTGGAAGTGTATACATATGCATAAACATGCGGACTTAATTCAGCCATAGAATTTTTATAACTTTCAAACTTAGCATATGTGAAACACTTCCAAACAACATGATTTTCTACACATACACTATCTGAGGTGTATTAATCAACTTGATCGAAATGGGTCATCGATCGGACGCTGGACAAAAAAGTCCGTGAATTTGAAAAACACAAGTCTGCCCTAACGGATCTAAATTGCGCGTGCACGAGCATGATTGGGATTATAATTGTATATAATTAAGCAATATCCTTGTTTAAGGAAAATAAGAACTCCCTAGTCTAGGCATTTTGCAAATACTTTTTAAGTATCATTTTCTGTCATGTTATATATCCTTTCCCAAAGTTAAATTATTCCTTGTGATTCCTAATATATTACCTTGATCATGAGGTCATTAATGGGACCTCTCAGAGCGACATAGCCAAGGAGTTAATGGATTTTCTCACACTAGATATGGAGATCGACACCAAGATTGGGGCAATTCTTTGCCCCAATAAGCATAAATTTAAACAATCTATGTTCGAAAATCACAACAGAACTATAATTTTTAATTTAACATAGTCATTTGATCAATATATTGACTAGATTTTTATCTTACACTTCAAGGTCAATGTTATTTTCAATACTCTAATATATCACTGCTTATTCCGTTCAACTATTAAAAATACATTTTCTGCATGTTTTGTTAATCCTGTAACATGCATGCAGTAAAACTTTGAAAGCATTTTTATAATCATATTTACTCAATTTTCATTTGTAATGATCAAATCCCTGGAATGGAAAGGCGCCTAGGTTTCAATTTGAAATAGAATTAGTTTGTAGCATTTCAGTAATTCCCTCCAGTTGTTGGAAAGATAAGAAAGAAAGAGATAGTTTTGTTCCTTGAATAAATTCATGGGTCTTGGGGAACTAATATCTTAATTTCTTCCTATAATAATCTATAAACTAGTCGTTACCATAGATCTAAACATGGACTTTTCCATATAACATTTAAAAGTTTAGCTTTAATTTTTGTGATTTTAAGATATAGAAAGTCGAATTGACAGCAATGTAGTGTTACTAATTAGGTTCCTTATAGAAAGATGTACATATTATGAGAGAGGTAACTATTAACGTGCTGAAAGGAGCGTTCTTCCTATATAAGGAGGATAGAAGGATTTATACTAAACTAACTAAAAAAATGGCATGCATGTCTCACATTTCCATTTCCATATTGTCAAGTATTAAAATAAAATGGAGTGGTATAAGGAAATCATGAAAAAGAAAAACTATCGAAGGTTGGATTTTAACAAAAGAACATAAAATGATTGGCATTACAATTGTAAATAATTGAGTATATCCTCTTCTTAGGAAATTAAGGACCTCCTTGCTTTAGTATTTTGCTAATATTTTTCTAAATATCATTTTTCTGTAATGTTGAATATCTTTTCTTAAAAGTTAAATATACATTATACTAATTTATTACCTTGATCAGGGAGACATCAGTGCGAACTCTGAGAGCGACGTAGCCAAGAACTTAGCGGATATTCTCTCACAGGAAATGGTGACCTGCTCTAAGCTCCCTGATGGTGAACAAGATGGGGTAATTCCTAGCCCCACTAACCGAACTTCGTAGCAAAATATGTTCAACGGTCGATAACAGACATATATTTTTCTACATATCATAATTATTTGATGCATATTAATTATATTCTGAGCTGAAACTAAGATAGTAATGTTATTTTCAATACTCAAGCGCATCAACTACGTTTTATTAATTTTAGGCTTACTTTAAAAAACTACCAAATGTTTTGGCCTAATTACGAGAAACTATCAAATTCTTGTTAAATATACAAGAAACTACCACAAAAGTTTCAAAAATTATGAAAAACTACCATAAATAAGGTGCCACGTCAGCAATAATTACAAAAAACTACCAAAAATTTCAAAGCATGGTGGTTTCTCGTAATTTTGAAAGAATTTAGTAGTTTCTCCTAACAAAGACAAAATTTAGTAGTTCTTTAGAATTAAGCCTAAATTTTAATATACAAGAAAATTGATTGCTCCCAAATATCTGAAATTGCTTATAAACCAAATCCTAAATTTTGCCATATCAACTACTTTACTCAGTTTATTTCTAAATTTTCCCCAAAAGAAAACAAAGATACGCTTCCATATATTGAAATGGAAAGTTAGAATGTAAAGGTAATTGGCTAAACCAATTCGGTATATAGCGTGTCTATAAAAGAATTTTATATTTAATTTCATTGCATGGTTCCTATCGATTACCACGAATCAAAATAAAAAGTTTGTGAACATGTTCCAACTATATATATTTTATTCATCTCCCATTGAAAATCTTCATAGTCTTTCTGCACAATTTATGTTAGTGCATCACCTATCATCTTGTCGATTTCATATTCAATGCAAATGATTTTTATATTTTCAAAAATCTTAAAACTTTTGCAACAAGAATAGTGATACATTGTCCATATGCAACTTACTCTACATGAAGCATAATCTATTTACTCCCTTCCAATTTCTATAAAATCTTATCGCCTAATTTTCATTCGTGCACCATCCATAAACCTTAAAACCCTAGAACCTAATGCGGCTACATATACCAACCTTAAGTCTATAAATACCTATTCAGTCAAATTGTTTTTCTACCATAGCTAGGAGAAAGACTTTTGTATAATTTCAGATTTTTGTGTGGTCATATATGAGCTATGGATCCAGAAGAATACTTCTATTTTCTATTCCTTGGCCAGGAGCAAGAAAATGAAAGGCGTCTAGGTTTAAATTTAAAATAGAATTAGTTTCCAACAACTTAGTAGTTTCCCTATGTCGTTGAAAGGATAACAAAGGATCAAATAGTTTTGCTCAATCAACTAATTTCAAGGGACTTAGAAGATTAATATCATGATTTCTTTCTATATTAATTTATAGGCAAGTTGTTACAATAGATCTAAACATAGGCATTTCATACAATCTTTAATAGTTTAGCCTTAATTTTTGTAATTTTAATATTTAGAAATTACATCGGCGATGGCAATTGTTAAAGTAAAATGGAGCCGGTAGAAAAACAAGGAAATCATGAATATGAAAATTTACTGAATGTTGGAACTATGTGTGTGTGCGCGCGCGTAGAGTTTAGATCTGTAAGGACAGGGTTCATGTTTTTCCAAATTCATGAACTTTTTTGTGGGACGCCTGATCGACGACCATTTTCGATTAAGTTCATCGACACATCTTAGATAGTGTATATTTACAAAATCACGATGTTTGGAAGTGTATACATGTGCATAAACATGCGGACTTAATTCAGCCATAGAATTTTAATAACTTTCAAACTTAGCATATGTGAAACACTTCCAAACAACATGATTTTCTACACATACACTATCTGAGGTGTATTAATCAACTTGATCGAAATGGGTCATCGATCGGACGCTGGACAAAAAAGTCCGTGAATTTGAAAAACACAAGTCTGCCCTAACGGATCTAAATTGCACGTGCACGAGCATGATTGGGATTATAATTGTATATAATTAAGCAATATCCTTGTTTAAGGAAAATAAGAACTCCCTAGTCTAGGCATTTTGCAAATACTTTTTAAGTATCATTTTCTGTCATGTTATATATCCTTTCCCAAAGTTAAATTATTCCTTATGATTCCTAATATATTGCCTTGATCATGAGGTCATTAATGGGACCTCTCAGAGCGACATAGCCAAGGAGTTAATGGATTTTCTCACACTAGATATGGAGATCGACACCAAGATTGGGGCAATTCTTTGCCCCAATAAGCATAATTTTAAACAATCTATGTTCGAAAATCACAACAGAACTATAATTTTTAATTTAACATAGTCATTTGATCAATATATTGACTAGATTTTTATCTTACACTTCAAGGTCAATGTTATTTTCAATACTCTAATATATCACTGCTTATTCCGTTCAACTATTAAAAATACATTTTCTGCATGTTTTGTTAATCCTGTAACATGCATGCAGTAAAACTTTGAAAGCATTTTTATAATCATATTTACTCAAGTAGCTAATCAATGATATCTAGTAAGAAAGTAAGAAACTAAAACAGTAAACTCATAGAGAAACTCGATAGCAGATTGTAGCAAATCTAGAATCGATATTGACTTGTTTTGGTAAAAAATTAAAAATTACTAAACAATACAATTGTTAGTTGCTTCAATAGAGATATTAAGACAATAAAGATTACGTGTGATTACGAATCTAATGATAACTTGCATAAACCATATATCTCTTTGTGACATATATCCTAAAAGCATGATATTTTGCGAAGGAAAATGCCTTATTCACTTGTTGTTAACAAGATTTGTAAAGAATTTGACTTAAGAGGGGAATATCTTATTTTGCCAAATGAAATAAGGCATAATGCTTCTGCTTCCAACATTCATATACTCAAGTCCTATAAAACTATAAGAAGAAATCTAGTCTAAGATGTAGAGTGTGTGATTTACAAACATTCGTAAATCATTGCTACAAATCAACACTTCTCTTCATCTTTCTGTGAAGGGGCTTGATCCTGATATTTTAGCACCAAATACTTGAATGGAGTTATTTTAAAGGTTCATATCCTCTTTTTTTGCTGTTTATAGCTAAAGAATACATGAACTTTTTGTTGATATTTCTATATTGAAGTGTCTAAGTTGAAAGCACTAAACCTATGTCTCACAAAAGATTTTATTTCGTGAGGATGCAGGTTGAGTTTGCAGATGAAGTCGCTGCCGTTGAAGATCAAGACGATGAACCAGTCGGAGACGACTACATCGAACTCAACGATCTTCTTGATGATTAGATTGTTTAGGCCAATTATAAACTTGAAAGGGTATGTCGTTAGTGATATTACCCAAGGCCTCGTTAATTTGAAATCACATTCTGATAAATAAAGTAAAAACCTCACCGATTTATGCGTGTGTTTGATCGAATTGCAATGCTGAATGATACATTGTAGAAATTTGTGTAATTTGTCCTAAACATTTCATCTTTTCTCCATTTAATGATGAAACAATCAATCACCTCTAAATTTCAAAACCCTAGGAATCGAATTCTATCAAGATAGCATACTGCCCATGCAAAATCAATATTTTTTCAATCAAAATTCATAAGAAATCACAAACAACATTAGAACATGCGAAAAAAATTCTTCAGATATACATTAAATTTCAACAAACAGCAGTTATGATGCAAAATAGGAACTTGATATTTGAAATGATGCAGGATCGAAATCACATACCAATGGCAGCAGAAGCTACAGTGTTTTCGATTGCTATATAAAAAGATTGATGAAATTCTTTTGAGAAATTTTTTCTAAAGAGATTTGATTTGAGAGCAAAGTTTTTTTTCCTCTCAAAATTTTTATGTCCCCTTGGCCTTTTCTTCCATTTTGGAAATTGCGGGAAAGCTTGGAGCACCGTGGGCCTCAAGTGGGCCAACCCAAGAAAATACTTTTACAATAGGCCTCCATCTTATCTGGCCCGATTCATTGCCTCTGAAATAAGAAGATGCAGTACTGCAGCCAGTGCAGCCAGTAGTAGTAATAATAAGGGTAAATTGTCAAATAGCCTCCTGCCTGCTCGGGAGTTGTCTATAAACCCTTGATATTTTCAAAATTGTTGGAAAGGGCCTACAGTTCAACATCTCTGTGTAAAAAACTCCTGGGCCGCATTTCATTTAGGCCTTTATTCTCTCCAACTGCTTAGATATTACAGACAACTGCTTTAGATATTACAGGAAACTTTGTACACATTACAGACAGCTAGTATAAAGAGGGTTTTAATTGGGCTCAGGGTGCCAATGAGTATCGGTTCGGTTGGTATAGGCACTTCCCTTTTAGGGAGAGTACGGGATTGAACCCCAGGAACCCAAGAGTGGAAGTGGTTACAAATTAACGCTTTCAGTACAAATTTGTGTCCCTTGGGTGCATGTGTAGTGTGTGTGTTGTGTGCATAGGTTAAGGCTCACTGATTCCAAAAAAGAGGGGGATGGGCTTATGGTTTTTTCACATGAGCAAAAGGCCCGGGGTTTTAAAATAAATTTGAAGCGGACCAGGGGCTTTTTGACAATTTACCCTAATAATAATGGCAATGATGATGTCTATGGTACAGATAATTTGATTAATTATTTCTCAAATTAATCTTCTAATCTGATATGGTTCACAGATTTGGAGGTTTTAGGGCAATCATTAAAGGTTTCCATAACTTTTTAAAGGCAGGAGTCATGGAATTGTAAAAAGCTTATGATCTTTCGATGGTTCACAAATTTTCCATAAGCAAGGGTTTTGATCGAGATATGATTATTTTTTATTTTCTCCTCCATCCTTATACTTGTGTCTCAGGTTATCTATAAGACCGTAACTGCATATCAGTCGAAATAGCCGCCTTTTGAATTGCAATAAGTTATAAAAGATAAAATTGCAAATATAGTTTCTTAAAAACAAATTGACCACCAAAATGGTGAGATAAAAGGAATACCAATATTGCATACAACCTTGACATATTGGCAAGATGCACACAAAAATAGTGGTCCAAAACAAGGTACTAAAATTGTGGCTGAGGGAACAAGGCTTGTGTCACATTTTGAGGGGCTCTGCATCTCTTCCCATAAAAAGAAATAAAATGAAACCACACTGCTTCTCCTTTTGCTTCTCTTATTGTATTATTATTGGTTTTTGAGAAAGTGAAAACAGACGTAAGCAAAATGCTTTAGATAGATACCTATTTTTAGGGTGGGGTTGGCATAAATATAGGATTTTTTTGATTGACACCCTTAGTATTAATCATATTAATACATACTAATTGAAAATGGGCTTTATAGATGAGTGGTAGACCATTTTTTATAACCAAATCAACTGTCAAATGTATATATTTTTTGGATCATGAGTATCAGGATGGACGATGTTGATTATCAAGTTTGGTTGTGGAGAGTTGAGTTTTTGCCTGGTCTAGAAAAGAAGTTCTCCCATTAGCCGTTTATAACGCTATTTCTCTTGTTTATTAGCTCTTGTTTTCTGTTATCTCTTCTTTAAATTGAGTTTAATCGTTTAACCACAATATCGATACTTTAGTATACGTTCTCTTATTTTAGTTGATGTTCTCGTTCGATACAGTGCTTCGTACAATTCAGGAACGATGGTTTGCTTTGCATTTTATCCATTGTTGTTTCATGGACTGGAGCTTTAAAAATACTTTTTTCTTTTTATGGAAAGAAATCACCGTGTCTTTATATAAAAATGGACGTCATTTGACTTTTGTTATAACTACACATTTGTGGGCACGAACTTGTCATAAACAGTTGACCCTAGCTCATGCTGTATAACTTGTTGGCCTAGGTGAGAAGAATGGACTTTAATTTTAAAATATTTACCGTAAGGATATGCAAAATTCTATTGCTAGATCAAGTCGAGAGCTGCCGTGCATTCATGAACGTAGAGCATATAGTAGATTCAGCCCACTCTGGTGCAAAGATCCCAAAACCGATTTACCCCAGGAACAACACTGAGCTCTGGTGTGCATCAACCAGCAACTCGAATCTGATCGCGATGGACGATTTGGCGCACGGGTAGAGCTCTCTTCCGATTTTTTTGGGATGATGATTTTGGTGAGACCATTTTGCAATATTCTCTGAATTCTAATTGAGATCGGCGGGAGTATTTTACAATATTGTCTGTGTTCTCAATCAAATTCTTGTGAGTAGGATTGTATGTCCCACTCAGTTCATCTAAGTAGGATATAATCCGATTCAGTTATCTGAGTAGGAACAAGACTATTTTGCAATAGTCTTTAATGTTCCCGTTCAATATTGTATTTCCCAAATTCTTTCTCTGTTTTATTTTCTCTAACCTTTTCAATTTGGTATGAGCTCTTCATATACAGAGAGTGAAAGTTCCTAAGGCTCTCGCCGTTAACCCGCAGCCAATGCGGAATCTAAAAATAATTTTTTTAAAGGCATTAGAAACTAAACCCCAAGAATCTACACCAAATACTTAAACTAGAAAAATAACAAAATAGAAATCACAACTTTTGTAGCATCTTCATTTGCTTCAATTGGGTTGAACTTTAGCATGTACTCAAGAGCTCCGGATCGCGCTTGCAAGTCGGTCCTCCCTCGTTGAAGATGATCCATCCGAGAGAACCGATCTAAACTCCAACTTCACCTAGTAAAGCAACCGACGCTCCACGGTAGCTAGGAATGGAGAGTGGGGATGGAGAAATTTTCCACTATAATTTTCTCTCAAATAAAAAACTCAAGGGAGCAAGTAAAGAAGAAGGAAAAGGAGGTGAGGAAACTTAGTCATGAGCAAGTGTATAAAGTATAAGAGAGTGAATAAAGAATAGAATGTCTTCAGAATTTTTTCACAACCATGCAAATAAAAAATCTCACAACATTTTGTAATAAACTAATGAAGCTTATTTCTCTCTACATGTCTTCAACTATGCTCAATACCACCTCACCCTCCACCTCATTTTATGAATATTCATAAATGAATATTCACAAATGAGGTGTCCATTTTCTAGAACAAATTCTGTATAAATACGGAATATAATCTGGTATACGTATTGAAATATATATACGCGTATCCGTATAAAAATACGAATAGCCAAGAGAGAAAATGAATAGTAAACAATAATACTAGAATACATATATTAAAAAATATATAAATTATTAAATCAAAACTTGATTTCATAATTCGGCTTAATCCTAAACTGGTAGTATTATCAACTGTCCGATTAAAGTCTGTGTAGCCTGTACACATATTTAATCGGACACATGTATGTACCAACATACATCGTCTACATCATATCGTCTGAACCGGGAAAACTCTCTGTGTGAGAGTCCTAAAAACTCGACAATACGCTGGCAGTGATTAATGGATAAATCTATAACCACAAGTTCGTCAGCGGCACTAGCTGTACGTAACGGCTATCCAGGTATTGAACAAAAGGAAGGCCGATGTGCAAACTCATCTGTAATCCTACAGAGCATGTCTGTGACAATCTCCAAACAGTCCGGTCTGTTCGTCTAAGAGTACCGCATATCAGTTCTAGGGGGTGGATAAAGTCAGACCCCCTAATACGTGATATTTTGTGTCGGTGTGAAGCCCATCACCCACTGAGAGATTACTGATCCAAATCAGTAAATCTCGTCCACCTTAGCCAAGGATTTCTGGTGATAGTCACCCGTGCACAGCGCGATATCTACCCCTAATACCGGGAGAGACGAATCCCTGACGATCTGCTCACTGCCTCCATATGACTCAGGATTGTACCCAACTAAAACCTGTTTGCATGACTTCTTTGAGCCATGATAGGGTAGTAATCAAAGCACAGTGAGAACTCACATGAGACAAATGACGATCTCAGGTCAACAGACTAACCTGTACTCATGTTACCTGAGAACTGCTATCTGACAATAGGTATAATACCATCTAGTATGTTCCCGGCGAGTTTGTCTAGTGTAACCCATAACCCAATAAGCACCTACATACTATTTTTGGTGACTAACCGACACCAATGGCTGTGAGACCGGCCATCGCCCCTCGTCGGAGTCAAGAAACGTATACACTAGTCTACTCTGGAATATCGATGCCCAGTCTTGATATTCCTATGACTAGGGACATTTAAGGATTTGCTTATGGACTACCCAGTTCTCACAAGTGTGATCGCCGCAGTAATCCTGATAGTCAAGCAAGAATACTATGAGCTCTATCAACATATAATAGCGATCTGTAGTACCACATAATACATATACATAATGATATAGATGAACCAGATAGCATACTATCATCTCGAGTAAGACTGTTCTACCCGTATAGGTCCTTCCTCAATCATCATAATCGCCTGCCTACGATTACAATAATTATCTTGAAGCCACTATATCCAACAATCTCCCATTTGCACTTAACGCTAATTATTGCGGTGTCGCATACTCACAGCTCGTGTGCTACCGAACACCCAACTTCTCTACTAATCAGTTTCGCAAAGTATGTTTGTGAAACGTTCGCGTTCGAGAAATAGCCTCAGTGAGTGGATCCGCTCCAATATTTTTATCTTTATCTCTCTATATCTCAACTTTGTGGAGAACGACTATCTCCCGAAATGAGCGATACTTGTTTTAGAACTCGTCTGGATATCTGATGGAACATTGTTCATAACATGAACACCAAATACAACAAGTTTCTTAGACTATATCCATTTACTGATGTAATCAGCATCCAGCGTCATGACCACATCAGTATCCTGCTTGGAAACCTATCCAACACACTGCACCTCAAAAGAGGGAAAACTATTAACTATGACAACCACTCTGTCATCCAGGTCATCTTGAAAGTCTGAAATGATAATCGCCTCCTTAAGGAGATTGCCGTTACCATATACCAAGAATATCCTCTTATGTTCATAACTGCTTCCCAATGTTTTTCCAGGATTGGATTAATATATGCTTATTACAGCCAATGCAAAAGCAATATCTGGTGTGGTATTTGACATCTAATTATTTAACTCAATTGCCTAAGAAAGTGATATGTCAATCATGCAAATCCTTCTTCTCATTAGTCTGAAGACATCTTTTTAGAGAGGGTGACTTCATCACCTACGGGTACACCACCATGCCAGGAGTCCATTCTAAAACACTTTAGAATAGTGTCAAAATACTCGAATTAGGCTAGATCTAAAACCATAGATCTAGTCATCAGAATCCCTGATATTTTGTCCAGATCCTATGTGGAGAAACACATGTGACAACCACTGTATAACCGATCGTAGTATATGAACATCACTTTTTATCAGGAGTACGTCATCCAAATACCAAGACATCACTTCCTACTGTAAGTCCATGCTACCCTTCCCCGGTACTTACGGGGTTGCGGAATTGGTGAAAAACGATTTTCAAGAGGGTGGTAACATGGACTACCAATACGGATCTTTGTTAAACTACTAACTAACAACCTAACAAGAGTTTACCTACTCGGTTAGGGGGCTATACCTTTCTTGAACTCCTTCGTCTTCGACTCCTCCCGGTGTACGGATCGGCCTCACCTCGTCGTCTCCTTGCGCCGAAGATGGATCCACCCGAAAGCTTCTACCTTTGGCTTCTTCTTCGAAATTTGAAGAAACTAGATCACTTAGCTTGCTAGGCCTTGTGAACTAGAATGAGTAGAGGAATGTTTTGGTGTCTTTTTATCTCTAAGGCAATGAGTCTCAACACATGAGAATGGTTTGCCTTGAGGTAGAGAGAGCAAGAGGAAGAGGGAGAGCTTGAGAATGAGAGAGCTCAAGAGAGAACAAGCAAATGATAGAATGAACCATATTCATCTCATTCTCACCTCTCATAATCCAAAGCCATCATAACCAATAATAGCAATCAAGTATTATGTAAATAGTTTAAGTCAAAATGACTATATCATTTCATGCACTCATTTTGCATAAATAAACAAGCAAGCAAAAGTCTTTGCCATGGAATGATAGCCATTGTCATGATGATGGTCAACTAGTCCAACCTAGTCAACCGGTCAACAAAGTCAACAAGTCAACAAAGTCAACCCCTCAACAACCATGTCACTATAATACTTAATTAATATTAATGTTAATCATATATCTTATTCTCATTAGGGTTAAGCAAAAGTCAATGGTCAACAGTCAACTGTCAACAGTCAACAGTCAACAACCCCAATGAGAATACTCTGCCTCTGTCTCTCTGTCAACTGTGCATACACACCCGCATCCGCGTTCCGAGGAACACGAATACAAACGAGATAAAACCAATCCCAAAACGTACACTAGGATCTGGCTTAAACTAAAGCCCGCTAGTGTTAACTGTCCGGACACTGTACGTGCACAAGTGCACGGATGTGACCGAACCCTGTCGCAAAACCATGCGACCTCTACTCTTTTGCCTAAAGGCGAATAGTTTTCTGTGTGGGACTCTAAAGACTCGACACTACGCTGGCAGTGGGTTTAGCCACAGACCGCAAGCGGCACTAGCTGTGCGTAACGGTCCCCAGGTAGATGCCGACAAGAAGACTGATGAGGTGAAACCCATCTGAACTCCTACTGAGCCTGAATGTGACAATCTCCATACAGTCCGGTGTTCGTCTGATACATCGCATGGTGGGCCTAGGGGGCGGTAAACGTCAGTCCCCCAATAGCGGTACAAGTCGTGTCGGAGTGAAGCCCAGAACACCCTGAGATAACACTGGAAACCTACCAGTATATCTCGCTTGCCCTGGCCAGGGACTACTCGTGTAATGGCTCTCCTAGACACAGCGCGATGTCAACCCCCAATACCGGGAGAGACGAATCCTGTCTAACCGTCACTGCCTCCAAGTGCTTCGGGACTGCACCCAAAAACTACCTGTTTGCACGACTCCTTTGAGCCGTGGTAGGGTAGTAATCAAAGTACAGTGGGAACACACTCGAGGCGAAGTGACAGTGTCAAGTCAGCGGACTAAGCTGTACTCATGTCACCTGGGAATTGATAATTGACGATAGGTATAGTACCAACCAACAGTTTCCGACGAGTCCTGTCCAGTGTACTCGTAACCCAACGAGCACCCGCATACTATGTCCAGTACGACGTACTGATGGCTGTGGGACAGACCATCTCCCACACTGGGATGAGAAGCGCATACGCTAGTCTACTCCGGAGTATCGATGCCCTGTCTCGATAGTCCTGCGACTAGGGACCTGCATAAGGATGTGCTTATAGATTACCCAGCCCCCACTAGTGTGACTGCCATCACAACGCTGGTAATCAAGCAAAGATCCTAAGGGCTCCACTAATATGTATAGGTGATATACTAAAATAAACACATGTACACATTGAAGTAGAAACAAACCAAGTAGCATACTACTATATTGAGCAAGATTGTTTATACAAGGTGAATATCCCAAGCTTCCATTAAGTAATATACAAACTAGTATGATACAGTAATGGCCTCTAGGGCATATACACTAACAATCTCCCACTTGCACTAAGGCCATGTACTGGCGTATCGAAGACCTATCATCTCGATCAGCCGCTCGAAGTGAGTCTGGGGTAAGGCCTTTGTGAGTGGATCAGCAGTGTTATCTTCCGTAGAAACTCTTCGAACCTCGATCTCCTGGCGACCCACGATCTTCCTAATCAGGTAATACCGCCTTAAGATGTGTCTGGACTTCTGATGGGACCTTGGTTCCTTCGCTAAAGCTATAGCCCTGTTGTTGTCGCAATACAGAGGTATTGGATCAACAATGGACGGAACCACCTGAAGTTCAGTTAAGAACTTCCTTACCCAGACAGTTTCTTTTGCGGCATCTGCAGCAGCGATATATTCCGCTTCCATCGTGGAGTCAGCAACAGTTTCCTGTTTGGAACCCTTCCAACACACCGCCCCTCCATTGAGGGTAAAGACATAACCCGACATGGACTTGGAATCATTCTTGTCACTTTGGAAGCTGGAGTCAGCAAAGGTCTCGATCTGGAGGTCTTTTCCGCCATACACCAAGAACATTTCCTTAGTCCTTCTCAAGTACTTGAGAATGTTCTTTACTGCTATCCAATGTTTCTCCCCAGGGTTTGACTGATACCGGCTTACCACACTCAGTGCATAAGCTACATCTGGTCTGATACACAACATCGCATACATTATAGAGCTTACCGCAGAAGCGTAGGGTATAATAGACATGCGATCCCTTTCCAAATCAGTCTTGGGAGACATCTCTTTGGAGAGGGTGATCCCGTGACAAGCCGGCAGATTACCGCGCTTGGAATCTTCCATACTGAATCTTTTCAGTATGGTGTTGATGTACCTGGATTGTGAGAGTCCCAGTATCCTTTTGGATCTGTCACGATAGATCCGGATCCCCAGAATGTATGAGGCATCACCCAGGTCTTTCATGGAGAACCTGTGTGACAAGAACCCCTTGACAGATTGTAGCATAGGAATGTCATTTCCTATTAAGAGAATGTCATCCACGTATAAAACGAGGAATACTACAGTTCTCGCTACAAATCTACTATAGATGCATGGTTCATCTGGATTTTTGATAAAGCCAAATTCCTTGACCGTCTCATCAAAACAGATGTTCCAACTCCGCGATGCCTGCTTTAGTCCATAGATGGACTTAAACAACTTGCACACCTTTCCGCTGCTCCCACTCTGAATGAAACCCTCTGGCTGGTCCATATAAATACACTCCTCTAAATTTCCATTTAGAAAAGCGGTCTTTACGTCCATCTGCCAAATCTCATAATCGTGGAAGGCAGTAATGGCAAGAAAGATCCGAATGGATTTCAGCATAGCTACTGGAGAAAAGGTCTCGTCATAGTCCAAACCAGGTCTTTGACGAAAACCCTTTGCAACCAATCTAGCTTTATAGGTCTCAACCTGTCCATCTACACCAATCTTCCTTTTGAAGATCCACTTGCATCCTACGGGTTTTACCCCATCTGGAGCAACGTCCAACGTCCATACTTTGTTGGTGTACATGGACTCCATTTCGGTCCGCATTGCATCCAGCCATTTTACCGAGTCAACGCTCTGAATGGCCTGCTGGAAGCTAGTCGGCTCATCATAATCTATGATGCAATCCTCTCTATCCCCGTCTATGAGAAAACCGTAGTATCTTTCGGGCGGATGAGACTGCCTACTACTCCTGCGGAGCGGCGTAGGAATGTCCTGATCTTTTGAACTCTCTGGTTCTACTAAGCTTTCAGTAATAGTCTGTGGTTCTGGAATTTCTTCCAGTTCTACTGCGCTCCCACTAATTCCCTTTTCTAAGAACTGGTGTTCTAGAAAGTGGGCATGACGAGAAACAAAAACCTTTTGTTCCTCTTCGCAGTAGAAGAAATATCCCTTGGAGTTCTTTGGATATCCCACAAACTTGCACTGTACTGAGCGTACCTCGAGTTTGTCCACATGCTGCTTTTTGACAAAAGCTGGACTTCCCCATGTTTTAATGTGATTAAGGTGGGGCCTCTTCCCACACCACATCTCATATGGTGTGGTAGGCACAATCTTAGTGGGAACTCGGTTCAAAAGGTATGCAGCTGATTCTAGCGCATACCCCCAGAATGATCGCGGTAACTCAACGTTACTCATCATGGACCGTACCATATCCAATAGGGTTCGGTTCCGTCTCTCCGATACACCATTATGTTGCGGAGTGTATGGAGGAGTAAGCTGAGAGAGAATTCCGTTCTCTTTTAAATAGTCCAGGAACTCGGCACTCAAGTATTCACCACCTCGATCCGATCTTAGAATCTTGATACTTCTGCCGGTTTGTTTTTCTATTTCATTCTTATATTCCTAGAATTTTCCAAAGGTTTCGGATTTATGTTTCATTAAGAAGACATAACCGTACCTTGAAAAGTCATCCGTAAAAGTAATGAAGTAAGAATAACCGCTTCGCGCATGTGTAGACATTGGACCGCACACGTCGCTGTGTACGAGTCCCAAGAGCTCGCTCGCTCTTACTCCGTGTCCAGTGAACGGAGTCTTTGTCATCTTTCCTTTTAGACTGGATTGACAAGTAGCATACGATTGATATTCGAACGGATCCAAATATCCTTCTGTATGTAACTTAGTCAATCTTCTCTCATTGATGTGACCCAGTCTACAATGCCATAAGAAAGTCTGATTGATTTCTGGAGACTTTCTTTTGTGTGTATTCTAAACATTGAAAATCTTTGGTTGGTTTAATACGTATATACCATTGCTCAATGTACCTGACCCAATCAGAACTTGATTAAGGTGAATGTTTACAACATTGCTTACAAACGCAAATTCATAACCTTCTTTAGAAACCAAAGATACAGAAAAGATATTACAAGTTGCGTTGGGTACAAAAAAGCAATTACGTAAAACCAAAACATGTCCATCTGACATTTGTTAGTTATATGTATGCCCTAGAGGCCATTACTATACATAGGATGTATATTGTAGTGGATGCTGGGACATATATAGGGAGGACTTTCTTGCTCGACATGATAGTATGCTATCTGGTTGATCTTTACCTTAACGTGTACACTGATTGTCTCTCTGATACATGTTGGTAAAGCCCTTAGGATGTGTACTTGACTACCTGGACTATAATGCGGATCATACTAGTGGGGACATGGTAGTCCATAAGTACATCCTTCAAAGTCCCTAGTCGTGGGTGTATCGAGACGGGGCATCGATATACCAGAGTAGACTAGCGTATACCTTCTCGACCCATACAGATGGGCGATGGATGATCCCATATCCATTGGTGTTTGACATCAGAGATGATATACGGGTGCTCAGTGGAGACTGGGTACACTGGACGGACTCGCCGAGAACTCCCAGATGGTATTATACCTTACGTCAGATGGCAGTTCTCTGGTGACACTGGTGCAGAGTAGTCTGTTGACCCGAGATCGTCATAGAGTCTTGTGTGGTTCCCACTGTGCTTTGATTTCCATCTTACCACGTCTAAGAGGGCGTGCAAAACGGTGGTTTTTGGGTACAGTCCCGAGTCACATGGAGGCAATGAGCGATAGGAGGGGATTCGTCTCTCCCGGTATAGGGAGTTGATGTTGCGCTGTGTTCGATTGGCTATAACAGGAAATCCCTGGCCAGGGTTGCTGAGATTTACTGGTAAGTGTTACCAGTAGTTTCTCGAATTGTTATAGACCTCATATCGACACGACTTATCGAGCTATTGGGGTCTGACATTTACCACCCCTAGGCGAGATATGCGACATATCAGACGATCAGACCGGACTGTACGGTAGTGTTACTGGTTGGATTCACAGGAGTGTGAGCGGGCTTTCTCGTCGATCTTCTGATCGCTCAATACCCGGGTGGCCGTTACGTTTAGCAGACCGCTTGCGGCTTGTGGGTGTTTGATATGATCATCACCTGCTGCCGGCGTATTGACGAGTCTTTAGAGTCCTACACAGAGGTTTCCTGGCTCAAGCGAAACGAAATAGGAGCGCATATGAGATATGTGCGGGACCGAGAATAATGCGTGTATGTGATACCGTATTCCATTCTCGCGATGAATGTATCGATTGGTTATATTCGATATAACCTAGATATCGAATCAAGGATTGATTCGATAAGCCGATACATTGGATACTAGTCGGTTATGTGCGACATGACCGGATCATTGAATCAAGTGTTGATTTAATGATTTAATGCATAATTATATATTTGATATATTACTTTGCATTAACTAGTATCGGTTCACTTTAAATGGATTTTCTCACTTGCATTGCACAAGTTGTATATGTGATATACTTTTGTGCACTTGATTGTGTCATGTTTGATGATACATGTTAACTTGGATTTGTGTGAAGATTAAACCATGGTTGTGAGAGTGGTTAGGGTTTTGTTTATTCTCTTATTATCTATTTATTTATTTATATATTCATTTTGGAAAGTTTTAAGGATGGTGGCTTGTTTTGTTTTTATGTTGAAGCTTCTTGAAGCTTTAATCAAGTCAACCATTCTTATCTCATCCTTAACCCTAACCATTCCCACTAACCCTAGTTTAATCTCTACACTTGACCATGGTTCATTATATGATAAGTATTGATTTTCTTTTCAAGATTAATTAACTTATCATAACACTTTCTTCTTCTTCTTCATCTTCTTCAATGAAGAAAGCTTCACTTCATCAATGGTGGATTGATGAAAAGTGTGAGAAATCCAATTCTAAAGTGAACCCACTTCCTATTTCTTCATCCTCTACCTCTTGCCAAGTAGTATAGGGTGTTTCCTTCACAAGTTTTCATGGCTTGGTGAAGGTGGAGCTTGATCTAGCGATGCCTCGACGTAGATCATCTTCGGCATCGTCGTCGATGACCTAGCCCGCTTCTTCTCCGATGAAGCCGACGCTAGAGCCCGGGATTGCATTTGGTCAGCGGAGAGGACTTCATCGCGGAGCTTAGGAGGTGGTGGACCGGATCTACAAAGGTTGTATTTCCGTATTCTCTTAGTAAAGTAGTTTACTAGTTGCTTTTTCGCCTAAACATCTAGCCAACGATCTAGTCTAGGGTTTTTCGGCACTGTATTTTTAGAAATTGGCATGGTTGATGCCTTGTGAGACCTCTTGAGAGTGCCCAGGAACCCTACAGTGGTATCAGAGCCTAGCTAGAGCCTTAGGCGAAGTCTAGACGCAATTTGAAGTCCGATCGAATCGAAAACTTGAACCCAAAATAGCTCTCTGGACTTTTTTCAAAAACGTGGATTTTTCCAAATTAAAAATTGCTAAAAAATTCAGCAGGGAAACCTAAGAATTACGATGCAAAATTTTTCAAGTGAAGCTGCTACAGTGCGGCGGAACCGCGGCAGAAGCTTGGCTTCTGCGGCGGTTCCGCTGCCAATAAATGTGATCACTGTTTACTTTTTGCACAGTAATTCATGTTGGAAGGTGCTGAGTTTTCTGGGAATTTTTAATATTTATTCAAGAGTTGAATTTTCTGGGGTTATTTTGGGGATTCGAATGTTCGATCGGATTATCAAATTTTGTCTGTGTGGCTTTCCGGATAATTTTAGAATATGTTAAAAAGTTTGACCGGATATAAATACCCACCTTTTCCCCTATCGGGAAATTTCCAAGTGTTGGATCTTTCCGTAGTTTAACGACGTTCTAAGTAGTGCAAGTAACGCGATGGTCCCTCTAGAAGACAACAAACCTTAACTCGATTATGTGACCGTCTTGAACTGCCCTTTGAACCTTCGGGTTTGGGGCAGTACGGCGTGCCACATGTGAGGCGTTGGCTTGACCCTTCTACGGCTGGACCGTTGGTACTGAGGCACGAACTGAATGTTGTTAGACTCATATATCATGTGTTGAGCTGTTTCGGGAAAACTTGGGTGTTCGAATGTTCAATCGGAAAGTTTAACATTTTCTAATTATCTGAAATGTGATACAATAATTGGAATTCACAAGATGTTATGAGATAACTGAATGAATGTTATAAACATAGCAGTTTAGTCTCACTTGATCGGTTGCCACAGAATTTTGATGTGATCAAAAGTCCGTCGCAATCACGTAGCGTACGCGGATACTCGCCGGGTAAACTTAATAGACAGCCTCACTCCATAGCCCCGACCAAGTGACTGTAGGAGAACCCCGTCGCCGAAAGCATCCGTTCGGGTGCTCCCGGTAGCGGTGTTCCGCCTTGGTGCACTTCGTCGACGGTATCGTGGGTGCGACCGTCTACTGAAGTTTGCGACGAGCATTCGATCATGATGTCGGGAATCTTGTTGAAATTGCCCGACTTGATATTGAAAAGTGTTTTCGATAATGAGACTAAAATGCGGGGTTTATAATAGTTAGGCATGTGATGTCTAAGATATTCATTTGATTAGGCATGCGATGTCTATGCAGGTTGCGGATTCCAACTGTTGTAGTTTTACACTTTCTTTTCTGTGACCGTAAGTGTAATATGTGATATCGCCGGTTTCGTTGCTATATGTCAACGACAATTGGGATGGACATATTTACTTACGTTGATGACATGTGATGTTATGTGTTGCTGGATATGTTATATTGGATCGTCGTGTTTGAATAGCCGGGGGTTTTTTATGTGAGATGAGTGTTTTTCATTTTCATTCATGTAAAAACTTGTATGTAATATTCTTTTATTGGGGCACTTCCAGGTTGCGGAAGATGTCACCTTTTGTATATTATTTACTTTTCCGCACTAGGATAGACCCAAGGAGGAGGGCACAAGTAACCGGGTTCTGGAGTCCAGTGGGAGACCAACTCGAGGAGTCGAGTCCGGGTCTCCTAACTCTAGAATTGGTAGGGTTGCTTGTCGTTCTCGTAGGGGTCTAGGGGTGTGGGTTTGGCTATTCATCACGACCGTGGAATCCGTGTTTTATACTGGCTCGTATTGAAAACACGGACGTCCTAGTATATCCAATATTTCATATGATACTTCTGCTGCGATATCTGTGATGTGATCATGTGATGTTCTGTGATGGATACTGTATATAGTATATATGATATATTATATAGGCGTTACTTATGTTTTACACCCGCGCTAGCCCTGCCCCGCTCTGCCGTTAGTTACCTAACCTAACGGTGCACGAGGGGACATCGAGACGAATGCGGATGGCATAAGTGTACGTCGTATTTATCTGTGATGTTTAGGTGATTTAAATGATGGGACTTCATTAATGTGATTAATGAAATAAAAGAAACCTAAGATGTTGTAGAATCGAATTTCAAAATTAAAACAGGTAGCTACAGTTCTTGCTTTGCACAGAGGTATATGTGATATATCCTGCACCTTATTCGATGAGGAAAGGACCGAGATCCCTTCACCGGGAGTGACTCCTTTAGCAATAACTGGCAGATGCTACACGCTCGGTTTGTCTTTTGATTGCTTTTAAGTGTTTTTGCTTTGCACAGTGATATATATGATATATCCCGCACCTCATTCGACGAGGAAAGGACCGACGATCCCTTCACTGGGAGTGACTCCTTTAGCAAAACTAGAAAAGCCTCAAAAGCACTCCATTTTAAAATCATTTGATTCTATAACGATATCAAGTTCATTACGCAATAGGTTTTCAGAAAAACCTGTCGTAGCCCTCCGTCATTTCAGATACGTACTAGTTAGTATTCGTGCTGCGGTTGTTTGGCCTCCGTCAAGGCGTAGTGTACGGTAGCTAACTAGTGCTTATCTGCTAGCATATGATGCGATTGGATTAGGGTATTCGTACGGCGTTGTTTGGCCTCCGTCAAGGGTTGTGCGGGTGGGTTTAATTCAATCAGGAAATGACGGGTTGAACTTGACTAGCGGACTATGGGTTGTTTGGCCTCCGTCAAGGTCATAGGACGCTAGGGGCAAAATATTATCGGGAATTTCAAGTGTTGAAATTTGCAATGAGATTGCATACCTTCTATGTGTTAGTTATATGTATGCCCTAGAGGCCATTACTATACATAGGATGTATATTGTAGTGGATGCTGGGACATATATAGGGAGGACTTTCTTGCTCGACATGATAGTATGCTATCTGGTTGCTCTTTACCTTAACGTGTACACTGATTGTCTCTCTGTTACATGTTGGTAAAGCCCTTAGGATCTGTACTTGACTACCTGGACTATGATGCGGATCATACTAGTGGGGACATGGTAGTCCATAAGTACATCCTTCAAAGTCCCTAGTCGTGGGTGTATCGAGACGGGGCATCGATATACCAGTGTAGACTAGCGTATACCTTCTCGACCCATACAGATGGGCGATGGATGATCCCATATCCATCGGTGTTTGACATCAGAGATGATATACGGGTGCTCAGTAGAGACTGGGTACACTGGACGGACTCGCCGAGAACTCCCAGATGGTATTATACCTCACGTCAGATGGCAGTTCTCTGGTGACACTGGTACAGAGTAGTCTGTTGACCCGAGATCGTCATAGAGTCTTGTGTGGTTCCCACTGTGCTTTGATTTCCATCTTACCACGTCCAAGAGGGCGTGCAAAACGGTGGTTTTTGGGTACAGTCTCGAATCACATGGAGGCAATGAGCGATAGGAAGGGATTCGTCTCTCCCGGTATAGGGAGTTGATGTTGCGCTGTGTTCGATTGGCTATAACAGGAAATCCCTGGCCAGGGTTGCTGAGATTTACTGGTAAGTGTTACCAGTAGTTTCTCGAATTGTTATAGACCTCATATCAACACGACTTATCGAGCTATTGGGGTCTGACGTTTACCACCCCTAGGCAAGATATGCGACATATCAGACGATCAGACCGGACTGTACGGTAGTGTTACTGGTTGGATTCACTGGAGTGTGAGCGGGCTTGCTCGTCGATCTTCAGATCGCTCAATACCCGGGTGGCCGTTACGTTTAGCAGACCGCTTGCGGCTTGTGGGTGCTTGATATGATCATCACCTGCTGCCGGCGTATTGACGAGTCTTTAGAGTCCTACACAGAGGTTTCCTGGCTCAAGCGAAACGAAATAGGAGCGCATATGAGATATGTGCGGGACCGAGAATAATACGAGTATGTGATAATGTATTCGATTCTCGCGATGTGACATTGATCGGTTATATGTGATATATCCGGGTTATCGGATCAAGTGTTGATTCGATAAGATGTTACTAATGATACCAGTCGGTTATGTGCGTCATGACCGGATCGTTAAATCAAGTGTTGATTTAATGATTTAATGCATAATTATATATTTGATATATTACTTTGCATTAACTAGTATCGGTTCACTTTAAATGGATTTTCTCGCTCGGTTGTGCGCATTGCATATGCGATATGATTTTGTGCACTTGTTTGTATCATATTTGATGATACATGCAAATTCGGGTTTGTGTAAAGAATTAAACCTTGGTTAAAGAAATGGTTAGGGTTTTTATTTGATTATTCATTTATTCATTTGTTTTTATTTTTGGAAAATAAATTGCATAAAATAGAATGGTGGCTTTCTTTTGTTTTCTTTCATGAAGCTTCATGAACTTTTGACTTAGTCATCATTTTGTCTCATGCTTAACCCTAACCAATTCAATTAACTCAAGTTAATTCTCTACACCTAACCATGGTGAGAATTATGATAAGAATGGATTTTTATTTATTCTTTAATGCTTATCATAAACTTATCATGGCTTTATCTTCTTCTTCATCTTCAATGAAGAAACCTCCACTTCATCAATGGTGATTGATGAAGATGAGTGAGAAATCCAATTCTAAAGTCTACCCACTTCCTATTTCTTCATCCTCTACCTCTTGCCAAGTAGTAGAGTGTGTTTCCTTCACAAGTTTTCAAGGCTCGGTGAAGGTGGAGCTTGATCTAGTGATGCTTCGACGTAGATCATCTTCGGCACGTTGTCGATGACCTAGCCTGTCCATTCTCCGATGAAGCCGACGCTAGAGCCCGGGATCCGTCTTGGACAGCGAGGAGACTTCATTGCGGAGCCATGGAGGTGGAGCACCGGATCTACAAAGGTTGTATATCCGTATTCTCTTAGTTAAGTGTTAACTAGTTAGCTTTTTCGCCTAGTTTTCTAGCAAACGATCCGTAGTCGGGTTTCTCGGCACCTAGATTTTTTGAAATTGGCATGGTTGATGCCTTGTGAGACCTCATTAGGATGCCTAGGAACCCTACAGTGGTATCAGAGCCTAGCTAGAGCCTTAGGCGAAGTCCAGACGAAGTTTGAAACCCGAACGAACCCGAAACCCCAACTCAAATGTGCTCTCTGTACTTTTTCTAAAAACAGGGATTTTTCAACATTAAAAATATGCGGAAAACTCAGCAGGGAATTATAAGAATTACGGTGCAATTTTTTTTCCATGAACAGTACATACCGCGGCAGAAGCGCGGCAGAATCCTGGCTTCTGCGGCGGTTCCGCCGCACTTTGATGATGTCATCCTCAATTGATTGCACAGTAACTTCTATTATATTATGCTGGAGTTTCTGGGTATTTTTAAAATTTATTCAAGAGTTGAATTTTCTGGGTTGTTTTGGGGATTCGAATGTTCGATCGGAGTATCAAATTTTGTCTGTGTGGCTTTCCGGATAATATTTAGAATATGTTAAAAAGTTCGACCGGATATAAATACCCAATTTTTCCCCTGTCGGGAAATTTCCAAGTGTTGGATTTTTCCGTAGTTTAACGACGTTCTAAGTAGTGCAAGTAACGCGATGGTCTCTCTAGAAGACAACAAACCTTAACTCGATTATGTGACTGTCTTGAACTGCCCTTTGAACCTTCGGGTTTGGGGCAGTACGGCGTGCCACATGTGAGGCGTTGGCTTGACCCTTCTACGGCTGGACCGTTGGTACTGAGGCACGAACTGAATGTTGTTAGACTTATTTCATGTGTTGATGTTTCGGGAAAACTTGGGTGTTCGATTGTCCGATCGGAAAGTTTAACATTTTCTATTTATCCGGAATGGGATACAACATTTGGAATTCACAAACAGTTATGAGATAACTGAATGAATGTTATAAATCTAGCGGTTTAGTCTCACTTGATCGGTTGCCACGGAATTTTGATGTGATCAAAAGTCCGTCGCAATCACGTAGCGTACGCGGATATTCGCCGGGTAAACTTAATAGACAGCCTCGCTCCATAGCCCCGACCAAGTGACTGTAGGAGAACCCCGTCGCCGAAAGCATCCGTTTGGGTGCTCGTGGTAGCGGTGTTCCGCCTTGGTGCACTTCGTCGACAGTATCGGGGGTGCGGCCGTCTACTAAAGTTTGCGACGAGCATTCGATCAGGATGTCGGGAATCTTGTTGAATTGCCCGACTTAATATTGAAAAGTGTTTTCGATAATGAGACTAAAATGCGAGGTTTATAATTGTTAGGCATGCGATGTCTAAGGAATTCATTTGATTAGGCATGCGATGTCTAAAGAGGTTGCGGATTCCAACTGTTGTAGTTTTACACTTTCTTTTCTGTGACCGTAAGTGTAATATGTAATATCGCCGGTTTCGTTGCTATATGTCAACGACAATTGGGATGGACATATTTACTTACGTTGATGACATGTGATGTTATGTGTTGCTGGATATGTTATATTGGATCGTCGTGTTTGAATAGCCGGGGGTTTTATGTGAGATGAGTGTTTTTCATTTTCATTCATGTAAAAACTTGTATGTAATATTCTTTTATTTGGGGCACTTCCAGGTTGCGGAAGTAGTCACCGTTTGTATATTATTTACTTTTCCGCACTAGGTTAGACCCAAGGAGGAGGGCACAAGTAACCGGGTTCTGGGGTCCAGTGGGAGACCAACTCGAGGAGTCGAGTCCGGGTCTCCTAACTCCAGAATTGGTAGGGTTGCTTGCCGCTCTCGTAGGGGTCTAGGGGTGTGGGTTTGGCTATTCATCGCGACCGTGGAATCCGTGTTTTATACTGGCTCGTATTGAAAACACGGACGTCCTAGTATATCCAATATTTCATATGATTCTTCTGCTGCAATATCTGTGATGTGATCATGTGATGTTCTATGATAGATACAGTATATAGTATATATGATATATTATATAGGCGTTACTTATGTTTTACACCCGCGCTAGCCCTGCCCCGCTCTGCTGTTAGTTACCTAACCTAACGGTGCACGAGGGGACATCGAGGCGAATGCGGATGGCATAAGTGTACGTCGTATTTATCTGTGATGTTTAGGTATTTAAATGATGGGACTTCATTAATGTGATTAATGAAATAAAAGAAATCTAAGATGTTGTAGAATCGAATTTCAAAATAAAACAGGTAGCTACAGTTCTTGCTTTGCACAGCGGTATATGTGATATATCCTGCACCTTATTCGATAAGGAAAGGACCGAGATCCCTTCACCGGGAGTGACTCCTTTAGCAATAACTGGCTGATGCTACACACTCGGTTTGTCTTTTGATTGCTTTTAAGTGTTTTTGCTTTGCACAGTGATATATACGATATATCCCGCACCTCATTCGACGAGGAAAGGACCGACGATCCCTTCACCGGGAGTGACTCCTTTAGCAAAACTGGAAAAGCCTCAAAAACACTCCATTTCAAAATTCATTTGATTCTACAACGATATCAAGTTCATTTCGCAATAGGTTTTCAGAAAAACCTGTCGTAGCCCTCCGTCATTTCAGATAAGTAGTAGTTAGTATTCGTGCTACGTTTGTTGGCCTGCGTCAAGGCGTAGTGTGCGGTAGCTAACTGGTGCTTATCTGCATAAGCATATGATGTGATTGGATTAGGGTAGTCGTGCGACTTTGTTGGCCTGCGTCAAGGGTCGTGCGGGTGGGTTTAATTCAATCAGGAAATGACGGGTTGAACTTGACTAGCGGACTATGGTTTGTTGGCCTGCGTCAAGGTCATAGGACGCTAGGGGCAAAATATTATCGGGAATTTCAAGTGTTGAAATTTGCAATGAGATTGCATACCTTCTATGAGATAGTTGGATCCCAATACCCGCTGCGAGTAAGAGTTACTCCAGGGAGAGTTTTACACATTACAATTAGCCAATCAAGTAAGTGTCTAGAAAGGTGTCAATGGGGTTACGCCTCTGGGAAAACGAGGTTTACATTAATTAGGTTCGTGCGAAAGCACGGGGGACCTCCCTCAAAGTACCGACACTGGCCTGGCTGAAAGATTGGCGAACTTGTAGTGTGTAATTAATCCCGGCTAGTCTTTCCTTTTAGGGTTTGAAGGAAGATTTGATAAAAAGCAGTGGGAGCCATCCTGATTAGATAAAATAAAAACCAATCTATTCTTGCAAGAGCGCACGCTGAGTGTTTTCTTCTCTCTCTCTCTCCAGGTAGCGACCATATCACGCCTTAATCAAGATAATAATACGGAATATTGACCGAACCCGCTTGTTATACCGAGCTGGGGAACGTTGGTCCCGCTCCAACTTATAATTGTTATAAGACCGAGCAGGAAATTGGGGATTACCAGAATTCCCGTGCCGCCCAAACGAAGAGAGTGCATGCTGATGCATCATCTTCGGGTGTGTTCGTTACAAAGAACTGTTTCTCTGTATCCTCTACGTCCTGGGTATGTGATACCAGATCAGGATCCCAGATATGTAATCTGTTGCATAGGGCTACAGCTAGGTAGAGAACTAAGAACGGGTGATAAGTTTCATGAGGCAGAAAATGGGGCAAGTGTTGCAGCCAAGTCTATTGGTCACTGTCACCCTGTATTACAATACATTGATTCTGAACGAATGTTGTTAGATACCGAACCTGATATACAAAATCATATCAGTCTCTTTATTATTAAAGAAAGGATATAATTTTGTATTGATGGATAATGTTTTGAACATTTCCTATATCAAAAGTTGATCGGTTCAGGCACGTTATCTAAAAGCATTAATGTTCTAAATCAAACCACAGTTCTTAGTATACGGAACACACACAAGAGGAAGAGTTCAGAAATGAACGAATCCTTCTTGAGGCATTGTAGACTAGGTCATATCAATGCGACCCGACTGGCTGAAGTTACATTTAGATGCATATTTAAATTAGTTTGAATTTACATCTTGTGAAACTCGCCAGTCATGTCACAAAGATAAGATAACCACAGCTCTGTTTATTGGAAACAGAGAAAGAGTTAGTAAACTCTTGGGATGATACATGTTGATGTATGTAAGGTCCCCTGTCTACACATGCCAGGACAGGTTCTTTGTACTTCATTACATTCTCTGATAATCTCTCAAGATTCAGACATATGTTCCTGTTGAAACATGAGTCCGAGCCTTTTGAGATATTCACAGAATATAAGCAAGAAGTAGAGAACCAAAATACGGGTATAAGTATTATGTCCTATGATGAGATCAGGGAGGAGAATACTTGTGCATGGAATTTCTGGACTATTCTAAAGGAGAATGAGATTCTCTCTCAGCATTACTCCTCCGTATACACCATTGCAAGATGGTATGTCGGGACGGAGCAGATACACCCTATCTGATATGGTGTGCTCTATGATGAGTACTACTGAGTTTCCTATTTCCTTTTGGGAGTTATGCACTTGAGAAGCTGCATACCTATTGAATAGGGTTCAAATCAAATCAGTTGCCTACCACTTCATATGTGATATAGAAAGGGAAGAGCCCATATCTTAAGTTAGTTAAGATTTGGGGTTGTCCGGGCTATGTCTAAAAGCATAATCCGGACAAGCTCGAGGCAAGGTCTGTAATGTACAACTGGAAAGGTTCCAGCTATACAAACTACAGCAGATGATTTGATAGAGCCAAAGGATTCAGTAGATTCCAACGAACCTCAGCCTCTCCGCCGATCTAGTAGGGTTCCTCACCCACCTGAGAGATACTTCTGTTTCTCTATGACAGTGGGAGCGAGGATTGCATCATGAGATGATGACCCAACTAGTTTCGAGCTGGCCATCGAGAGTAAGACTCTGTAAGAATGGCTGGATGCTTAGTGATCTGAGATGGAATCCATGTACACCAATAAAGTATGGACTTTGGTTGCTATATCTGAAGGGTTAAATCCCCATCAGGAGCAAGTATATCTTGAGAAGATTACTTGGTGTACATGGAAAAGTTGAGACTTTCAAAGCTAGACTTGTTAAAGGTTTTCGTCATCGACCAGGCGTGGATAATGATGAAACCTTTTCCAGTAGCTATGCTTAAGTCCATCCAGATCCTACTTACCACGGCTACATACCATGACTACGATATCTGGTGGTTGGGTGTCTTGACTGCTTTTCTAAATGATGATTTAGAAGAGAGCGTCTATAAGTACACAGCCAGAGGGCTTCGTAGACAGTGGGAGCAGCGGAAACGTGTGCAAGATGCTTTATAGGATAAAGCAGGCATCGCGGAGTTGGAACATCTGTTTTGATGGATTAGTCAAAGAAGTTGACATCATCAAAATGGTAGATGAACCTTGTATATACAAAAAGGTAGTAGGGAGTATGGTGACGATCCTCGTAGAGTACGTGGATGACATACTCTTGATAGGGAAGGAGTTTCCTATGCTACGCTCGATCAATCTCCGCTTATCACCACAATTCTCCATATAGGATCAAAGTGATACCTACTAAATCCTGGATTTTGGATCTATGAGATAGATCTAATTGGATGTTAGGAATCTCACTAGTTGTAGTGAAAAGGTATCAATCGACCCTGGGGAGAATCACTGGAAGTGTTCCAGGGTGATAAAGACGACTGAATGTCAGTCACAGGCATTGTCTTTACCCTCAGTAAAGGAACGGTATGTTGGAAGAGTTCCAAGATAGATACCGTGACATACTAGACGATAAAGGCTGGATACATCGCTACTTAAGATGCTACCAAAGAGGCTGTTTGGGTGTATATTGGTTCATGAGATGAACTATGTTCCTCCCATTGTGTGACAATGGAGTTGTGGCTTATGCCAAGGAACGCCGGTCCCATCAGTGATCCAGACATATTCTAAGGCAGTATCACTTGATCATGGAGATGGTTGATCTCCAGGGAGATTGAGGTTAGGAGAGTAGACTCAGAGGACAAACACAGCGGATCCACTCACAAAGGCCTGTTTCCAGAGAGAGACTTTTATGGGATGGTTGAGTATGAGATACTACAACCACTGCTACAGATGGCCCTAGTGCAAGTGGGAGATTGTTAGTTATATGTATGCCCTAGAGGCCATTACTATACATAGGATGTATATTGTAGTGGATGCTGGGACATATATAGGGAGGACTTTCTTGCTCGACATGATAGTATGCTATCTGGTTGCTCTTTACCTTAACGTGTACACTGATTGTCTCTCTGTTACATGTTGGTAAAGCCCTTAGGATCTGTACTTGACTACCTGGACTATGATGTGGATCATACTAGTGGGGACATGGTAGTCCATAAGTACATCCTTCAAAGTCCCTAGTCGTGGGTGTATCGAGATGGGGCATCGATATACCAGTGTAGACTAGCGTATACCTTCTCGACCCATACAGATGGGCGATGGATGATCCCATATCCATCGGTGTTTGACATCAGAGATGATATACGGGTGCTCAGTAGAGACTGGGTACACTGGACGGACTCGCCGAGAACTCCCAGATGGTATTATACCTCACGTCAGATGGCAGTTCTCTGGTGACACTGGTACAGAGTAGTCTGTTGACCCGAGATCGTCATAGAGTCTTGTGTGGTTCCCACTGTGCTTTGATTTCCATCTTACCATGTCCAAGAGGGCGTGCAAAACGGTGGTTTTTGGGTACAGTCCCGAATCACATGGAGGCAATGAGCGATAGGAGGGGATTCGTCTCTCCCGGTATAGGGAGTTGATGTTGCGCTGTGTTCGATTGGCTATAACAGGAAATCCCTGGCCAGGGTTGCTGAGATTTACTGGTAAGTGTTACCAGTAGTTTCTCGAATTGTTATAGACCTCATATCAACACGACTTATCGAGCTATTGGGGTCTGACGTTTACCACCCCTAGGCAAGATATGCGACATATCAGACGATCAGACCGGACTGTACGGTAGTGTTACTGGTTGGATTCACTGGAGTGTGAGCGGGCTTGCTCGTCGATCTTCAGATCGCTCAATACCCGGGTGGCCGTTACGTTTAGCAGACCGCTTGCGGCTTGTGGGTGCTTGATATGATCATCACCTGCTGCCGGCGTATTGACGAGTCTTTAGAGTCCTACACAGAGGTTTCCTGGCTCAAGCGAAACGAAATAGGAGCGCATATGAGATATGTGCGAGACCGAGAATAATACGAGTATGTGATACTGTATTCGATTCTCGCGATGTGACATTGATCGGTTATATGCGATATAGCCGGGTTATCGGATCAAGTGTTGATTCGATAAGATGTTACTAATGATACCAGTCGGTTATGTGCGTCATGACCGGATCGTTAAATCAAGTGTTGATTTAATGATTTAATGCATAATTATATATTTGATATATTACTTTGCATTAACTAGTATCGGTTCACTTTAAATGGATTTTCTCGCTCGGTTGTGCGCGTTGCATATGCGATATGATTTTGTGCACTTGTTTGTATCATATTTGATAATACATGCAAATTAGGGTTTGTGTAAAGAATTAAACCTTGGTTAAAGAAATGGTTAGGGTTTTTATTTGATTATTCATTTATTCATTTGTTTTTATTTTTGGAAAATAAATTGCATAAAATAGAATGGTGGCTTTCTTTTGTTTTCTTTCATGAAGCTTCATGAACTTTTGACTTAGTCACCATTTTGTCTCATGCTTAACCCTAACCAATTCAATTAACTCAAGTTAATTCTCTACACCTAACCATGGTGAGAATTATGATAAGAATGGATTTTTATTTATTCTTTAATGCTTATCATAAACTTATCATAGCTTTATCTTCTTCTTCATCTTCAATGAAGAAACCTCCACTTCATCAATGGTGATTGATGAAGATGAGTGAGAAATCCAATTCTAAAGTCTACCCACTTCCTATTTCTTCATCCTCTACCTCTTGCCAAGTAGTAGAGTGTGTTTCTTTCACAAGTTTTCAAGGCTCGGTGAAGGTGGAGCTTGATCTAGTGATGCTTCGACGTAGATCATCTTCGGCACGTTGTCGATGACCTAGCCCGTCCATTCTCCGATGAAGCCGACGCTAGAGCCCGGGATCCGTCTTGGACAGCGAGGAGACTTCATTGCGGAGCCGTGGAGGTGGAGCACCGGATCTACAAAGGTTGTATATCCGTATTCTCATAGTTAAGTGTTAACTAGTTAGCTTTTTCGCCTAGTTTTCTAGCAAACGATCCGTAGTCGGGTTTCTCGGCACCTAGATTTTTTGAAATTGGCATGGTTGATGCCTTGTGAGACCTCATTAGGATGCCTAGGAACCCTACAGCCGGTCGAAATTTTTAACATATTCTAAAAATTATCCGGAAAGCCACACAGACAAAATTTGATACTCCGATCGAACATTCGAATCCCCAAAACAACCCAGAAAATTCAACTCTTGAATAAATTTTAAAAATACCCAGAAACTCCAGCATAATATAATAGAAGTTACTGTGCAATCAATTGAGGATGACGTCATCAAAGTGCGGCGGAACCGCCGCAGAAGCTATGTCAAGTGTTACAGACAAAATTTGATACTCCGATCGAACATTCGAATCCCCAAAACAAACCAGAAAATTCAACTCTTGAATAAATTTTAAAAATACCCAGAAACTCCAGCATAATATAATAGAAGTTACAGACAAAATTTCGGATGTTCGATCGGAGTATCAAATTTTGTCTGTGTGGCTTTCCGGATAATTTTTAGAATATGTTAAAAAGTTCGACCGGCTGTAGGGTTCCTAGGCACTATGAGATAGTTGGATCCCGATACCCGCTGCGAGTAAGAGTTACTTCTGGGAGAGTTTTACACATTACAATTAGCCGATCAAGTAGGTGTCTAGAAAGGTGTCAATGAGGTTAAGCCTCTGGGAAAACGAGGTTTACATTAATTAGGTTCGTGCGAAAGCACGGGGGACCTCCCTCAAAGTACCGACATTGGCCTGGCTGAAAGATTGGCGAACTTGTAGTGTGTAATTAATCCCGGCTAGTCTTTCCTTTTAGGGTTTGAAGGAAGATTTGATGAAAAGCAGTGGGAGCCATCCTGATTAGATAAAATAATAACTAATCTATTCTTGCAAGAGCGCACGCTGAGTGTTTTCTTCTCTCTCTCTCCAGGTAGCGACCATATCACGCCTTAATCAAGATAATAATACGGATTTTTGACCGAACCCGCTTGTTATACTGAGCTGGGGAACGTTGGTCCCGCTCTAACTTATAATTGTTATAAGACAGAGCAGGAAATTGGGGATTACCAGAATTCCCGTGCCGCCCAAACGAAGAGAGTGCATGCTGATGCATCATCTTCGGGTGTGTTCATTACAGAACTGTTTCTCAGTATCCTCTACGTCCTGGGTATGTGATACCAGATCAGGATCCCAGATATGTAATCTGTTACATAGGGCTACAGAAAGGTAGAGAACTGAGAACGGGTGATAAGTTTCATGAGGCAGAAAATGGGGCAAGTGTTGCAGCCAAGTCTGTTGGCCACTGTCACCCTGTATTACCAATACATTGATTCTGAACGAATGTTGTTAGATACCGAACCTGATATACAAAATCATATCACTCTCTTTATCTATAAAGAAATGATAAAATTTTGTATAGATGGATAATGTTTTGAACATTTCCTATATCAAAAGTTGATCGGTTCAGGCACGTTATCTAAAAGCATTAATGTTCTAAATCAAACTACAGTTCTTTAGTATACGGAACACACACAAGAGGAAGAGTTCAGGAATGAATGAATTCTTCTTGAGGTATTGTAGACTAGGTCAGATCAATGTGACCCGACTAGCTAGAGTTACATAAAGATGCATATTTAAATTAGTTTGAATTTACATCTTGTGAAACTCGCCAGTCATGTCACAAAGATAATATGACCATAGCTCTGTTTATTGGAAACAGAGAAAGAGTTAGTGAACTCTAGGGATGATACATGTTGATGTATGTAGGTCCCCAGTCTACAAATGCCAGGACTGATTCTTTATACTTCATTACATTCTCTGATGATCTTTCGAGTTTCAGACCTATGTTCCTGTTGAAACACAAGTCCGAACCTTTTGAGATATTCACAGAATATAAGTTAGAAGTAGAGAACCAAAATACGGGTATAAGTATTATGTCCTTTGATGTGATCAAGGAGGAGAATACTTGAGCACGGAAATACTGGACTATTCTAAAGGAAAATGAGATTCTCTCTCAGCATTACTCCTCCGTATACACCATTGCACGATGGTATGTCGGGGCGGAGCAGATACACCCTATTTGATATGGTGTGCTCTATGATGAGTACTACTGAGTTACCTTTTTCCTCAGGGGGTTATGCACTTGAGAAGTTGCATACCTATTGAATAGGGTTCCAATCAAATCAGTTGCCTACCGCTTCATATGTGATATGGAAAGGGAAGAGCCCATGTCTTAAGTTAGTTAAGATTTGGGGTTGTCCGGCCTATGTCTAAAACAAAATCCGGACAAACTCGAGGCAAGATCTGTTATGTAGAACTGGAAATGTTCCAGCTATACAAACTGCAGCTGATGATTTGAAAGAACCAAAGGATTCAATAGTTACCAACGAACCTCAGCCTCTCCGCCGATCTAGTAGGGTTCCTCACCCACCTGAGAGATACTTCGGTTTCTCGATGACAGTGGGAGCGAGGATTGCATCATGAGATGATGACCCAACTAGTTTTGAGCTGGCCATCAGGAGTAAGACTCTGTAAGAATGGCTGGATATTTATCGATCTGAGATGGAATCCTTATACACCAACAAAGTATGGACTTTGGTTGCTATATCTGAAGGGTTAAATCCCCATCAGGAGCAAGTATATCTTGAGAAGATTACTTGGTGTAAATGGAAAAGTTGAGACTTTCAAAGCTAGACTTGTTAAAGCTTTTCGTCATCGACCAAGCGTGGATTATGATGAAACCTTTCAAGTGGCTATGCTTAAGTCCATCCAGATCCTACTTACCACGGCTACATACCATGACTACGATATCTGGCGGTTGGGTGTCATGACTGCTTTTCTAAATGATGTTTTAGAAGAATGCGTCTATAAGTACACAGCCAGAGGGCCTCGTAGACAGTGGGAGCAGCGGAAACGTGTGCAAGATGCTTTATAGGATAAAGCAGGCATCGCGGAGTTGGAACATCTGTTTTGATGAAGTAGTCAAAGAGTTTGACATCATCAAAATGGTAGATGAACCTTGTATATACAAAAAGGTAGTAGAGAGTATAGTGACGATCCTCGTAGAGTACGTGGATGACATGCTCTTGATAGGGAAGGAGTTTCCTATGCTACGCTCGGTCAATCTCCGCTTATCATAATGATTCTCCATATAGGATCAAAGTGATACCTCCTAAATCCTGGGTTTTGGATCTATGAGATAGATCTAAATGGATGTTAGGATTCTCACTAGTTGTAGTGAGACGGTATCAACCGATCCTGGGGAGAATCACTGGAAGGGTTCCAGGGTGATAAAGACGACTGAAAGTCAGTCGCAGGCATTGTCTTTACCCTCAGTAAAGGGACGGTATGTTGGAAGAGTTCCAAGCTAGATACCGTGGCATACTAGACGAAAAAGGCAGGATACATCGCTACTTAAGATGCTACCAAAGAGGCTGTTTGGGTGTATATTGGTTCATGAGATGAACTATGTTCCTCCCATTGTGTGACAATGGAGTTGTGGCTTATGCCAAGGAACGCCGGTCCCATCAGTGATCCAGACATATTCTAAGGCAGTGTCACCTGATCATGGAGATGCTTGATCTCCAGGGTGATCGAGGTTAGGAGAGTAGATTCAGAGGACAACACAGCGGATCCACTCACAAAGGCCTGTTCCCAGAGAGAGACTTTTATGGGATGGTTGAGTATGAGATACTACAACCACTGCTATCAGATGACCCTAGTGCAAGTGGGAGATTGTTAGTTATATGTACGCCCTAGAGGCCATTACTATACATAGGATGTATATTGTAGTGGATGCTGGGACATATATAGGGAGGACTTTCTTGCTCGACATGATAGTATGCTATCTGGTTGATCTTTACCTTAACGTGTACACTGATTGTCTCTCTGATACATGTTGGTAAAGCCCTTAGGATGTGTACTTGACTACCTGGACTATGATGCGGATCATACTAGTGGGGACATGGTAGTCCATAAGTACATCCTTCAAAGTCCCTAGTCATGGGTGTATCGAGACGGGGCATCGATATACCAGAGTAGACTAGCGTATACCTTCTCGACCCATACAGATGGGCGATGGATGATCCCATATCCATTGGTATTTGACATCAGAGATGATATACGGGTGCTCAGTGGAGACTGGGTACGCTGGACGGACTCGCCGAGAACTCCCAGATGGTATTATACCTTACGTCAGATGGCAGTTCTCTGGTGACACTGGTGCAGAGTAGTCTGTTGACCCGAGATCGTTATAGAGTCTTGTGTGGTTCCCACTGTGCTTTGATTTCCATCTTACCATGTCCAAGAGGGCGTGCAAAACGGTGGTTTTTGGGTACAGTCCCGAGTCACATGGAGGCAATGAGCGATAGGAGGGGATTCGTCTCTCCCGGTATAGGGAGTTGATGTTGCGCTGTGTTCGATTGGCTATAACAGGAAATCCCTGGCCAGGGTTGCTGAGATTTACTGGTAAGTGTTACCAGTAGTTTCTCGAATTGTTATAGACCTCATATCGACACGACTTATCGAGCTATTGGGGTCTGACATTTACCACCCCTAGGCGAGATGTGCGACATATCAGATGATCAGACCGGACTGTACGGTAGTGTTACCGGTTGGATTCACAGGAGTGTGAGCGGGCTTGCTCGTCGATCTTCTGATCGCTCAATACCCGGGTGGCCGTTACGTTTAGCAGACCGCTTGCGGCTTGTGGGTGTTTGATATGATCATCACCTGCTGCCGGCGTATTGACGAGTCTTTAGAGTCCTACACAGAGGTTTCCTGGCTCAAGCGAAACGAAATAGGAGCGCATATGAGATATGTGCGGGACCGAGAATAATGCGTGTATGTGATACCGTATTCCATTCTCGCGATGAATGTATCGATTGGTTATATTCGATATAACCTAGATATCGAATCAAGGATTGATTCGATAAGCCGATACATTGGATACTAGTCGGTTATGTGCGACATGACCGGATCATTGAATCAAGTGTTGATTTAATGATTTAATGCATAATTATATATTTGATATATTACTTTTCATTAACTAGTATCGGTTCACTTTAAATGGATTTTCTCACTTGCATTGCACAAGTTGTATATGTGATATACTTTTGTGCACTTGATTGTGTCATGTTTGATGATACATGTTAACTTGGATTTGTGTGAAGATTAAACCATGGTTGTGAGAGTGGTTAGGGTTTTGTTTATTCTCTTATTATCTATTTATTTATTTATATATTCATTTTGGAAAGTTTTAAGGATGGTGGCTTGTTTTGTTTTTATGTTGAAGCTTCTTGAAGCTTTGATCAAGTCAACCATTCTTATCTCATCCTTAACCCTAACCATTCCCACTAACCATAGTTTAATCTCTACACTTGACCATGGTTCATTATATGATAAGTATTGATTTTCTTTTCAAGATTAATTAACTTATCATAACACTTTCTTCTTCTTCTTCATCTTCTTCAATGAAGAAAGCTTCACTTCATCAATGGTGGATTGATGAAAAGTGTGAGAAATCCAATTCTAAAGTGAACCCACTTCCTATTTCTTCATCCTCTACCTCTTGCCAAGTAGTATAGGGTGTTTCCTTCACAAGTTTTCATGGCTTGGTGAAGGTGGAGCTTGATCTAGCGATGCCTCGACGTAGATCATCTTCGGCATCGTCGTCGATGACCTAGCCTGCTTCTTCTCCGATGAAGCCGACGCTAGAGCCTGGGATTGCATTTGGTCAATGGAGAGGACTTCATCGCGGAGCTTAGGAGGTTGTGGACCGGATCTATAAAGGTTGTATTTCCGTATTCTCTTAGTAAAGTAGTTTACTAGTTGCTTTTTCGCCTAAACATCTAGCCAACGATCTAGTCTAGGGTTTCTCGGCACCGTATTTTTAGAAATTGGCATGGTTGATGCCTTGTGAGACCTCTTGAGAGTGCCTAGGAACCCTACAACATTCCCAGGTGATAGTCCCCTACGGCCTTAGCATCCATGCTAGCTCCGTTTGCAACTTTGAGGGTCATGTCACCTGCCTTCAAAACCCTACGGTTTCTCAACGCCTGCAAAGAATTACAGATATGAGATCCTGATCCGGTATCCAATACCCAGGAAGTAGAGTTTATTGATAGACAGTTTTCAATAACATACACACATGAAGCTGAAGCCGCAAATTGCTTCAGTTCCTGTGTCCTGACTTTCCAAGCCCTGCAATCTTTCTTCCAGTAACCACTCTTATGACAGAAAAAGCACTCTTCCTTCCCTATAAGCTTCCCCGCTATCTTTGTTGCTTTTGCCTTTCCCTTCGTATCCACTTTACTAATACCGCCCCTTAGTTTGGCGGAGGCTTTCTTCTTCTTTCCCTTGGCTTTCGCCTTGGACCTAGAAGAGGAAGATCCTCCTACAAACAAAGTGGATGTTTCCCTACCTTTCTGTAGGGTGCCCTCTGCACTCCTCAGCATGTTGAGGAGTTCTGAAAGTTCAACTTCCTTTTCTTGTAAGTTGAAGTTCAGGATAAACTGGGCGTAAGTGGAAGGAAGGGGCTGGAGAATCAAGTCCGTATAGAGCTCATTCTCCAACGTGGTCCCAAGTTCCGCAAGCTCCTCAATGAAGCCAATAATCTTAAGCACGTGTTCCGTTACCGATGATCCGATGGCCAACCTTGCCGAAAATAACTTCTTCGACACTTCGTATCTTGCGATACGAGATTGCTTTCTATACAGTTCTTTTGTATGGAAAAATATGGATTCGAGGTCCATATTCTCGTGCCTCCTCTGATGTTCGTTGTCCATAGAGGCAAGAACGAGGCACCTGGCCTTCGCGCAATCGATCTCCCAAGTCTTACGGATTTCCTTATCCGCGACGCTGGAGGTGGGACCTGGGACAGGGGGAGCTTTGGTGGTAAGGAGATACCCCAACTTGTCATAAGTGATTGCCATCTTGACATTCCTGAGCCAATCTTTGTAGTTTGGCCATGTCAGTATGTTTTTATCTAGTAATAACTTAAGTCCGGTCATGTCGATTGGTCGCTGCAATTAGGAGAGAGAGAAGAAAACACTCAGCATGATGCTCTTGCAAGTTTAGAGTGGTTTTTAGTTTGTCTAAACAGGATGGCTCCCACTGTATCTCGAATTCCTCCTCAAACCAAAAAGGAAGAATTAGTCAGAATCAATCTCACCGTACAATACTTGCTTAACCGTTCAGCCAGGCCAGTGTTGGTACTTCGAGGGAGGTTTTCCAACGCTTTCGTGAAGTTCCTTAATTAAATAACCTCTTTTCCCTGGGGGCGTAGCCCCGCTAACACTATTCTAGACACCTACTTAGTTTATAGCATTGATCGTTAAGTGAGAAATTTTCCGAGGAGTAGCATATACTCACAGTAGGATCGGGATCCAAATATCATCGCGTGACGAAACTGAAGGAATTCTACCAGAATCATCACACTCCAAATGGTATGCAACTCTAGCAAGTTTCAGTACTTATGAAACTCCCGATGTGGATTTTTGTCCCATGCTCTTATGACCTTGACTTTGTCCAAAATATCATAAGTCACATGTCAAGTTCTACCCGTCATTATCCAGGTTAATTTGGACCCACCCGTACCTACCCTTGACTTTGGCCAAAATGGCAGTACGACTGTCCCAAACCAACGCATCTATCTATGCTGCACATGAATACCCAATAGCTACCAATCATTATGCCTTGACTTTGGCCAACATACATAGCTTGAATACTATTGACTATTTATGTGAAACGACGGAGGGCTACGAATGGTTTTGGCGAAACCTTGAACGTAGTGAACTTGATATAATCGATGGAACGAGATAGCTTTTAAAATGAGTGGTTCAAGCTCCGCATTTAAAAGTTGGTTTTGAAAAGAACCGAGTGGTTTTCGAAAGTGTTCCAACGACTTTTACTTGGTTTATTTTTCTTTGCATTAGTTCTTTTAATGCGTATTTTTCTTGCATTAGTTCTTTTAATGCGTCCCATCATTTAATTCTACCATTGCAGAAAACAACCAAAATATGACGTACGCTTATGCCATTCGCATTCGCCACGGGGCCCTGTCATTACCCGTTACGTTACTTAACTAACGACAGAGCGGGGGCTGGGCTAGCGCGGCTGCAAAACATAAGCAACGCCTAAATAATATCATATATAGATATATTACAATGATAGCCATTTCAGATCACAGATGAACACATTGGATATACTAGGAATCCACAATTCGTACGAGCCTGTAACGAAAAGCAGATTACATGGTCGCGATGAATAGCCAATACCCCACCCTAGATCTCTACGGGTGCGGCAAACTACCCGCCAAATATCCGAAGTGGAGCAACCTCCCTCAACGACGTGAGTAGGCCACTCGGCACTTCGAGATACCCGGTAGTTTGTGCACCCCACCTTGGGTCTATCCTAGGAGCAAAAACAGTAAAAAAAATTATACAATGACGGCTACAACCCTGACCCGGTTGTGCGGCCAAAAATAATATTACATCAATTTACATATTACATGAATTGAAAGAAAAGAAAACTCTCATCTCACAACAACCCCCGACTATTCACCCGCGACAATCCAATGAATTCATATACACATACCATCAGCATTACAGATCACAGATTTGTATAACTCCCACTAATCGACATATAGCGATTAGCAGACGTTCAATACAAATATCACATCACAGATATAAACCCGTTAGCATTAGTCTTTAGAAGTTCGATCAAAATATGTTTTTTAAAGCCCCAAAAAACAAATTTTTCTTTCTGGAAAATCTGGGCTGAAAAAACATATACCAAAAATCCCAAAATATCCCATAGAACAAACTGCAGTGAAGACGATCCAGAGAGGAGCTAAATCGGCCGCGGAACCGCGGCAATAGCAAGCTATTGCCGCGTTTCCGCAGCGGTTTGATGGGTTCTCTGGACCGTTTTTCTACAGTAGACTATAAAAACCCTGAGTCGATTTTTAAAGCATGATTTATTATTTTTATAACACTTTAAAAATTGACAGCAAGTTTGAAATCGGGGTGTATTTCGCGACTTTTTCTCCGATCGAATTTCTAGTTACTATGCTAACATGTTAGGTAGTGTTTAACTAGTCTCTGATACCACTGTAAGTCCATGCAACCCTTCCCCGGTACTTACGGGGTTGCGGAATTGGTGAAAAACGATTTTCAAGAGGGTGGTAACATGGACTACCAATACGGATCTTTGTTAAACTACTAACTAACAACCTAACAAGAGTTTACCTACTCGGTTAGGGGGCTATACCTTTCTTGAACTCCTTCGTCTTCGACTCCTCCAGGTGTACGGATCGGCCTCACCTCGTCGTCTTCTTGCGCCGAAGATGGATCCACCCGAAAGCTTCTACCTTTGGCTTCTTCTTCGAACTTTGAAGAAACTAGATCACTTAGCTTGCTAGGCCTTGTGAACTAGAATGAGTAGAGGAATGTTTTGGTGTCTTTTTATCTCTAAGGCAATGAGTCTCAACACATGAGAATGGTTTGCCTTGAGGTAGAGAGAGCAAGAGGAAGAGGGAGAGCTTGAGAATGAGAGAGCTCAAGAGAGAAAAAGCAAATGATAGAATGAACCATATCCATCTCATTCTCACCTCTTATAATCCAAAGCCATCATAACCAATAATAGCAATCAAGTATTATGTAAATGGTTTAAGTCAAAATGGCTATATCATTTCATGCACTCATTTTGCATAAATAAACAAGCAAGCAAAAGTCTTTGCCATGGAATGATAGCCATTGTCATGATGATGGTCAACTAGTCCAACCTAGTCAACCGGTCAACAAAGTCAACAAGTCAACCCCTCAACAACCATGTCACTATAATACTTAATTAATATTAATGTTAATCATATATCTTATTCTCATCAGGGTTAAGCAAAAGTCAATGGTCAACAGTCAACAGTCAACAACCCCAATGAGAATACTCTGCCTCTGTCTCTCTGTCAACTGTGCATACACACCCGCATCCGCGTTCCGAGGAACACGAATACAAACGAGATAAAACCAATCCCAAAACGTACACTAGGATCTGGCTTAAACTAAAGCCCGCTAGTGTTAACTGTCCGGACACTGTACGTGCACAAGTGCACAGATGTGACCGAACCCTGTCGCAAAACCATGCGACCTCTACTCTTTTGCCTAAAGGCGAATAGCTTTCTGTGTGGGACTCTAAAGACTCGACACTACGCTGGCAGTGGGTTTAACCACAGACCGCAAGCGGCACTAGCTGTGCGTAACGGTCCCCAGGTAGATACCGACAAGAAGACTGACGAGGTGAAACCCATCTGAACTCCTACTGAGCCTGAATGTGACAATCTCCATACAGTCCAGTCTGTTCGTCTGATACATTGCATGGTGGGCCTAGGGGGCGGTAAACGTCAGTCCCCCAATAGCGGTACAAGTCGTGTCGGAGTGAAGCCCAGAACACCCTGAGATAACACTGGAAACCTACCAGTATATCTCGCTTGCCCTGACCAGGGACTGCTCGTGTAATGGCTCTCCTAGACACAGCGCGATGTCAACCCCCAATACCGGGAGAGACGAATCCTGTCTAACCGTCACTGCCTCCAAGTGCTTCGGGACTGCACCCAAAAACTACCTGTTTGCACGACTCCTTTGAGCCGTGGTAGGGTAGTAATCAAAGTACAATGGGAACACACTCGAGGCGAAGTGACAGTGTCAAGTCAGCGGACTAAGCTGTACTCATGTCACCTGGGAACTGATAACTGACGATAGGTATAGTACCAACCAACAGTTCCCGACGAGTCCTGTCCAGTGTACTCGTAACCCAACGAGCGCCCGCATACTATCTCCAGTACGACGTACTGATGGCTGTGGGACAGACCATCTCCCACACTGGGATGAGAAGCGCATACGCTAGTCTACTCCGGAGTATCGATGCCTTGTCTCGATAGTCCTGCGACTAGGGACCTGCATAAGGATGTGCTTATATATTACCCAGCCCCTACTAGTGTGACTGCCATCACAACGCTGGTAATCAAGCAAAGATCCTAAGGGCTCCACTAATGTGTATAGGTGATATACTAAAATAAACACATGTACACATTGAAGTAGAAACAAACCAAGTAGCATACTACTATATTGAGCAAGATTGTTTATACAAGGTGAATATCCCAAGCTTCCATTAAGTAATATACAAACTAGTATGATACAGTAATGGCCTCTAGGGCATATACACTAACACCTACTACCTTCTTTCCAAGTCCATCTGTTATTCTGATGAAGTCAAACTCTATGACCGTCTCATCAAAAATAGATGATCTATCTCCGCTATGCTTACTTTAGTCTATAAATAGACATAAGCTACTGGCCCACCACGCTTCCGCTGCTCCCACTAACCACAACAACCCTCTGGCAGAGTCATATACACGTGTACTTCTAAAGCTAATTTAGAACGGCATTATAGTCATCTACCTGCCAGATCTTATAGTTTAGGAAAACAGTAGTGGCAAGCTTGGGTCATCAAAACCTCCCTGTTACCGTCTTTGAGGAGACCGAAGTACCTCTCTGGTGGCTGAGGTTACCCACTAAATATGCGGAGTGGCTAATGGATTGTCGAATCCAATTGAATTCTCAGGTTCTACTAAATTTTTAGTAATCGTTTGTGGTTCTGAAATCACTTCTACTTCTACCATACTCCCACTAATATTTTCTAAAAAGAACTCATTTTACTAAAACGGGTGGCGAGTCAAGAACAATATAACTATTGATCCTGCAAATGGTAGAATGCTAACTGTCGTCAAAACCCGGGATAACCCACAAACTGCTATTACTGAAACGTGCCTCGAGTTTATCCGGATTCTGGTTTTAAACATAAGCCGGATAACTCCATATACCTTAATATCGTTAAGATATGAATTCATTCTATATCCAATATAGAAACAAAGGTGTTTACCGCCGAAGACCGGACTGAGACGCAGAAGACGTCTAGCCTGAATTTAGGAGCAGATGCTATTTGGAAATATCCACTCACCTCTCCGAAGATACCAAGTTGATTTATGACACCATATATCGGAGGTTTGGATAGATGCGATCGTTGTAGCAGACTTTATTAGATTCCTCCTCATTTATGAGGGTTTTTTTTTATTGTGGGGACGCTATTCACTGCAGGAGCAAGCTCCTGCAGTTAATTACGTTTTCGCGTTGCGATAACCATTTTCTCCTTCTCTAGTAGTTCACTTCGTGTCGTGCATATTTTGTTTATTTTTGTTGCCTATGGATTATATACGGAGACTAGTTTAAGTCATTGCCCGTAGGGCGTGGACCAGTCCAAATCCGTATATTTGAGATTTGGGGCTTAGGTTTTGAACTTAGGTTATATGTTCCTCTAGTTCAAAAATGTTTTGATTGGTTTAAGAACCGTTAATCTAGTTTGAGATTAAGATCAGCTTAAACATATGATCATTTGGGCTCAATTTATTTTTAACTAAGGATACGCTAGTCCTATTTGAGACTAAGATCAACTCAACAATATTTTCGGGATCATTAAATTTAGTTAAGATCCAACAACAGAGCGTTTTGGCTCAACTGCAAGAAACTTTTCAGTTAGGCTTAGCCAATCTGGGCTTGGTCTGCTCAGTCTTTTTCTTCTCTCTTTTTTTATTCAAAAGTGCTAAGCACTTATTTGTGGTTCTGTTTGATTAGAGCTCTGACGCTCACATGTGTATCATGTGACGCACTCAGTCATGGGTGCTGCCCAATCAGTGCTAAGCACTTTAGTCATTTTGAATGAATATATATATATATATATATATTTATATTGCTAAGCACTTTTGTATGGCGCTCCTGTGTGTATCACATGAGGCGCTGAGATTTGGGCGCTGCCCAACCAGTACTAAGCACTCTAGTCATTTTTGACTGAATATGAAGTGCTAAGCACTTGGTATAGTGCTCACGTGAGGAGTACGTGCAGCACTAGGATGTGGGCATTGCCCAATGGTGCTAAGAACTCGGCCTTTTTGGCTGAATATGAAGTGCTAAGAATTTTTACTCAGCGCTCACGTGTCTTTCACGTGAGGCGCTGGCATTCTATTTTAAGTGTCCACATGGGAAGCACGTGCGGTGCCGAGTCCTTTGTTGGGGGCGCCCACGTGGGAAGTGTGTGAGGTGCTAAGTCTTTTGTTTTGGGAATCTTTTGGGCGCTCACATGTTTTCACGTGAGGCGTTGCGTTCCTTTTTTTTAGAGATCGAATTTCTGTTAATGGCATTTTGACCATTAATGATCACCAAGATCTTTATTTTTGAAGATCTAGGATCTTTTCCTTTTTTTATTGGAGAACTAAGTTTCTTTTCATGCTAAGTTCTTTTATATAGGGTTAAACTCTGTTTGCAGAGAAATTAAATTCTTAGAACCATAAGTCCTCTTCTCTCTTTTTCTTTTAATTTAGTTCTTTCTCCTAAATTTTGAGTTTGAAGAAAAAAATCTCCCCGATGAGAATTAAATTCTCAAATTGTGGGAAGATTTGCTTTTCAAATCTCGCATCAGAGGAAGAACTAAGTTATATTTATAAAGGGTTGAACCCTTATTTTGTTTTTACTAGGTAAAGGAGATACATTTTATCTCTACTTTTTCTTTACCTAGGATTTGAGAAAGCGAGAATCTTCTTCTTTTTTCGAGAGAATTAAATTCTCAGTTCTTGTGGAAAACTTATGGGGTCGATTCTCCTATGCGAGACTCGTGTTAGTTATATGTATGCCCTAGAGGCCATTATTGTACATGTGATGTATATTATAGTGGATGCTTGGACACACACACACACACACACACACACACACACACACACATATATATATATATAGAGGACTTTCTTGCTCGACATGATAGTATGCTATCTGGTTACTCTTTATGTTAACATGTTGACTGGTATTCTTTACTGTCTTACTCTCATATGTTGATAAAGCCCTTAGGATATGTACTTGACTACCAGGATTATGATGAGATCATACTAGTGGGGCCAGGGTGGTCCAAAAGTACATCCTTTAATCAGTTCCTAGTCGTAGGAATATCGAGACTAGGGCATCGATATTCCACAGTAGACTAGTGTGTACATTTCTTGTCCCTCAGAGGGCGATGGTTGATCCCACAATCATTGGTGTGTACACAGGTGCTCATTGGAGAATGGGTACACCGAATAGGACTCGCCGAGAACTCCTAGTTGGTAGTATACCTATCATCAGATAAAAGTCCTCTGGTGACACTGGTGCAGGTTAGTCTGTAGACCCGAGATCGTCATAAAGTCTTGTGTGGCTCCCACTGTGCTTTGATTTCCTCCCTACCACGTCTCAAAGGAGTCGTGCAAACAGGTGGATTTTGGGTACAGTCCCGAGTCACATGGAGGCAATGAGCGATAGGAGGGGTTTCGTCTCTCCCGGTATTGGGGGTTGATGTTGCGCTATGCTCGATTGGCTATAACTGGAAGTCCCTGGCCAGGGCTGCTGCTGTGATTTACTGATAAGGGTTATCAGTAGTTTCTCAAACCGTTATAGGCCAGACATCGGCATGACTTATCACGTTATTGGGGGCTGACATTTACCACCCCTAGACATGATATGCGGCATAACGAAGAGACCGGACCGTACGGTAGTGTTACTGATAGGCTTCATGGAGAGTATGGACGAGCTTGCTTGTTGATCTTCATATCGCTCGATACCCGGGTAGCCTTTACGTCCAGCTAGTACCGCTGGCGGCTTATAGGTGAATGATGTGATCATCACCTACTGCTGACGTATTGACGAGTCTTTAGAGTCCCACACAGAAGTTTCCTGGCACGAGCAAAACGAAGTAGGGAACATATGTTGATATGTGCGTGGGCCTGATTAAATATGAGTATGTGATACCGTATTATTATCTGACAGTTATCTGATGTCGGTCAGGTTATATATGATATAACCGGATTATCGAATCAAGTGTTGGTCTGATAATGTGATATTCAGATTAATGATATTAGTCGGTTATATGATATGTAACCGGATTATTAAATCAAGTGTTGATTTAATAATGTGATATATATATTATATATGATATAATTGTATCTTGACTAATATTATTAGCTCACTAATTATGTTTCTTAATATATATTAATATATGTATATATATATATATATATTATATGAAGCATGTCATCTATTTTCTATTTTTAGAAAATACAAAATGAGGTGTAAATTGTGGAGATATTTATGGAATGGTCAAGGCATGGGTTTTTATCATATTATATTGGTCTTGACTCACCATTTAAGTATGGTTGCAATTTAGAATTGCAATTTATTCCATACTTGAATAAGTGAAGAAAGAGAGAGGGCCATTTTTGAGTTTACTCTCATTCATTTTTTCATTCTATGCTTGCACTCTTTCTTGAGTTCATGCCTTAGCCATTTCTTGAGTTCTTGCTCTCTCTTGCTCTCTACAATTTCCCTCACTTCACTTTCAAGTTCAAACCCTCACATGTGAAGTGAATCATTGAACTTGTGAGAACCCTAGTGAGCTTTCTAATCCCCTACTTCACCATCCCATACCAAACTAGCAATTTAGTGTGGTGTATTTTTTTACACTGAAGGAGTTTAGTGTAAAGGTAGCTTGAGCTAGAGGGACTTCGGGTGGATCGTCTATGGCGCGAAGATCACGAAGGAGGTTCGTTAAACTCGAAGAGGAGCCTAGTAGAGTTGCGTGGACTTCAACCCGGAGCTTTCGAAGCGAAGGACACGATCTACAAGGGTATAAACTTTTTCACTTCTCATAGTTTAGTAGATATCAAACTTTAAACCCTAATCACCTAGCTAAAGATCTTGGATAGTCTAGCTTAGCACCTTAAAATTTTTGAATTTGGCATGCTTGATACCACTTGGACCCCTTGCTGGTGCTAGGGTAGACTTTCATGGTATCAGAGCTACTAGGCATTAGATGTCGACCTATGGGGGGTTTTCACCGTGTGACAGTGTGGCGAAACATAGGCTTTTACCCCCAGGGTGTCCCGAGACCGGAAGGTGTTCCGGTGGGTTGTAGTCCTCGCGAGGGGGCATGAGTAAAAAGTAGCTGCTGAGGGACCCGTAGGTGCCATGGCAACCCTATTGGATGGGGTGGCTGCCTGACCTACATAGTATCAGAGCCTAAGCTAGAAGATTAGACGATGTAATTAGAAACACGAAACCGAAACAACTCCGAAATTGTGCCAAGAAACCCTGTTCTCTGTCGTTTTTAAAATGTCCTCTAAATTTTTTTAAGTAACTGCAGAATGTTGTATGTGATACAACTAGGACACTGAAAAAATTCGAGATCATTTCGCTGGTTTTGACCCGGCGACATGCCCAATAATTCCGGCCTGGCCGGTCCCCCTTGCCCCAATTGGTCTCGTATTTTTGGGTGTTCTTGCTGCTTGGATTTTGGGTTTTCAGGTATTGTTTGATCAGTCCAAAATTTCATGAGATGTTAATTTGGTAAGAGACTAATACGGATTGTTTCGTAATCGTAATTGTTGCATCGTTTTGGGTTTTGGTTTGATATGGATACAATTGTTAGAATCCGGAATAATTAGTTTTGTGAAAACTAGTTGGTATATTGTAAATCTAGCGGTTTAGTCTCATTGATCGATTGCCACAGAATTTTGATTCGGATCAAAACTCCGTCGCAATTGCGTATAGTATGCGATCACTTAGTCGGGAATCTTGTTGAATTATCCGACAATTTATTGAAAAGAGTTTTCAATTTGAGACTATAATGCAAGTTTTATAAGTTAGGCATGAAATCCGGAATATGAGATATTCCGGGTTTATAATGTGTAAGGAAATTGCGGATTCTAATTATTGTAGTTTTCTGTTTCTTTTTCTGCGACCGTAAGTATAATATGTGGGGTATCCCAATCTCGTTGCTATATGACAACGAGTTTTAGAGATACGCATATTTGCTTACGTTGATTATATGTGATATAATGTGTTGATGTTGATATGATTTATTGGATTGTCATGAAAGAATAGCCGGGGGTTTTATGTGAGATGAGAGTTTTTATTTTTCATTCATGTAAAATCTATATGTAATATTCTTTGGCACTTCCGGGTTGAGGATGATGTCACCATTGTTGTATATTATTTACTTTTCCGTATTAGGATAGATCCAAGGCGGGGAGCACAAGTAATCGGGTTTTAGAGTCCAGTGGGAGACTATGTCAAGGAGTTGAGACCGGGTCTCCTAACTCTAGAATTGGCAGGGTTACTTGCCGCTCTCGTAGGGGTCTAGGGATGTGGATTTGGCTATTCATCACGATCGTGGAATCCGTGTTTTACATTACTGGCTAAATTTAAAACACGAATATCCTAGTATATCCAATATTTCATATGTTGCTTCTGCTGCTTGGTTCTGTGATGTTGATCATATAACTGCGTGAGACGAATGTACTATTATATATATGATATATAATAAACGTTGCTTATGTTTTGCATCCGTGCTAGTCCAGCCCCCGCTCTTCCGGTAGTTAAGTAACCTAACGGTGCATGACGGGGCTCGTGGCGAATGCGGATGGCATAAGCGTACGTTCTATTTTCGTTTCATTTTTCTGTAATGTTTAGGAAACATTAATTGATGGGACTTCATTAATAAGATTAATGAAAAGAAAGAAACCAAAAGATGTTGTAGAATCAAATTTTCAAAAAGGGTAGCTCTAGTTTTTGCTTTGCATAGTGGTATTCCTTGATGAATATCCAACACCTCATTCGATGAGGAAAGAGCCGAGATCCCTTCACCGGGAGTGACCTCTTTAGCGAAACTAGCAAATGCTACAACTCACTTGGTTTTGTTTTTGATTGTTTCTCCAGTTCTTGCTTTGCATAGTGGTATTCATGAATATCCAGCACCTCATTCGATGAGGACAGATCTGAGATCCCTTCACCGGGAGTGACCTCTTTAGCGAAACTAGTAAAAGCCTCAAAAACACTCATTTCAAAATCACTAGATTCTACAACGATATCAAGTTCATTACGCTCATGATTTTCTTAAAAATCTGCGTAGCCCTCTATCATATCAGATAAGTACTATTTAGTATTCGTGCTGCGCTTGTTGGCCTTTGTCAAAGGCGTAGTGTGCAGTAGCTGATTAGTGCTTATCTGCAACCATATGATGCGATTAAATTAGGGTAGTCGTACGACCTTGTTGGCCTTTGTCAAGGGTCGTGCGGGTGGGTTTAATTTAATCAGGAAATGACGGGTTTAACTTGACTTCCGCCCTATGGTTTGTTGGCCTTTGTCAAGGTCATAGGACGTTAGGGGCAAAAACATTATTAGGAATTTCAAGTGTTGAAATTTGCAATGAGATTGCATACCTTCTATGAGATAGTTGGATCCCGATACCCACTGCGAGTAAGAGTTACTCCTGGGAGAATTTTGCACTTTACAATTAGCTAATCCAGTAGGTGTCTAGAAAGGTGTCAACGGGGTTATGCCTATAGAAAAACGAGATTTATTTTAATTAGGTCCGTGTGAAAGCACGGGGAACCTCCCTTGGAGTACCGATACCTGCCCGGCCGAACGATTGGCGAACCTGTAGGGTGTAATTAATCCCGGCTAATCTTACCTTTTAGGGTTTGAAGGAAGATTTGATAAAAATAGTGGGAGCCATCCTGATTAGATAAGATAATAACCAATCTAATCTTGCAAAGAGCGTATGCTAACACGTTTCCTTCTCTCTCTCTTCAGGCAGCAACCAATATCACGCCTTAATCAAGATAATAATATGGACGTATTGACCGAACCCTCCTTTTATACAGGACTAGGGAACGTTGGTCCCGCTCCATCTTATGACTGTCATAAGTCTGAGCAAGGGATAGGGGAATATCAGGATTCCCGCGCCATCTGTACGAAGAAACAGCATGTTGATGCATCTTCTTCGGGTGTGTTCGTTACTGAGAACTGTTTTTTAGTTTGCTTTACGTCCTGGGTATTGGATACCGGATCAGGATCCCACGTATGTAATTTGTTACATGGGCTAAAGAAAGGTAGAGAACTGGGAAAGGGTGATAAATCCCTAACAGTAGGGAATGGTGCAATTGTTGCAGCCAAGGCAGTTGGCGATTATCACCTTGTATTACCAGCTGGTAATACATTGATTCTGAACGACTGTTATTACGTACCAAAGATGATATGCAACATTATATCGGTTTCTTTGCTAACTAAAGAAGGATATAATCTCACATTAGAGGATAAGTTTATGAACATTTTCCAGAATTAAGTGTGTTGATTGGATCTGGTACGTTATGTAACGGTATATACGTTCTTAATCAAAGTACAGTTCTTAACATACAGAACACAAATAAGAGGAAAAGTTCAGAAATGAATGAAGCGTTCTTGTGGCACAGTAGACCAGGTCATATTAATGCAACAAGACTGGCTAAGTTACATAAAAATGGATATTTGAATTCGTTCGAGTTTTCATCTTATGAAACTTTCCAGTCATGTCTCAGAGGCAAGATGACCAAAACTCTGTTTACTGGACACGGAGAAAGAGCTACTGAACTCTTGGGACTGATACATAGTGATGTATGCGGTCCTATGTCTACACATGCCAGGAATGTTTTTTCGTACTTTATTACATTCACCGATGAGCTCTTAAGGTTCGGACATGTGTTCTTGTTGAAACACAAGTCTGAAGCTTTTGAGAAATTCAAGGAATATAAGTGCGAAGTTGAAAACCAGATGGATAAAAGTATTAAAATCCTTCGATCTGATCGGAGAGATGAATACTTGGCGAGGAATTCCGAGACTATTTAAAAGAGAATGGGATTCTCTCTCAGCTTACTCCTCCGTATACACCACAGCACAACGGTGTATCAGAGCGGAGAAATCGCACCCTATTAGATATGGTGCGCTCTATGATGAGTATGCTGAGTTGCCTATTTCTTTTTGGGGTTATGCACTTGAGACAGCCACATACCTATTGAATCAAGTTCCATCAAAATCTGTGCCTAAAACACCATACATGATATGGAGTGGAAAGAGGCCATGTCTTAAATGAGTTAAGATATAGGGTTGTCCGGCCTATGTCAAAAAGCAAAATCTGGACAAGCTCGAGGCACGATCAGTTCTTTGTAAGTTTGTGGGATATCCAAAAAATTCACATGGATATCTATTATACCACAGCGAGGAACAAAAGGTGTTTGTTTCTCGACATGCCATCTTTTTAGAAAATGAATTTCTTGTAAAAGAAATTAGTGGTAATGAGGTAGAACTGGAAGAAGTTCCAGCAGCACAAACTACAACTGACGACTTGGTGGAACTAGAGGATCCAATAGTACCCAACGAACCCCAGCCACTCCGCAGATCTAGTAGGGTTCCTTATCTACCTAAGAGATACTACGGTTTTCTTATAGACGGCGGGAGCGAGGATTGCATCATGGAATATGATGACCCGACTAGTTTCGAGCAGGCCATCACAAGTGGAGACTCTGTGAAATGGCTGGATGCTATGAGATCCAAGATGGAATCTATGTACACCAACCAAGTATGGACTGTAGAAGTTGCTCCTGAAGGGGTAAAACCCATTGGGAGCAAGTGGATCTTCAAAAAGAAGATAGGTGTAGATGGAAAAGTTAAGACTTTCAAAGCTAGACTTGTAGCAAAAGGTTTTCATCAACGACCTGGCGTCGACTATGATGAAACTTTTTCTCCTGTCGCTATGCTTAAGTCCATCAGGATCCTGCTTGCCATTGCTGCATACTATGACTACGAAATCTGGCAGATGGACGTCAAGACCGCTTTTCTAAATAGAGATTTAGAAGAGAGAGTGTATGTGACACAGCCAGAGGGCTTCATAGACAGTGGGAGCAGCGGAAAGGTGTGCAAGCTGCTTAAATCCATTTACGGATTAAAGCAGGCGTCGCGGAGTTGGAACATCTGTTTTGATGAAGCTATCAAAGAGTTTGACTTCATCAAAAATGTAGATGAACCTTGTATATATAAGAAGGCTGTAGAGAGTAAGGTGGTCTTCCTCGTATTGTACGTGGATGATATACTCTTGATAGGAAACGATATTCCTATGCTACACTCGGTCAAGCTCTTCTTATCACTCAAGTTCTCCATGAAAGATCTTGGTGATGTCTCTTACATTCTGGGGATAAATATCTATAGAGATAGATCTAAACAGATTTTGGGATTGTCCCAATCCAGGTACATAGACACCATACTAAAGAGGTTTAGTATGGAAGATTCCAAGTGTGGTAATGTACCCGCTTGTTCAGGAATCACTCTCTCCAAAGAGATGTCTCCCAAGACTGATTTGGAGAGGGCTCGCATGCAAGGGATACCCTATGCTTCGGCATTAGGCTCTATCATGTATGCGATGTTGTGCACCAGACCGGATGTAGCTTACTCACTAGGTGTAGTGAGCAGGTATCAATCAGATCCTGAGAAAAACCACTGGACAGCCGTGAAGAACATTCTTAAGTACTTGAGAAGGACTAAAGAAATGTTCTTGGTGTATGGTAACGGTGAACTCCAGGTGGAGTCCTTTACCGATTCGAGCTTCGAGAGTGATAAGGACGACAGCAAGTCGGTCTCCAGTTTTGTCTTTACCCTCAACGGAGGGGCGGTGTGTTGGAAGAGTTCCAAGCAAGACGCCATAGCAGACTCGACGATGGAGGCTGAATACATCGCTGCCAACGACGCTGCCAAAGAGGCTGTCTGGATGAAGAAGTTCATTGCTGAGCTTGGTGTGGTTCTATCCATTAAGCATCCAATACCTGTGTATTGTGATAACAATGGAGCTGTGGCTTTGGCCAAGGAACCCAGGTCCTATCAGAGATCCAGACATATTCTGAGGCGGTATCACCTGATCAGGGAGATAGTAGATCGCCAGGAGATCGAGGTCAGGAGAGTTGACAGGAAGGACAACGTAGCAGATCCACTCACAAAGGCCCTCCCCCATATACAATTTGAGAGACTTTTTGGGATGTTGGGTATGAGATACTACAACACATGGCCTTAGTGCAAGTGGGAGATTGTTAGTTATATGTATGCCCTAGGGGACATTATTATACATGTGATGTATATTATAGTGGATGCTTGGACACACACACATACACACACACACACATATATATATATATGACTTTCTTGCTTGACATGATAGTATGCTATCTGGTTACTCTTTATCTTAACATGTTGACTAGTATTCTTTATTGTCTTGCTCTCACATGTTGATAAAGCCCTTATGATATGTACTTGACTACCAGGATTATGATAAGATCATACTAGTGGGGCCAGGGTGGTCCAAAAGTACATCCTTTAATCAGTTCCTAGTCGTGGGAATATCGAGACTAGGGCATCGATATTCCAGAGTAGACTAGTGTGTACGTTTCTTGTCCCTCAGAGGGCGATGGTTGATCCCACAACCATTGGTGTGTGACATCAAAGATTGTACACGGGTGCTCATTGGAGAATGGGTACACCGAACAGGACTCGCCGAGGACTCCTAGTTGGTAGTATACCTATCGTCAGATAGAAATCTTCTGGTGACACTGGTGCAGGTTAGTCTGTAGACCCGAGATCGTCATAGAGTCTTGTGTGGCTCCCACTGTGCTTTGATTTCCTTCCTACCACGGCTCAAAGGAGTCGTGCAAACAGGTGGATTTTGGGTACAGTCCCGATTCACATGGAAGCAATGAGCGATAGAAGGGGTTTCGTCTCTCCCGGTATTGGGGGTTGATGTTACTCTATACTCGATTGGTTATAACTGGAAGTCCCTGGCCAGGGCTGCTGCTGAGATTTACTGATAAGAGTTATTAATAGTTTCTCAAACTGTTATAGGCTAGACATCGGCATGACTTATCACGTTACGTGGGGCTAGCGTTTACCACCCTAGACATGATATGCGACATATCAGACGAAGAGACCGGACTGTACGGTAGTGTTACTGATAGGCTTTATGGAGAGTATGGACGAGCTTCCTTATTGATCTTCATATTGCTCATTACCCGGGTAGCCGTTACGTCCAGCTAGTACCGCTGACGGCTTGTAGGTGACTGATGTGATCATCACCTACTGCTGACGTATTGACGAGTCTTTAGAGTCCCACACAGAAGTTTCCTGGCTCGAGCGAAACGAAGTAGGGCACATATGTTGATATGTGCGTGGGCCTGATTAAATATGAGTATGTGATACCGTATTATAATCTGGCAGTTATCTGATGTCGGTCAGGTTATATGTGATATAACCGGATTGCCGAATCAAGTGTTGGTTTGATAATATGATATTCAGATTAATGATATTAGTCGGTTATATGAGCTGTAACCAGATTATTAAATCAAGTATTGATTTAATAATGTGATATATATTATATATGATATAATTGTATCTTGACTAATATTATTAGCTCACTAATTATGTTTCTTAATATATATTAATATATGTGTGTGTGTGTGTATATATATATATATTATATGAAGCATGGCATCTATTTTCTATTTTTAGAAAATACAAAATGAGGTGTAAATTGTGGAGATATTTGTGGAATGGGCAAGGCATGGGTTTTTATCATATTATATTGGTCTTGACTCACTATTCAAGCATGGTTGCAATTTAGAATTGCAATTTATTCCATGCTTGAATAAGTGAAGAAAGAGAGAGCTATTTTTGAGTTTACTCTCATTCATTGTTTCATTCTATGCTTGCACTCTCTCTTGAGTTCATGCCTTAGCCATTTCTTGAGCTCTTGCTCTCTACAATTTCCTTTACTTCACCTCCAAGTTCAAACCCTCACATGTGATGTGAATCATTGAACTTGTGAGAACCCTAGTGAGCTTTCAAATCCCCTACTTCACCATACCATACCAAATTAGCAATTTAGTGTGGTGTGTTTTTTACACTAACGGAGTTTAGTGTAGAGGTAGCTTGAGCTAGAGGGACTTCGGGTGGATCGTCTATGGCGCGAAGATTACGAAGGAGGTTCGTTAAACTCGAAGAGGAGCCTAGTAGAGTTGCGTGGACTCCAACCCGGAGCTTTAGAAGCGAAGGACACTATCTACAAGGGTATAACCTTTTTCACTTCTCATAGTTTAGTAGATATCAAACTTTAAACCCTAACCACCTAGCTAAATATCTTGGATAGTCTAGCTTAGCACATTAAAATTTTTGAATTTGGCATGCTTGATGCCTCTTAGACCCCTTGCTGGTGCTAAGGTAGACTTTCAACTTGAAGTCTCGAATCCATTATATAGGAGAGGCAAATTGTTAATTAGTTTGAGAAAATCTCTCATTTGAGAGATATCAATTGATTTAATTGGCCTCAAAATTTATTCGGGGGATTTTATCCACCGTTGGATTTTTGATCCAGTGAATTTCAGTTTTGCAGAATATATATTCAAGATTAGGGAAATATTTTCCCATATACAGAATTTAATTCTGTCAAACGGAGATTTTTAATCGCCATTGGATTTTAATTCAAGGGCTCTCCATTTTACAGAGAACAATATTTCTTTATTTAGAAATATTGGGGAAATATATTCCCAAAAATAGAATTTAATTCTATCATTGGATCTTTGATCCAACCGAGAATATCTTTCTCACTTAGAAAGATTAGAGAGATATTTTCTCCTAATAGAATTTAATTTTATCATTTGATGATTTATCATCACCATTGGATCTTTGATCCAATGGCTCTGTTTAATAGAGAATATCCTAATTTTTAGGGAAATAATTTCTATGTAGAATTTAATTCTATATGCTCTTAATTTGGGCACTGGCGCTCACGTGTAATGCTCGTGGATGCCACTTAAGAATTAAATTCTTATACATAACAGGTGCTTCTGTGCTTTACACATTGGTGCTCACGTGAACTTGACGTGCGGCGCAACTATAGGATTTAATCCTATAAGACTGGCACCGGCGTTAGCGCTCTCATGGGGAGCACGTGAGGCGCTGCCTCATTGTAATTAACAGAGCTTATCTCTTATTATTATGTTTAATTATTAGGGGAACAAATGCCCCCCACAGTTGTTCTCACGTGGTTTATACATGAGTGCAACGGTGTCACTTTTACCACCGTTAGATTACCTAGGAAGTTGAACCATTCACCTCACGTCTTATAAATAGGGCCTTTGGTCCTTGAGATGACTGTTGTCTCATCTTCTTCTTTCTTGAGCCTTAATCTTCTTTTGAGAATTTAATTCTCTTTTCAGAGCTTAGATCTTTGTCCTCAAGAACTCTTTTGAACAGAGTATACTTTGCCAAATTTCTTGGTAAGAATTATGAATAGTGCTTGTTCTCGCTAATTTTTTTTGGCTCAGAGCTTGCTGTTTCCTTATAAAAATAAAAAGGAAACCTCCACGTGTTAAACACGTGTACCCACATGTAAAGCATGTAAGTATCGCTTCAGATAGGATTAAATTCTTGAGCGCCTCACGTGTTTCCTACGTGAGCGCCAGCTCCAGCCTCTGTTAGGATTAAATCCTATAATAGCGCCTCACATGGAACATATGTGAGCGCCGGCGTGCAAAGCACGTGAATGACTATTTATAAAAGAATTAGATTCTTAGGCGGTGCCCACGTGCATAGCATGTGTGCGTCAGCGCCCAAATTAAAAAGGGTAGAATTAAATTCTACATGGGGAATATTTTCCTAAGAACTGGGATATTCTCTGTTAAACAGAGCCGTTAGATAAAAAATCCAATGGTGATAATAAATTATCAAATGATAAATTCTATTTGGGAAATATTTTTCCTGATCTTTCTAATATGGAAAGATCTTTCTCTAACAGAGAATCTTAGATTTAAAATCCAATTATGATAAAATATCACCAATTAAACTATCTGATAGAATTAAATTCTATGTAATAGGATTAAATTCTATTTGGGAAATATTTTCCCTGATATTTCTAAAATGGAAAGATTTTTCTCTAAAAGGGAATCTTGGATTTAAAATCCAATTGTGATAAAATATCATCAATTAAACCATTTGATAGAATTAAATTCTATGTGAGAAATATTTCCCTAATCTTTCTCAAACTAGAAAGATCTTCTCTGTTAAATAGAGGACCCTTGGATCAAAAATCCAACGGTGATTATAAAATCACCCATAGATCATCTGATAGAATAAAATTCTCTCTTAGGAAAATATTTTCTTAATCTTGTTAAACTAACAAAATATTTATATAATAGAATTAAATTCTATATTAGAAAAATATCTTCCTAATTTTGTTAAACTATCAAGATATTCATATAACAGAATTAAATTCTATTTTAGAAAAAATATTTTTCCTAATCTTATTAAAACAAACAAGAAATCTCCTCTGGTAAAAAGAGAGCCTTTGGATTAAAAATTCAACGGTGAATAAAATTTACCGGTTGATCTAAAAAATCAATTGGATTGATTATGAAATCAATCACGATCTCTCAATGAGAGATTTTCTTAACAAATTGATTTTTTTCCTTCTCATATAAATAGGAGCAAAGAGATTAATCAAGGGGAGGAGGACTGGATAAAAAAGAAAAGAGGAGACCCCCATAAGCTTCTGTAAAAATATAGAAGGCTCTAAAAACAACAGAGAATTTAATTCTCTCAAAGAAGAAGATCTCCCTCCTAAAAGCCCTAGGTAAAGAAAAAAAGAGATCAAAATATCTCTTTTACCTATCATATCACATCTAAGGGTTTAACCCTTTTAAAAGAATTTAGTTTTTTCTCTGGATCTGAGATCCACAAGACAAGTCTCCCACAAGTTGAGAATTTAATTCTCATCGAGAAGATCTTGTTCTTGAGAATCAAACATTCAGAGGAGAACATGGATACAAGAACATGAAAAAACATGGAGTCCTTAATACTCTAGGAACTTAGTTCCTTTAAATCAAGAAGTTAGTTCTTTAAAAACACGATCTAAGATTCTCAAAATAGTGAACTTGGTGATCGTTAATGGTCAAAGTACCATCAACAGAGATTTAAGTTCTCTAAAAACATCAACGGAGATTAAATCTCCAAAAATATAGCGTCTCACATGAAACACACATGAGCGCCAGAGAAAATTAATGCTCAGCACTATTGTAGTGCCTCACGTGAAAAGCACATGAGCGTCCAAGGCTAAAAACCCAGCGCCTCACGTGAAAAGCATGTGAACGCCAGAAAAGATTAGTGCTTATCACTATTCCAGCGCCTCACGTGAAACACACGTGAGCACTGTATATCTTAGTGCTTAGCACTACTGGGTAGTATAGAAACCCAATCTCAGCCCAAATTGGTCAAGTTTTCTGAGATTAAACCTCTTTGATTTTAAATCAACTGAGCCCATATGCTCGTGATTTCCGAACTGATTTTAGTCTCAAACATGACTAATGATCTCTCATTGATGATATCCAAAATGATATTCATCCCATATCTTCTAAGGTAATCTTAGTCTCAAATATGACTAACGATTCTTAGGTCCACCACGACCCCTTCTTTCCTCAAATACGGGATTTGATTTAAGGGTACATCTCTCCACACCTCTGATATATATCGTTGTAATTCCTCAACGTCTTGAGAGAAGTGGCGGGTCCCGACAACCAACAACTCTTTTCTCTTCCCAACTTGATGTAAAATTTCATCAAGACAGGGAATGATACATCCTACATTGATACACTTCCAAATTGACGTGCACACCTCAAATCGGATTGCACCCCAAATTGGGCGCGTTCCATGTCACTATCGTTCACTTCACCACGTAACAAATACACGTGCGCGTAAGATGGATAACGGACCGAGATGTCCCTAAACTAACAACGGACTGAGATGTCCCTACACTAAAAACGGAACGAGATGTCCTTAAACTAATATTCGTCACCAAAATAGGAATATTGGACCGAAACGTCCTTAAACTAATCTTCGTCTCAAAATAGGAATGTTGGACCGAAATATCCTTAAACTAATATTCTCCCCAAACACGGCGATAATGGACTGTGATGTCCTTAAACTAAAATAATTGAGCCCATATGCTCATTTGTTTCTAAGTTGATCTTAGTCTCAAATATGACTAACGATCCTTAGATAAAACTCAAATATCCCGTGAATTGATGGACCTTATTTATATGAGATCTGCATCCTAAGTTCACTCCCGTTGGCAAATCAAGCTATCAACGTGGATCCCGTCAAGCAAATCCTTGACCCAAAACCCAAATCATGAAAATATATGTACGGATTTGGACTAATTCGCGCCCTACGGGCGACGAAATAAATTAGTCTCCGTATACAATTCATGGGCAATCCAAAACAAAATAAAAAATAACACGACACGAAGTGAACTGCTGAAGCAGTAGAAAGTGGTTATCGCAACGCGGTAACGTAATTAACTGTAGGGGTTTGCGCCTGCAAGGAAGAGCGTCCCCACAATCAAAAACCCCTCACAAATGAGGGGGAATTTGATAAAGTCTGCTACAACGGTCGCGTCTATCCAAATCTCTGATATATGGTACCATAAATCAACTTGGTATTTTCGGAGAGGTGGGTGGACAAGTCCAAATAGCATCTGCCCCTAAATTCAGGCAAGACGTTCAATCCCAGTTCATCTCTGTTTTCGGTGGTCAACAGATTCTGGCACGCCCGGTGGGACCTTTTCCTCTTTCCATTCCATATTTCGTGTGTCGTGTTTTTCCGCGATAAAATAATCGCGGTATAAATGTTTGTAGTTTCTCTTGGGTGATGAGATACTGAAGCGGCGTTTTATCTCTTTCCAGAATAGCGTTTGCTTCCACTCACCGCAACTCAGGCTCTATCACATCTGGTGGAGTCAAGTATGGGCCACTTACAGTCTCAAATCTCTGCAATCCAGCACTGCAAGAAATCAATGGGCTTATCTTTAGGTCTATACTCCCATCTCTTACCCTCGGTACCTCAACGCCGAAGGTGGAAGTCCGGAAGAAGTCGGTCTTCCATGGACCGGATCCTCTAACTTCTGCTTTGCCAACGGAATCGGTCCTCAAACAAATAGCACCTGCTAAAGACCAAGGTTGACACAGGGGGAAGAATATTAAAGCTCTCAAAGGAAACATATGGCAGGCTCATCAAAATCCTGAGGCTAATCAAATTCCGGCCGTAAGAAACGGCCGAAGTCGATATCGGCGTCATACAAAATGAGCTGGGGGTAGTTCTCCATCAGTGTTGACTCCACCTGCTTCAACTCTGATGATAAATACTGCTGTCCTAACTAGGAACAACTTCGAACTGCTGTGAAGGGTCAGACAAAATTCTCCAACCGCAGTATTGAAGAAATCTCCACAGCCTGTAGAAATTCAAATAGAGCAGAAATCAGTTCGTTCCCTAAAAGAACTTTCCTCATTTATATATATGGTGTGGAAGTAGGTGAACAAATCAATCATTAACCGCGGCTTATCCCCTAAACGTCAGCCAAATTCTGATGGCGCCCCTTTTAAATACAAGAGGACTCATCCCAAGGCGGTTCATGCTACAACGGTTCTTCCCAAAACCAAAGCGGCTTCTCACAAAAAAGAGAGGCCTAATAAAGCTCAAGTGCCCGAGGCAAACTTTAAAGGCTAAAACTCTAAACACCCCAAGCCTGGGGGCATGGCAGTTCTTACAGTCTACATGGTGCTCCAAAGATGAAGTTCAAGCTTCTACTAGCCACGGACCGCATACTCGGTCCCTGACAAAGGGTCAAATGCAACATGCAAAGTTGCAGGAGATGCTTGCTTAGGTGGCAGCACTCGCTAATCCATCACCTAAGGAAAATCCCGAAGACGCACCCGAAGAAAGAGTAAGGAAGGAGTCGGATATTGATTTCCTAAAGCGCTCTCTCAAAAAGAGAGATGAAGAAGCGACAGAAATATCCACTAAAATGAACCAGATGACCCTTCTAATCCAGAACATGGCTGGAAAAATGGTCCAATCGAAACCACTGGTAGATAAACCGACGGTTGTCACTCTTAAAGACAAGGGTGACATTTCAAATTCTCTGCAAGTCTCATCAACGGCTGATAAGGAAATGATTCAAAAAGCAAAACTGGACGAATATATTGCTCAGCAAATCAAAGCTCACTATGTCAGTGAAGCTGCAAACAGGTCAATCAAGACTGGTCGACCATATCCGGCCTGGTACGATCAAATACAGTACCCGCCAGAATACATACTTCTTACGTTCCATATGTACAAAGGAACTGGGAATCCTCTCCAGTACATTGCATGTTTTAAATCCATGTGCGGTAACACTGGAGGAAGTGATATACTGCTCCTCCAACATTTCGTCCGTAGTCTGGCGGGCATCGCGTTCGAATGGTATGCGGAACTACCAAATGATTCCGTGAAGACCTTCGACAAGATGGATAAGCTCTTCTGTAAAATATTCGTTAGTGCAGATAAACGCACTACCGCGGCGGCCTTGGTCAATGAAAGGGTTGGACCGAACGAGACCTGGGTTCAATATGTTACCCGATGGCGAAATCTCTGGTCAAATGTGAGCAACGCATCGACGAAGCAACAGCCGTGGGAATGTTTATAGCCACCCTTGACCCAAATTCAAAAGTGTTCTCATATATGGCCCTCTTCAAGCCGACAACTTTCCAAGAGCTCATGGATAAAATAATTGGACCTGATGGGTCAAGATGCTTCCTCTTCCGATGAAAATATATGAAAAGAAAATGCAAGGTGGCATTTGTCGCCAACGCTCAACAAAAATGAGCGGTTCCGAAGCAACCTGTCGCCAAAATAGCGACGACATGTGTACTTACTGTAAGTCGACGTTAGACACCCCACATGAAGCGGGGAGGCGGAATAGGTAAAACAATCATTTTGTTTAAACTAATATCGACTAACTTTACGGATCTTTGCCAAACCCTAACTAACAACTATATAGAAGTGATTAGCTACTATGATAGATGATTATACCTAATGATTCAAGTCCTTCTTGTCCTTATAGTTCACCTCCTCGTCGGCCTCCTCAATGTGATAGAAGATCCACCCGAGAGCTGCTTCTCCAAGCTTTAACTTCTCACTTGAGATAACTAGGTGGCTATGAGTGCTAATCAAAGCAACCTAGAGGATATAGAAGAGGATTAGTGATCTATTAGTCTTGCTAACCCTTGGATCTCAATACATGAGAGGTTAGGGTTAGTTCTTTGAAGAGAGAGAGCTTGAGGAGAGAGAATGTGAAAGTGAGAATGATATGAATTATGTCTCATTTTTGATATATGATGAAGCATAAAGAATATCAAATAAATCATTATTTGATATTAACAACCATGCTTCATTTAATACATACAATGAATCACCTCATGAGTCATTAAGCAATAAATGCTTCATTAACTCATTTGGATGATTCATCTCATGAGTCACTAATCCATTTAATGCAAATAACAACTAAGCTCTCCACTTCATCAATCTTCTAGAAGCTTCTCGACAAATTACGAGAATGCCCCTCCCATCCGTGAAAACACGGAAATACTGAGACTGTATAAATCCAATAATCCAATACTAGAATCTGGCTTAAACTAAAGCCTGCTAGTAAAAACTATCCAAACATCGTACATGCATAAAAACACGTATGTGTCCGAACCCTGTCGTAAAACCATACGACCTCTATATCGTTTCGCCTAAAGCAGGGAAACTCTCTGTGTGGGACTCTAAAGACTCGACTACTACGCTGGCAGTGGGTTTAACCACAGGCCGCAGGCGGTACTAGCAGTACGTAACGGTCCCCAGGTAGATGTCGATAAGAAGGCCGATGAGGAAACCCATCCGAACTCCTACTGAGCCTGATGTGACAATCTCCATACAGTCCGGTCTGTTCGTCTAGGACTATCGCATATCGGGCTTAGGGGGGCGGCAAGCGTCAGTCTCCTAAAAGCAGTATAAGTCATGTCGGAGTGAAGCCCATTACACCTTGAGAAGCTACTGGAAATCCTACCAGTAAATCTCGTTTGCCCTAGCCAGGGACTTTGCGTAATGGCTCTCCAATCACAGCGCGATATCAACTCCCAATACCGGGAGAGACGAATCCTGTCTAACCGCCACTGCCTCCAAGTACTTCGGGACTGCACCCAACTGCTACCTGTTTGCACGACTCCTTTGAGCCGTGGTAGGGTAGCAATCTAAGAACAGTGGGAACACACTCGAGATGAAGCAGCAGTATCAAGTCTGTGGACTATACTGTACTCATGTCACCTGGGAACTGTTAACTGATGACGGGTATAATACCAACCAACAGTTCCCTACGAGTCCTGTCCGGTGTACCCGTAACCCAACGAGCACCTGTATATTATCTCCAGTACAGCGTACTAATGGCTGTCGGACAGACCATTTCCCCAACTTGGATGAGAAGCGTACACACTAGTCTACTTCGGAATATCGATGCCCTGTCTCGATAATCCTACGACTAGGGACCTGAAAAAGGATGTGCTTGTAGACTACCTAGCCCCCACTAGTGTGACTGCCATCACAACGCTGGTAGTCAAGCAAGATCCTAAGGGCTCTATCAATATGTATTCTCGATATGCTAACATATACACATATTAAGATAGACATAAACCAAGTAGCATACTACTATGTTGAGCGAGACTGTTAATATAACTGTGAATATCCCAAGCTTCCATTAAGTAATATACAAACTAGTATGATACAATAATGGCCCCTAGGGCATATACACTAACAATCTCCCACTTGCACTAGGGCCATATACTGGCATATCGAAGACCTATCATCTCGAGTAGCCTCTCGAACTGAATCTGAGGTAAGGCCTTTGTGAATGGATCTGCGGTGTTCTCCTCTGTAGCAACTCTCCGGACCTCGATCTCCTGGCGATCTATGATCTCCCTGATCAGGTGATACCGTCTTAAGATGTGCCTGGACTTCTGATGGGACTTGGGTTCCTTCGCTAAAGCTATAGCGCCGTTGTTGTCACAATACAGCTGTATTGGATCGATAATGGTAGGAACCACCTGAAGTTCTGTTAGGAACTTCTTCATCCAGACTGCTTCTTTTACGGCATCGCAAGCAGTGATATACTCCGCTTCCATCGTCGAGTCAGCAACGGTGTCCTGCTTGGAACTCTTCCAGCACACCGCCCCTCCATTGAGGGTAAAGACATAACCTGACATAGACTTGGAGTCATCCTTGTCACTCTGGAAGCTGGAATCAGCAAAGGCCTCGATCTTGAGGTCTTTTCCGCCGTAAACCAAGAACATCTCCTTAGTCCTTCTCAGGTACTTAAGAATGTTCTTTACTACTATCCAGTGCTTCTCCCCTGGGTCTGACTGATACCGGCTTACCACGCCCAGTGCGTAAGCTACATCTGGTCTGGTGCACAACATCTCATACATTATAGAGCCTATCGCAGAAGCGTAGGGTATAACTGACATGCGATCCCTTTCCAAATCAGTCTTGGGAGACATCTCTTTGGATAGGGTGATTCCGTGACCAGCCGGTAAACTACCGCGTTTAGAATCTTCCATACTGAATCTTTTCAGTATAGTGTTGATATACCTGGACTGCGAAAGTCCCAACATCCTCTTAGATCTATCACGATAGATCCGGATCCCCAGTATGTAAGAGGCATCACCCAGGTCTTTCATGGAGAACCTGTGTGACAAGAATCCTTTGACAGATTGTAGCATAGGAATGTCATTTCCTATCAAGAGAATGTCATCCACGTACAGGATGAGGAATACGACAGTTCGTGCTACAATTTTACTATATATACATGGTTCATCTGGATTTTTGATAAAGTCATATTCTTTGACCGTTTCATCAAAACAGATGTTCCAACTCTACGATGCCTGCTTTAGTCCATAAATGGACTTAAGCAACTTGCACACTTTCCCGCTGCTCCCACTCTGATTGAAACCTTCTGGCTGATCCATATAGACGCACTCTTCTAAATTACCATTTAGAAAAGCCGTCTTTACGTACATCTGCCAGATTTCATAATCATGGAAGGCAGCAATGGCAAGAAGGATCCGAATGGATTTGAGCATAGCCATTGGAGAAAAAGTTTCGTCATAGTCCAAACCAGGTCTTTGACGAAAACCCTTTGCAACAAGTCTAGTCTTATAGGTTTCTACCTATCCATCTACACCAATCTTTTTCTTGAAGATCCACTTGCATCCTATGGGTTTTACCCCATCTGGAGCAAAGTCCAAAGTCCATACTTTGTTGGTGTACATGGACTCCATCTCGGTCCGCATTGCATCCAGCCATCTTACTGAGTCGCCGCTCTGGATGGCCTGCTGGAAGCTAGTAGGTTCATCATTATCAATGATGCAATCTTCTCTATCCTCGTCTATGAGAAAACCGTAGTATCTCTCAGGCGGATGAGACGGCCTACTACTCCTGCGAAAGGGTGCAGAAATGTCCTGTTCTTCTTGAACTTCTGGTTCTACCAAACTTTCAGCAGTAGTATGTGGTTCTGGAATTTCTTCCAGTTCTATTTCGCTCCCACTTGTTTCCTTTTCTAAAAACTGCTGTTCTAGAAAATGGGCATTACGAGAAACAAAAACCTTTTGTTCCTCTGCGTAATAGAAACAATACCCCTTGGAGTTCTTTGGATATCCCACAAACTTACACTGCACTGATCGTACCTCGAGTTTGTCCGCATGCTGCTTCTTAACAAAACCTGGACATCCCCATATCTTTAGATACTGAAGATAGGGTTTCTTCCCACTCCACATCTGATATGGTGTGGTAGGCACAGTCTTGGTAGGAACCCTGTTCAAAAGATATGCAGCTGATTCTAGCGTATAACCCCAGAAAGATCGCGGTAACTCAGCATTACTCATCATGGAACGTACCATATCCAATAGGGTTCGGTTCCGTCTTTCCGATACACCGTTATGCTGTGGAGTGTATGGAGGAGTAAGCTGAGAGAGAATTCCTTTCTCTTTTAGGTAACCCAGGAACTCGGTACTTAAGTATTCACCACCTCGATCAGATCTAAGTGTCTTGATACTTTTGCCGGTTTGGTTTTCTACTTCATTCTTATATTCTTAGAATTTCTCAAAGGCCTCGGATTTATGTTTCATTAAGAAAATGAATCCCTACCTAAAGTAATCATCCGTAAAAGTAATGAAATATGAAAAACCACTTTTTGCATGTGTAGACATTGGACCACATACATCGCTGTGTATGAGTCCTAAGTGCTTGCTCACTCTTACTCCATATCCAGTGAATGGAGTCTTTGTCATCTTTCCTTTGAGACATGATTGACAAGTGGTATAAGATTGATATTCGAATGGATCCAAATATCCTTCTCTATGTAACTTAGTTAACCTTGTCTCATTGATGTGACCTAGTCTACAATGCCATAAGAAAGCCTTATTTATATCTGGAGACTTTCTTTTTAGTGCGTTCTGGACATTGAAAATATGTAATTTGTTTAACATGTATATACCGTTATCTAGTGTACCGGACCCAATCAAACCATGATTAAGGTGGATGTTAACAACATCGCTTACAAACGTGAAATCATAAGCTTCTTTTGATAACAACAATACTGATATGATATTACACGTTAAATAGGGTACATAAAAACAGTTGTGCAAAACCAAAATATGTCCACTCGTCAATCCAAGGTGATAATTCCCTATGGACACAGCACCCACGCTAGCTCCGTTAGCAACCTGAAGGGTCATATCACCAACCTTCAGCACTCTACGGTTTCTCAGTGCCTGCAATGAATTGCATATATGAGATCCTGATCCGGTATCCAATATCAGGAAGTAGAGTTGATTGACAGACAATTTTCAATTACAATCACACCTGAAGTCGAAGCCACAGCTTGCTTCGGGTCCTGATTCTTGGCAATCCAAGCTTTGCAATCTTTCTTCCAATGGCCTTTCCTACGACAGTGGAAGCACTCGTCCTTTGCCACTACTGGCACTGCAACCTTTGCCTTTCCCTTGACTCCCACCTTACCAACACCACCTCTTGGTTTGGTAGCGGCCTTCTTCTTCCTTCCTATGGCCCTTGCCTTAGACTTGGAAGAGGAAGCACTGCGAACAAACATAGTGGGTGTTTCCCTTGCTTTCTACAAGGTGCCCTCTGCACTCCTCAACATGTTAAGGAGTTCTGGAAGTTCAACTTCTTTTCCTTGAATGTTGAAATTCAGAATAAACTGGGCGTAGGTGGAAGGAAGGGATTGAAGAACCAAGTCTGTATATAGCTCGTTCTCTAATGTCGTCCCGAGGTCCGCGAGCTCTTCTATATAGCCAATCATCTTAAGGACATGTTCTCCTACAGATGATCTGACGGCCAGCCTCGACTGAAACAAGTTCTTCGAGGTCTCGTATCTAGCTATACGAGATTGCTCTCCATACAGTTCCTTGGTGTGGAGAAATATGGATTCAAGATCCATATTCTCGTGCCTCCTTTGATGTTCATTATTCATAGAGCCAAGCACGATGCATTTGGCCTTCACGCAGTCTTTCTCCCACGTCTTGCGGATTTCCTTATCCGTGACACTGGATTCTGGACCAGGGACAGCAGGTGCCTTAGTAGTAAGGACATACCCCAATTTGTCATAAGTTATTACCATCTTGACATTCCGGAACCAGTCTTTATAGTTTGGCCCTATCAAAATATTTTTATCTAATAGTAACTTAAGGCATGTCATGTTCTGGGTCGTTGCAATTGAGAGAGAGAGGGAATACTTTAGCATGATGCTCTTGCAAGTTTAGAGTGGTTTTTAGTTTATCTAAACAGGATGGCTCCCACTGTTTCTCGAATCCCTCCTCAAACCAAAAAGAAAGAACTAGTCAGGACTATTCTCACCGTACAATTCTTGCTTAATCGTTCAGCCAGGCCGGTGTCGGTACATCGAGGGAGGTTTTACGATGCTTTCGTGAAGTTTCTTAATTAAATAACCTCTTTTCTCTGGGGGCGTAGCCCCGCTGACACCTTTCTCGACACCTACTTGGTTTATAGCATTGATCGTTAAGTGACGAATCTCCTGATGAGTAGCGAATACTCACAGTAGGATCGGAATCCAAATATCATCGTGTGATAAGGCTGAAGGAATCCTACCAAAATTATCACACTCCAAATGGTATGCAACTCTTAGCAAATTTCAGTTTCTTTAGAAATTCCCGATATCAATTTCTGCCCCATGCTCTTATGACCTTGGCGTTGGTCAAAATGTCGTAAGTCACATGTCAAGTTCTACCCATCATTATCTTGTTAATTTGAACCCACCCGTACATACCTCTGACGTTGGCCAAATGATAGTACGACTGTCCCAAACAAACTCATCTATCTATGCAACAAATGAATACCCAGCAGCTACCAAATACTATGCCTTGGCGTTGGTCAAAATACATAGCTTGAATACTTCTGAATACCCAAATGAAATGACGGAGGGCTACGAATGGTTTTGGCGAAACCGTGAACGTAGTGAACATGATATGATCGAAGGAACCTGAGAGCTTTTAAAAGGAGAGGTTAAGCTCCGCAATTAAAAATATCTTCTGTTTTTAAAAATAACCGAGTGGTTTCTTTTAAACTGTTCCAACGATTCAACTTTGGTTTATTTTCTTTGCACTAATATAATGCGTCCCATCAATTAACCTATCATTGCAGAAAACAACGAAAATACAACGTCCTCTTATGCCATCCGCATTCGCCACTGGGCCCCGTCATTCACCCGTTAGGTTACTTAACTAACGACAGAGCGGGGGCTAGGCTAGCGCGGGTGCAAAACATAAGTGATGCCTAATAGATATCATATATAGATATTGTACATTCGTCAGACGCAATAATAGCCATTCCAGATCACAGATGAACATATTGGATTTTCTACGAATCCGCATTCCTTTTGAGCCTGCAAAGAAAGACGGATTACACAGTCGCGATGAATAGCCAAAACCCCACCCTAGACCCCTACGGGTACGGCAAACTACCCGCCAAGTACTTGAAGTGAAGCGGTCTCCCTCAATGACATGAGTAGGCCACTAAACACTTCAGAGTACCCGGTAGTTTGTGCACCCCACCTTGGGTCTATCCTAGGAGCAGAAAACAGTAAATGAAATAATACAACGGTGGCTACAACCTCAACCCGGATGTGCCCGGCAAAAGAATATTACAACAAATTACAATGTACATTTGAATGAAAGAAACACTCGTCTCACATCCCCGGCTATCCATTCACGACAATCCAACAAGTCCACAATCACAAACTAGTAAAAGCCATTACAGAAATGTGCAACCCCCTGCTAACCGACATACTAGCAGTTAGGGGATATTTACGAACACATTAAACACAACACAGTATAATCAAGTTAGCCAAATATCTTAGAATTTAGATCAAGCAACATAAATGATTCTACTCCAAACAATTCTCTGTGCACATAAAAGTTGAGCAGAAATAAATCATCCCAGAAAACACAACATCAACACAGAAGAATAACTGAGCAAATTTGGGTTGACTCGGAGTCAACTCGGCCATGGATCCGCGGCGGATCGCTTGGATAGGCGGCGGTTCCTCGGCGCTATGGTCGAGTCACAGTCCCAAATTTCTTCACAATTCTTAAAATTCCATGCTTGTATTTTTAAGGGTCCCTGAAAAAATTTTAGACCCCGTTTTAAAATCGGCAGAAACATGGTGAAAATGATGTTTTTTCGGGTTTGTTTTGCGATCGAATTTCTAACGACTTTGCCAACATGTTAGTTATGGTTTAGCGAGGCTCTGATACCACTGTAAGTCGACGTTAGACACCCCACATGAACCGGGGAGGCGGAATAGGTAAAACAATCATTTTGTTTAAACTAACATCGACTAACTTTACGGATCTTTGCCAAACCCTAACTAACAACTATATAGAAGTGATTAGCTACTATGATAGATGATTATACCTAATGATTCAAGTCCTTCTTGTCCTTGTAGTTCACCTCCTCGTCGTCCTTCTTGATGTGATAGAAGATCCACCCGAGAGCTACTTCTCCAAGCTTTAACCTCTCACTTGAGGTAACTAGGTGGCTATGAGTGCTAATCAAAGTAACCTAGAGGATATAGAAGAGAATTAGTGATCTATTAGTCTTGCTAACCCTTAGATCTCAACACATGAGAGGTTAGGGTTAGTTCTTTGAAGAGAGAGAGATTGAGGAGAGAGAATGTGAAAGTGAGAATGATATGAATTATGTCTCATTTTTGATATATGATGAAGCATAAAGAATATCAAATAAATCATTATTTGATATTAACAACCATGCTTCATTTAATACATATAATGAATTAACTCATGAGTCATTAAGCAATAAATGCTTCATTAACTCATTTGGATGATTCATCTCATGAGTCACTAATCCATTTAATGCAAATAACACCTAAGCTCTCCACCTCATCAATCTTCTAGAAGCTTCTCGACAAATTACGAGAATGCCCCTCCCATCCGTGAAAACACGGAAATACTGAGACTGTATAAATCCAATAATCCAATACTAGAATCTGGCTTAAACTAAAGCCCGCTAGTAAAAACTATCCAAACATCGTACATGCATAAAAACACGTATGTGTCCGAACCCTGTCGTAAAACCATACGACCTCTATATCGTTTCGCCTGAAGTAGGAAAACTCTCTGTGTGGGACTCTAAAGACTCGACTACTACGCTGGCAGTGGGTTTAACCACAGGCCGTAGGCGGTACTAGTAGTACGTAACGGTCCCCAGGTAGATGTAGATAAGAAGGCCGATGAGGAAACCCATCCGAACTCCTACTGAGCCTGATGTGACAATCTCCATACAGTCCGGTCTGTTCGTCTAGGACTATCGCATATCGGGCCTAGGGGGACGGCAAGCGTCAGTCTTCTAAAAGCGGTATAAGTCATGTCGGAGTGAAGCCCATTACACCTTGAGAAGCTACTGGAAATCCTACCAGTAAATCTCGTTTGCCCTGGCTAGGGACTTTGCGTAATGGCTCTCCAATCACAGCGTGATATCAACTCCCAATACCGGGAGAGACGAATTCTGTCTAACCGCCACTGCCTCCAAGTGCTTCGGGACTTCACCCAAGTGCTACCTGTTTGCACGACTCCTTTGAGCTGTGGTAGGGTAGTAATCTACGAACAGTGGGAACACACTCGAGACGAAGCAGCAGTGTCAATTCTGCGGACTATGCTGTACTCATGTCACTTGGGAACTGTTAACCGACGACGGGTATAATACCAACCAACAGTTCCCTGCGAGTCCTGTCCGGTATACCCATAACCCAATGAGCACCTGTATACTATCTCCAGTACAACGTACTAATGGCTGTGGGACAGACCATTTCCCCAACTGGGATTAGAAACGTACACACTACTCTACTCCGGAGTATCGATGCCCTGTCTCGATAATCCTACGACTAGGAACCTGAAAAAGGATGTGCTTGTAGACTACCCAGCCCCTACTAGTGTGACTGCCATCACAACGCTGGTAGTCAAGCAAGATCCTAAGGGTTCTTTCAATATGTATTCTCGGTATGCTAACATATACACATATTAAGATAGAGATAAACCAAGTAGCATACTACTATGTTGAGCGAGACTGTTAATATAACTATGAATATCCCAAGTTTCCATTAAGTATTATACAAACTAGTATGATACAATAATGGCCCCTAGGGCATATACACTAACACTCACTTCCCCCTTCCGAAATATACACATGGGGCATATTCCTCACCGGGGGAAGAATCTCTATGTGAGATAGTCCTTTCTTCTCAAAGAACAGAAAGGATATAAAGGGACCTACGATCGGGTCCTGCAATCAAGTAGAATATCCCACTTGAACCAAAAACCATGGGAGGGATGTGAAATCCATCAGGCGATGAGGGGAAAAGCCCCCAAGTCAAGTTCATTCTTCCAAGGAAGAAGGAAGACTTGGTAGAAGAAATGACGTGATATCTCGTTTGTTCGTATATGAAGAAGATGCTTCATCAGTATCGGAAAGCGACATTGATGAGCAGGCGGCAGGTGCCGTGTAAAATGCCCGGTATTTCCCGCAAAACAACCCGATTGCAGTGATGGTAAAAAAAAGCAGTCAAAGATGGTGAAGATAGCCTAAGGCATGAAGTGTCCATGCATACAAAGGACATGCAGCAGCATCTCGGCCAGCAACCGTTGGAATGAATGAGTTATGCAACTCTCTGACCGAATAATCGATAATAGACCGAAACGTCCCTAAACTAGTGCGTCGCCTCAAATATGGCGATAATGGTCCGGAATGTCCCTAAACTAGCGCGTCGCCCTAAATACGGCGATGTGCTTTCTTGAGATCTATATTGCAATCGAAGACCCAACAGTGAAGGTTGCAACTCAAGTCTACACAGCTACTCCAGTGGTGAAACCACCCTTAAGTCCTACCAGCAAATAGATGGATCATCTGCGACGAAGCTACTTTCAAAAGTTTCACTGTTCGCAAAAAAAAGGTACAACCACAAGAGAAATGGACACGGATGAAAACCTGAAAGGGCGCCATGAGTAAAAACAGCAGACCTACCAGCGAGCTTATGAAAACCTGGAAGGACGCAAACTCGTTACAAAAATGGTATGTCTACAAGAAAAATGGGCACGGATGAAAACCCAAAAGGGCGTCGTGAGTAAAATCAGCAGGACTATCGGCAAGCTTGTGAATACTCGGAAGGGTGCAATCTCGTAAAAAAATAAAATTCACTAGCAGGGTCTTTTCGATCTTGTAAGGAGAAAATACCCGCGCGAGATCCTTACGACTCACAAAGGAGCAATACACTTAGAAATCCACATGATTTCTAAGAAGAAAATACACTTACGAGATCCTCATGACTCGTAAGGAGAATCCCCCCTATGAGACTCTCACGACTCATAGAATTTAAAAGTCTTAGGTTACAGGGATCTAAACCTGTTCTTAAGCCGTCATATCCCCCAAGTTTTCCTACAGGCGTCTAATATTGACCCTTGTATACAATCCACCGGCACAAATAAATAATTCCCCACCAAGTTCCACTAATGGAGAGAAATATCCCATATGGTGAACGACACTTGTAAGTCCTCTCGACTTATAAGGAAAAAACACTCTAGTAAGATCCTTATGACTTGCAAGGGAAAACACCACTTAGGAGTCCTCATGACTTCTAAGGAGAATATACACCTACGAGATTCTCTCGACTCGTAGGGAGAAATACCTTTATGAGACCCTTACAGCTCATAAAGTCAAAAAGCCTTAATCGACAGGATCCTAACCTTATTTGCTAAGCCACCTTTGTTCAAATCGACAAAGGCAAATGATGATTCGCTCCTGGCAATATCCCAGTTCAAGCGATGCTAGTGCCTAAATAGGTATTAAATTTCAAAGTCCTCGCAAAGGCAAATGATGATTCGCTCCTGGCAATATTCCAGTTGTAGCGATACTGATACCGAGATTGGTATAGATTTCGAAGCCCCAACAAAAAAAATAGCCGAAATGTTGGGGTAACTCGCAATAAAAAAGCCGCGAGTAAAAAAATGAAATAGCCAAAATGATTGAGCACCGCGAAAAATACCCGAAATGATTGGGCAATCGCAGTGTTCGCGATATAAAAAGCTGAAATGATAAAGCATCGTGAAAAAAATGAAAATGAAACTTTTCTACCCTGCAAGTATATCCATATTGACTCTTGTATACGATTCATGGGCACAAATAAAGGAAAGGGAACCATATCATCCCATCACGCTTCGTCAAAAGGAGAACCAGGTCTTGACGGTTCATATACAACCTAAAGACTATCCCGGCGTTCCTTCTCATTCCGGCAGAATGTAGACGCAATGTCACCATAAAAAAAAGAAATACCCAAGGATCAAAACAAAAATGGAGTAATGGCAAAATTCCAGCTCCAGCTCGACGTTCCTTCTCGATGCAGACGTGACGTCAACAAAGGCTCTAAGGAGCCGAATAAAAAAGGAGTGATTGCAAAATCCTAACTCCAGCTCGACGTGCTTCCCATGCCAGCAGGATGCAGATGCTGTCAACAAAAGATCCAAGGGTCAAAGCAAAAAATGGAGTAACGGCAAAATCCTAGCTTCAGGTCTTAGTGGCAGCATCTAAAACCTAGAGATCATCCCGACGCTCTTCTCATTACAGTAGGGTGCGGACACAACAATCAAATAAAAGTGGAGTAATGGCAAAATCCTAGCTCCAGTTCGACGTGCTTCTCATGTTAACAAGATGCAGATGCAACGTCAACAAAGACCCAAAGGTCAAATAAAAATGGAGTAATGGCAAAATCCTAGCTCCAAGTCTTGACGGTTCATATACAACCTAGAAACTATCTCGGCGTTCCCCCTCATTTCAGCAGGATGCGGACGCAATTATCAAATGAAATTGGAGCAATGACATATTCCTAACTCCATATCTCGATTCCAATATATACAGCATAGAGATCATACAGATGTTTTCCTGACTTAGCAAAGAATCGGCGTGACATCGTTAAAACAAAAAAAACGAACGAAGTGACGGTATATTCCTAGCTTCGGCTCTTGACAGCAACTCATATAAAGCCTAAAAGACCATTGGAGATCATCCCACCCCAGAAGGGTGCGTTATAACTCATCGGGGCTCCAAATTGAGCCCAACCTCAAATAAAAAGCGTTATGGCAAATTCCTAACGTTTACTCTTCCGATGGTAATGTGACCTGTTCACACCAGAATATTGCATTATTATATTCCCCATTCTTATTCTTTTCATAAATAAACAGGTGCTTTTGACGCATGTCTGCTACATATTACAGGTTACAGTTTCGTGGATCTAAAACAGTGAAAACGATGAAAAGACGATGCAAAAGTGGGCTTTGACCAACAAATAGGAGGATCTTAGTCAAGCCTACATCGAAAGACAGTTCACAATTAACAAGGCAACTCAAGGTCCAAATTACAAGGTAAACGGTTAAAAAGTCATTGCAAATTGTTCACTGAAGATCTGGAACCAATGTAGAAGCCCAAATGGAGAAACAACTAAAGAAATGAAAAGACCAAAGAAACCTTAAGCAGCCCATGAAATTTCATAAGCTGAACGCACCAAAGGGCCGCGGAACCGCGGCCCAAGGCGTACCCATGCCGCGGTTCCGCGGCCGTCCTATGCCCGTACGCGGTGAAAATTTTGCCAAAAGCTGTGGCGGCGCTGAAAAGTTGACCTAGGGCTATTTTTGTAAATTTAGACATGCGGATCAAAATGTACCGTAGGGTTTCCTATTCTTTATAAATAGGAACTCTAATCATTGTAATTTTTTATGCCTCCTTTTAATAATAAATTCAGATCTCTTTATGGAGAGCATCGGTGTTTCTTTTCAATTCATGGATTCAGATCTGACAAACCTGCGTTGATGATTGGAGAGATGCATTTGTAAGTAGATTTAATTTCTTGCTCTAGTTTAGATTTCAATTCTTTGCCCTAGGTAGATTTAATTCCTCGCCGTAGATAAATTGTTTAGAGTTAGCTTTGGGGAAGGATTTTAAGAGATGAGATCTCTCATCCCTTTCTTACCCATATTATATTTTCAATAGGACTCCATGCATACACGCACACACCGCGTCCTACGGCACCCTACCCCTCGAGGTAGCGGTGACACCGTAGTGTAAAGGCCCGGTTGCGCGTGTTTTCCATGGAGGTTAGGGTAAGGATCTCTAAAGGAAGGGCAAGAACCTAGAGGAAGGAACACCTTTCTGAACGGATCTAATTCCCTTTATTGATAATTACCATAACTCCTCTTAGATCTTCATTCGGGTATAGAAAGCGTTGAGATTTACCTGCATTTCCAAACCATCCCTAAACTTAACCCTAGCAAGACTAGATCTAGATAATCGTAGTATAGAATAATTAGGTTTTTAGATTTAATAATCAATCCGAACACCCTTCGGAATTAACTCGTTTGAGCGATTAGGAAATTCACAACATCCCTGTGGACCGACCCGTACTCACCGGCTAGCTTCATGCGACGCCGTTCTTGATTGCGGTAATAGATATAGTTTTTGAGATCCAAAATCAAATGGCGCCGTTGCCGGGAATGGCGTAAAATTTCCTTTTTGTAATTTCAGGTTAATATAAAATATAAAAAATCATAAAAATCAGAAAAATCACAAAAAATTATAAAAATATATCAATTGTTATTTTTTTGGAAAGGATACTTTGTTGTGTGAAATCTTGCAGGAACAACTGATACGGATCTGGAGATTTCCAGAAAGCAAAACAGGAAACAAAACATCGGAATAGAAGCGATTTTAAATAACAGAACAGTGAAATTTTTCTGGAGATCTAAATCCCCCATCATGCCGTGTTTCCGCGGCCAAAACCCGCCTTAGGCCGCGGAAACGCGGCCGTCTTGTCGAGTCGTCGCACGGAAAAAATTCTGGGGAACCGCGGCGGTAGAGCCCTTTTGGCCGCGGTTCAGCTGCTCTCGGGTGACATCATCAGGTGAAAATTCCTCTGTAAGCTTCTCTGGTCTTTCTCTAGAGATCTAGATATATCTTTTTCTGAAATATTCTTGCAGGATTCCGTGCGCTTTAAAAATATATTCCCTTCCATAGAACGATCTTGTACAGGATTTTTGGGCCCTGCTTGAAATAAAATTGATTGCAAGTAATATTTTGCTGTTGCATATCTTTTCTCTAAAATCTTTTTGCAACAAATTTTTCCAAATAAAGATAAAAAGAAAATGGAAAATTTTTATTAGAAAACTTGCAAAATTTTTTAGCCACAAATAAATCCTTGCACCACCCAACCTTCCTTCTTGTCACCTTTCTTCTTACAACATGGGTATCCCACATAATAAATCACTTGCCGAACTTTGGTATCCCGAACCTAATTTTGCATCATATGTCAATTTGTTCGGTCAATTTAAAGACGATCCTTCCTTACCTAAAATATCTTTGAAAGATCAAATAGAGGCGTCTTGGAGAAACAGTTTGACTTTGCAACCCAGTTTGTGTCAACCAAGTCAACCTTTACCACCTCCATATGTTGACACCACTTTTTCGAGTCCTTCTATCACTCCTAAGCCGATGTCCATTGCTGAGCATATTGCTAAATCTCGCAGCCGATCTTTCATCCCTCTCCACTCATCTAGTTCTAGGGATCCACACGACTATTCACCTTGTTATCCATATGTTGACCCTACCCCTGTCCAATCACCCACTTCCTACCAGTCCTACCCGACCTTACCACCCTCACTAGACACTGTTTCCACACAGCCATTAGGGAGTTTCACATATCCAAACAATTTCGAATCTTTTACCGAAACCCCCTTACCACCCAAGTTTAGTTTGGAAGAGTCGTTGGAGGCTTATATCTTAGCAACAAACAAAATGACTAGGAATGTGGAAGCGTCCGTAGCCACCCTTATGCAACCTAGTGAACCGGTAGCTAGTTTTCCGCTAGCTCCAAATTTTTCAATGTATAAGGAGGCGGTTGGACAGAGTGAGAGTGAGAGAGGATTTCCAAATCAAACCCACCCTTACCCAATTGAAGCCCACAACTCCAGTTTTCCATCGAATGTCCTAAATGATTCACAAGTGCAAAATAAAAACGAGTTGTGTGATTTTGTAATGTTTGATTTGCTAAATTGTGAAGAACCCCTTTCGAGTGAAACCGCACCTAATCCGTTTGACCTAGGGCTATTTTTGTAAATTTAGACATGCGGATTAAAATGTACCTTAGGGTTTCTTATTCTTTATAAATAGGAACTCTAATCATTGTAATTTTTTATGCCTCCTTTTAATAATAAATTCAGATCTCTTTATGGAGAGCATCGGTGTTTCTTTTCAATTCATGGATTCAGATCTGACAAACCTGCGTTGATGATTGGAGAGATGCATCTCTAAGTAGATTTAATTTCTTGCTCTAGTTTAGATTTCAATTATTTGCCCTAGGTAGATTTAATTCCTCACCGTAGATAAATTGTTTAGAGTTAGCTTTGGGGAAGGATTTTGAGAGATGAGATCTCTCATCCCTTTCTTACCCATAATATATTTTCAATAGGACTCCATGCATACACGTACACACCGTGCCCTACGGCACCCTACCCCTCGAGGTAGCGGTGACACCGTAGTGTAAAGGCCCGGTTGCGCGCGTTTTCCATGGAGGTTAGGGTAAGGATCTCTAAAGGAAGGACAAGAACCTAGAGGAAGGAACACTTTCCCGAACGGATCTAATCCCTTTTATTGATAATTACCATAACTCCTCTTAGATCTTCATTCGGGTATAGAAAGCGTTGAGATTTACCTGCATTTCCAAACCATCCCTAAACCTAACCCTAGCAAGACTAGATCTAGATAATCGTAGTATAGAATAATTAGGTTTTTAGATTTAATAATCAATCCGAACACCCTTCGGAATTAACTCGTTTGAGCGATTATGATATTCACAACATCCCTGTGGACCGACCCGTACTCACCGGCTAGCTTCATGCGACGCCGTTCTTGATTGCGGTAATAGATATAGTTTTTGAGATCCAAAATCATGACCTAAGGAGATTACTTGAAAACGTCTTGTCCAGCACCCGAAGGGATTAGAGACACAACAGTTGCGGGGCTACTCGAACAGCGACTTAAAGATTGCATATTGAGGAATATATCAGCCAATGCAACGGTACCATGGACTAGTTTAAGGTAAGTAAAGAGTCGTTATCAGAGAGAGAGAGAAAAGAAACACTCGGTATGCACTCTATCAAGATTAAATTAGTTTATTAATTTATCGGATTGCTCCCACTATTTCCTCGAATACTCCTTCAAACCATAAAAGAAGAACTAGTCGGGATCATGTATACTTTACAAGTTCGCTAACCATTCAGTCAGGCCAATGTTGGTACTCCGAGGGAGGCTCTCCATGCTTTCACATGGTCCTAATTGAATAACCCCGTTTTCACAGAGGTATAACCCCGTGAACACCTTTCTAGACGCCTAATGGGTTAGCTAGTTATGATGTGAAAATCTTCCGAGAGTAATACCTGCTCACAGTGGGAATCGGAATCCAACAACCATCGCGTGATAACCTTGATGGAAGCCACTCAAGTCACCACATTCCAGAATATACGCACTCTCCTTGCAAATTTCCCTTATATTTGAAACCCCCGATATGGTTTTTACCCCTAATGCTTATGACCTTGACGTAGGTCAACATATCATAAGTCGTTAGTCAAGTTCGACCTGTTATTGTCTTGGATTAATTTAGACCCATCCGTACAAGTCCTTGACGTAGGCCAAAATAACTGTACGCTTGTCCTAGATAATCGCATCTCTATGCAGCAGACAAGTATCACCTTACTACCATTCACTATACCTTGACATAGGCCAACATAGCATGAATATTAGGTTCTACCCATCTGAAATGATGGAGGGCTATGGCTGGTTTTTGGTGAAAAACCCTTAATGTAATGAACTTATTGTTGAAGGAACAGAGTGATTTTGAAAAAAGTGGTTTAGGCTCCGCTTTTAAAATGAATGGTTTTGAAGAAAACCGAGTGGTTATCGTAACATAAACTTTTGCTTAAGAGTGAACTCCTTATAAAGGGATCAAGGCTCTTTCCTCATCGAATGAGGTGCGGGATATTCTTAACCGAATACCTCTATACAAAGCAAAAGAATATGATTATAATTTCCTTTGAAAATTTGGTTCTCGCAACATCACTTAGGTTTATTTCCTTGCATTAATCCAAATCAATGCATTCCCATCATTTACGTTCCTAGTCACACCAGAAACAACTAAAAAAGCATGCTTTTATATTGTTGGATATAGCGGCCTCAAGGCAATTATTGTAATTGCAGGCAGGCGTTTATGATAATTGAGGGAGGACCTATACAGGTAGAACAGTCTCACTCGAAATGATAGTATACTATCTGCTTTGTTTTTATCATTGATGTGTATACGTTTTACTTGTTATTACGTGTCGCTAATACATAATGATGAACCTCGTAGGATTTCTTCTTGACTACCAATATTATGATGGTGATCATATATGTGAGAGCTGGGTAGTCCATAAGCACATCCTTAAATGTCCCTAGTCAATATTCTGGAGTAAACTAATGTATATGTTTCTATGCCCCGATGAGAGGCGGTGGCCGGTCTCACAAGCCATTGGTGTTGTGTCATCTGAGATAGTATACTGGTGCTCACTGGAGGTGAGTATACTGGATGGATTCGTCGAGAACTTCTAGATGGTATTATACCTATCGTCAGATAGCAGTTCTCTAGTGGCATGAGTACAGGTCAGTCCTTTGAACCGAGATCGTCATTTTTCTTGTGTGAGTTCCTACTGTACTTAGATTACTTCCCTACCAAGGCTCAAAGAATTTGTGCAAACAGGTTTTAGTTTGGTATGGTCCTGAGCCACATGGAGGAAGTGAGCGATTGTCGGAGATTCATCTCTCCTGGTATTAGGAGTCGATGTTGCGCTGTGTTCGGTTGGGCCATCACCCTAAATCCATAGCCACGGTGGATGAGATTTACTGATAGGAGTTCAGCAGTTTCTCAATTGGTGATGAGCTTGACTTCGGCATGACTTATCGGGTTATTAGGGGTCTGACGTTATCCACCCACTAGACCCGGTATGTGATACTCTTAGACGAAGAGACCGGACTATACAGAAATTGTCACATTCAGTCTCAGTAGGGTACGGACGGACTTAATTGTCAACCTCTCTTTTGGCATATACCTGGGTAGCCGTTACGTAAAGCTAGTGCCACTGACTTGCTTATGGTTATGGATTTATCCAGTAACTCACTGCCAGCGTATTGTCGAGTCTTTAGAGTCCCATACAGAAGGTTTTCCCCTTCAGGCGATATGATATAGATGACGTACGTTGATACATACATGGGTCCGATTTAATACGTGTACAGGCTACACGGACTCTAATCGGACGGTTGATAATACTAGCCGGCTTAGGATTAAGCCAGATTATTAAATCATATTTTTATTTAATAATATATATATATTTTTTAATATATATATTCTAGTATTATGTTCACTATTTATTTTCTCTTTTGGCTATTCGTATTTTATACGGATACGCGTATATATATTCTGATACATATCCTGTGTTGTATTCCGTATTTATACGGAATACCTTCTAGAATGAGGACAGCTCATTTATGAATATTCATTTATGAATATTGTCGGGACCTGGTTATAGCTCACGGAACAAAGTGCCACGCCAAATATCATGCCAAAGGGGCGAGGGGACATCTCTTGAATCCGTGGGGCCACCTCTTGAGTCCGTTGGACCCACTGTAGAATAATGGAGAATCTTCGGAATACATTTCGAAAGAGAGCAGATTCGGAACTATAAATAAAATGATACCACTCTTCAATACATAGGCACCTTTTAAGTGAACCGGCACTACAAGAGCTTGAGAACTCCATAGTTAAACGTTCTCGAGCCAGGGAAGTTTTGGGATGGGTAACCTCCTGGGAAGTGGCCCGTGGCCGGGTTCGGTTCGCTCCAAAGGACAAAACCGTGCTGTTTCGGCCAAAACGGTCAATACCGTCTATGTTAGGGGTGGGTCGTGACAGAATGGTATCAAAGCTGGTCCCTTAATAGTAGGTCTGTGGTTCGAGGACGAACCACTGTTCAAAAGTGGGGGAGGATGTCGGGACCCGGTTCTTGCTCACGGAACAAAGTGCCACACAGAACAATGTGCCATGCCAAGTGCCATGCTAAAGGGTCGGGGGCCACCTCTTGAGTCCGTGGGACCCACTCTAGAACAACGGAGAATTTTCGGAATACATTTCAAAAAGGCCAGATCCGGAACTATAAATGAAATGATACCACTCTTCAATACAAAGCCTCCTTTTAAGTGAACCGGCACTACAGGAGCTTGAGAACTCCGTAGTTAAGCATGCTCGAGCCAGGGAAGTTCTGAGATGGGTGACCTCCTGGGAAGCGGCCCCTAGTCGGGTCCGGTTCGATCCAAAGGAAAAAACCATGCTATTTCGGCCAGAACAGACAATACCGTCTGTGTTGGGAGTGGGTCTTGATAAATATTCAAGGAAATGAGATAGAGGGTGAAGTGTCTTTTGAGCATGTTTGAGGACATGTACAGAGGAATGGGCTTCATTTATTTATGGAAAAAATGAATATAGCAAGAAAGGAATATAGCAAGCAATGAGAATTTAACTGGTATGTCCCAAAAGAAAGAAAGGTATATAGCAAGCAATGAGAATTTAACTGGTAAGATGTACAGGTATAAGATTGCTATTCTAACATAGTTGTTTGTAGATTGGTACAGAATCTATTTGTGTATACGAGAGAAGTCCATCTTTCCCCGTGGACTATGGTAACATGTAGTACAAGGCCCCGTCAAAACTCACGGGACAACGACACGGGAGTTCATGTAGGCGTCTTTTAGTGATCATCTCGTGCCACGCTATACATTCCGTACCAATCTACCCCGTTAACCCCGTAATGTATTGTATAGATTATATGGCTTGCCGAGACCATGGATACAAGTTGTTCAAGTAGTCAGGTTCAGGATATAAGTTTGTAGTCATGTCAAATTATAGCCATGGTTCGGTCAAGTCAAGTCTTGTATTCAACTTTGATATTCAGGTTCGGATTCAAGTATACATGTTAGAATTTGGATTCATGTTAAAATTGGATTTTTGTTTGAGTTTTAATTCAAGTTTGATTTAGACTCAGACTTGAGTCAGACACATATAACTGATTTAGATGCTGAATTAGATTCGGGAGTTATCGGTAACTGCTACACATGGACGACATGATTTATGTTTTTTTCCAAGACAATTACCATTGATAACACCGTTAAGTTTTCTATCTTAAATATGCAAGCACTCACTTTCTTCGGCTCTCTGGGGCTCAAGAGAATTGATCCCGCTTAAACCTATATTTACTAAAGTCCTTAAATGTAATTTTATATACCTCAAGGGGTTTTATGAAAAATATTTTTAATATATAGTTTCAAAATAATCTCGAGAAATTATTTATATTATTTAGGGTTCCCATGAATGTGAATTTTAGGGATTTGAGGTATTTTAGTGATAATAGCTTAGCTTGGATAGTTCATTGTATTTTACTGTAAAGCTTAACTTTTGTTAGTATCTTGATGGTATTTTAGTGAACTTGTAAACTTTCATCTTTAGAAAAAAATGTAAGTTTGTTATATTTTGAAAATATATGGATTTGTAATATTTATATAATTATAAAAAATTAATTTTATTTAAATAGAAAAATGCGTTTTTCTTAAAAACCGTATTTAAAAACCTTTCGAGACCGAATGCTCCGTGAGGAGGTCTGCATCTCACTCTACTAGCCTAAACATGTGCAATAATCCGCACCATCCAATAGCGGGTCCTCTAAAAAGGGTTGTAGAGGCATATTTGCAAAGGAATTTTAAAATACAATTCCAAAAAAAACCGTTTTTTATAGTATATGGTATTTTAATGAAATATTGTGTTCATAACTAAAAATACGTTCGAAGAGTATTGTGCTATGGAAACCATATGTGTATGTGGGGGGTAGGTCATTACCCTGTGAGGTTTTCTAAAGGTATAATTAACAAAAAAATACTAAAAGAGAGATATGTGAAGTTCATGGTATTTTAGTGTAAAAGTTAAGTTAAAGCTATTTTGCATGATATTCTTGATTAAAAATTGGTTCTAAACATTGGTTATATGATTACAAATATGGTATAAGAATATGGATGAAAAATGCGTACGAAAAAATAGAATTTTAGAGGTTTAAAAGAAGATATTTGTGTTAACTCCACTTCCGACATATATTTTGAAAAGAGACTTTCATAGAAGAAAGAGAGGGATTGGAAGGGACTTACTAGCTTGATAGATGAAGAGAAGGTAGAAAGAGTGAGGGTTGTCTTTATCGTGTCGTGGGGTCGCCGGAATATACTTCGATCTTCACCGGAACTTATTTACTTGGTAACTCCACTTGTACTTCACTTGTACTTGAGAAATTTTGAGAATTTTGGCTATAATTTTCAGAATGGGGAAGGGCTAGGGCATGGGGTAGTATTTATAGTGTGGAATTAGGGTTTTGGAATTAAAAAGATGAATTAAAATGCATTAAAAAATGATAAATGAGGAATTGAGGGGTCTCTGTTTGATTGCAGAGTAATCAAACAGTGCATGGGAGTTAGAGATAGGCTAAGAGTTGAGTGTGCAAAGCACGAGGCTTATTGCCTATGATTGGACCTTCCCTGCCGGCCAAAAACCAATATCCGTCAGTCGATTGTTGGATTGGGGCCGTAGGATTTGTGCCACGTGTTCACGCCAGTATTTACAACATTGTGCATATATTTATTTCTTCAGACTTTTCATTTTTATGTGCTTTGCACGTGTAAACTTTTGGGCTTCCAAAAAGTTTAAAAGAAAAATCAGAAAAAATATAATGTGTCTAATGTGGTTCGAACACAGGGCTACGTCACAGCAGTGCAAGGGCTTTACCAGTGAGCTACAAGTTGTTTCTTGCTGTTCTTAAACAAAAATTAACTTATAAATTGTAATCAGGCTTGTAAACTCCTTTCTATACATTAAATTGAAAAGATTTTGTAGTCAGAGTCGTTACATTCTACCCTCCTGTTTCCCCAATATATTTAACCTAATAAAAGAGCAAAGCTCTGTTAAATTTAATGGGGCAGCGCCCCACATGCTTCTTACGAGGGCGCCAGCGCCAATGTACAAAGCACAAAAAATCTTCTGGGTAAGAATTAAATTCTTATACGGCGCCGCACGTGTTCCTTTCGCCGGCGCCAATGTTCAAAGCACAGAAGCACTTTCTGAGGAAGAATTAAATTCTTGTATGGCGCTCACATATTCCTCACGCGGACGCCAGTGTGCAAAGCATAAGAGAATTTATTACATAAGAGTCAGACTCTTATATGGCGGCGCATGTGCTCCTTACGCAGGCACCAATGTGCAAAGCACATGAATACCCATTATAAGAATTAAATTCTTAAGTAGCGTCCACGTGCATAACACGTGAGCACTAGTATCCAGGTAGAATTAAAATTCTACAATACTCTCTGTTAAACAGAACCATTGGATCAAAGATCCAACGGGGATGATAAATCATCAAAATATAGAATCAAATTCTATTAGAAGAAAATATCTCTAATATCTTTCTAAATAAGAAAGATACTCTCGGTTGGATCAATGATCCAATTTTGGGAATATATTCCCTCAATCTTTCTAAACAAATAAAGATTGCTCTCTGTAAAACAGAGAACTTTTGGATTAAAAATCCAATGGTGATTAAAAAATCACCATTTTACAGAATAAATTCTGTATAGGGACAAATATTTCCCCAATCTTGTTAAAAACAAAAATCATATTCTGTAAAAACAGAAGTCCCTGGATCAAAGATCCAATGGTGGATAAAATTCGCTAAATCAATTTTGAGTCCAATTAAATTAATTGGAATTTCTCAATGAGAGATTTTCTCAAAACCAATTAACAATTTGCCTCCACTATATAAAGGACTCGAGACTTCATGTCTCAACACACAGGAGGAGATAGAAAAAAAAACCCGATAAGCATCTGCAAAAGTACAATGAGCTCTCCAAAACCGCTGAGTGCTTAGCACCGATTGGGCAGCACCCAGTGCCGCACGTGCACCTCACGTGGACGTCATAAAAGTGCTTAGCACTTCACATTTAGTCAACATGACTAAAAGTTCTCAACATTTATTGGGCAGCGTCCATGACCGAATGCTTCACATGACATACATGTGAGCATCAGAGCTCAAATAAGTGCTTAGCACTTTTACATGAAAAGAAAATGGCTGAACAAATAGAGCCCAAATAAGTGTTTAGCACTTTTGAATAAAACAAAAAGCTAAGTAGACTTAACCCAAATTGGCTAAGTCTTTGAAATTTTCTTGCAGCTGAGCCCAAATGCACTTTTGTTGGATCTCAAAATAAAAATGATCCTTGAAATTTTGCTAAGTTGATTTTTGTCTCAAATTAGACTAACGCATCCTTAGCAAGAACAAATTGAGCCCAAATACTCACACATTTAAGTTGATCTTAATCTCAAACCAGATTAACAGTCCTTAAATAAATCTAAGCCCAAATATAAGATATATGGATTTGGACTAACCTGTAAGTCTACGGTAGCGCCCCGGCCGTCTGTCCGAGGCCAAAATGCGGAAACGAAAACTTTTTCAAAACTTGAAACCGGTGCTATCGCAGACTTTAATCCTGGATCGAACCATTAACCTATAACTAGCAACTAGAGGAAGGTTAGAAAAGCTATACCGATCGATCCGTGTCCTTCGGTCTTTAGCCACCATCCCTAGCTCCTCGCGGCATTTCCGATCTCCAGTCTCCTCGTCGGAAAGTGCACCACATCTTCGAGTCTTTTTACAGGCTCCTGCTTCGTCCGAAGCAACTCGGACATGAAGTTTGCTAGTCGACGTGTCCAAGGTGATGTAGAGAATATGTGTGATCACTTTGTCTCTTGCATCCATTGATTCTCAACGCATGAGAGTGTATGGATGGAGGTTGAAGATGAAGCCATCAATGGAGATTATGAGCTAGAGGAAGAAGAAGAAGAGGAGCCTTTCTTTCTTATGTTGTGTATGATGAAAATGAGAGAGTCAGAGTGAAAAATACAAGACCAAACTCTTCATATGGCAGCCCTCTCTCTCTTCTTATCATATCAACACAAAATCAATCACATAATGTGACACATACATAAAGAAAAAGACCATGAGTCACCACTTGTGCATGTGTCACAATTAATGCTCCTAATCATGATTTCTAGCTCATTATTTCCATTTGTAAACATTAACCCAAATGTTTACAACAACAAAAAGATACGGCAACATCTAAAGTAAACTCGTGACGGATCACAAGGATACACCTCACCTGTATATACATACCTGCATCCGTATTCCGACCGAATGCGAATGCAATGAGACTAAAGTAATCCAACAAATCTAATGCTAGGATCCGGCTTAAACCAAAGCCCACTAGTATGATCCGTCCGATCATGATCCGTGCACTACTGCACGTATATGATCGACCCCTGCCATATATCATACGGCCTCTACAACGTTTCGCCCGAAACTTGAGAAATTGTCTGTGGGGGACTCTAAAGACTCGTCAATACTTTGGCTGTAGATTTAACCACTAGCACGTCAGAGGTACTAGCCATACGTAACGGGCTACCAGGTATTGACCAAAAGGAAGGTCGATGAGCGAACTCATCCTGACACCCTACTGAGCCTGTCAGTGACAATATCCGTACAGTCCGGTCCGTTCGTCTATGAGCATCGCATGTCGGGCCTAGGGGGTTGGTAAAAGTCAGACCCCCAAAAGCGGTACAAGTCATGTCGGAGTGTAGCCCAGAACACCCTGAGATACTACTGGAATACCTACCAGTAAATCTCCTGCCTTGGCCAGGGACTTCGTGTAATGGCTCTCCTAGACACAACTGTATCTCACCCCAATACCGGGAGAGACGAAACCCCTGCCGATCCGCTCACTGTCTCCATGTGGCTCGAGATTGTACCCAACTAAAACCTGTTTGCACAACTCCTTTGAGCCATGGTAGGATGGAAATCAAAGCACAGTGGGAACTCACACGAGACAAATGACGATCTCAGGTCGATGAACTAACCTGTACACATGTCACTAGGGAACTGCTATCTGACGTCAGGTATAATACCAACTAGCATGCTCCTGGCGAGTCCTGTCCGGTGTACTCATAACCCAATGAGCACCTGTATACATCTTAGGTGAACCAACTGACACCAATGGCTTGTGAGACCGGCCACCGCCCCTCGTCGGGGTTTCGACTGTATACACTAGTATACTAATGGAGTATCGATGCCTAGTCTCGAAACTACTACGACTAGGGACCTTTTAAGGATGTGCTTATAGACCCCAGCTCCCATGTATATGATCGCCATCATACTGCTGGTAGTCAAGCAAGAATCCTAAGGGCTCTATCAATGTGTAATAGTGATTTGTAAGGTCACCTAAAGCTGTACATGATGATAAAGATAAACCCGATAGCATACTATCATCTCGAGTAAGACTATCCTACCGGCATAGGTCCTCCCTCAATCATTGCAATCACGTGCCTGTGATCCAATAATTGACTCTGAGGGCACTATATTCAACAATCTCCCACTTGCACTCAAGGCTAATTATTGCGATGTCGCATACTCACAGCCCGTGTGATACCGAACACCCAACTCCTCTACTAATCAGTTTCACAAAGCCCGTTTGCGAAACTATTGCATTCGAAGAATAGCCTCAGTGAGTGGATCCACCCTAATGTTTCTTTCTATTTCTCTCTTTATCTCAAGTTCGCGGAGAAAGCCATCTCCTGAAATGAGCAATACCTGTCTTAGAATATGTCTGGATATCTGATGGGACCTAGTTCATAAAATGAACTCCAAATCCAAACTTCTTAGACTGTATCGTCAACTGAATTTAATCAGTATCCTGCGTCATACCTCCCTCAGTGTCCGCTTGGATCACCTGTCCAAACCATTGCCCCTCGTCAGAGGGAAAACTATAACTCTGACAGTCATTCTGTCATCCATGTCACCTTGGAAGCCTGGAATGATAACTATCTCCCGAAGGAGGATGCCGTTATCTTATCCCTAGAACGTCAACTTATGTTCTAAAACTGCTTCCGATCATTTCTCCAGGATTGGATTAATATCAACTTATTGCATCTTGTGCAAAAACAACATCTGGTGTGGTACTTGACATCTCATGATCAACTCAATTGCCTAAGCAAGTGATCTGCCAATCTTGCACATCCCTCTCCCCTTTAGTTTGTAAGACACCTTTAGAGAGGGTGACTTCATCACCTGTAGGTACACCACCATGCCAGGAGTCATCCATTCTAAATACCTTTAGAATGCTGTCTAAGTACCCAGATTGGGATACTTCCCAAATCTAGATCTAAAACCATAGATCTAGTAACCAGAATGTTTGATATAATATCCAAGTCCTATGTGGAAAAACTACTGTGTGACAACCAAAATATAACCGATCGTAGTATAGGAATTTCACCTCCTACTCTGTGTATGTCATCCAAATACCAGGACATCACACCCTACTACTTTATTAACAGATCCATCCCCTATTCTGATGAAGTCAAACCTATGACTGTCACATCAGAAATAGATGATCTATCTCCGCTATATCTGCTTTAGTCTATAAATAGACATAAGCTACTTGTCCACTATGCTTCCGCTGCTCCCACTGACTACGACAACCCTCTGGCAGAGTCATATACACGTGCACTTCTAAAGCTAGTTTAGAATGACACTATACTCATCCTCCTGCTGGGTCTCACAGTCTGGAACAACAGCAATGGCAATTCTGGGTAAACAAGAACCTCCCTGTCACCGTCCTTGAGGCTACCGGAGTACCTCTCGGGTGCCTGAGGTTACCCACCATATCTACGGAGTGGCCAATGGAATGTCAAACCAGATTGAATCTTTAGGTCCTATTAAATTTTCAGTAATCGTTTACGGTTCTGGAATCACTTCCAGTTCTACCATACTCCCACTATCGTTTTCTGAAAAAATCCATTTTTATTAAAAATGTGGTGAGTCAAGAACAATATCACTATTGATCTTCCAGATGGTAGAAAGTCAACCCTCGTCATAGCCCGGGTCAACCCACAAACTGCCATTACAGAAACGCGCCTTGAGTTATCCAGAGTCTGGTTTTAAGCATAAGCCGGACAACTCCCCGTACCTTAACATTGTTAAGATATGAACTATTCTATATCCAATATAGAAACAGAGGCACTGATTTAATTGGAATCAGATTCAAATCATGCAGCTATCTCCATTGCATGTCAACTAAATGGAGAGAGGCCGATCAGCATTACTCAACTTAGGAGTGCATCCAATTATGAGTAACCTGAAAGAGAAGCAAGTTCTCATAATCATTACTATCAACTGAATACCATACACAAGTATCTACATCTTCGATTACCTTGAAGAATCCTGATACTTGCAACACGTGGTTTTCTACTTTACTCTTATACTTATAACTTCTCAAAACTTAGACCTTGCATTTCTACGAAACACATGTCTAAGAACTAGAGAAGTCACAAGTAAACAGAATATAGTACGGGTACCAACCCCTCTGTCCTCATGGACACTGGACAAAATACAATACTCTGTATAAGTCCCCTGAGTCTAATAACTCATTCACTGTGTGTCGTAGGTTGAAAACTGTACTTTTGGTTAAGAAGAATTACACCGCTGTTTAATACTCCTTACCTAACCATCCACTGATATAGGTAAATGTCATGGACATAATTTCAAAAAGTTATATCTCACTTTATAAAAATAAACATACAGATATATCAATTTGAAATTGGTTCATAAGAATGGATATTCAAAACCAAATATTTGCCGTCCGGCAAACAACCCAGGCGATTTCCTCAAATATCACCAATTACAACGAATCCCGATATAATGAGGATGATCACCCAATTCCCAATAACTTACTCCCACTCATCATCTGTAAAACCATACAGATGTAAGAATTAAACCTGGTAAATACATACCCTGGAGCAAGGGCTAATTGGGAAATCAGTTTTCTTTTAATAATACACAGTGAAACCGAAACATATAAATGTTTCGAAGGGGTATCCGGGTATTCTTAGTAATGCCTCTTCCATTATCAGATTCACAACTGTAATCGTATATTTTTTTTGCCATCTCTCCAAATCCCTTTATATGTCTTTAGTCATTACTTTCTGTACACCCCTTTAGGTTAAATGGTTTTCTTCCTTCCCTACCGCTCGGTACCAGCCTATGGTTTGGAAGAAGACTATCCAATAAGCATAATAGGTGTACTGTCCTAATCCTAGGAGCACTCGCAACCTGAGAGAAGGTAAAGATAAAAGACAACTGAATAAAACCTTATTCCTATTTCTCCTGAACCAGAATCCATCCCCGAACTAGAACAAGTTCCTTCGAGTTCGTATATAACCATACGATGGAGTATCCAAATAACTGTGGATCTTCGTAGTGATACAGAGTGTCTTGGAGAAATACAATGGTGAAGTAGGAGTGGCGATGAAATACTTGGTTTGGTCGTGAATGATAGTAGTCGCAATTTACTTTTCCCTCTTACTAATCCCTTTATTTGTCTTTACTTAATACCTTCTGTACACCTTTTAGGCTAAATGGTTTTCTTCATTCCTTACCGTTCGGCACCTGCCTATGGTTTGGATGAAGACTATCCAATTAGCGTAACAGGTGTACCGTCCTAATCTAAGGAGCACTCGCAACCTGAGAGAAGGTAAAAGGAAAAGACAACTGAATAGTCCTATTCATTTTCTCCAGAACCGGAAACCATCCTCGAATCTGGAACAAGTTCCTTTGAGTTCGTATATAACCATACGATGGTTTTATCCAATGGAAGTGGATGTTCGCAGTAATACAGGGTGTTCTGGAGAAAAGGATAAAAGTAGGAGTGGCAATGAGGTATGCAACCCTGACAATCCAAAAGCCAGTGTTTTAAGAAAGTTCGGTTAACTTGGTCACTGAGTCATAGTCAACGGTTGGGTCATGGTCGCTGCCAAAGAGAGAGAGAAAAGAAACACTCAGCGTGCACTCTAGTCAAGATCAGAATGGTTATCAATTTATCTAATCAGGAAACCTCCCACTGTAACCTCAAATTCTCCTCCAAACCTGAAAGAAGAATAAGTCGGGATCACCCGAGGAGTAAACCAACTCATCAGTGGGAATCGGAATCCAACTATCATCGCATGATAACGTGATAGAATCCACTCACGTTATCACACTCCAGAAGGTATGCGCATATCTGGCAAGTTTCAGTTTCTTTAGAAACTCCCGATGTGATTTTTACCCCATGCTCTTATGACCTTGACGAAGGTCAACAAATCATAAGTCACATGTCAAGTTCTACCTGTCATTGTCCTGGTTAATTTGAACCCATCCGTACAAGCCCTTGACGAAGGTCAACAAGGCTGTACGACTGTCCCAAACCAACGCATCTATCTATGCAACAGAAAGGTAACAAGCAGCTACCATACACTATGCCTTGACGAAGGTCAACAAATATAGCATGAATACTAAGTGCTACCCGTTTGAAATGACGGAGGGTTACGAATGGTTTTTGGAGAAAAACCTTTAACGTAATGAACTTGATATCGTTGAAGGAACCGGATAGCTTTTTATAAAAATATAGTGGCGAAAACCTTTGCTAAAGAGGTCACTCCCGGTGAAGGGATCTCGACTCTTTCCCCGTAGAATGAGGTGCAGGATATTCCAACTGAATACCGCGATGCAAAGCAAAAAGTAATTGACTATAGTGAAGTTATTACCCTGACGCAAACTTCTGTCCAAGGGGTCACTCCCGGTGAAGGGATCTCGGCCCATGCCTCGTTGACTGAGGTGCTGGATATTCATAACCGAATACCACTGTGCAAAACAAAAGAGAACGTCTTTGCAATAACAGCTTTTTGAAAATTGTTCCAACAACGTCAAACAGGTTTGTTTATCTTACATTGATTCGAATCAATGCAGTCCCATCAATTAATCACACCACAAAAGAACGAAAATATGATGTACGTATATGCCATCCGCATTCACCACTGGGTCCCGTCATCACCCGTTAGGTTACTTAACTAACGACAGAGCGGGGACTGGACTAGCGCGGGTGTAAAACATATAAAACATCTACTAGTATATATATCAATATATAATATTCGCTCATGGCGTGATAAAATGCAACATCACAGAAATGTAATAAGCATCACAGAACAATACAAATAATCTGGGATCCTCAGGTTTCCTTTGAGCCGCAAGTGAAACCCGACGTTCCTCTGGTCGTGTGGATAGCCTGTGCAATGAAATCCTAGACCCTTACAGGTGCGGCAAGTTGCCCGCCAAAACCTGAAGCGAGGCAGCCCCCTACAGCAAAGTGAATGGACCACCCAGCACTTCACGGAATCCGGTAACTTGAGCACCCCTCCTTGGGTCAACCTGTACCCCCTACGAGTGCGGCGAATAGCCCACCAATTCTAGAGTGAAGCCCCCTCCGTCTCAAAGCCATGAGATGCGGGCCCGTTGCCCTCTAGAACCCGGCTATCCGTGCACCCCACCTTGGGGTAATCCTAGTATAGAAAGTAAAATATACAATGGGTACATCGACTTTAGCCCGGTCGTGCCCCAAAAGAATAATATACAAACAGGCAGTGACGGCAGTCCACATATCGGACGCTCGCCCCGCAATATCAAATGTACAAATAAAACCAAACTGTACTACCATTGCGTCCAGGCTATCCACCATGACAAATCCGCAACATCACAGCACAACACAGAACATCAACGTGAATATCACGTTCGCAAATCCGTCTAAAAGGGCTATAGCAATTAGACAAGATTTACCGATCAAATGACATTCACGGTCGCAGATATAAAGTAAGCACTGTGAACTAACATATTTAAAAATTTTGATCGACAAAATTTCCCGAAGTGGGCCCCAAGCACAATTCCCAGTACCCAAAATAATCTGGGCCAAAACAAAATATTCCAGAAACCCCATTTCTAAGTCAGAAATCACTGTAGGAAAAATGGTGTCCTAATGCTATAGTAGTGCGGCGGAACCGCAGCCAAAACAAGGGTAATGCCACGGTTCCGCGGCGCTATGGTGAGATCAGTGTACCAAATTTTCTCAGATTTCTTAAAAAAACCTTCCTGATTTTCTGCGACACTCAAAATAATTTTTCGACCACAAAAAAAATTCGACAGAAACTCAGAAAATGAAAACGCGGTTTCGGAAATTTTGATCGATCGATATTTTAAATACGTTAAAACAAGCTAGTATAGGTTAATGGCGTGGCTCTGATACCATGTAAGTCTACGGTAGCGCCACGGCCGTCTGTCCGAGGCCAAAATGAGGAAATGAAAACTTTTTCAAAACTTGAAACCGGCGCTATCACAGACTTTAATCCCGGATCGAACAATTAACCTATAACTAGCAACTAGAGAAAGGTTAGAAAAGCTATACCGATCAATCCATGTCCTTTGGTCTTTAGCCACTATCCCTAGCTCCTCGCGGCATCTTTGATCTCCGGTCTCCTCGTCGGAAAGGGCACCACATCTTCGAGTCTTTTTACGGGCTCCCTCTTCGTCCGAAGTAACTCGGACACGAAGTTTGCTAGCCGACGTGTCCAAGGTGATGTAGAGAATGTGTGTGATTACTTTGTCTCTTGCATCCATTGATTCTCAACGCATAAGAGTGTATGGATGGAGGTTGAAGATGAAGCCATCAATGGAGATTGTGAGCTAGAGGAAGAAGAAGAAGAGGAGCTTTTCTTTCTTATGTTGTGTATGATGAAAATGAGAGAGTCAGAGTGAAAAATACAAGACCAAACTCTTCATATGGCAGCCTTCTCTCTCTCTCTTCTTATCATATCAACACAAAATCAATCACATAATGTGACACATGCACAAAGAAAGAGACCATGAGTCACCACTTGTGCATGTGTCACAATTAATGCTCCTAATCATTATTTCTAGCTCATTATTTCCATTTGTAAACATTAACCCAAATGTTTACAACAACAAAAAGATACGGCAACATCTAAAGTAAACTCGTGACGGATCACAAGGATACACCTCACCTGTATATACATACCTGCATCCGCATTCCGACCGAATGTGAATGCAATGAGACTAAAGTAATCCAACAAATCTAATGCTAGGATCCGGCTTAAACCAAAGCCCACTAGTATGATCCGTCCGATCATGATCCGTGCACTACTGCACGTATATGATCGACCCCTGCCATATATCATACGACCTCTACAACGTTTCGCCCGAAACTTGAGAAACTGTCTGTGGGGGACTCTAAAGACTCGTCAATACTTTGGCTGTGGATTTAACCACTAGCACGTCAGAGGTACTAGCCGTACGTAACGGGCTACCAGGTATTGACCAAAAGGGAGGTCGATGAGCGAACTCATCCTGACACCCTACTGAGCCTGTCAGTGACAATATCCGTACAGTCCGGTCCTTTCGTCTATGAGCATCGCATGTCGGGCCTAGGGGGTTGGTAAAAGTCTGACCCCCAAAAGCGGTACAAGTCATGTCGGAGTGTAGCCCAGAACACCCTGAGATACTACTGGAATACCTACCAGTAAATCTCCTGCCTTGGCCAGGGACTTCGTGTAATGGCTCTCCTAGACACAACGCGATCTCACCCCCAATACCGGGAGAGACGAAACCCCTACCGATCCGCTCACTGCCTCCATGTGGCTCGGGACTGTATCCAACTAAAACCTGTTTGCACGACTCCTTTGAGCCGTAGTAGGGTAGTAATCAAAGCACAGTGGGAACTCACACGAGAAAAATGACGATCTCAGGTCGATGAACTAACCTATACACATGTCACCAGAGAACTGCTATCTGACGTCAGGTATAATACCAACTAGCATGCTCCCAGCGAGTCCTGTCCGGTGTACTCATAACCCAATGAGCACCTGTATACATCTTAGGTGAACCAACTGACACCAATGGCTTGTGAGACCGGCCACCGCCCCTCGTCAGGGTCTCGACTGTATACACTAGTTTACTAATGGAGTATCGATGCCCAGTCTCGAAACTCCCATGACTAGGGACCTTTTAAGGATGTGCTTATAGACCCCAGCTCCCACGTATATGATCGCCATCATACTGCTGGTAGTCACGCAAGAATCTTAAGGGCTCTATCAATGTGTAATAGTGATCTGTAAGGTCACCTAAAGCTGTACACGATGATAAAGATAAATCCGATAGCATAATATCATCTCGAGTAAGACTGTTCTACCGGCATAGGTCCTCCCTCAATCATTGCAATCACGTGCCTGTGATCTAATAATTGACTCTGAGGGCACTATATCCAACATAACCCGCGTCCTACGGGCGACGACAGAAACTAGTTTCCATATATAATCCACAGGCAACCAAAACAAACAAAAACACACACGACACGAAGTGAACTTCCGAAATAGGAGAAAGTGGTTATCGCAATGCGGTAACGTAATTAACTGCAGGGGCTTACGCCTGCAGGGAAGACCATCCTCACAATTAAAAACCCCTCATAAAATGAGGGGGAATCTGATAAAGTCTGCTACAACGGTCGTCCAAACCTCCGATATATGGTGTCATAAATCAACTTGGTATTTTCGAAGAGGTGGACGGATAAATCCAAATAGTATCTGCCCCCAAAATTCAGGCTAGATGTCCCAATGTCTCGGTCCGGTCTTTCGACGGAGAACTGATTCTGGCACGCCCGGTTGACCTTTTTCTCTTTCCACTCCACACTTCGTGTGTCGTGTTTCCGCGAACGAAATCGCGGTTCGCTATGGTTGCCCTTGGATTTGAGATACTAAAATTTAGTGTCTTGCTCCTGTGCAGAAGAAGAAGAAAATCGATGACTTCCCACTGCACCTCTTACAACAGCAACTCTCGCTCCACCTTAACTGGAAGAGTGACCTACGGGCCCAACGCGGCCACCATCTTTTCAATGCCGGTGGGGCAAGTAACACAAGTCACTACTGGACTATTTATCGAGACCATGTTCCCACCAGTAGGTGTCGGTGCTTCAGCGCCACAGGAAGAAGCTCCTAAAAGGTCGGTCTTCGATCGACTAGCAACCACAACGGCCCCTCTCAATGGGCCGTCCAAAGCTGTTGTCTCAGTCTTCAACAGGTTGAGCCAAAACCCAAACGGGCCCGTAAAGAGCCTCATGACACCTGAAGGGGCTACCCCAAAATGGATAGCCCTCCCAACTCCTGCTACGGGCGAAGCCATTAAAAGCGCTTCCCCCATCAGAAGATCGGTCTTTGAAAGATGGACCATTCCTCCTCAAACTCCAATCAGGATGTCAGTCTTCAACAGGCTGGCACCAACAGCAGCCCCTCACCAAAGCCGGAGGCATGAAAAAGCCGCTTCCAAAACCGAGGCGGTCCTTTTTGCAAGACATGCTCGACATCGACACTGGCGCCGAGTGAGAAAAGCTGGGGGCAAATCCCCCTCTGTACTTACCCTACCAGCTCCAATGGTGGAAGTTGACACTACTGTTCTAACCGAGAATAGCTTTGATCTGCTCAGGAGAGTACGCAAGAACTCTCCAATGGAGGTGCTAAAGAAATCGCCCCTACCTGCAGAGGCCACGGTGTAGGTAATGACGGAGCAGCCCCATCAACGGCTCTCCTCCCAAATTCACAGGGTTTGGCGGAAAGTCCAAGTCTCCGTGATTGATCAAAACTACTCTCATCGACCAAAGAAATCGAAGGATCGGCAAGAAAAGGACCGCTTCCCCGTCATACAGCGACGTACTTCTTCTACACAGGTGCATATCATAATGGCTCCTTCAACTTCGACTTCACACAAAAGGATGAGGCCAGAGAAAATCCCACCGTCGGCGGAAAATCCCAAAGGTGATAGACCCAAACACCCCAAGTCTGGGGGCAATATCGTGCATACGGTCTACATAGCTTCCGAGATAGAAGAAAGTCATGCTTCCGTAGGTCACCGACCGCAAACTCGGTCGTTGACTAAACCTCAGGAGAAACAACAGAAGCTCCAGGAAATGCTGACCAAAATGGCAGCACTGACCGGGCAGAAAGAAAGCCCAGACACAACAACCGAACAACGCCAGGAGCAGGAGACCGATACAGAGCTCATGCGAAGGGTGCTTGAAAGAAAGGACAAGGAAGCTACTGAGTAGGCAGCTAACATAAAGCAGATGGCTCTCTTGTTCGAGGATATGGTTGGAATGATGATCCAGCCAGAACCCCCAGCCGAGGATCCGCCGATAATCATCGAGGATGACAGAGGGGAAACATCTAACCCTCTTCCGGTTTTATCGGCATTTAAAGAGGAAACAATCTCCGAGGCTGCTCTTGATGTTTACATAGCTCAATAAATAAGAGCTCATCAAGCAAATCAAGCGGCTGGTAAAATCATCAAAACCGGGTGACCCTATCCAGGCTGGTATGACCAAATCAAGTACCCACCAGGATATACGATCCTTAAGTTCCATGTGTACAAGGGGACAGGAAACCCACATCAGCACGTCGCGCAATTCAGAGCTCTATGCGGCAACACTGGAGGCGATGAGAAACTGTTACTTCGCCAGTTCGTTGGCAGCCTGTCAGAGACGGACTTTGAATGGTACTCGGAGCTCCCAAATGACTCCATGAGAACATTCACAGAGATGGAGCTGCTGTTCACACAGCGGTTCGCCAGCGCAAGCGAGCGCACCCCGATCACGACATTAATTAATGCTAAGGTAAAGTCGGGAGAAACCTGGGTCCAATATGCGATCCGGTGGCGGAACCTACCGTCAAAGTGCGAACAGCACATCGAAGTATCCCCCGCCGTGGGCATATTCATCGGGACCCTTGATCCTCAAACGACTGTGTCCCAGTTCATGATGTTCTTCAAACCAACTACCTTCCAGGCTCTGATCGTTAAACTGGCCCGAATGGACCAGATAGGCCACGGGCCTTCCTCCTCAAGTAAGGGCCTTCGAAACGCCAAGGGTAAAGGGAAAGCGGCCTTTGTCGCCATCACTCAACAACCGAGTGGCCCAAAACCGGCCGTTTGCCAAAACAACGCACGTCCACGCCTATCCCTGGAAGAAAGGCTAGGACGCGCTTATGTTGGATATATATGCCCTAGAGGCCTTCATTGTATAGGATGCTAGGGATATGTATGTACATGACAATCTTGCTTGATATGATAGTACGCTATTTGGTTTGTCTTTATCTTAACATATGATATATTTTACTTTGTATTTATATATAAATGTTGATAAAGCCCATAGGGTGTTTGCCTGACTACCGGCGTTGTGATGGTAGTCATACTTGTGGGAGCTGGATAGTCAATAGGCACATCCTAAAAGAAGTCCCTGGTCGCAGGAGTATCGAGACTGTGAAAGGTTCCTAGGAACCCTAGAGGGTTCTCACAAGGCATCGTGCATGCCAAATTAAAATTTTTAGTGCCAAGAAACCCTAGACAACGGATCTTTAACTAGATGTTTAGGCGAAATAGAAAGCTAGTTAACTGTTAACTACTAGGATACGGATATACAACCTTTGTAGATCCGGATTTCCGCCTCCTAAGCTCCACGTGGTCATGTCCTCGCTGTCCATCATGAATCCTTGACTCGATCATCGGCTTCATCGGGAAAGAAAGCGGAATAGCTCGTCGGCTTTGTGTCAAAGACGATCTACGTCGAGGTTGCACAAACTCAAGCTCCGACTTCACAAACTTGTGAAACTTGTGAAGTAAACACCCAAAACAACTTGGCAAGAGGTAGAGGGTGAAGAAATAGGAGGTGGGTTCACTTTAGATTTGGATTTAACTCACTAGATCTCAACTTGCCATTGGAGTAGCAAGCTTGAAGAAGAAGAAGAAGATGAAGATGAAGCAAGAATGATAAGTGTTCTATTTTTAAAATAAAACTAATATGAATACTTATCATATCTTGACCATGGTCAAGTGTAGAGATTAAACCAAGGTTAGAAAGTGTGGTTAGGGTTAAGGATGAGATAAGGATGGTGGACTTTGTCAAAGCTTCATGAAGCTTCAACATAGCTCCAAAATTAGCCACCATTCTTAACTTAATCCTTTTAAATAAATAAACAAATAAATAAATGATAAACCAAAACCCTAATCACCACTTAACCATGGTTTAACCCTTTACACTTAACCACTTTATCAAGTATCATCAAACATGATACAAAGAAGTGCACGAAAGTATATCACATATACAATGTGCAATCCAAGTGAGAAAAATCCGTTTAAAGTGAACCAATACTAGTTAATGCAAAGTAATATATCAAATATATAATTATACATTAAATCATTAAATCAACACTTGATTCAATGATCCGGTCATGTCGCACATAACCGACTAGTATTCAATGCATCGATTTATCGAATCAATGATTCGATAACTAGGTTATATCGAATATAACCATTCGAAACATATATCGCGAGAATGTAATGCGGTATCACATACACGCATTATTCTCGGTCCTGCACATATCTCATATGCGCTCCTATTTCGTTTCGCTTGAGCCAGGAAACCTCTGTGTAGGACTCTAAAGACTCGTCAATACGCCGGTAGCAGATGATGATCATATCAAGCACCCACAAGCCGCAAGCGGTCTGCTAAACGTAACGGCCACCCGGGTATTGAGCGATCAGAAGATCGACGAGCTAGCCCGCTCACACTCCTGCGAATCCGACCAGTAACACTTACCATACAGTCAAGTCTCTTCGTCTGATACGTCGCATATCAAGTCTAGGGGTGGTATACGTCAGACCCCAATAACCCGATAAGTCGTGCTGATGTGAGGCTCGTAACGGGTCGAGAAACTACTGGTAACACTTACCAGTAAATCTCTGATCAGCCCTGGCCAGGGACTTCCCTGTTACGGCCAATCGAGCACAGCGCAACATCAACTCCCAATACCGGGAGAGACGAAACCCCTCCTATCGCTCATTGCCTCCATGTGACTCGGGACTGTACCCAAAGACCACCGTTTTGCACGCCCTCATGGACGTGGTAAGGTGGAGATCAAAGTACAGTGGGAACCACACAAGACTCTATGACGATCTCGGGTCTACAGACCAACCTGTACTAGTGTCACCTGAGAACTGCCATCTGACGTGAGGTATAATACCATCTGGGAGTTCTCGGCGAGTCCGTCCAGTGTACCCAGTCTCCACTGAGCACCCGTATACCATCTCTGATGTCAAACACCAATGGATATGGGATCATCCATTGCCCATCACATGGGTCGAGAAGCGTATACGCTAGTCTACTCTGGTATAACGATGCCCCATCTCGATACACCCACGACTAGGGACCTTGAAGGAGGTACTTATGGACTACCATGTCCCCACTAGTATGATCTGCATCATAGTCCAGGTAGTCAAGTACACATCCTAAGGGCTTTACCAACATGTAACTATAAGACAGTATAAAGAGACTAGTGTACATGTTAAGATAAATAGCAACCAGATAGCATACTATCATGTCAAGCAAGAAAGTCATCTCTATATATGTCCAAGCATCCAATATAATATACATAATCTGTACAATACTGGCCTCTAGGGCATACATACAACTAACAATCTCCCACTTGCACTAGGGCCAGCTGCTGTAGTATCTCATACCGAGCATCCCGAAGAGTCTCTCAAACTGTATCTGGGGAATGGCCTTCGTGAGTGGATCCGCCGTGTTGTTCTTCGTGTCAACTCTCCTGACCTCGATCTCCCGGCGATCAACTATCTCCCGGATCAGGTGATACCGCCTCAGAATATGCCTGGATCGCTGATGGGACCTGGGTTCCTTGGCCAAAGCCACCGCTCCATTGTTATCGCAATACAAAGGTATTGGATGCTCAATGGATGGAACCACTCCAAGTTCAGTAATGAACTTCTTGACCCAGACAGCTTCTTTAGCAGCATCGTTGGCAGCGATGTATTCAGCCTCCATCGTCGAGTCTGCCACGGTTTCCTGCTTGGAACTCTTCCAGCTAACCGCCCCTCCGTAAAGGGTAAAGACAAAGCCCGACTGCGACTTAGAGTCGTCCTTATCACTCTGGAAGCTGGAATCGGTAAAGGACTCTACTTGGAGTTCTCCGTTACCATACACCAAGAACATATCTCTAGTCCTTCGCAAGTACTTGAGAATGCTCTTCACAGCTGTCCAGTGACTCTCTCCAGGATCAGCTTGATACCTGCTCACTACACTTAGTGAGTATGCAACATCGGGTCTGGTACATAGCATCGCATACATGATAGAGCCTACTGCCGAAGCATAGGGTATCCCTTGCATGCGAGCTCTCTCCAAATCAGTCTTGGGAGACTTCTTTTTGGAGAGAGTGACTCCAGAGATCGTAGGCATGTTCCCACGCTTGGACTCTTCCATACTAAACCTCTTTAGTATGGTGTCAATGTACCTGGATTGGGACAATCCCAAAATCCGTTTGGATCTATCTCTATAGATCCTTATTCCCAATATGCAGGAGGCATCACCAAGATCTTTCATTGAGAATCTTTGTGATAAGAAGAGCTTGACCGATTGCAGCATAGGAATGTCATTTCCTATCAAGAGTATGTCGTCCACGTACAATACGAGGAAGACAACCTTACTCTCTGCCACCTTCTTGTAGATACAAGGTTCATCTGGATTTTTGACGAAATCAAACTCTTTGATAACGACGTCAAAGCAGATGTTCCAACTCCGCGATGCTTGCTTTAATCCATAAATGGATTTAAGCAGCTTGCACACCTTCCCGCTGCTCCCACTGTCTACGAAGCCCTCTGGCTGAGTCATGTACACGCACTCTTCTAAATCACCATTTAGAAAGGCGGTCTTAACATCCATTTGCCAGATTTCGTAGTTATGAAAGGCAGCAATGGCAAGCATGATTCGGATGGATTTAAGCATAGCCACTGGAGAAAAGGTCTCGTCATAGTCCACACCTGGTCTTTGACGAAAACCCTTTGCTACAAGTCTAGCTTTGAAAGTCTCCACTTTCCCATCTACACCAAGTTTCTTCTTAAAGATCCACTTGCTCCCAATGGGTTTTACCCCTTCAGGAGCAACTTCCAAAGTCCATACTTTGTTGGTGTACATGGAATCCATCTCGGACCGCATAGCATCCAGCCATTTCACTGAGTCCCCACTAGTGATGGCCTGCTCGAAACTAGTTGGGTCATCATCCTCCATGATGCAATCCTCGCTCCCACCGTCCATGAGAAAACCGTAGTATCTCTCAGGTTGGCGAGGAACCCTACTAGATCGGCGGAGAGGCTGGGGTTGGTCGGGTACTACCGAATCTTCTGGTTCCACTAAATCTTCAGTTATAGTTTGTGTTTCTGGAACCTCTTCCAGCTCTACCACTTTGCCACTAATTTCTTTTTCAAGAAATTCCTTTTCTAAAAAGGTGGCATATTGAGAAACAAACACTTTTTGTTCTTTAGCATGGTAGAATAAATATCCTTGGGAATTCCTAGGATATCCCACAAACTTGCAAAGAACTGACCGTGCCTCGAGTTTGTCTGGATTTTGTCTTTTGACATAGGCCGGACAACCCCATATTTTAACTCGTTTAAAATATGGTCTCTTCCCACTCCATATCTCATATGGTGTGGTAGGTACAGATTTAGATGGAACTTGATTCAATAGGTATGCTGCTGTCTCCAGCGCATAACCCCAGAAGGAAATAGGTAACTCAGCTGTGCTCATCATAGAACGCACCATATCTAATAGGGTGCGGTTTCTCCGTTCAGATACACCGTTGTGCTGTGGTGTATAAGGAGGAGTCAGCTGAGAGAGAATCCCATTCTCTTTTAGGAAATCCAGGAATTCATTGCTCAAGTATTCCCCTCCTCGATCAGATCGTAGGATTTTAATACTTTTTCCGGTTTGGTTCTCGACTTCTTTTTTATATTCTCTAAATTTCTCAAAAGCTTCTGATTTGTGTTTCATCAGGAACACATATCCGAATCTAGAGAGATCGTCAGTGAATGTAATGAAGTATGAAGAACCATCCCTGGCATGTGTAGACATGGGACCGCATACATCACTATGTATCAGTCCTAAGAGTTCGGTAACTCTTTCTCCGTGTCCCGTAAACGGAGTCTTGGTCATCTTGCCTTTGAGACATGACTGGCAAGTGTCATAAGATGAAAATTCGAAAGGTTTCAAATATCCATCTTTATGCAACTTAGCCAGTCGTGTCACATTGATGTGACCCAGTCTACAATGCCACAAGAAGGATTCGTTGAGTTCAGAACTCTTCCTCTTGTGTGTGTTTGTTATGCTCAGGACTGTTGATTGGTTTAGAACATAAATGCCATTGCACAACGTGCCTGATCCAACCAACTTTTGGTTATGGAAAATGTTCATAACATTGTCCTGTAATACAAAATTATATCCTTCTTTACTTAGCAAAGAAACCGATATAATGTTGCATATCAGGTTCGGCATGTAATAGCATTCGTTCAGAACCAATGTATTACCAGTTGGTAATACAAGGTGATATTCCCCGACAGTCTTGGCTGCAACAATTGCACCATTTCCAACTCTAATGTCTTTATCACCTTCTCCAAGTTCTCTACATTTCCTAAGCCCATGTAACTGATTACATATATGGGATCCTGACCCGGTATCCAATACCCAGGACGTAGGGCAAATGGAGAAACAGTTCTCAGTAACGAACACACCCGAAGAAAATGCATCAACATGTACTTTCTTCATTCGGGTGGCATGGGAATCCTGGTATTCCCCAATATCCTGTTCATTCCTATAACTCTTATAAGAATGAACGGAACCAACGTTCCCCAGCACAGTATAACATGCGGGTTCGGTCAATACATCCATTTTATTATCTTTATTAAGGCATGAAATGGTCGCTACCTGGAGAGAGAGAGAAGAAAACACTTTAGCGTAAGCTCGTGCAAGATCAGATTGGTTATTATCTTATCTAATCAGGATGGCTCCCACTGCTTTTTATCAAATCTTCCTTCAAACCCTAAAAGGAAAGACTAGCCGGGATTAATTACACACTACAAGTTCGCCAATCTTTCAGCCAGGCCAGTGTCGGTACTTTGAGGGAGGTCCCCCGTGCTTTCGCACGAACCTAATTAATGTAAACCTCGTTTTCCCAGAGGCGTAACCTCGTTAACACCTTTCTAGACACCTACTTGATCGGCTAATTGCAATGTGTAAAACTCTCCCAGGAGTAACTCTTACTCGCAGCGGGTATCGGGATCCAACTATCTCATAGAAGGTATGCAATCTCATTGCAAATTTCAACACTTGAAATTCCCGATAATATTTTGCCCCTAGCAGCTATATGACCTTAACATAGTCAACAAATCATAAGTGCTAGTCAAGTTCAACCCGTCATTTCCCGATTGAATTAAACCCACCCGCACGACCCTTAACATAGTCAACAAAGTCGCACGACTACCCTAATCCAATCGCATCATATGCTTATACAGATAAGCACTAATTAGCTACCGCACACTACGCCTTAACATAGTCAACAAACGTAGCACGAATACTAACCAGTACTTATCTGAAATGACGGAGGGCTACGCAGGTTTTCATAAAACCATGAGCGTAATGAACTTGATATCGTTGTAGAACCAAATGAAGTTTTGAAATGGAGTGATTTTGAGGCTTTTCTAGTTATGCTAAAGGAGTCACTCCCGGCGAAGGGATCTCGGTCCTTTCCTCGTCGAATGAGGTGCGGGATATATCATATATATCGCTGTGCAAAGCAAAAACTCTTAAAAGCAATCAAAACCAAACCGAGTGTGTAGCATCTGCCAGTTATTGCTAAAGGAGTCACTCCCGGTGAAGGGATCTCGGTCCTTTCCTCATCGAATAAGGTGCGGGGTATATCATATATACCGCTGTGCAAAGCAAGAACTGTAGCTACCTGTTTTATTTTAAAATCTGATTCTACAACATCTTAGGTTTCTTATCTTTCATTAATCACATTAATGAAGTCCCATCATTTAAATACCTAAACATCACAGATAGATATGACGTACACTTATGCCATCCGCATTCGCCTCGATGTCCCCTCGTGCACCGTTAGGTTAGGTAACTAACGACAGAGCAGGGCAGGGCTAGCGCGGGTGTAAAACATAAGTAACGTCTATATAATATATCATATATACTATATACTATATCCATCACAGAATCTCAACACAGATATCGCAGCAGAATAAACATATGAAATATTGGATATACTAGGACGTCCGTGTTTTCAATACGAGCCAGTATAAAACACGGATTCCACGGTCGTGATGAATAGCCAATCCCACACCCCTAGACCCCTACGAGAGCGGCAAGCAACCCTGCCAATTCTAGGGTTAGGAGACCCAGACTCGACTCCTCGAGTTGGTCTCCCACTGGACCCCAGAACCCGGTTACTTGTGCTCCCCTCCTTGGGTCTATCCTAGTGCAGAAAAGTAAATAATATACAAAGGGTGACAACTCCCGCATCCTGGAAGTGCCCCGAATAAAAGAATATTACATACAAGTTTTTACATGAATGAAAAAGAAAAACACTCATCTCACATAAAAACCCCCGGCTATTCGAATACGACGATCCAATATAACATATCCAGCAACACATAACATCACATGTCATCAACGTAAGTAAGTATGCATACCCCAATTGTCGTTGACGTATAGCAACGAAACCGGCGATATGAACATACTACACTTACGGTCACAGAAAAGAAAGTGTAAAACTACAACAATTGGAATCCGCAATCTCTTTAGACATCACATGCCTAACGGTTATAAACCCCGCATTTTAGTCCCATTATCGAAAACTCTTTTCAATATCCAATGAAACTAAACCGCTAGATTTATAACATCCATCCAGTTATCTCATAACCTTTTGTGAATTCCAATTATTGTATCCAATTCCGGATAAATAGAATATATCAAACTTTCCGATCGAACATTCGAACACCCAAGTTTTCCTGACACCGATCAACACATGAAATAGGCTCAAAGACATTCACTTCATACCTCAGTACCGACGGTCCAGCCGTAGAAGGGTCAAGCCAACGCCTCACATGTGGCACGCCGTACTGCCCCAAACCCGAAGGTTCAAAGGGCAGTTCAAGACGGTCACATAATCGAGTTAAGGTTTGTGTCTTCTAGAGGGACCATCGCGTTACTTGCACTACTTGGAACGTCTTTTAACCACAGAAAATCCAACACTTGGATATTCCGGCAGGGGAAAACCTGGGTATTCGTATCCGGTCGAACTCTTTAACATATTCTACAATTATCTGGAAAAACACTTAGACAAAGTTTGATATTCCGATCGAATTCATCGATTCCCAATATAACTCCAGAGCACTCAACCTTTAAATAAATTTAAAAATATCCAGAAAACTCAGTGGAATTTATCAGGTATTACTGTGCTTTTAAATAGGGCTGACGTCACCATGTGGCCGCGGAAGGGCGGCAGAAAGCATGCTTCTGCCGCGCTTCCGCGGCAGAATGAACAGTTGATGGGATCGTTTTGCACAGTAATGCTTATAATTCTATGCTGAATTTTTTAGACATTTTAAATATTGAAAAATCCCAGATTTATGAAAATGTCCAGAGAGCTCTAAAATTCTAGGGTTTCGGGTTCGTTCGGACTTCAAACGTCGTCGGGACTTCGCCTAAGGCTCTAGCTAGGCTCTGATACCAGTGAAAGGTTCCTAGGCACCCTAGAGGGTTCTCACAAGGCATCGTGCATGCCAAATTAAAATTTTTAGTGCCAAGAAACCCTAGACAACGGATCTTTAACTAGATGTTTAGGCGAAATAGAAAGCTAGTTAACTGTTAACTACTAGGATACGGATATACAACCTTTGTAGATCCGGATTTCCGCCTCCTAAGCTCCACGTGGTCATGTCCTCGCTGTCCATCATGAATCCTTGACTCGATCATCGGCTTCATCGGGAAAGAAAGCGGAATAGCTCGTCGGCTTTGTGTCAAAGACGATCTACGTCGAGGTTGCACAAACTCAAGCTCCGACTTCACAAACTTGTGAAACTTGTGAAGTAAACACCCAAAACAACTTGGCAAGAGGTAGAGGGTGAAGAAATAGGAGGTGGGTTCACTTTAGATTTGGATTTAACTCACTAGATCTCAACTTGCCATTGGAGTAGCAAGCTTGAAGAAGAAGAAGAAGATGAAGATGAAGCAAGAATGATAAGTGTTCTATTTTTAAAATAAAACTAATATGAATACTTATCATATCTTGACCATGGTCAAGTGTAGAGATTAAACCAAGGTTAGAAAGTGTGGTTAGGGTTAAGGATGAGATAAGGATGGTGGACTTTGTCAAAGCTTCATGAAGCTTCAACATAGCTCCAAAATTAGCCACCATTCTTAACTTAATCCTTTTAAATAAATAAACAAATAAATAAATGATAAACCAAAACCCTAATCACCACTTAACCATGGTTTAACCCTTTACACTTAACCACTTTATCAAGTATCATCAAACATGATACAAAGAAGTGCACGAAAGTATATCACATATACAATGTGCAATCCAAGTGAGAAAAATCCGTTTAAAGTGAACCAATACTAGTTAATGCAAAGTAATATATCAAATATATAATTATACATTAAATCATTAAATCAACACTTGATTCAATGATCCGGTCATGTCGCACATAACCGACTAGTATTCAATGCATCGATTTATCGAATCAATGATTCGATAACTAGGTTATATCGAATATAACCATTCGAAACATATATCGCGAGAATGTAATGCGGTATCACATACACGCATTATTCTCGGTCCTGCACATATCTCATATGCGCTCCTATTTCGTTTCGCTTGAGCCAGGAAACCTCTGTGTAGGACTCTAAAGACTCGTCAATACGCCGGTAGCAGATGATGATCATATCAAGCACCCACAAGCCGCAAGCGGTCTGCTAAACGTAACGGCCACCCGGGTATTGAGCGATCAGAAGATCGACGAGCTAGCCCGCTCACACTCCTGCGAATCCGACCAGTAACACTTACCATACAGTCAAGTCTCTTCGTCTGATACGTCGCATATCAAGTCTAGGGGTGGTATACGTCAGACCCCAATAACCCGATAAGTCGTGCTGATGTGAGGCTCGTAACGGGTCGAGAAACTACTGGTAACACTTACCAGTAAATCTCTGATCAGCCCTGGCCAGGGACTTCCCTGTTACGGCCAATCGAGCACAGCGCAACATCAACTCCCAATACCGGGAGAGACGAAACCCCTCCTATCGCTCATTGCCTCCATGTGACTCGGGACTGTACCCAAAGACCACCGTTTTGCACGCCCTCATGGACGTGGTAAGGTGGAGATCAAAGTACAGTGGGAACCACACAAGACTCTATGACGATCTCGGGTCTACAGACCAACCTGTACTAGTGTCACCTGAGAACTGCCATCTGACGTGAGGTATAATACCATCTGGGAGTTCTCGGCGAGTCCGTCCAGTGTACCCAGTCTCCACTGAGCACCCGTATACCATCTCTGATGTCAAACACCAATGGATATTGGATCATCCATTGCCCATCACATGGGTCGAGAAGCGTATACGCTAGTCTACTCTGGTATAACGATGCCCCATCTCGATACACCCACGACTAGGGACCTTGAAGGAGGTACTTATGGACTACCATGTCCCCACTAGTATGATCTGCATCATAGTCCAGGTAGTCAAGTACACATCCTAAGGGCTTTACCAACATGTAACTATAAGACAGTATAAAGAGACTAGTGTACATGTTAAGATAAATAGCAACCAGATAGCATACTATCATGTCGAGCAAGAAAGTCATCTCTATATATGTCCAAGCATCCAATATAATATACATAATCTGTACAATACTGGCCTCTAGGGCATACATACAACTAACAGACTGGGCATTGATACTCCAGAGTAGACTAGTGTATACATATCTAGACCCTGACGAGGGGCGATGGATTGGTCCCGCAGCCATTGGTGATGTGCACCTAAGATTGTATACAGATGCTCACTGGGTATGAGTACACCGGACAGGACTCGCCGAGAACTGACTGGATGGTATTATACCTAACGTCAGATAGAAGTTCTCAGGTGACATGCGTGCAGATAGTCCGTTGAGTTAAGGTCGTCATTTGTCTCGTGTGAGTTTCCACTGTGATTTGATTACTACCCTACCATGGTTCAAAGGAGTCGTACAAACAGGTTTTAGTTGGGCACAGTCCCGAGCCACGTGGAGGCAGTGAGCGACTGTTAGGGATTCGTCTCTCCCGGTATAGGGAGTTGATATCGCACGGTGATCGGTTGGTCATTACCATAAGTCCCTGGCCAGGGCTGATTGAGAATTACTGATGGACTGATCAGTAGATTCTCGGATGGTCTTGAGCCATACCGATACGACTTGTACGGTTATTAGGGGTCTGACGTCCACCACCTCCCTAGACCATACATGCGATACTCTTAGACGAACAAACCGGACTGCGCGGATATTGTCACGGACAGGCTCAGTAGGAGTTCGGATGGGTTTCCTCATCGGCCTTCTTATCGACATCTACCTGGGGACCGTTACGTACAGCTAGTGCCGCTTGCGGTCTGTGGTTAAACCCATTGCCAGCGTAGTAGTCGAGTCTTTAGAGTCCCACACAGAGATTTCCCTACTCAAGGCGAAACGATATAGAGGTCGTACGGTTTTACGACAAGGGTTCGGACGCATACGTGTTTAAACGCACGTACGACGTTCGGACAGTTTTTACTAGCCGGCTTTGGTTTAAGCCAGATTCTAGTATCAGGTTATTGGATTTATACAGTCTAAAGTTTTTCCGTGTTTTCACGGATAGGAGGGGCGTTCTCGTAATTTTACGGGAAGCTTCTAGAAGCATGGTGACTTGAGGGTTTAGGTGGCATTATCATTAAATGCAATTGTGACTCATTTTGTGTGATTCATCATATCATTAATGCATCATTAAATGCTTAATGACTCATATAGTGAATCACTCATATTGAATTAATGTAGCATGATGAATAATCATATTTATTCATTTATTTGATAATACATTATGCTTCATATATTCAAGTGAGAAACAATTTCATTATCATTATCATGTCCACCTTCTCTCTCCTCAAGCTCACTCTCTCTTCAAACCCTAATCTTACCACTCATGAGTTGAGATCAAGGATTAGAATAGACTAATTAATCCATTACCTAACTCTATATCACCTAAGTTCCTTTGATTAGCAACTAGAGAAACTTAGTTACCTCAAAACTAGAGGTGAAGCTTGGATTAAGGTTCTCGGGTGGATCATCCATCACGTAGAGGAGGACGAAGAGAACGAAAAGACGAAGGACACGATTCACTAGGTATAATCTCTTTTCATAATAGCTAAGAACTTCTATGGTTGTTGTTAATTATCGTTTAGTAAAGATCTTCGGTTAGTCGATGTTTGCATAAAGAACAAGATTGTTTTTCATTTTTCTGCCTCCCCGCAACTCGTGGGGTGTTGTACATCGACTTACAGTGGTATCAGAGCCTCACTAAACAATAATTAACTCATTTGCAAAGTCGTATGAATTTCGAACGCAAAACAAACCGGAAAATACACCGATATCACATAGTTTCTGTCGATTTTAAAATGAGGCATAAAAATTTTTCAGGGACCTCCAGAATAACCTACATGAAATTATAAGAACACAGAAAAAATGGGCTCCTGAATCGTCCACTGAGCCGCGGAACCGCGGCCGATCCCACCGATCCCCCGCGGATCCGCGGCCGAGTTGGAGCCGATTCAGCCCAGTTTTTCTCTGTGAATCTTCTGTGATGTTTTGTCTTTTCTAGAATGATTTATTTTCTGCTCAAGTTTCAGATTTACAGAGAAGTTTTGGAGTAGAATCTAATGTGTTTATTCGATCGAAATTATACGATGTTTGCTTGTTAGATTATATCTGTGAACTGTATTATGTGTTCGTAAACCTCCCCTAACTGCTAGTATGTCGGTTGGCAGGGGGTTGCACATATCTGTGATGGTTTTTAACTGTTTGTGATTATGAACTGTATTGGATTGTTGTGATGATTAGCCGGGGTTTTGTGATGGGTTATTGTATTAATTCATTCGATGTAAATGTAATAAGTTGTAATATTATTTTGCGGGGCACATCCAGGTTGCGGTTGTAACCACCGTTGTATTATTTCTTTTTACTGTTTTTGCTCCTAGGATAGACCCAAGGTGGGGTGCACAAACTACCGGGTATTTCGAAGTGTTTAGTGGCCTACTCACGTTGTTGAGGGAGACCGCTTCACTTCGGGTACTTGACGGGTAGTTTGCCGTACCCGTAGGGGTCTGAGGTGGGGTAATGGCTATTCATCACAACTGTGTAATCCGTCTTTCATTGCAGGCTCAAAAGAAACGCGGATTGCTAGTATATCCAATAAAGTTTATCTGTGATCTGGAATGCCTATTATTGCGTCTGACGAATGTACAATATCTATATATGATAGCTATTTAGACGTCACTTATGTTTTACATCCGCACTAGCCCAGCCCCCACTCTGCCGTTAGTTAAGTAACCTAACGGGTGATGATGGGACCCCGTAGCGAATGCGGATGGCATAAGAGGATGTTGTATTTTCGTTGTTATCTGTAATGATAGGTTAATGATGGGACGCATTATTATTTATGCAAAGAAAAATAAAACCTAAACTCAATCGTCGGAACAATTTCAAAACTACTCGGTTTTCTTCAAAAAGCAAAATTTAAATACGGAGCTTAAACCACTCCTTTTAATAAAGGCTATCTTGGTTCCTTCGATTATATCAAGTTCACTACGTTAACGGTTTTTTGCCAAAAACCAGCCGTAACCCTCCGTCGTTTCAAATAGACAGCACATCGTATTCATGCTATGCTTGTTGGCCTACGTCAAGGCATAGTGTATGGTAGCAGTGTGTTTGCTTATTTGTTGCATAGATAGATGCATTAGTTTAGGACAGACGTACAACCTTGTTGGCCTACGTCAAGGGCATGTACGATGTACCTAAATTAATCAGGACAACGACGGGTAGAACTTGACTTGCGTCTTATGATTTGTTGGCTTACGTCAAGGTCATAAGAGCTTGGGGTAAAAATCACATCGGGAGTTTCAAACATAAAGGAAACTTGCAGATTTTGCATACCTTCTAGAGTGTGGTGACTAGAGTGGCTTCTATCTAGGGCATCATGCAATGATAGTTGGATCCCGATCCCACTGATGAGTAGGATTACTCTCGGGAATTTTTCTCACTTAACAATCAATACTATAAACCAAGTAGGTGTTTAGAAAGGTGTTAGAGGGGCTACGCCTCCAGGGAAAAGAGGTTCTTTAATTAAGGAACTTCGCGAAAGCGTTGGAAAACCTCCCTCGAAGTACCAACACTGGCCTGGCTAAAAGGTTAAGCAAGTATTATGACGTGTGATTAAATCCTGACTAGTTCTTCTTTTAGGTTTTGAAGAAGGATTTGAGGAAACAGTGGGAGCCATCCTGTTTAGATAAACTAATAACTAATCTAAATTTGCAAGAAGCATATGTTGAGTGTTTTCTTTTCTCTCTCTCTGGCAGCTACCATGACAGGACTAAAACTATTACTTGAAAAAAATATATTGACCGGGCAGAACTATAAAGATTGGCTAAGGAACGTCAACATTGCACTGACTTATGATAAAGTAGTATATGTTACCACCGCTGTTCCTCCCCTTATCCCAGGACAAGATTCCTCAGTTGCGGACAAGGAAGTTCGCAAAACCTGGGATCTAGACTGTGAGAGAGCTAAGTGTATCGTGCTGGCGTCCATGAACAATGAACTCTAGAAACAGCACGAGAGTATGGATATTATATCCATCTTTCTCCATTGCAAGGAATTGTATGGGGAGCACTCCCGTATCGCGAGGTACGAGACCTCAAGGAAACTTTTCCAGATGAGGTTAGCTCCAGGATCACCTGTAGGAGAGCACGTCCTCAAAATGATCATCCTCATTGAGGAACTCGCAAACCTGAGATGCGTGCTAGAGAATGATTTGTACATCGACTTGATTTACAGTCCCTTCCCCACACCTTCTCTCAGTTCGTGCTGAACTTCAATATGCACGAAATGGAAGCTGATCTTCCAAAGCTCCTCAACATGTTGAGGGTAGCAGAGACCTCCTTGAAAAAGGAGAAGACCCTGTTCTGTATGTTGGCCAATCATCCTCTTCTAAATCTAAAGCGAAAGCTAAAGGGAAGAAGAAGATGAAAGCCACCAAACCGAAGGGTGGGGTCAAGAAGGTGCAGGGAACGAACAAGGTAGGAAGGGTGAAGGCGGATATAAATGAATGCTTTTATTGTCACAAGCAAGGGCACTGGAAGAAAGATTGTATGGCCTTCAAAGCCAAGGACAAGAAGCAAGCTGTTGCTTCTGCTTCAGGTGTGTTCGTAATCGAAAATTGTCTTTCAGTAAACTCTACATCATGGGTACTTGATACCGGTTCTGGTTCTCACATCTGTAATTCTTTGCAGGATCTGAGAAATAGTAGAGTACTGGGGACAGGTGATATGACTCTCTGGATGGGCAATGGAATGCATGTAGATGCTATTGCAATAGGGGAATATCACCTAGGGTTGACTAGTGGGCACATTTTGGTGTTGTACAGCTGTTTTTGTATTCCCAGTATGTTGTGTAATATTATATCAGTATTTTTGTTATCTAATGAAGGATATAATTTTGCGCTTGAAAGAAATGTCATGAACATTCTCCTAAATCAAGAACTGATTGGGTATGGCACACTGGAAAACGGCATGTACATACTTAATCAACCTCGAATTTTCTATATTCAAAACACGCTTAAAAGAAAAGGCTCCAGATTCAAACCAAGCCTTTTTATGGCATTGTAGACTTGGTCATATAAACGAAACAAGGTTGACTAAGTTACATAAAGATGGATATTTAGATCCATTTGAATATTCATCATATGCAACTTGTCAATCATGTATCAAAGGAAAAATGACCAAATCTCCGTTCACCGGACACGGAGAAAGAGCCACAGAACTCTTGGGACTTGTACACAGTGATGTATGTGGTCCAATGTCTACGCATGCGAGAAGCGGTCACTCCTACTTCATCACTTTTACTGATGACTTCTCTAGGTATGGACATGTGTTCTTAATGAAACATAAATCCGAGGCCTTTGAGAAGTTTAAGGAGTATAAAAATGAAGTGGAGAAACAGACTGGTAAAAGCATCAAGACACTTCGATCTGATCGAGGTGGAGAATACTTGAGTACCAGTTTCCTTGATTGCTTAAAAGAGAATGGAATTCTCTCTCAGCTTACTCCACCTTATACACCTCAGAATAATGGTGTATCAAAAAGGAGGAATCGCACGCTATTAGATATGGTGCGTTCAATGATGAGTAGTGCTGAGTTGCCACTTTCCTTCTGGGGTTTTGCTCTAGAAACAATAGCATACCTATTGAATAGAGTTCCGACTAAGTCGGTGCCTACCACTCCATATGAAATGTGGAGCGGGAAGAGACCGTATCTCAAGTATATTAAGATATGGGGGTGTCCGGCATATGTTAAAAAGCATAGTCCGGACAAGTTCGAGGCACGATCGGTTTTGTGCAAGTTTGTAGGATACCCCAAACATTCAAGGGGGTACATGGTCTACCACACTAAAGAACAAAAGGTGTTTGTCGCTCGCCACATTGTCTTCTTAGAGAGCGAATTTCTTGCAAAAGAAATTAGTGGGAACGCGGTAGAGCTGGAAGAAATTCCAGAACCTCAAACTGCTACCGAGTACTTAGTAGAACCTCAGGTTTTAATAGAACCCGACGAACCAACGCCACTACGCAGATCTAGTAGGCTTTCTCATCCTCCTGAAAGATACTATGGTTTTCTTCTAGATGGGGATCGAGAGGATTGCATCATCGATGATGATGAGCCTACTAGTTTTCAGCAGGCTATCACGAGTATTGACTCGGTGAAGTGGCTGGATGCTATGAGATCTGAAATGGAATCCATGTACACCAATAAAGTATGGACATTAGAAGTTGCTCCTCCTGGGGTGAAACCAGTTGGATGCAAATGGATCTTCAAAAAGAAGATTGGTGCACTTGGACAAGTGGAAACCTACAAAGCTAGACTCGTTGCAAAAGGTTTTCGTCAAAGACCAGGATTGAACTATGATGAAACCTTTTCACCTGTAGCTATGCTTAAATCCATTCGGATCCTACTTTCCATTGCTGCCTTCCATGACTATGAAATCTAGCAGATGGACGTAAAAACAGCTTTTCTAAATGGATATTTTGAAGAGAGTGTTTACATGGATCAACCAGAAGGTTTCTTAGACAGTGGGAGCAGTGGAAGAGTGTGCAAGTTGCTTAAATCCATCTATGGATTAAAGCAAGCATCGCGGAGTTGGAACATCTGCTTTGATGAGACAGTCAAGGAATTTGACTTTATCAAAAATATAGATGAACCATGTATTTATAGGAAGATTGTAGAAGGATCAGTAGTCTTTCTCGTTTTGTACGCCGACGACATACTACTGATAGGGAATGATGTCCCTATGCTACAATCAGTAAAGCTCTTCTTGTCACAGAAATTCTCCATGAAAGACTTGGGAGATGCAACCTACATTCTGGGCATTAAGATCTATCGTAATAGATCTAATAGAATGTTGGGACTTTCACAGTCCAGGTATATTGACACTATACTAAAGAGATTTAGTATGGAAGATTCCAAGCACGGTAATATACCCGCTTGTCACGGGATCACCCTCTCCAAAGAGATGTCTCCAAAGACTGATGGAGAGAGGGCTCGCATGGGCATTATACCCTACGCTTCGGCAATAGGATCTATAATGTATGCGATGTTATGTACCAGACTAGATATAGCTTACGCACTTAGTGTGGTAAGCAGGTATCAATCTGACCCAGGTGAGAAGCATTGGATAGCGGTAAAGAACATTCTCAAGTACCTGAGAAGGACTAAGGAGATGTTCTTAGTTTACGGTAAAGGGGACCTCCAAGTAGAGGCTTTTACCGACTCTGGCTTCCAAAGTGAAAAAGATGATTCTAAATCCATTTCGGGTTTTGTGTTTACCCTCAATAGAGGGGCGGTATGTTGGAGGAGTTCCAAACAGGATACCATCACAGACTCAACAATGGAGGCTGAGTATATAGCTGCTAATGAATCCACAAAAGAGGCTGTCTGGATGAGGAAGTTCATCTCTGAACTTCAGGTGGTTCCGTCCATTGCAAATCCAATACCTTTGTATTGTGATAACAATGGGGCTGTAGCATTAGCGAAGGAACCAAGGTCCCATCAGAAATCCAGGCATACCTTAAGGCGGTTTTCACCTGATCAGGGATATCGTGGATCGTCGGGAGATCGAGGTACGGAGAGTGGACACAAAAGACAACACGGCAGATCCATTCACCAAGGCCATCCTTCAAGTCCAGTTCGAGAGGCTGTTTGAGATGTTGGGCATGCGGTACGCCAGCAACTGGATCTAGTGCAGACAGTGGGTACTCAATGCACCAATTACATGCCGTAGTGCAAGTGGGAGATTGTAGGATATATATGCCCTAGAGGCCTTCATTGTATATGATGCTAGGGATATGTATGTACATGACAATCTTGCTTGATATGATAGTACGCTATTTGGTTTTTCTTTATCTTAACATATGATATATTTTACTTTGTATTTATATATAAATGTTGATAAAGCCCATAGGGTGTTTGCCTGACTACCGGCGTTGTGATGGCAGTCATACTTGTGGGAGCTGGATAGTCAATAGGCACATCCTAAAAGATGTCCCTGGTTGCAGGAGTATCGAGACTGGGCATCGATACTCTAGAGTAGACTAGTGTATACATATCTAGACCCTGACAAGGGGCAATGGATTGGTTCCGCAGTCATTGGTGATGTGCACCTAAGATTGTATACAGATGCTCACTGGGTGTGAGTACACCGGACAAGACTCGCCGAGAACTGATTGGATGGTATTATACCTAATGTCAGATAGCAGTTCTCAGGTGACATGTGTGCAGATAGTCCATTGACTTAAGGTCGTCATTTGTCTCGTGTGAGTTCCCACTGTGCTTTGATTACTACGCTACCACGGTTCAAAGGAGTCGTGCAAACAGGTTTTAGTTAGGCACAGTCCCGAGCCACGTGGAGGCAGTGAGCGACTGTTAGGGATTCGTCTCTCCCAGTATAGGGAGTTGATATCGCACGGTGATCGGTTGGTCATTACCATAAGTCCCTGGTCAGGGCTGATTGAGAATTACTGATGGACTGATCAGTAGATTCTCGGATGGTCTTGAGCCATACCGACACGACTTGTACGGTTATTAGGGGTCTGACGTCCACCACCTCCCTAGACCATACATGCGATACTCTTAGACGAACAGACCGGACTGCGCGGATATTGTCACGGACAGGCTCAGTAGGAGTTCGGATGGGTTTCCTCATCGGCCTTCTTATCGACATCTACCTGGGGACCGTTACGTACAGCTAGTGCCGCTTGCGATCTGTGGTTAAACCCACTGCCAGCGTAGTAGTCGAGTCTTTAGAGTCCCACACAGAGATTTCCCTACTCCAGGAGAAACGATATAGAGGTCGTACGGTTTTACGACAAGGGTTCGGACGCATACGTGTTTAAACGCACGTACGACGTTCGGACAGTTTTTACTAGCCGGCTTTGGTTTAAGCCAGATTCTAGTATCGGGTTATTGGATTTATACAGTCTAAAGTTTTTCCGTCTTTTCACGGATAGGAGGGGCGTTCTCGTAATTTTACGGGAAGCTTCTAGAAGCATGGTGACTTGAGGGTTTAGGTGGCATTATCATTAAATGCAATTGTGACTCATTTTTTGTGATTCATCATATCATTAATGCATCATTAAATGCTTAATGACTCATATAGTGAATCACTCATATTGAATTAATGTAGCATGATGAATAATCATATTTATTCATTTATTTGATAATACATTATGCTTCATACATATTCAAGTGAGAAACAATTTCATTATCATTATCATGTTCACCTTCTCTCTCCTCAAGCTCACTCTCTCTTCAAACCCTAATCCTACCACTCATGAGTTGAGATCAAGGATTAGAATAGACTAATTAATCCATTACCTAACTCTATATCACCTAAGTTCCTTTGATTAGCAACTAGAGAAACTTAGTTACCTCAAGACTAGAGGTGAAGCTTGGATTAAGATTCTCGGGTGGATCATCTATCACGTAGAGGAGGACGAAGAGAACGAAAAGACGAAGGACACGATACACTAGGTATAATCTCTTTTCATAGTAGCTAAGAACTTCTATGGTTGTTGTTAATTATCGTTTAGTAAAGATCTTCGATTAGTCGATGTTTGCATAAAGAACAAGATTGTTTTTCATTTTTCCGCCTCCCCGCAACTCATGGGGTGTTGTACACCGACTTACAGCTTACTCATTTCCTCACGATAAGATGATGAGACTATTTGAGTTGGCAATGCGTAACAAACTCATCACATTACCAGACCCATGGCGTCCACCGCAACCCGGCGATGTCAACAACCCCAACTACTGCTCCTATCACAGAATGGTGAGCCACCCGATTGAGAATTGCTACATCTTCAAGAACTGGGTCGAGGACAAGTATCAACAGGGGAAGTTCACGTTGTCTGAGAACTGGAGGGTAAACCCACCACAGAAGCACGCTCCCAAAAAGGTGGACGCACCGGGGGCATCATTCTCGCTCGTGGAAGAAACTCCATAGGAAGTCGTTCTTTTAGCTAAAACAAAAAGAATGCTGAAAGATCTATAGGCATGTCCGGCAGTCAGGTGGAAAACCTCACTTGAACCTGAAATCATCGAAGGGATGCTGAAACCGCGTCCCGTACCGAAAGTTGTTGACAAAGTGAAAAGTCAAGCCTTGAATGTCTTCGAAGAAAAATAAGAAGACCAAGAAGTGTTGGCTATAGTGCCCTCAAGGCAATTATCGTAATCACAGTTAGGTGATTATGATGATTGAAGGAGGACCTATACTGGTAGAACAGTCTTACTCGAGATGATAGTATGCTATCTGGTTTGTTTTTATCATCATGCTTTATGTGGTATTACAGATCACTATTACATGTTGATAGAGCCCATATGATTCTTGGTTGACTACCAGTATTATGATGGCGATCATATATGTGGGAGCTGGGGGTCTATAAGCAAATCCTTAAATGTCCTTAGTCGCGGGAGTTTCGAGACCGGGCATCGATACTCTAGTGTAGACTAGTGTATACTGATCGAGACCCCGACGAGGGGCGGTGGCCCGGTCTCATAAGCCATTGGTGTTAGTTTGTTCACCTAAGATAGTATACAGGTGCTTATTGGGTTATGAGTACACTGGACGGACTCGACGGGAACCTGCTAGTTAGTATTATACCTATTGTCAGATAGCAGTTCCTAGGTGACATGCGTACAGGTTAGTCTGTCGACCTGAGATCATCATTTGTCTCGTGTGAGTTCCCACTGTGCTTTGATTACTACCCTACCACGACTCAAAGGAGTTGTGCAAACAGGTTTTAGTTGGGTACAGTCCCGAGCCACATGGAGGCAGTGAGCGGATCGTTGGGGATTCGTCTCTCCTGGTATTGGGGGTTGATGTCGTGCGGTGCATGGGTGGCCATCACCAGAAATCCTTGGCCAAGGTAGACGAGAATTACCGATCCAAGATCGATAGTTTCTCTGGTGGTGATGAGTTTCATGCTGACACTAAATGTCGCGTTGTTAGGGGTCTGACTTTATCCACCCCCTAGACTCGATATGCGATACTCTTAGACGAACAGACCGGAACGTACGGATATTGTCACTGTCAGACTCAGTAGGGGTTTGGATGAGTTTGCTCGTCGGCCTTCCTTTCGCTCAATACCTGGGTAGCCGTTACGTACAGCTAGTGCCGCTGACGTGCTTGTGGTTAAACCCACTGCCAACGTTTTGACGAGTCTTTAGAGTCCCACATAGAGGGTTTTCATGGTTCAGGAGATATGGTGTAGATGACGTATGTTGGTACATACAGGTGTTCGATTAAATATGTGTACAGGCTGCACAGACTTTAATCGGACCGTTGATAATACCAGCGGCTTAGGATTAAGCCGGATTATTAAATCATGTTTTGATTTAATAATTTATATATATGTATTTATATATATGTATTCTAGTATTATTGTTCAGTATTCATTTTCTCTCTTGGCTATTTGTATTTTTGTACGAATACACGTATATGTATTTCGATACGTGTACCGGGAAGTATTTCGTATTTATACGGAATAGTTTCTAGAAGATGGCCACCTCATTAATTGATTTTCTTTTTAGAAAATTAATTTGGAAAATGAGGTGGAAGGGGTGAGGTGGCATAAGCATGGGCTTGAGCATGTAGAGAGGTATGATTTGCATTTGTTTATTTGGAAAAATGAAAAGAGATATTTGTGTGCATGATTGAGAGAGGGGGGGGCAACCACTTCTTTACATGGCTTTGGCTCATTTGTTTTCCTGATTTGATTTCTCCACTTGCTTCATTTATCCTTTCTCACTTGGAAAAACACTTAGCCACTTTCTTGAGATTCTCATGCCACATGTTTCCTCACCTCCTCTTCATCTTCTTGAGTTGCTCATGGAGCATTTGTGATGAGAGAAAAATTATAGTGACACATTCCTACACCTCCACTCTCCATTGCTAGCAACCTTGGAGCGTCGGTTGCCTCGCTTGGCGAGGCTGAAACTTGCGCCGTTTCCCTCAGGTAGATCATCGTAGATGGAGGAAGACCGGCAACCAAATTTGATCCGCAACCTCTAGGAGCTTGGGATGAAGGTTGAAGACTGAAGGACGCAGATCAACTTGGTATAACCATTCCTAACTTCCTTTATATTGCTTGCTAGTATAGGGTTTATGGTAGATCTGGCATCGGGTCATGGTAGCGCCAGTTTAGAAAATTTTTGTTCCGTATTTGGCCACGGTTTGATGGCCGGGGCGCTGCCGTAACCTAACATGGTATCAGAGTCAACCTTTAAACCCTTATCTAGCTAGTTTAAACAATGTTAAAATATCGAAACCGAAACAATCCCGGAACAGTGCACTACAGATTCCAGTCTCCATGTCGAGATAGGGGTTAAGAGTGGGAACCCTTTTCCCTCCAGGAACCCTAATCTACATGCATCACTGTCGATCTAGTTTTAAATCTATTAAAGGATAAAAAGAGTAATCTTTAATTAATCATCCATGACCACTAAATCTTAATGAACCCTACAAGCCCCCTTTTAATATCAAACTTACATCCGTAGTTAATTTATATCTATATTTTGCATTCATGTTTAACGTAGATCTAGAACCTACAACCATTCTTCACTATTCTTTATTCTTCCTCCTTCCTTTTTCAACACGCCTAAAGTAAGATTAAAAGATTCAACGTTTCCCAGAGGATGACCCGTACTCATCTTGGTCTAGCTACACGCAACACCGTTATTGATTGTGGTTAACTACAAACATAACTCTAAAATATAGATCAATCACATGTTTATATTGCACATATAGAGTATGCGCATAAACTTCATTGCATATTATTAGTTGTTGTGCTTGGACTTATACCCTTTGGACACTGCACTATTATTGACGGTTCATGTTGCATGAGCACTGATTGTATACCACTCACAACGTCAATAATTGCCATGACACGTGTTAGTGTATATGCCCTAGGGGCCATTATTGTATCATACTTGCATGTATATTACTTAATGGAAGCTTGGGATATTCACAGTTGTATTGACAGTCTTGCTAAACATGATAGTATGCTACTTGGTTTTTTCTACTTTAATATGTGCATATGTTTCTTATAACGTATCACTTATACATAGTAGTAGAGCCCTCAAGATCTTTGCTTGATTACCAGCGTTGTGATGGCAGTCACACTAGTGGGGGCTGGGTAGTCTATAAGCAACATCCTATATTTGTCCCTAGTCGTAGGATTATCGAGACAGGGCATCGATATTCCGGAGTAGACTAGTGTGTACGCTTCTCATCCCAGTTGGGGAGATGGTCTGTCCACAGCCATCAGTACGTCGTACTGGAGATAGTATACAGGTGCTCGTTAGGTTACGGGTACACCGGACAGGACTCGCAGGAGAACTGTTGGTTGGTATTATACCCGTCGTCAGTTAACAGTTCCCAGGTGACATGAGTACAGCATAGTCCGCAGACTTGACACTGCCACTTCGCCTCGAGTGTGTCCCACTGTTCTTAGATTGCTACCCTACCACGGTTCAAAGGAGTCGTGCAAACAGGTAGTAGTTGGGTGCAGTCCCGAGCACTTGGAGGCAGTGGCGGTTAGACAGGATTCGTCTATCCCGGTATTGGGAGTTGATATCGCGCTGTGTCAGAGAGCCATTACGCAAAGTCCCTGGCCAAGGAAAGCGAGATTTACTGGTAGGTTCCAGTAGTTTCTCAGGGTGTAATGGGCTACGCTCCGACACGACTTATACCTCTATTAGGGGACTGACGCTTGCCGCCCTCTAGGCTCGATATGCGATAGTCTTAGACGAACAGACCGGACTGTACGGAGATTGTCACATCAGGCTCAGTAGGGGTTCGGATGGGTTTCATCATCGGCCTTCTTATCGACATCTACCTGGGGACCGTTACGTACAGCTAGTGTCGCTTGCGGTCTGTGGTTAAACCCACTGCCAGCTTAGTGTCGAGTCTTTGGAGTCCCACACAGAGGGTTTCCCTGCTCCAGGCGAAACGATATAGAGGTCGTATGGTTTTACGACAAGGGTTCGGACGCATACGTGTTTAAACGCACGTACGGCGTTCGGACAGTTTTTTACTAGCCGGCTTTGGTTTAAGCCAGATTCTAGTATCGGGTTATTGGATTTATACAGTCTAATGTTTTTCCGTGTTTTCATGGATAGGAGGGGCGTTCTCGTAATTTGTCGGGAAGCTTCTAGATGGATGATGACATGGAGGGTAAGGTGGCATTAGCATTTAATGAATTTGTGACTCACTTAGATGAATCATTCAAGTGAGTTAATGAAGCATTTATTCCTTAATGACTCATATGATGATTCATTGTATCTATTTAATGAAGCATGATGATAATGCATTTTGATTTATTCATTTTGATTTTCTTATGCTTCATTATATATTAGAAGTGAGAAGCTTTTTCATTCATTCTTATCATCACCTTCTCTCTCCTCAAGCTCTCTCTCTTCAAACCCTAACCCTAACCTCTCATGTGTTGAGATCAAGGGTTAGCTAGACTAATACATCCATAACCTCACTCTATATCCCCTAGGTAGCTTAGATTAGTACTTTGAGCAACCTAGTTATCTCAAGTAAGAGATCAAGCTTGGCGTCGGAGCTCTCGGGTGGATCGTCTTTGACTCGAGGAGGCCGTTGAGGTGCCGATGTTCCAAGGAGCCTACGAGGAGTGGAGGACATCGATGAAGACCCGAAGGACATGTAACGTGAGGTATAACTTCGAATCCGAGTAGTTAAACCTCTCGTAGATAGTTAGTAACGGTTTAGATACAATTCATGCGTTCAAGTCCGTGTTACGAAGCTTTGATAATCGTTTTTCATATATTCCGCCTCCCCGCAAGTTCGTGGGGTGCGTGACATGGACTTACAGTGGTATCAGAGCCAACTAAACCATTACTAGCTTGTTAGCAACTAATTAGAAGTTCGATTGACGGAAAAATGCGAAAAACGAAAAACCTTACCCTAACAGTTCTGTTAATTTTAAACATGTCTAAAAAATTATTTGATATGCCTTAAAATTCACAGCAGGGAAATATAAGATTTCTGAGAAAATACGAGACCCTAACTCGGCAAGATGGCCGCGGATCCGCGGCAAGATGGTGCTTTTGGCCGCGGATCCGCCGCCGAGTCAACTCCGAGTTGACTCGGATTTCCTCTGTAATTCATATTTTATGGTTTTCTGTTTTTCAGAATGTTCTGTTTCTACCCAGGTTACTTCAGTGCTGCTTTGCTTTTGGGGTAGACACGGAAAAAGGAAGTCGATCGATGTTCTAAGTTATTTGCTAATTTGGTTTTTATCTGTAATGTTTAATGTGTTCGTAAACCTCCCCTAACTGCTAGTATGTCGGTTGGCAGGAGGTTGCACATTTCTGTAATGTTTACTGTTTTTGTATATGGACTTGATTGGAATGTTGTGATGATTAGCCGGGGTTTGAGATGTGTTTTATATTCATTCGTTCAATGTAAATGTAATATGATGTAATATTCTTTTGCGGGACACATCCAGGTTGCGGTTGTAGCCACCGTTGTATTATTTCATTTTTATTTTTTTTGCTCCTATGATAGACCCAAGGTGGGGTGCAAAAACTATCGGGTACTTTGAAGTGTTTAGTGGCCTACTCATGTTGTTGAGGGAGACCGCTTCACTTCGGGTACTTGGTGGGTAGTTTGCCATACCCGTAGGGGTCTAGGGTGGGGTAACGGCTATTCATCACAACCGTGTAATCCGTATTTTGTTGCAGGCTCAAAGAAAACGCGGATTGCTTGCATATCCAATAAACTTCATCCGTGATCTGGAATGCCTATTATTGCGTCTGACGAATGTACAATATCTATATATGATAGCTATTAGACGTCACTTATGTTTTACACCCGCGCTAGCCCAGCCCCCGCTCTATCGTTAGTTAAGTAACCTAACGGGTGATGACGGGACCCAGTGGCGAATGTGGATGGCATAAGAAGACGTGGTATTTTCGTTGTTTTCTGCAATGATAGGATAAATGATGGGACGCATTATTACAATGCAAAGAAAATAAACCAAAGTTAAATCGTTGGAACAAATTTAAAAGAAACCACTTGGTTATTTTAAAAAGAGCAGAATTTTTAATTGCGGAGCTTTAACCACTCCTTTTAAAAAGCTATCAGGTTCCTTCGATTATATCAAGTTCACTACGTTCACGATTTCGCCAAAACCATTCGTAGCCCTCCGTCATTTCATTTGGGTATTCAGTAGTATTCAAGCTATGTATTTTGGCCAAAGTCAAGGCATAGTGTTTGGTAGCTGCTGGGTATTCATTTGTTGCATAAATAGATGAGTTGGTTTGGGACAGTCGTATTATCATTTGACCAAAGTCAGGGGTATATACGGATGGGTTCAAATTAACCTGGATAATGACGGATAGAACTTGACATGTGACTTATGACATTTTGACCAAAGCCAAGGTCATAAGAGCATGGGGCAAAAATTTATATCGGGAATTTCTAAAAAAACTGAAATTTGCAGAGAGAGCATACCATTTTGGAGTTTGATGAATGTTGGTAGGATTCCTTCAACATTATCATACGATATATTTTGGATCCCGATCCTACTGTGAGTATATACTACTTATCAAGAGATTCGTCACTTAACGATCAATGCTATAAACTAAGTAGGTGCCTAGAAAGGTGTCAGCGGGGCTACGCCCCTAGAGAAAAGAGGTTCTTTAATTAAGAAACTTCGCAAAAACGTTGGAAAACCTCCCTCGAAGTACCGACACTGGCCTGGCTGAACGGTTAAGCAAGTATTGTACGGTGAGAATAGTCCTGGCTAATTCTTCTTTTATGTTTTGAGGAAGGATTCGAGAAACAGTGGGAGCCATCCAATTTAGATAAACTAAAAACCAATCTAAACTTACAAGGGCATCATGCTAAAATGTTTTCTTCTCTCTCTCTTATTTGCAGCGACCTTGTGACCACGACTAGGTTATATCTAGATAACAAATTGACTGAATTTGACTTATATGACTGGCAAAGGTCTGTCCAGATGTCCATTGCCTATGAGAAGCTGGACCACCCTATTACTACTCAAGATCCCGCTGTCCCAGGTCCAGTTTCCAATGTCGCGGATATGAATATCCGTCAGACAAGGGAAAAAGATAAAACGAAAAACAAGTGCCTCGCGTTAGATTCAGTTGATGGTGTATACCAGAAGCAGCACGAGAAGATGGACACAGTTTCCATCTTTCTCCATAAGAAAGATTTATATGGAGAGCAATCTCATATCGCAAGATATGAGAGCTCGAACGAATTAATTCAAGCGAGGTTGGCTTTCGGGTCATCTGTAGGGGACAACGTCCTTACAATGACTAGCTATATTGATAAGCTCCAGGACCTGGAGACCACGTTGGGAAACGGGTCAGATATTGACTTAATTCTACAGTCTCTGCCTTCTACCCTGAAGGAAACCAGGGAAGAAGAAGGAAAGAGAAGGGCAAAAGTTTCAGGACTGAATGTAGTAAAAGAGGGACGTTCCTATTGTTATGGGATTGGGCGTTGGAAGAAGGATTGCAGGGCTTTTGAAGCCAGTAGCCAGGATACGAAGCATGTTGTGGCTTCAGCCTCAAGTGTATTTGTAATTAAGAACTGTTTGTCAATTAACTCTACATCCTGGGTACTAGATACCGGAGCAGGATCTCATATCTGTAATTCATTACATGCTTTGAGAAACCGTAGAGTTATGAAGGTAGGTGATTTTTCTCTCAGAGTTGCAAACGGAATGAGCGTGGACGCTGAATCCGTGGGAGAATATCGCCTAGGTTTGACAAGTGGGCAGATATTGATTTTACGTAACTGTCTGTATGTACCTAGTATGACTTGCAATATCATATCAGTGTCCTCACTTTCAAGAGAGAGATATGATTTTACATTCGTAAGTGATGTAGTTCACATCCACCTAAATCAAGTTCTGATTGGGTCCGGTACATTAGATAACGGTATATACGTATTAAGTCAAGCTCAGGTTTTCAATATCCAGAACACACTTAAAAGAAAGTCTCCAGAAATAAATCAGGCTTTCTTATGGCATTGTAGACTAGGTCACATCAATGAGAGAAGGTTGACTAAGTTACATAGAGAAGGATATTTGTATCCGTTCAAATATCAATCTTATGCTACTTGTGAATCTTGTCTCATAGGAAAGATGACAAAGACTCCGTTTACTAGACACGGAGTAAGAGCAAGCGAGCTCTTAGGACTCTTACACAGTGACGTGTACGGTCCAATGTCTACACATGCGCGAGGTGGTTATTCCTACTTCATTACTTTTACGGATGATTTCTCCAGGTATGGATATGTCTTCTTAATGAAGCATAAATCCGAGGCTTTTGAGAAATTCCAAGAATATAAGAATGAAGTGGAAAAACAAACAGGCAAGAGTATAAAGATATTGAGATCTGATCGAGGTGGTGAATACTTGAGTGCCGAGTTCCTGGATTACCTAAAAGAGAATGGAATTCTCTCTCAGCTTTCTCCTCCATACACCCCACAACATAACGGTGTGTCGGAAAGGAGTAATCGAACCCTATTAGATATGGTTCGTTCCATGATGAGTAAGGCTGAGTTACCGCGATCTTTCTGGGGATATGCGATAGAATCAGCTGCATACCTTTTGAACCGGGCTCCTACCAAGACTGTGCCTACCACGCCATATCAGATATGGAGTGGGAAGAAACCCCATCTTCAGCATCTGAAAATATGGGGATGTCCAGCTTTTGTTAAAAAGTAGCATGTGGACAAGCTCGAGGCACGATCAGTATAATGTAAGTTTGTGGGATATCCGAAGAACTCCGAAGGATATTATTTCTATTACGCAGAGGAACAAAAGGTTTTTGTTTCTCGTAATGCCCATTTTCTAGAACATCAGTTTTTAGAAAAGGAAACAAGTGGGAGCGAAATAGAACTGGAAGAAATTCCAGAACCACAAACTACAACTGAAAGTATGGTAGAACTAAACATTTCAGAAGAAAGGGACATACCGGCACCTATCCGCAGAAGTAGTAGGCAGTCTCATCCGCCTGAGAGATACTACGGTTTTCTCATAGATGGGGATAGAGAGGATTGCGTCATTGATGATGATGACCCTACTAGCTTCCAGCAAGCCATTAAGAGCGGCGACTCGGTAAAATGGCTGGATGCAATGCGGACCGAAATGGAGTCCATGTACACTAACAAAGTATGGACTTTGGACATTGCTCCAGATGGGGTAAAACCCGTAGGATGCAAATGGATTTTCAAAAAGAAGATTGGTGTAGATAGACAGGTTGAGACCTATAAGACTAGACTTGTTGCAAAGGGTTTCCATCAAAGACCTGGTTTGGACTATGACGAAACCTTTTCTCCAGTAGCTATGCTCAAATCCATTCGGGTCCTTCTTGCTATTGCTGCCTTCCACGATTATGAGATCTGGCAGATGGACGTAAAGACGGCCTTTCTAAATGGAAATTTGGAAGAGAGCGTCTATATGGATCAGCCAGAGGGATTCATTCAAAGTGGGAGCAGCGGTAAAGTATGCAAGTTGCTTAAGTCCATTTATGGACTAAAGCAAGCATCGCGGAGTTGGAACATCTGTTTTGATGATGCTGTCAAAGAATTTGACTTTATCAAAAATCCAGATGAACCATGCATATACAAAAAGATTGTAGGGAGAGCTGTAGTATTCTTCGTATTATACGTGGATGACATTCTCCTAATAGGAAATGATATTCCTATGTTACATTTAGTCAAAAGATTCTTGTCACAGAAATTCTCCATGAAAGACCTGGGTGATGCCACCTACATTCTGGGGATCCAGATCTATCGTGATAGATCAAAAAGGATGTTGGGACTTTCGCAGTCCAGGTACATAGACACCAGATTGAAAAGATTCAGTATGGAAGATTCTAAGCGCGGTAATCTACCGGCTTGTCACGAAATCACCCTCTCCAAAGAGATGTCTCCCAAGAATGATTTGGAAAGGGATCGCATGTCGATTATACCCTACGCTTCAGCGGTAGGCTCTATAATGTATGCGATGTTATGTACCAGACCGGATATAGCATACGCATTGAGCGTTGTAAGCCGGTATCAGGCAAACCCAGGGGAGAATCACTGGATAGCAGTAAAGAACATTCTCAAGTACCTAAGGAGGACTAAGGAGATGTTCTTGGTGTATGGCGGAAAAGACCTCCAGATGGAGGCCTTTGCCGACTCCGGCTTCCAGAGTGACAAGAATGACTCCAAGTCCATGTCGGGTTATGTCTTTACCCTCAATGGAGAGGCGGTCTGTTGGAAGAGTTCCAAGCAGGAGACCGTTGCTGGCTCAACGATGGAAGCGGAGTACACAGCTGCTTGCGATGTCGCAAAAGAAGTTGTGTGGATGAAGAAGTTCCTCACAGAACTTCTGGTGGTTCCTACCAGTGTTGGTCCAATACCTGTGTATTGCAACAACAACGGCGCTATAGCTTTAGCGAAGGAACCCAGGTCCCATCAGAAGTCCAGACACATCGTAAGGCGGTATCACCTGATCAGGGAGATCGTCGATCGCCGGAAGATCGAGGTGAAAAGAGTAGAGACGGAGAATAACATTGCTGATCCATTCACAAAGGCCATTCCTCAGACGTAGTTCGAGAGGCTATTCGAGATGATAGGTCTACGATATGCCAGCTCATGGCCCTAGTGCAAGTGGGAGATTGTTAGTGTATATGCCCTAGGGGCCATTATTGTATCATACTTGCATGTATATTACTTAATGGAAGCTTGGGATATTCACAGTTGTATTGACAGTCTTGATAAACATGGTAGTATGCTACTTGGTTTTGTCTACTTTAATATGTGCATATGTTTCTTGTAACGTATCACTTATACATATTAGTAGAGCCCTTATGATCTTTGCTTGATTACCAGCATTGTGATGGCAGTCACACTAGTGGGGGCTGGGTAGTCTATAAGCAACATCCTATACTTGTCCCTAGTCGTAGGATTATCGAGACAGGGCATCGATATTCCGGAATAGACTAGTGTGTAGGCTTCTCATCCTAGTTGGGGAGATGGTCTGTCCTACAGCCATCAGTACGTCGTACTGGAGATAGTATACAGGTGCTCGTTAGGTTACGAGTAAACCGGACAGGACTCGCAGGGGAACTGTTGGTTGGTATTATACCCGTCGTCAGTTAACAGTTCCCAGGTGACATGAGTACAGCATAGTCCGCAGACTTGACACTGCCACTTCGCCTCGAGTGTGTCCCACTGTTCTTAGATTGCTATCCTACCACGGCTCAAAGGAGTCGTGCAAACAGGTAGCAGTTGGGTGCAGTCCCGAGCACTTGGAGGTAGTGGCGGTTAGAAAGGATTCGTCTCTCCCGGTATTGGGGGTTGATATCGCGCTGTGTCAGAGAGCCATTACGCAAAGTCCCTGGCCATGGCAAGCGAGATTTACTGGTAGGTTCCAGTAGTTTCTCAGGGTGTAATAGGCTACGCTCTGACACGACTTGTACCGCTATTAGGGGACTGACGCTTGCCGCCCCCTAGGCTCGATATGCGATAGTCTTAGACGAACAGACCTGACTGTACGGAGATTGTCACATCAGGCTCAGTAGGGGTTCGGATGGGTTTCATCATCGGCCTTCTTATCGACATCTACCTGGGGACCGTTACGTACAGCTAGTGCCGCTTGCGGTCCATGGTTAAACCCACTGCCAACGTAGTGTCGAGTCTTTAGAGTCCCACACAGAGGGTTTCCCTGCTCCAGGTGAAACGATATAGAGGTCGTATGGTTTTACGACAAGGGTTCGGACGCATACGTGTTTAAACTCACGTACGGCGTTCGGACAGTTTTTTACTAGCCGGCTTTGGTTTAAGCCAGATTCTAGTATCGGGTTATTGGATTTATACAGTCTAAAGTTTTTCCGTGTTTTCACGGATAGGAGGGGCGTTCTCGTAATTTGTCGGGAAGCTTCTAGAAGGATGATGACATGGAGGGTAAGGTGGCATTAGCATTTAATGAATTTGTGACTCACTTAGATGAATCATTCAAGTGAGTTAATGAAGCATTTATTGCTTAATGACTCATTTGATGATTCATTGTATCTATTTAATGAAGCATGATGATAATGCATTTTGATTTATTCATTTTGATTTTCTTATGCTTCATTATATATTAGAAGTGAGAAGCTTTTTCATTCATTCTTATCATCACCTTCTCTCTCCTCAAGCTCTCTCTCTTCAAACCCTAACCCTAACCTCTCATGTGTTGAGATCAAGGGTTAGCTAGACTAATACATCCATAACCTCACTCTATATCCCCTAGGTAGCTTAGATTAGCACTTTGAGCAACCTAGTTATCTCAAGTTAGAGATCAAGCTTCGCATAGGAGCTCTCGGGTGGATCGTCTTTGACTCGAGGAGGCAGTTGAGGTGCCGATGTTCCAAGGAGCCTACAAGGAGTGGAGGACAGCGATGAAGACCCGAAGGACATGTAACGTGAGGTATAACTTCGAATACGAGTAGTTAAACCTCTCGTAGATAGTTAGTAACAGTTTAGATACGATTCATGCGCTCAAGTCCGTGTTACGAAGCTTTGATAATCGTTTTTCATATATTCCGTCTCCCCGCAAGTTCGTGGGGTGCGTGACATGGACTTACAACACGCACAACAATTATACATACGTGAGATTTTATTGGCTAGGGGCTTGCGACACGATCCTTATTTTTATTGTGCATATGACATATAGCATACCTGTATACCTATATGCTTTTACATATGCCTTGCCATGCCTACATGTTAGCTACCCATATACATATATGTTATTGTACCATTAGAGATAGGTATATACACATTTGAGACATAGCTACATGTACATCTTGCATACATACTTACATGTACACCCGTATACCTTGATATAGCTACATATACACCTAGAGGGTATTACATCATTACTGATAGGTAGATACACATATCTTGCTATACCGACATGGTTACGCATACCTGGCTATAGCTGCATGTTCACCTTTATATGATGTTGCGTCTGGTTTCGGAGAAATTAGGAATATATTTAATAACTTGTTGCAGTTAAATAGCGGTTTTTCCTTTATATGCTCATATTATTGTTTCATATTGCATATATTATATCTCATGGATTTCGCATTGATATATGGATTTCATGTGATGTTTCCTGAATGTTTTACTCCTGGGTATATATATCAGTGGTATGGGACGCTGATATATATACATGTATATATATATCAGTGGTATGGGACGTTGTTATATATGTACACCTATACAATATATATTATCATAATGATCCGTGCATGTATTCTTATTCATTACATGATGTGAGGGGCCGATCTGAGGGCCGATATGGGGGCCGATTTGAGGAAATTTGGGAGTTAGATTGTCTTGATGGACACTGGTCTGCCACGATGAGGATTTCGTGAGGATGACATGTTTTATTCCATACTCCGCATTTATTTGATATGCATTGCTTCATGTATTAATAGTACCTGATAGAGTACCTTTCATGACTGTTGCATATACATATTGCCATACATATGCTATCAGATTACATGTGATTGTTTATCACTGTTAGTGCATACTTGCGATTACAGTATGATGTTATTTACTATTCACGAGTTGGCAACTCACCCCCGTTGTGCCGCAGGGTTTTTCAGGTCTGATCATCAGAGTGGTCGTGGAAGGGCGCCTTATTATATCTACTTTTGCGGATACCGCTACGGTTGGCTGTGAGGCCGTTTGCTTTAGGTGGGTTGCGGTTATCCGATGATGTACATTGTATATTTCTTTTATCTAGTACTCTCCATCTACCACCTTCATGTATTGACTTAGAGACGAGTTGTGAGGATCGATGTTGTATTTTCTTTTGACTCTGGTTGTCGGGCTCGTGTGAGCCGGCCTTTTTATACATGTGGATTATCTTTTCTTCGCTATGGCGTCGTATATCTATTGTGGTAGTTATTTCCGCCGTTGGGCGAGATTTGCTCCTGTTTGGGGATGCTTTACTTTTATCTTATGTTGTACCCGTTTCGGGGCTAGCTTTTACACAGGAGGTGCTGCCGATTTTTTTCTTATGAAAACAAACTTAAGCTTAAAGTTTGCATCGAGATTTTTAAATGTGTTTTATCTTTTCCTTCTTGAGATGGTTTAGATTGCTGGGTTTTCGGCTTACTTAAATTGCGTTACGCCTGTTGACGTTACGTAGTCTAAGTGCCGGTCGTATGCCCAAATTGGGTCGTAACAAAGTTGGTATCAGAGCTCTAGGTTTTACCTTACGGAATGAAGCATGACCTTGGTATGATGGAGTAGGTAGCTTAAGCAGAGCAACGTAGCGTGTGTATGTTCTGTGGCATACTTACAACACGGTGCTCCGCCTAAGTGACCTTAGGAGTTATTGCTTGAAATTCCTTCCGTGATTATATATATCCTTGTGATCCGATTTCTGTGTCCTTATCAAATCCTGTTTCCATTTCCAGCCTTTATACTACTGAAGACTACGAGAGCGCAGAGAGCGGCCGCGAGGGCCGAGGTCAGAGTTGACTCGTCTGAGACGAGGATTGACCAGGGCGGTACGCCCGTTGTGCGGGAGCAGATTGTTCCACCTTCGACAGACCATATGGCTATGCTAGGGGCTGGTATGCAGGATTTGCACCAGATGATGGGGTCGCTGGTTGAGGCCATTCGAGCACAGGGGCAGGCAGTTGTTCTACCGATTGTGGGGGCCGCGTTGGTGCCTACTGTTCAGGCAGTTGTACCTGCAGCTACATAGGTGATCACCTTATCGTTATCGGAGTTCATGAGGCTGAGGCCTTCAGTTTTCATTGGCACCGATGCAGCTGAGGATCCGCAGTCGTTTATCGACCGGATGTCCAGGATATGTCGTTCGCTTAGATGCTCCGACACAAAATAGGTGGAGTTCGCGAGCTTCCGTCTGGAGGGTCTGGCCCAGAAGTGGTGCGAGTCCTTAGACAAGGGCAGAGCCGCATGTCTTTCTCCTATGACCTGGGCTGAGTTCGTGACGGTTTTTCTTGCGTGTTTTCTTCCGTTGAGCATCAGGGATGCTCGAGCGCGCAGATTTGAGTCGTTACGCCAGACTCAGGGTATGACGGTGGCCGAGTATGATATGCTGTTTACCGAGCTGTCTGTGTATGCCCCGTATTTGGTAGCTACTGAGGAGAAGCGGGTCAAGAGGTTTTTTCGAGGCCTGCTTACCCATTTGTTCATCGCTATCAGCGTTTAGCATTGCGACTCCTATGAAGCGGCAATGGATGCAGCCCTGTTGGTTGAGGAGCGTCTTTCTGAGATGTCGGTTGCTCCGGAACCGAAGAGGGTTCGTACTGGTGTTTCAGCACAGAGGCAAGCGTTTAGACGTCGTGACAGTTCCCGTTCAGATACTCGGGGTAGTGGAGGTCCGGGACGAGGACAGCTTTTTAGCTCTTATTCCCAGGGGAGTCACCAGTTTTCATCTGGATGTTACCGGTGCGGAAGTTTGGGTCATCGGGTTCGAGATTGTACTGAGCCACGTGAGAGCGAGATAGCTGTACCGCAGGTTACCTTACCACCTTCTCCACCGTAGAGGGCGTTGCCCCTTATGCCTGTTGTTGCTCCGCGTCAGACTCATATTCCGAGAGGTCGGGGACGTGGTGGTTTTGTACCGAGAGGGTGGGGTGGTAGAGGCGGAGGTCAGCCAGTCGCCGGTAGAGGGCAGGCTCGGGTGTTTGCCTTAACTCATTAGGACGCGCAGGCGTCTAATGCAGTGGTTTCAGGTACTATTTCTGTATGTTCTTTTGATGCACATGTTTTTTTTGATCCGGGATCTACGCATTCGTATGTTTCTACGCACTTCGTGTCGAGTTTGGGTCGAGAGTCGTGTTTGCTAGATCAGCCGCTTGTCGTGATTACACCTGTTGGCGATTCTTTTGTCGCGCGTTATGTGTTTCGGTCATGTGCCGTTCAGATTGGAGATAGAGAGTCATCCGTCAATTTTAAACTTCTAGATATGTTGGACTTCGACATTCTCCTTGGCATGGACTGGTTGGCAGCTTGTTTTACATCGGTGGACTGCCGTGAGAAGACTTTCAGTTTCAGTTTTTCGGGCAAGTCTGTTCGGGTTGTGCAGGGGGACCGTGGTACCATCCTTTACAGTTTGATTTCTGCCCTTTGCGCTAGACGGCTTTTGAGGAGGGGATGTCGGGGATTCTTGGCTTTCATTTGTGATACTGGAGCCACAGTAGATTCGTTGGACCGGGCTCCTATCGTGCGAGAGTTTCCCGACGTTTTTCCCGATGAGTTACCTGGTTTGCCGCCAGAGTGCGATATTGAATTTTGCATTGATCTGATTCCTGGCATGGGGCCTATTTCTATACCGCCTTACCGGATGGATCCGGCAGAGCTGAGAGAGCTTAAAGATCAATTGCAAGAGTTGCTTGATAAGGGACTTGTGCGTCCGAGTGTTTCGTCTTGGGGAGCTCCTGTTCTGTTCGTCAAGAAGAAGGATGGCAGTTTGAGGTTGTGTATTGATTATCGTTAATTGAACCGAGTTACGGTGCGGAATAGGTATCCTTTACCTCGCATTGACGATTTGTTTGATCAGCTCCAGGGTGTGAAACATTTTTCTAAGATTGTTTTGCGTTCGGGTTATCATCAGTTGCGGGTTCAGAATGATGACATTCCGAAGAATGCTTTTCGTACACGCTACGGGCATTATGAGTTTCTAGTGATGTCGTTCGGACTCACCAATGACCCAGCAGCGTTCATGGATCTAATGAACCGGATTTTCAGGCCGTTCCTCGACCAGTTCATTATTGTGTTTATTGATGACATTCTGGTCTACTTTAGGAGTCGAGAGGAGCACGAGCAGCACTTGAGGATTGCTTTGCAGATATTGAGAGAGCACCAGTTGTATACTAAATTCTCAAAGTGTGCATTTTGGCTTGATAGAGTTGACTTCCTGGGTCATCTGGTGATGGAGGATGGTATTCTTGTGGACCCGAGGAAGGTCGAGGCTGTGCATCTTTGGCCTAGACCTGTATCCGTGACAGAGGTCCGCAGCTTTTTGGGCTTAGCTGGTTATTACCGCCGATTCGTGCAGGATTTTTTGAGTATCGCTGCACCGCTAACCAGATTGACTCGGAAAGGGGTTCCTTTTCTTTGGACTGATGCGTGCGAGCAGAGTTTTCAGCAGTTGAAGACTTGGTTGACGACTACACCCGTTCTATCTTTGCCTTCTGAATCAGGTGGCTTTGTAGTTTACTGTGATGCGTCTCGAGTGGGGCTCGGTTGTGTGCTAATGCAGCATGATAGAGTGATTGCTTATGCTTCTACGCAGCTGAAGAAGCACGAGCAGAATTATCCCACTCACGATCTTGAGATGGCTGCGGTGGTTTTTGCGTTGAAGATTTGGAGACACAACTTGTATGGGGAGTCGTGTCAGATTTTCACGGACCACAATAGCTTGAAGTCCATCTTCCAGCAGTGGGATCTGAATCTGAGACATCGCCGGTGGATGGAGCTTGTGAAGGATTATGATTATGAGATCCTTTATCACCCGGGCAAGGCAAATGTGGTAGCTGACGCTTTGAGTCGTAGGCCCGAGGGTAGCTTGTCCCAGTTGAGCGCAGTTTAGAGACAGTCTTCTGTGGATTGGCAGACCTTGTGCGATGGTAGAGTATAGTTCGAGTTCACTTCCACTGGGGGACAGCTTGCTCATGTCCGTGCCCGTCCACTCCTACTGGATCGTATCCGTGAGGCACAGCCCAGTGATGCCCGTTTAGATGAGATTCTTGAGCTTGTTCGGCGGGGTACAGATTCGGAGTTCTTGATTGATGACCAGGGTGTGCTACGTTGCGGGGCTCGCTTATGTGTACCAGATATTGATGGGTTGAGAAGCGAGAACCTAGAGCAGGCACATCAGTCAGCCTTTAGCGTTCATCCAGGTTCCACCAAGATGTACCGTGACTTGAGAAACATTTACTGGTGGGAAGGGATGAAGCGTAATGTTTCGTACTTCGTTTTGAGGTGCCTGACTTGTCAGCAAGTCAAGGTTGAGCATTAGAGATCGTCTGGAAAGTTGCAACCTTTACTCGTTCCTGAGTGGAAATGGAAGTAGATTTCCATGGACTTTGTTGTGAGTCTACCTAGGACCAGTCGGGGGTATGACTCCATTTGGGTGATTGTTGACCGGTTGACAAAAGCGGATCACTTCCTTCCAGTGAAGACCACTTTCGGGTATGCTCAGTATGCTCAGTTGTATATAGATGAGATTGTGCGTTTGCACAGCGTACCCACATGCATTGTATCCGACAGGGGCACCCAGTTTACTAGCCGTCTTTGGCAGAAACTTCAGGAAGCTTTGGGTACCCGGTTGAGTTTTAGCACCGTTTTCCATCCACAGACCGATGGTCAGTCAGAGTGGACGATACAGATTCTAGAGGATATGCTTTGGGCGTGCGTGCTTGATTTTGGTGGCAGTTGGGATCGTCACTTGCCGTTGATTGAGTTCTCTACAACAACAACTTTCAGGAGACTTTTCAGATGGCACCTTTCGAGGCCTTATATGGTAGGAAGTGTCGATCGCCGGTCTTTTAGACCGAACTCTGTGAGAGTAGGGTTTTGGAACCCCAGCTAGTTCAGGAGACTACGGAGATGATCCAGCTGATTCAGGACAGGATGAGAGCAGCCCAGTGCAGACAGAAGTCTTATGCCGACCGTCGTCGTCACAGACTTGAGTTCGCAGTGGGAGATCATGTATTTCTGCGGATTTCTCCGATGAAAGGCGTTATGAGATTTGGGAGGAAGGGGAAGCTCAGTCCCAGAATTGTAGGTCCTTTCGAGATCCTTGAGCGAGTTAGTACCGTTGCTTACCGTTTGGCGCACCCGCCCAGTTTTTCGGACGTTCACCCCGTGTTCCATGTGTCGATGCTTCGTAGATACCTTCATGATCCTTCTCACATGATTCAGCACTAGACCGTTCAGCTTGAGCGCAATCTTTCGTTCACCGAGCACCCGGTAGTTATATTGGATCGGCAGGTGCAGAAACTTCGGTCAAAGGTCTTGTCATCTGTGAAGGTTCTTTAGCGTGGCTCGACTAGTGAGGAGATCACTTGGGAGGCCGAGATTGAGATGCGGAAGAAGTTCCCTCATCTCTTTGAAGGTACGCTTAGTAAGAATTTTAATTCGAGGAAAAATTTTCTTTAAGGGGGGAGATTGTAACACCTTAGAATGCAATTAGTGTTAATTAAGCGATAATGCGGGTTTTTGGTAAAAATTTTACCAATTTGGTTTCCTCACATTTTATAACAATTAATTAATATTTTTATATGATTTGTTTTAACTTGCACACACACGTGCTTTTTGATGTGAGGGTCAGTTATTGTTAATCTTGTTAAGAGACCAAGACACCTTAGTTAATCCTTGCCCTAATTTAACCTTGCCTTAGATATTTTTGGGTAAGAAAATATCTTTTGCTTTGGATTGAGAGAGAGAGGGAGGTGGCAAGGTGAGTCAAGAGGCATTAATGGTGCATTAATGAGGAGGGGAGGAGAGTAAGTGTAAGGGAAAAGGTTCACCCTACACTCACCTCTCACCAATAAATCTCTCTCACTCTCTCATTCTCTATCATTCTCTCTCACTCTCAATTATTGCTCATTTCCCTCAACCCCAAACTGAACACTCACTCCCTCATCATAAAAACCTTGCTAAACTTCACAAAACCCCATTTAAACACCTCAAATGTCTTGAATTAGCCACTTGGTTGCCTTGGTGCTTGGAAAGCTCGGATTTTTGAGCAAGAGTTGCTAGGTAATGACCTCTAACTGATATTTAGGAGTTATTTTGTTGTGTTGCCTTGTTGTTATGGATTAGAACACTAAAGGTAGCGTTTTATGAAAATACCGTATTTTTAGTGTCAAAATCTGGGACCACTTTACTATATTCTAGCGTTTTGAGTACGCGTGTTACGTTATCCGACACGGTTCGTGATCTGGTGTGCTGCAACACTTGGGCTGGTGTTGGTTGGTCGTCACGCACGTTAGCCGTTAGACGAACACTTGTGGGTTGGATTGGAGTTGGTACGTTGGTCAAACGTAGTGTGTACGTGATATTGATCTATTTCTGAGATTTTTGCACTGGCTATGTTTTGTGTTAATAGGATCACAGGCAGGGACTTCGGACGCTGCGAAGAAAGGGAAGCAGGTGATTGGATTTACCTAGCCCGCGATTGTCGGTGAGTAGATTTAACATCTACGGGGAATTCGCCCGCATGGTGTTATGCGTGTGGGATAGATCTGATATGATATTAGTCGCATGTTTATATTGCACATATAGAGTGTGCGCATAAACTTCATTGCATATTATTACTTGTTGTGCTTGGACTTGTACCCTTTGGACACTGCACTATTATTGACGGTTCATGTTGCACGAGCACTGATTGTATGCCACTCACAACGTCAATAATTGCCATGACACACACAACACTTATACATACGTGAGATTTTATTGGCTAGGGCCTTGAGACACGATCCTTATTTTTATTGTGCATATGACATATATCATACCTGTATACCTACATGCTTACACATATGCCTTGCCATGCCTACATGTTAGCTACCCATATACCCATATAGTATTGTACCATTAGAGATAGGTATATACGCATTTGAGACATAGCTACATGTACATCTTGCATACATATTTACGTGTACACCCGTATACCTTGATATAGCTACACATATACCTGGAGGGTATTACATCATTACTGATAGGTAGATATACATATCTTGCTATACCGACATGGTTACGCATACCTGGCTATAGCTACATGTTCACCTTTATATGATATTGCGTTTGATTTCGGAGAAATTAGGAACTGCATGATATACTTAATAACTTGTTGCAGTTAAATAGCGGTTTTTCCTTTATATGCTCATATTAATGTTTCATGTTGCATATATTATATCTCATGGATTTCTCATTGATCTATGGATTTCATGTGATGTTTCCTAGATGTTTTACTCCTGGGTATATATATCAATAGTATGGGACGCTGATATATATACATGTATATATATATCAGTGGTATGGGACGCTGTTATATATGTACACCTATACAATATATATCATCATAATGATCTGTGCATGTATTCTTATTCATTACTTGATGTGGTATGGGACGCTGTTATATATGTACACCTATATAATATATATCATCATAATGATTTTTGCATGTATTCTTATATCATCATAATGATCGGTCAATACATCCATATTATTATCTTGATTAAGGCGTGACATGGTCGCTACCAGTAGAGAGAGAGAAGAAAACACAGCGTGCGCTCTTGCAAGATTAGATTAGTTATTATTTTATTTAATCAGGATGGCTCCCACTGGTTTTATCAAATCTTCTTTCAAACCCTAAAAGGTAAGACTAGCCGGGATTAATTACACCCTACAAGTTCTTCAGTCATTCAGCCAGGCAGGTATTGGTACTCCGAGGGAGTTTCCCTGTGCTTTCGTATGGAACTAATTAAATAACCTCATTTCCACAGGGGCATAACCCCGTCAACACCTTTCTTAGACACCTACTGGATTAGCTAATTGTAAATTGCAAAACTCTCTCAGGAGTAACTCTTACTCGCAGTGGGTATCGGGATCCAACTATCTCTTAGAAGGTATGCAATCTCATTGCAAATTTCAACACTTGAAATTCCTAATAACTTTTGCCACTAACGTCCTATGACCTTGACGAAGGCCAAAACACCATAGGCCGCTAGTCAAGTTCAACCCGTACATTTCGTGATTGAATTAAACCCACCAGCATGACCCTTGACGAAGGCCAACAAAGTCGTACGACAACCTTAATCCAATCGCATCATATGCAGCAGCACTAATCAACTACCTCACACTACGCCTTGACGAAGGCCAACAAACGTAGCACGAATACTAAATAGTACTTATCTGAAATGACGGAGGGATACGACAGGTTTTTAAGAAAAAACCTTTTGCGTAATGAACTTGATATCGTTGTAGAATCGAGTGATTTTAAAAGGAGTGGTTTAAGCTCCGCTTTTAAAATCATGTGTTTTTAAAAATAAACCGAGTGGGTGTAGCATCTGCTAGATTTTGCTAAAGAGGTTATACCCGGTGAAGGGATCTAGACTCTTTCCTCATCGAATGAGGTGCTAGATATTCAAAAAAAATACCGCTATGAAAAGCAAGAACTAGATCTACCTTTTTGAAAATTTGATTCTACAACATGTTTAGGTTTCTTTCTTTTCATTAATCTTATTAATGAAGTGCCATCATTTATTTTTCCTAAACATCACAGAAGAAACGAAAATACAACGTACACTTATGCCATCTGCATTCGCCACGGGGTCCCGTCATGCACCGTTAGGTTAGTTAACTAACGGCAGAGCAGGGGAAGGACTAGCGCGGATGCAAAACATAAGCAACATTTGTTATATATCATATATATAATATAAAGCATTCGTCTCACGCAGTTATATGATCGTATCACAGAACATTGCAGCAGAAGTCAACATATGAAATATTGGATATACTAAGAGGTCCGTGTTTTAAATTAAGCCAGTAAAAAACACGGATTCCACGGTCGTGATGAATAGCCAAACCCACATCTCTAGACCCTTACGAGAGCGGCAAGCAATCCTACCAATTCTAGAGTTAGGAGACCCGGTTTTGACTCCTCGAAATGGTCTCCCACAGGACTCTAGAACTCGGTTACTTGTGCTCCCCGCCTTGGGTCTATCCTAATGTGGAAAAGTAAATAATATACATCAATGGTGACATCATCCTCAACCCGGAAGTGTCCGAATAAAAGAATATTACATACAAATTTTTTACATGAATGAAAATGAAAAACTCTCATCTCACGTAAAACCCCCCGGCTATTCAAACACGACGATCCAATATAACATATCACAGCAGCACATAACATCACATGTCATCAATGTATGTAGATATGCGTATCCTAATTGTTGTTGACGTATAGCAACGAAACCTACGATACACCACATATTACACTTACGGTCGCAGAAAAGAAATGAAAACTATAATAATTGGAATCCGCAACCACCTTAGATATCATAAACCCGAAATATCACATACTTCGGATTTCATGCCTAACCGTATAAATTCCTTAGACATCATAAACCTGGAATATCATATATTCCGAATTTCATGCCTAACGTTATAAACCCGGCATTTTAGTCTCAAATTGAAAACACTTTTCAATAACCACTTAGGAAATTCAACAAGAATCCCGACAACTGATCGAATGCTCGTCGGAAACATTAGTAGAGGGCCGCACCCCCGATACCATTGATGAAGTGCACTTAGACGGAATACCGCGGCCGTGAGCACCCGAACGGATGCTTTTGGCAACGGGGTTCTCCTATAGTCACTTGGTCGGGGATATGGGGCGTAGCTATCTAGTAGTGTTACGCGGCGAGCATTCGTGTACTATACGAGATTGCGACGGAGTTTTGATCCAAATCAAAACCCCGTGGCAACCGATCAAAAGAGTCTAAATTGCTAGATTTACAAAGTACTAACTAGTTTTCACAAAACTATTTATTGTGGATTCCAAATATTGTATCACAAATCACAGATATCTAGACGATGTTAAACATTTCGATCGATTTATCAGACACCCAAAATTCCCAGAGACCTCAACACTTGAGTCACACTTAAAAATACCCAGAATGTGCCACAAGTACCTATGGATCAGCACAAGAAGGCATGTTTCCTACCTCACCAACGGCGCCGCGGAACCGCGGCTAAACCCATGGTTTTGCCACGGTTGCATGGCCGTTTGGTCGAGTTGGGCTATCATTTTTCTTGGGGATCTATAGAAAACCCTGCAGAATTTTCTGCATATTTTTAATTTGAAAAATTCCAGCTTTTGAAAAAAATTCTAGAATCCCGGATATTTGGGTTTTGAAAAGTCGATCGAACACTTTAACTTCGCCTAGACTACTCCAAATGCTCTAGCTTGGCTCTGATACCACTGTTGGGTTCGCTTGGCACCCTCGCTAGGTTTCGACAAGTATCAAGTATGCAATTTCATAAAATCTAGAGTTCTAAGCAAGACGAACCAAGGATCTAACTCGAGAATTAGGGTTTTATATGCATGTAAACAAACTTTACACTAAGTGAAATAGGGATATAACCTTTGTAGAACAGTCCTTCACTTCTAAAGCTCTATGTAGTAGTCCCTTAGCTCCAAGTAGTGGTCCCTAAACTCTTCTTAGGCTTCACTAGGCGAAAAGAACGAGCTTGCTTAAGGATCTTCGAGGCCGAAGATGATCTACGTAGAAGAATCTCTAATTTAAGCTACCTCTTCACTAATTGAGGAATTAGTGAAGTAAACAACCTATACTAAATGGCTAGTTTAGTATAGATTAATAAAGTAGAAATTTTGCTCACTTTAGAATTAATTCTCTCTTTTTCTTTTTCACCTCACTCAAAAGCTAGAGAGCAAAGAAGAAGATCAAGTGTGAACCATTGGGTGAGAAAATATCTCAAAACATATTTGTAGACTTAACCATGGCTAAAGATAATGGTTGGATTAATAAATATCTAGAGTAAAACAAAATTAGTGGACTAAGTCAAGACTTCTATATGCTTCCACAAGCATCATTAGCCATGCTAATTTCCACCTAATTTTGATTTTTACCTTAATAATTAATCACCCAAATTATCTTTAGTTTGGTGTGAGTCTCATACACCCATATCCAATGTATCATCTAGCATGACACAATAGTAAATACATTAATATATATCTCATATATATATTTATATATATTTATAGAAAATAAATTCTTAAGTGAGCTAATATTAGTTAATATATATTAATATATCAAATATATAATTATATATTAAATTATTAAATCAACACTTAATTTAATAATCCGGCTATATCACATACAACCGACTAATATCATTTATATGTATATCACATATACATATAACAAATTATTGAAGCAACACTTGATTCAATAATTCGGTTATATCACATATAACCTATACTGCGAGATTAGAATACCGTATCACATACACGTATTAATTTCGGTCCCGCACATATCACATATGTGCCCTATTTCATTTCTCTTGAGCTAGGAAATCTCTGTATAGGACTCTAAAACTCATCAATATGCCAGCAGTAGGTAATGATCATATCAGTCACCCACAAGCCGTCAGTGGTACTAGCTGGACGTAACGGCTATCCAGGTATTGAGCGATCAGAAGATCAATAAGCAAGCTTGTCCAAACTCCCATGAATCTAGTAAGTAACACTACCGTACAGTCCGGTCACTTCCTCTGATATGTCGCGTATCGATTGTGGGGGTGGTAAACGTCAGACCCCAATAACTTGATAAGTCATGCCGATATGAGGCTCATAACGGGTCCAGAAACTACTGATAACACTTACCAGTAAATCTCATCATCAGCCGGACTTCCTGTTATAGCCAATCGAGTATAGCACAACATCAACTCCCAATACCGGGAGAGACGAAACCCCTCCTATCGCTGATTGCCTCCATGTGACTCGGGACAGTACCCAAAATCCACCTGTTTGCATGCTCTCTTGAGTATGGTAGGGAGGAAATCAAAGCACAGTGGGAATCACACAAGACAGTATGACAATCTCGGGTCTACAGACTAACCTGTACTAGTTTCACCAGAGAACTACTATCTGACGATAAGTATAATACCATCTAGGAGTTCTCGGCGAGTCATGTTCGGTGTACCCATTCTCCAATGAGCACCTGTGTTCAATCTTTGATGTCAAACACCAATGGATGTGGGATCATCCATAGCCCCATACAGGGTCAAGAAACATACACACTAGTCTACTCTGGAATATCGATGCCCTATCTTGATACTCTCTCGACTAGGAACAATTAAAGGATGAACTTGTGGACTATCCTGGCCCCACTAGTATGATCTACATCATAGTCCTGGTAGTCAAGTACACATCCTAAGGGCTTTATCAACATGTAACGGAGAGACGGTATAATGATACAAGTGTATATGTTAAGATAAAGAGCAACCAGATAGCATACTATCATGTCGACCAAGAGAGTCATCTCTATATATGTCCAAGAATCAACTATAATTTACAATCATGTACAATAATGAGCTCTAGGGAATACATATAACTAACACCGGTAGTAGGTAATGATCACATCAGTTACCCATAAGCCGTCAGCGGTACTATCTAAACACAATGGCTACCAGGTGTTGAGCGATTTTAAGATCAACAAGAAAGCATGTCCAAACTCCTATGAAGCCTATAAGTAACACTTACCGTACAGTCCGGTCTCTTCGTCTGATATGTCGCATATCGAGTCTAGGGGTGGAATCGCCAGATCCCAATAACTTGATAAGTCATGCCGATGTGTGGCTCATAACGGTTTGAGAAACTACTGATAACACTTACGAGTAAATCTCATCAGCCCTGGCCAGGGACTTGCTGTTATAGCCAAATGGAGTATAGCGCAACATCAACTCCCTATACCGGGAGAGACGAAACCCCTCCTATCGCTCACTGCCTCCATGTGACTCGGGACCGTACCCAAAGACACTATGATGATCTCGGGTCTAAAGACTAACGTGTACATGTATCACTAGAGAACTGCTATCTGACGATATGTATGGTACCATCTAGGATTTCTCAGAGAGTCATATTCGGTGCACCCATTCTCTAATGAGCACCTGTGTACAATTTTTGAGGTCAAACACCAATGGTTATGGGATCAACCATCGCCCCCTACAGGGTCAAGAAACATACACACTTGTCTACTCTGGAATATCGATGCCCTGTCTCGATATCCCCACAACTAGGAACAGTTAAAGGATGTGCTTGTGGACTACACAAGTCCCAGTAGTATGAACCGCATCATAGTCCTGGTAGTCAAGCAAACATCTTAAGGGCTTTATGAACATGTATCAGAGAGACAATATAATAATACAAGTGTACATGTTAAGATAAAGTGCAACCAGATAGCATACTATCATGTCGAGCAAGAAAGTCCTCTATATTTATGTCCAAGCATCCATTATATCATACAATAATGGCCTCTGTGGCATACATATTCCTAACAATCTCCCACTTGCACTAAGGCCAGTTTTTGTAGTTTCTCATACCCAACATCCTAAAAAGTATCTCAAACTACGTCTGGGGGAGGGCCTTTGAGAGTGGATCTGCTGCGTTGTCCTTCGTGTTAACTCTCCTGACCTCGATCTCTAGTCGATCTACTATATCCCGGATAAGGTGATACCGCCTAAGAATATGTATGAATTTCTGATGGGACCGGGGTTCCTTGGCCAAAGTCACAGACAACTCCATTTTTATTACAATACACAGGTATTGGATGCTCAATGGATGGAACTACACCAAGTTCAGCTATGAACTTCTTATTCCAGACAGCCTCTTTGACAGCATCGTTGGCAGCGATGTATTCATCCTCCATTGTCGAGCCTGCTATGGTATCTTTCTTGGAACTCTTCCAACATACCACTCCTCCATTGAGGGTGAAGACAAAACCCGAGATCGACTTACTGTCATCCTTATCACTTTGGAAGCTCAAATCGGTAAAGGACTCCACCTGGAGTTCTCCGTTACCAAACACCAAGAACATTTCTTCAGTCCTTCTCAAGTAGTTAAGAATGTTCTTCACTGCTGTCCAGTGCTTCTTACCAGGATCTGATTGATACCAACTCACTACACCCAGCGAGTAAGCTACATCCGGTCTGGTACATAACATTGCATACATGATTGACCCGAATGCCAAAGCATAGGGTATCCTTTGCATGCGAGCCCTCTCTAAATAAGTCTTGGGAGACATCTTTTTGGAGAGAGTGATTCCTAAGCAAGAGGGTAAGTTACCATGCTTAGAATCTTCCATACTAAACCTCTTTAGTATGGTGTCAATGTACCTAGATCGGGACAATCCCAACATTCGTTTAAATCTATCTCTATAGATCTTTACCCCCAGGATGTAGGAGGTATCACCAAGATCTTTCATGGAGAACTTGTGTGATAAGAAGAGCTTGACCGAGTGTAGCATAAGAACATCGTTTCCTATCAAGAGTATGTCATCCACATACAATACGAGGAAGACAACCTTACTCTCTACAACCTTCTTGTATATACATGGTTCATCTACATTTTTGATGAAATTAAACTCTTTGATAGCTTCATCAAAACAGATGTTCCATCTCCACGATACCTGCTTTAATCCAAAGATTGATTTAACCAGCTTGCACACGCTTTCGTTGCTCCCACCGTCTATAAAGCCCTCTAGCTATGTCATGTACATGCTTTCTTATAAATCACCATTTAAAAAAGCGGTCTTGACGTCCAACTGCCAGATTTCGTAGTCATGGTATGCAACAATGGCAAGTAAGATTCTGATGGACTTAAGCATGGCGACAGGAGAAAAGGTTTCATCATAGTCGACACCTGGTCGTTGACGAAAACCTTTTGCTACATGTCTATCTTTAAAGGTCTCAACCTTTCCATCTACACCAATTTTCTTCTTAAAGATTCACTTGCTCCCGATGGGTTTTACCCCTTCAGGAGCAACTTCCAAACTCTATACTTTGTTGGTGTACATGGATTCCATTTCAGATCGCATAGCATCCAGCCATTTCACTGAGTCTCCACTTGTGATGGCCTGCTCAAAACTAGTTGGGTCATCATCTTCCATGATGCAATCCTCGCTCCCACTGTCTATGAGAAAATCATAGTATCTCTCAGGTGGATGAGGAACCCTACTAGATATGCGGAGTGGCTGAGCTTCGTCGGGGACTATTGAATCCTCCGGTTCTACCAAATCGTCAGTTACAGTTTTTGTTGCTGGAACTTCTTCCAGTTCTACCTCATTACCACTAATTTCTTTCACAAGAAATTCCTTTTCTGAAAAGGTGGTATATTGAGAAACAAACACATTTTGTTCCTCAGTGTGGTAGAAGATATATCCATATGAATCCTTTGGATATCCCACAAACTTGCACAAAACAGACCTTACCTCGAGCTTGTCCGGATTTTGCTTTTTAACACAGGCTGGAAAACTCCATATCTTAACTCGTTTAAGAGATGGTCTCTTCCCATTCCATATCTCATATGGAGTTGTAGGCACGGATTTGGTCAGAACCCTATTCAATAGGTATACAGCTGTTTCAAGTGCATAACCCCAAAAGGAAATAGGTAACTCAGCATTACTCATCATAGAGCGCACCATATCTAATAGGGTGTGATTCTTCCACTCCGAAACTCCATTGTGCTGTGGTATATACGGAGGAGTAAGCTGAGAGAGAATCCCATTCTTTTTTAAGTAGTATCTGAATTCCGTGCTCAAGTATTCTCCTCCCCGATCAGATCATAGGACTTTAATACTTTTACCCTTCTGGTTCTCAACTTCGTACTTATATTCCTTAAATTTCTCATAAGATTCATATTTGTATTTCATCAGAAACACATGTCCATATCTTGAGAGATCATTGGTGAATGTAATGAAGTACAAGGAACCATTCCTGGCATGTTTAGACAAAGGACCGTATACATCAGTATGTATCAGTTCCAAGAGTTCAGCAGCTCTTTCTCTTTGTCCAGTAAACGGAGTTTTGGTCATCTTGCCTTTGAGACATGACTCGCAAGTTTCATATGATGTAAATTCGAACTGATTCAAATATCCATGTTCCCCTCCGAACGGCGGCCAGGACATGGACGTCTCGCCTGAGGTTCGGGGCAGATGCTATTTGGTTTTATCCGTCCACCTCTCCGAAGATGCCAAGTTGATTTATGGCACCATGTATCGGAGGTTTAGACGGATGCGGCCGATGTAGCAGACTTCATCAGATTCCCCCTCGCTTGAGGGGTTTTTGATTGTGGGGATGCTCTTCCCTGCAGGCGCAAGCCCTGCAGTTAATTACGCTACCGCATCGCGGTAACAACTTTCTCTTTCTCCAGAATTTCACTTCGTGTCGTGGGTGTTTGTTTTGTTTGTGGTTGCCCGTGGATTGTATACGGAGACTAATTTATGTCGTCGTCCGTAGGACGTGGATTAGTCCAAATCCGTATTTTCTTAGATTTGGGTTTAGGGTTTTAGTTTAAGGATACGATAGCCATATTGAGGCTATGATCAACTTAAACGTTCGTTAAGGATACGTTAGCCTAATCTCCAGACTAAGATCAACTTAACGAGATCGTTTGGATCCGACAAGAGAGCAATTGGCTCTATTGTTCCAGTTTAGGGACATAGTGGTCCAACATTCCCATTTTGGGGACGGATATTAGTTTAAGGACACGTTAGCCATGTTTGAGGCTAAGATCAACTTAAACGTTTGTTAAGGATACGTTAGCCTAATCTCCAGATTAAGATCAACTTAACGGGATCGTTTGGATCCGACAAGAGAGCAATTGGCTCTATTGTTCCAGTTTAGGGACATGGTGGTCCATTGCCAGTTTAGGGACATGGTGGTCCATGTTCCAGTTTAGGGACATGGGGGTCCATCATATGTATGGCCGTCGGGACCCATCACCTCTCTGACGACGTTGAAGGATTACAACGACGGATGTCAGAGGAGTTCAGAGATGTACCCTTGAACCGGATGTAAATTGATTTAAGGGAGCAGTCGTGCTCGGTCAATTTAATTTGAGGAGTTACGGCCATGATTGGGCTAAGTCCAGTTGAAGATGTTCAACATTTTCTATGCTAGGGCTTTGCCCCCATGTTTAATAATGCACTGCATTTTATTTTGGCCTGTTAGGCCTATTTGATTTGGGCTCTGTCCCTTTGTTTCTATGATGCAGAGCATCGGTATTGGTCTGACAGACCTTTGTTTGGGCTCCGCCCTTTTTAAAATAATGCACTGCGTTTTATTAGGCCTGTTAGGCTAATTAATGAGCGCAAGCGCATGTGGAGGTGACACGTGTCTAGCTCTGGTGAGCGCAAGCGTAGTGCGCTGCGCCAGTGCGCTGCGCTGTTGACACGTGGCGCGCTCTGGTGAGTTGCGCCAATTTAAGAGAGCAGTGCTCTATTTAAAAGCCCATAGCGCAAGTTGTTATGGAGCTGACACGTGGCGCTCTCTGGTGGGTTGCGCCAACCCAAGAGCACAACAGTGCATATTTACAAGTGCAAGGTACTGTTTTAATATCTTGATCCAATTTTGGATTCAAGAAAAGAATCTTTTAAGATTCCAGAACCAATGGTTCATCAAAAGGCAATGCCTTTATTATTATTATATATTTTTTATTTTTTATTGAAGATCTTTGATCTTGTTCGTAGATCAATGATCTTTTTAGAAGAAACTCTTTTTTTATTTAAAGGTTTTTACCTTTTTCTTTCTTTCTTGAATTCTTCTCAAAATTCTTTAGAGGAATTCTCTGTTTTTCTCTTTGTGTTTTTTTTGTGTTTCTGTGTCTTTTAGATTTGGGGTCTAGGGGCCTTTTATAGTGTCAATAAGTTTGTTAAATTGGTTAGAGAGATCTTTCTCTGAGTGATTTGGGGATTTTTCCCCTTCATTGGATCTTTGATCCAAGGGCTTTTGTTTTACAGAAGGCAATCTTCTTGTTTTTAACAAAATTGAGAAAGATCTTTCCAGAATTTTTCTGTTTTGGTGCTGGCATTGGCACAAATGCATCTGCGCTTGACACGTGCCGCGCCGCACAGAGCGCAACGCAACTGCGCTAGCGCAACTGCGTTGGCACGTGCCGCGCAGCGCAGAGCGTAGCGCAACTGCGCTAACACGTGCCACGCAGCGCAGAGCGCAAGTCAGCTGAAGCGTTGCTTCCTTTATAGAGCCTTGCTCTGATTGAGTGCGCTGCCTTGGGCGCTGCGCTCCCTGCGCTGGCGTGTCTGATTTTTACACGTGGCATTCTGCACGCAGCGCAGGGGATCTGAAGCGTTGCTTCACTTATTTTAATTTTCACTTTAGTTTTCAAGACAGAGCTTTGCTCTGATTGGGGGAAATAGAAGCGTTGCTTCGTTTCCCGCCTTGGAATTTGAACAGAGCTTTGCTCTGATTGGGGTAAACAAATGCCCCCCCACCGTTGCGCTTACGTGACCCCAAACGTGAGCGCAGCGATGGCAGAATTCCAACCGTTGCGGCAACTTTTGGAAGTTGAAAGGGTTCTCAATGCTTATAAATAGGACCTTTGGTCCCTCAACAGATGATTATCATCTTCAAAATTTTTACTTTCAGAATCTCAGAGCCCTGCTATTTATTTTCAAGAACTCCAAGAGTTAAACTCTTAAAACTTTTAGGTAAAAATTAAAATTAAAATTAAATTAAATTAATTTTAATTGACAGAGCCTTGCTCTCAATAGATCCCTGATCTAAAGAAGACCCATTTAGGGTTTCACTTAGCAGAGCTTTGCTCTATAGGTCTAAAAGGATCTAAAGAGAGCTAAAGGGGACCCTATTAGGGTTCCATATTAATAGAGCTCTGCTCTCTAAAAGATTTTCCTTGTATTTTCTTAATTCATTAATGGAGCTTTGCTCCTTCCAAATCACATAGAAGAACTCTGAAGAATTCTTCATGGATCTTAGAAGTTAAAGATGGTATTTTATATTATTATTATTATTATTATATCATCTTTTCAGAGCAAAGCTCTCAATGTTCTTAGGGGATTTTCTTCAAATTCTCCTCATAATCGATTTTGACAGGTGTCACTCCTGTCTGCAGAGCATTGCTCTCGAGGAGTTTAATTCCCTGTGTATTTTACTCATTGCTAATCTTCCAATGATGTTTCCTTCAGGAATTATGGCTGTTCATCTATACAGTCTGCACGAATTCATCACCTACGAGGATATCCGCGTACAGGGCCATCACCAGAACCAGGAGTTTATAGATGCCCAGTGTGCGGAGGTTATGGACCATCTGAACGCATGCGTTGGTTGGCTGCTTCTTCGCCGTTCTGCTCTCTTGAAAGTCATGCTGGGAGAAATTTGGAGAGCACTCCCGGGGTTTCACGAGGCCATGCCGCTTAATGCGCTGGATGATGCCGAAGAAAAGGTGCATTCAGTGTACCTATCGGGCTAATCTCGAAGAAACGGCGGGATAACCTCATTGGCATCCTGCATTAAATTTTCCAGCAGACGACGATAATCGCTGCTTATCGAAGGATGGGGGCCTTGCCGAAGATCTTAACACACGTGAGCGCGAGAGGCTACGCACGAGAATAATTAGAAAGGCCAGAAGAACTCTAGATGGCCTTACATTTGAATTCCTTAATCTGTGCCCTGGATCTGAGATTATACCGTTGTAATCATTTGATGATGTTCTTCGTTTACTGCTTTTATGATTGTCAGAATTTCTGGCAATATGAATGGAAAATTTTTATTTCAGCTTGTCTTATTTCTCATTCTGAGTCTTTTGCCCATGCATGAATGAGTGTGCCTCGAACGCTTGATCAGATACACATCGGAAGTTTTTTTTGTCGCTTTCTTCTTTCTTTTATTCTCAGCATGTTACTTTAGCAAACATGGTCGACAGATGATAAAGCGAGTATCCTGTCTTGGTTTCTTCAAGAGGTAGCAATGGCTTAGGCCGCAGGTTCAGATCTGCTGCCTAAGACTTTTCAACTCCATGAACCGTGAGGGTCTCATAGAGACTTTTCTCCCTATGGATCGAGAGGAACTCGTAGGTGTATTTTCTCCTTAGGAATCGTGAGGATTCCTAAGTTCGTTCTCTCTTATAAGTCGTAAGGATCCTATAAGAGAATTTTCCCTCTTACGAGTCGAGAGGACCCGTAAGCGGTTGTTTCCCTCCTTGTCGAGATTCGACTTTGGAGAGTGAGACCCGTGGATAGTATGCAAGAGTCCGTTTTGGACCGACTTGCTGGGCCCCAGTGCTTAGGAAACATGTTTTTTAATCCCTGCCGCCTAAGGCTTTGCCTCACGAGTCAAAATGAATCGAGCATTTCTCGCAAGGATGTCCTAACGTCACAGTTAACCTCTGCTCTTTATGACAGAGGTCCGTTAGGGTCTGTGGTACTTAGGGTTTTGGCCATCGTACCGTCGCGTTGGCAGATATATTCCTCGATATGCAATCTTGCTGTTCGAGTAGCCTTGCGATTGTCGTGTCTCTGATCCCTTCGGGGGCTAGACAAGACGTCTTCAAGTAATCTTCCAGGTAGTATTATCGTCGAAAGAGCAAGCGTGGGGATATTCCATGTCACTTTTTACTTGAGGTTAGGCTCATTTTGGAGAGCCCCGATGAGTCATAACCACTCCGCGCTAGTGTGGGATGATCCCCCATAGTCTTTCAGGCTTTATATGACTTGCCGTCAAGACCTTGAAGCTAGGAATTTGTCCTTTGCTTCGTTTGCTGACATTGCGTCCTCTATATCGAGACGAATGTCGCGGTTGTCTCTAGGTTGTTGGTGAACCGTCGAGATTTGGAACTAGGGACTTTGCCGTGGCTCCGAAGTTTGATTGTCGCGTCTGAATCCTGTTGGAGGAAGAACGCTGGGGTGACATCTCGTCTGCTGTATCGAGACGAACGTCGAGGTGGTGACCACTCCGCACTGGTGTGAGATGATCTCCGGTTGTCTTTCAGGCTTTATATGACTTGCCGTTAAGACCTTGAAGCTAGGAATTTGGCCTTTACTTCGTTTGCTGGCATTGCGTCTTCTATATCGAGACGAATGTCGCGGTTGTCTCTAGGTTGTTGGTGAACCGTCGAGGTTTGGAACTAGGGACTTTGCTGTGGCTCCGCTGTTTGATGATGTTGCGTCTGAATCCTGTTGGAGGAAGAACGCTGGGGTGACATCTCGTCTGCTGTATCGAGATGAACGTCGAGGTGGTGACTACTCCGCACTGGTGCAAGATGATCTCCGGTTGTCTTTCAGGCTTTATATGACTTGCCGTTAAGACCCTGAAGCTAGGAATTTAGCCTTCGCTTCGTTTGCTTTGTCATGTCCGAATCCGATTGGAGGAAAAATGCTGGCGTGACATCCCGTCTGCTGTATCGAGACGAACGTCGAGGTGGTGACCGCTCCGCACTGGTGCAAGATGATCTCCGATTGTCTTTCAGGCTTTATATGACTTGCCGTTAAGACCCTAAAGCTAGGAATTTGGCCTTTGCTTCGTTTGCTTGCATTGCGTCCTCTATATCGAGATGAACGTCGAGGTGGTGATCACTCCGTACTTGTGCGAGATGATCTTCGATCGTCTTTCAGGCTTTATATGACTTGTCGTCAAGACCCTGAAGCTAGGAATTTGGCCTTTTGCTTCATTTGCTTTGGCGCGTCCGAATCCTCCTGGGGGAAGAACGCTGGGGTGACATCTCGTCTGCTGTATCGAGACGAACGTCGAGGTGGTGACCATTCCGCACTGGTGCAAGATGATCTCCGATCGTCTTTCAGGCTTTATATGACTTGCCGTCAAGACCCTGAAGCTAGGAATTTGGCCTTTTGCTTCATTTGCTGGCATTACGTCCTCTATATCGAGACGAATGTCGCGGTTGTCTCTAGGTTGTTGGTGAACCGTCGAGATTTTGAACTAGGGACTTTGTCATGGCTCCTTTTGGTGGTGTTGCGTCTGCTGTATCGAGACGAACGTAGAGGTGGTGACCACTCCGCGCTTGTGCGGGATGATCTCCGATTGTCTTTCCGGTTTTATATAAGTTACCGTCAAGACCCTGAAGCTAGGAATTTGTCCTTCTCTTCGTTTGCTTTGGCGTTGCGTCTGCTGTATCGAGACGAACGTTGAGGCGGTGATCACTCCGTGCTTGTGCGAGATGATCTCCGATTGTCTTTCCGGTTTTATATTAGTTACCGTCAAGACCCTGAAGCTAGGAATTTGTCCTTCGCTTCGTCTGCTTTGTCACGTCCGAATCCTGTTGGAGGAAGGACACTGTTGTTGACATGGCGTCTGCAATATTGCGACAAACGCTGAGGTGGAGCTGAGATTTTGCCGTCACTCCGCTTTGTTTCGACCGTGAGGTCCTTTGTTGGCATTGTATCTGCATCTTGCCGAACTGCGAAGGAACGCCGTTGTTAACATTGCGTCTGTTGTAACGAGACGAATGCTGGGGTGGAGTTGGGATTTTGCCATCACTTCGCTTTGCTGATCATGGGGTCTTTTGTTGACGTTGTATCTGCATCCTGCTGGACTGCGGAGGAACACTGTCGTTGATATCTCATTTGCTGTAACGATACGAATGCTGAGATGGTCTATAGGTTGTCTGTGAACCGTCGAGATTTGGAACTAAGGACTATGCCGTGGCTCCGTTTGATGGTGTAGCGTCTATGTTCTGCTGGAATGAGGAGGCACACCGTTGTTGGTCTCCAGGCTGTAGATGTGGCTATTGAGATTTGGAACTGGGGACTTTGCTATGGCTCTGTTTCGTTGCAACTCTGAGGTCGGTTGTTGACGTCACGTCTGCATCTGATTGGAGGGACGAAGAACGCCGGTGTTGATCTCTAAATTGTCGATGTTGACGTCGAGACCCTGAAGCTAGGGACCTGCCTTTGCTTCGTTTGTTGACGTTGTGTCTGCAATATTGCGACAAATGTCGAGGTTATCTCTAGGTTGTCTATGGACCGTCGAGATTTGGTTTTGCTTTCTGGTGGAGCCTGTTGGGAAGGTATGGTTCCCTCTTTGTTTGTACCCCTGGATTGTATACACGGATCGATGTGATCTCACATGTAGAGGAAAAGTTTCATTCATTTTTTTAATATTATTATTATATTTCCGCGATGCTCTATCATTTCAGCTTTTATATCACGAAGGTCGCGACTGCCCAATCATTTCGGCTATTTTTTCGCGGTGCCCAATCATTTCGGCTATTTATTTTATTTTCACTCGCCGCTTTTTATTGCGAGTTGCCCAATCATTTTAGCTATTTTGCATACATACATTTTTAATTGCTGTTTTTTATTGCAAGTTGCCCCATCATTTCGGCTATTTTGCATGCAGACATTTTTACTTGCTGTTTTTTTTTTGCAAGTTGCCCCATCATTTCGGCTATTTCATATGCATTTTTGACTCGCTGATTTTTTTTATCGCGAGTGTGGAACTTGGAATCTAATGCCAATCTTAGCATCAACATCGCTACAACTGGAATATTAGCAGGAGCGAATCATCATTTGCCATGAAAGGGCTTGGAATTTGATACCGGTTTAGGCATCAGCATCGCTACAACTGGGATATTGCCAGGAGCGAATCATCATTTGCCTCTGTCGATGTTGAACAAAGGTGGCTTAGTAAACAGGGTTAGGATCCTGTCGACTAAGGCTTTTGACTTCATGAGTCGTAAGGGTCTCACAAAAGTATTTCACCCTACGAGTCGTGAGGATCTCGTAGGTGCGTTTTCTCCTGAGGAATCGTGAGGATTCCTAAGTGCATGTTCCCTTGTAAGTCGTAAGGATCTTACAAAAGGGTTTTCTCCTTATAAGTCGAGAGGACTTATAAGGGTTGTTTACCGTATGAACATATCCCTAGTCACGGGTGGGACTTTGTTAGGGAAATGTTTATTCGTGCCCGTGGATTGTATACAAGGGTCAGTATCGAGCCGCCTGTAGGGAAATATCGGAGGTTGTGGAGGTTGCTTAAGAACAGGTTCAAGTCTCTGTAACTTAAGACTTTCAAATTTTATGAGCCGTGAGGGTCCCATAAGAGAGTTCTCCTTACGAGTCATGAGGATCTCGCACGTGTAATTTCTCCTTAGAAATCGTGGGGATCCCTAAGTGTGTTGCTCCCCTTTGAGTCGTAAGGATCTCACATAGGTGGTTTCTCCTCACAAGGTCGTGGGGACCCTGTAAGTGTCTTTTAACGAGGTTGCGCCCTTTCGGGTTTTCACAAACACTCGCCGGTAGCCCTGCTGTTTTTACTCACGGAGCCCTTTCAGGTATTCATCCGTGTCCATTTCGCTTATGGACATACCTTTCTTTTTTTTTATTATTATTTTTTTAATTATTTTTTTTAACGAGGTCACGCCCTTTCGGGTTTTCACGAACACTCGCCGGTAGACCTGCTGTTTTTACTCACGGAGCCCTTTCGGGTTTTCATCCTTGCCCATTTAGCTTATGGACATACCGTCTTTATTATCTTTTTTTATTCTTTATTCTTTTTTTTATCTTGTCAGCCTGAGGATGCTGCGGTAGTAGTTTAAAGACGTTTCGGTCGTCAGCTAGTTTTAGGACGTAGTGGTCCGTCATTAGTTTAAGGACGTTTCGGTCCACCGTCGCCATATTTGAGGCGAATGTCTAGTTTACTGACTTTTCGGTCTATGGGGCCTTCCCTATGAATGAGCATGATGCCCCCGGCATATCCATCTTTTTCGGAGCATGTGGTTGTGGCGGGCTCACTTTCCAGTTTTCGGACAATGCGAACTTGCCCTGTTGGTATTGGTCTTCAACCCAGTTTTTGAAAACATAGCAATTTTCGATCGGATGGCCCAATACTTGGTGGTAAGGGCAATAATTAGGATTGTCAACATCATTCAGTTGTGTTTGGCATTTCAGCTCCAGTAGAGTGATAAGCCTGTTGTGCACCGCCACTTCGAACAGCCTCCTTGTTTCATCCTGGGGAAATGAGTAAGGACGTTTCAACCTCTCATAGAGGGGTTGCCGCTTGTTTTTTTGGCGAACAACCGGTCTAGGGCCACTCGATTGTTGTTGAGTGTTGGCGACGAAGGCCGTTTTTCCCATTCCTTTATCCTTTTTGTTCGCTCCGTTGTTTGTGGCTCCGAGATTTTCTCCGGATATCGTGCAATTGCGCGGCTGAACGTTCTCGCAACTCTTCAATCCTTCAGAGATGGACTCCTTGAAGAGAGGGCCGAGGGCTACTTTTTCGTCGGAATCACTCCCGAAGGTGAGAATTCGTGATCCTCTGGGGTCATCCCTATGAGAATTGCCGGCAACTCTTTTATGCTCATCTGTCGCATTCTTCCAGTCTACGAGCTTCACGCTTTGTTCTGTTGACGTATTGCCTGTGGGCGACATACCCTTGCCACCAACACTTAAAGGAGTCGCAGTCTTCAGTAGGATGTGTGATCTTCTGATGATATAAGCAGAAGTTAGGATGCATCTCTACTCCATCGAGAGTGTTTTCTTCAGAGGGTGGTAGCTTCATCCCCATTGATATGGCTTTAGCGAACCTTTTCTTCGTCTTGAATTCGTTTTTATCCGCAACGGATGTCTTTTGATTTGACGGGAGTGCCTCGGCTTTTTCGTCTAATCGCCAGCGTTTAGATCCTTCCAATATGGCCATCTCACACTCTTGATTGGCTTTAACTTTCAAACGAATCTCATTCAGGAAGGTATCGATCATCTCGTCTGATGGCTACAGAAGTTCCGGTTTAGAATCCGCCCTCGTTTTCTTGGCGCAAAGAGCCTCTTTATCGTCTATCAATGAGTGAAAGATCACGTGGCAAGTTGCCCCTAGTGCGTCCGTCTTCTTTGGAGTGTGCGGCTGTGGTGGGTTTACCTTCCACTTTTCAGATAGCACAAACTTGCCTTGTAGGTATTGGTCTTCAATCCAGTTTTTGAAGACATAGCAATCCTCAATCGGATGACCTAACACTCGGTGGTAGGGACAGTAACTGGGATCATTGACGTCGTTTGGCTGCAACGGGCGTCTTGGATCTGGCAGATTGATGAGCCTGTTGCGCAGTGCCAGCTCGAACAGTCTTCTCGTTTTGTTTTGAGGAAACGAGTAAGGGCGTCCTAGCTTCTCCTCGAGGGATACGCGTGGACGCATATTGTTTCGACGGACAACCGGCTTCAAGTTGCTTGGCTGTTGTTGAGCATTGGCAACGAGGATCGCTTCTCCTTTCCCCTTCTCATTTCGAGAGTCCGGTTTTGGAGGAGACGGTCCGTGGCCCATCTGGTCCATTTGGGCTAATTTGTCGATCAAGGCCTGGAAGGTGGTCGGCCTGAAGAACATCATGAATTGCGAGATGGTCGCTTACGGATCAAGAGTGCCCACGAACATGCCTACCGCAGGTGTTTCTTCGATACGTTGTTCACATTTTGACCATAGGTTCTGCCATCGTGTTGCGTATTGGACCCACGTTTCTCCTGGCCTTATCCTGGCATTGATCAGTGCTGTTATCGGGGTGCGTTCACTAGCACCCGCGAATCTTTGTGTAAACAGTAGCTCTATCTCCGCAAATATTTTGATAGAGTCGTTAGGTAGCTCCGAATACCACTCAAAGGCTGTTTCCGCTAAGCTGCCGACGAATTGGCGAAGCAACAATTTATCGTCGCCTCCAGTGTTTCCGCATAAGGCCCTGAATTGAGCGACATGCTGATGTGGGTTCCCCGTCCCTTTATATACATGGAACTTAGGGATCGTATATCCCGGCGGGTAACTGATTTGGTCATACCAGCTCGGATAGGGTCGTCTAGTTTTGACAATTTGCCCGGCCGCTTCATTCGCCTGATGAACGCGTATTTGCTGAGCTATATAGTCGTCTAGTGCAGCTTTGGAAATGGTTTCCTCCTTGGCTGCTGAAAGAGCCGGCGGAGGATTATATGTCTCCTCTTTATTGTCCTCGATAATGATCGGAGGGTCTTCAGCTGGGGAATCCGGCTGTAACATCATCCCGACCATGTCTTGAAAGAGGAGCGCCATTTGTTTTATGTTAGCCGCTTGCTCTGCGGCTTCTTTGTCCTTCTTTTCGAGGACCCTGCGTAAGAAATCAGCGTCGGTTTCTTATTCGTGACGCTATTTTGACAATGCCTCCGAGCTTTCTTTTGGCCCGGTAAGTGCGGCCATCGCAGTCATCATTTCCTGAAGCTTCTGTTACTGCTCCTGGGCTTTTGTCACGGATCGGGTGAGCGGTCGGTGGCCCGTCGAAGCACGGCCTTCCTCCTTTCTGGAAGCCATATAAACAGTATGCACCACCATGTCCCCAGACTTGGGGCGTTTGCGTTCAGCGCTTTTGCGGTTCGCCATATTCACAGGGGCTTTTTGCGGCCTCTTTTTCTTTTGAGTGATTGGAGTTGAGGGGGCCGTTGTAGTGGGCACCCAAGTGACTGTTGCTTTTTATGGCTTGACGGAGTAATCCTTCTCCTGCCGAACCTTCATCTTTTTCTGTTGGCGGAGATAGTCTTGATCCATCACGGAGTCTTGGACTTGACGCCAGACCTTGTAAATCTTAGAAAACAGTCGCTGAGGGGGCCGCTCCAGCTTCGCCTTTGGGGACTTCTCCATAGGTGGAGTAGATCTTTTCAGCACAGCAGTTGGCGAGTTCCTACGCACCTTGTTAAGTAGTTCAAAGCTGTTCCCGGTTGGAACAGCAGCATCAACTTCCACTGTCGGAGCTGGTGCAGTTATCCCAAAGGGGGAGTTGCCTCCAGCCTTCCTCACTCGGCGCCAGTGGCGACGTCGAGCGTGTCATGCGGATGGAGTCGTTTCGGCTATAACGGTAACGTCGTCATGCCCCCTTTAGGCAGCTTTGATGACCTCGCCTGGAGCAGCAACCGGAATGGCCAGCTATGTAAAAACTGACTTCTTGGAAGGAGGAGCTTTTCCAATGATTTCGTCCGCTTGAGCCGGGATGGCTATCCGCTTTGGGATGGCAGCTTCGGGTATCGCGAGCTTGTAGACGTTCTGGCCCAGTTTGTTGAAAACTGAGGTATTGAAGTTGGGCGACCCGTTGAGAGGGGTCATGGCAGTAATAAGTCGATCAAAGACCGGCTTCTTTGGAGCTTCTTGCGATGTCATTGGGGCATTGAAGCTCATCGGTGGGAGCATGCTCCCGAAGAATAGTCCAGCGGTGGCTTGAGTTACCTGCTTCACTGGCATCTTGAAAAGGGAGGCCGCTTGGGGCCCATAAGTCACTCCTCCAGCAAGGATGGAGCGAGAGTTGCAGTTGCAAGTAGTGCAGTTTGAAGCCGTTGATCTTCTATTTTCTGCACGGAGCAAGACAATAAATCTAAGTACCTCGAATCCACAGGCAACCACAGCAAACCGCGATTCGTTCGCGAACACGACACACGAAGTGTGGAGTGGAAAGAAGAAGAGGTCCCACCGGGCGTGCCAGAATCTGTTCCCCTCCGAACGGCGGCCAGGACATGGACGTCTCGCCTGAGGTTCGGGGCAGATGCTATTTGGTTTTATCCGTCCACCTCTCCGAAGATGCTAAGTTGATTTATGGCACCATGTATCGGAGGTTTAGACGGATGCGGCCGATGTAGCAGACTTCATCAGATTCCCCCTCGCTTGAGGGGTTTTTGATTGTGGGGACGCTCTTCCCTGCAGGCGCAAGCCCTGCAGTTAATTACGCTACCGCATCGCGGTAACAACTTTCTCTTTCTCCAGAATTTCACTTCGTGTCATGGGTGTTTGTTTTGTTTGTGGTTGCCCGTGGATTGTATACGGAGACTAATTTATGTCGTCGTCCGTAGGACGTGGATTAGTCCAAATCCGTATTTTCTTAGATTTGGGTTTATGGTTTTAGTTTAAGGATACGATAGCCATATTGAGGCTATGATCAACTTAAACGTTCGTTAAGGATACGTTAGCCTAATCTCCAGACTAAGATCAACTTAACGGGATCGTTTGGATCCGACAAGAGAGCAATTGGCTCTATTGTTCCAGTTTAGGGACATAGTGGTCCAACATTCCCATTTTGGGGACGGATATTAGTTTAAGAACACGTTAGCCATGTTTGAGGCTAAGATCAACTTAAACGTTTGTTAAGGATACGTTAGCCTAATCTCCAGACTAAGATCAACTTAACGGGATCGTTTGGATCCGACAAGAGAGCAATTGGCTCTATTGTTCCAGTTTAGGGACATGGTGGTCCATTGCCAGTTTAGGGACATGGTGGTCCATGTTCCAGTTTAGGGACATGGGGGTCCATCATATGTATGGCCGTCGGGACCCATCACCTCTCTGACGACGTTGAAGGATTACAACGACGGATGTCAGAGGAGTTCAGAGATGTACCCTTGAACCGGATGTAAATTGATTTAAGGGAGCAGTCATGCTCGGTCAATTTAATTTGAGGACTTACGGCCATGATTGGGCTAAGTCCAGTTGAAGATGTTCAACATTTTCTATGCTAGGGCTTTGTCCCATGTTTAATAATGCACTGCATTTTATTTTGGCCTGTTAGGCCTATTTGATTTGGGCTCTGTCCCTTTGTTTTTATGATGCAGAGCATCAGTATTGGTCTGACAGACCTTTGTTTGGGCTCTGCCCTTTTTAAAATAATGCATTGCATTTTATTAGGCCTGTTAGGCTAATTAATGAGCACAAGCGCATGTGGAGGTGATACGTGTCACGCTCTGGTGAGCGCAAGCGTAGTGCGCTGCGCCAGTGCGCTGCGCTGTTGCGCTGCTGACACGTGGCCCGCTCTGGTGAGTTGCGCCAATTTAAGAGAGCAGTGCTCTATTTAAAAGCGCATAGCGCAAGTTATTATGGAGCTGACACGTGGTGCTCTCTAGTGGCTTGCGCCAACCCAAGAGCGCAACAGTGCAGATTTATAAGTGCAAGGCATTGTTTTAATATCTTGATCCAATTTTGGATTCAAGAAAAGAATCTTTTAAGATTCCAGAACCAATGGTTCATCAAAAGGCAATGCCTTTGTTATTATTATATATTTTTTATTTTTTATTGAAGATCTTTGATCTTCTTCTTAAATCAATGATCTTTTTAGAAGAAACTCTTCTTTTATTTAATGGTTTTTACTTTTTTCTTTCTTTCTTGAATTCTTCTCAAAATTCTTTAGAGGAATTCTCTGTTTTTCTCTCTGTGTTTTTCTGTGTTTCTGTGTCTTTTAGACTTGAGATCTAGGGGCCTTTTATAGTGTTAATTAGTTTGTTAAATTGGTTAGAGAGATCTTTCTCTGAGTGATTTGGGGATTTTTCCCCACCATTGGATCTTTGATCCAAGGGCTTCTGTTTTACAGAAGGAAATCTTCTTGTTTTTAACAAGATTGAGAAAGATCTTTTCAGAATTTTTCTGTTTTGGTACTGGCATTGGCGCAAATGCTTCTGCGCTTGACACGTGTCGCGCAACGCAGAGCGCAGCACAACTGCGCTAGCGCAACGCGCTGCCACGTGCCGCGCAGCGCAACTGTGCTAGCGCAACTGCGCTGCCACGTGCCGCGCAGAGCGCAGCGCAACTGTGCTGCCACGTGCCGCGCAGCGCAACTACGCTGACACGTGTCGCGCAGCGCAGAGCGCAAGTCAGCTGAAGCGTTGCTACCTTTATAGAGCCTTACTCTGATTGAGTGCGCTGCCTTGGGCGCTGCGCTCCCTGCGCTGGCGTTTCTGATTTTGACACGTAGCGTTCTGCGCGCAGCGCAGGGGATCTGAAGCGTTGCTTCACTTATTTTAATTTTCACTTTAGTTTTCAAGACAGAGCTTTGCTCTGATTGGGGGAAACAGAAGCATTGCTTCGTTTCTCGCCTTGGAATTTGAACAGAGTTTTGCTCTGATTGGGGTAAACAATCCATCTTTATGCAATTTAGCTAGTCTTGTCACATTGATATAACCTAGTCTACAATGGCACAAGAAGGCTTCGTTCGTTTCTGAACTTTTCCTCTTATGTGTGTTCTGTATATTTAGAACTGTGGTTTGATTCAGAACGTATATACCGTTACACAACGTACCAAACCCAATCAACACTTGATTTAGAAAAATGTTCATAACATTATCCTCTAATCCAAAGTTATATCCTTCTTTATGTAACAAAGAAACTGATATAATATTGCACATCATATTTGGTACGTAATAACAGTCGTTCAAAATCAATGTATTACTATTTGGGAATACAAGGTGATATTCGCCAACTGCTTTGGGAGCAACAATTGCACCATTCCTTACTTTTTGAGACATATCACCCTTTCCCATTTCTCTTCGTTTTCTTAGCCCATGTAACAAATTACAGACTTGGGATCCTGATCTGGTATCCAATACCCAGGACGTAGAGCAAACTGAGAAACGGTTCTTGGTAACAAACACACCCGAATAAGATGCATCATCATGCTTTTTCTTCGTTCGGGTTGCGTGGGAATCCTGATATTCCCCTATTCCTAACTCATACTTATAACAATCATAAGAAAAAGCAGAACCAATGTTCCCCAGCTCAGTATAATAAGTGGGTCCGGTCAATACATCCATATTATTATCTTGATTAAGGCGTGTCATTGGTCGCTACCTGGAAAGAAAGAGAAGGAACCACTTTAGCGTGCGCTCTTTTCAAGATTAGATTAGTTATTATCTTATCTAATCAGGATGACTCCCATTGTTTTTATCAAATCTTCCTTCAAACCATAAAAGGTAAGATTAGCCGGGATTAATTACACCCTAAAAGTTTGCCAATCGGTCGGTCAGGCAGGTATTGGTACTCCGAGGGAGTCTCCCCATGCTTTCGCATGGAACTAATTAAATAATCTCGTTTCAGCAGGGGAATAACCCCGTTAATACCTTTCTTAAACACCTACTGGATCGGCTAATTGTAATGTGGAAAACTTTCCCACGAGTAACACTTACTCGCAGTGGGTCTCGGGATCCAACTATCTCATAGAAGGTATGCTGTTTTTATCTCTAGCAACTTATGACCTTAACTATGGTCAACAAATCATAAGCGCTAGCCAAGTTCAACCCGTCATTTCGTGATTGAATTAAACCCATCCGCACATGGTCAACAAGGCCGTACGACAACCCTAATCCAATCGCATCATATGCGGCAGATAAGCACTAATTAGCTACCGCACACTACATCTTGACTATGGTCAACAAACGCAGCACGAATACTAAATAACACTTATCTGAAATGATAAAGGGCTACAACTGGTTTTGTAGAAAACGTTTAATTTAATGAACTTGATATCGTTGTAGAATCTAGTGATTTGAAAAGGAGTGGTTTTTGTAGCATTTGGTAAAGAGGTCACTCCCCGTGAAGGGATCTCGGCTCTTTCCTCATCGAATGAGGTGCTGGATATTCATCAAGGAATACCACTATGCAAAGCAAGAACAAGTGAAGCTATCAAAACAAAACCGAGTGGATTGTAGCATTTTCTAGTTTTGCTAAGAGGTCACCCCCGGTGAAGAGATCTCGGCTCTTTCATCATCGAATGAGGTGCTGGATATTCATCAAGGAATACAACTATGCAAAGTAAGAACTAAAGCTAACTTTTTTAAAAAAATTGATTCTACAACATTTTTAGGTTTCTTTTCTTTCCATTAATCTCATTAATGAAGTCTCATCATGTATGCTTCCCTAAACATCACAGAAAAGAAACGAAAATAAAACGTACGCTTATGCCATCCGCATTTTCCACGAGGCCACGACATGCACCGTTAGATTACTTAACTAACGGTAGAGCGGGGGTTGGACTAGCGTGGGTGCAAAATTTAAGCAACGTTTATTATATATATATAGCAATCGTCTCACACAGTTATATGATTACATCACAAAACTCAAGAAGCAGAAGTCAACATATGAAATATTGGATATATTAGTAGGTCTGTGTTTTAAATTCAGGCAGTAATGAAAAACACGGATTCTACGGTCGTGATGAACAGCCAAACCCACATCCCTAGACCCCTACGAGAGCGGGAAGCAACCCTGCCAATTCTTGAGTTAGGAGACCCGGTCTCGACTACTCGAGATGGTTTCCCACTGAACTCTAGAACCCGGTTACTTGTGCTTCCCGCCTGTAAGTCTACGGTAGCGCCCCGGCTGTCTGTCCGAGACCAAAATGCGGAAACGAAAACTTTTTCTAAACTTGAAACCGGCGCTATCGCAGACTTTAATCCCGAATCGATCCATTAACCTATAACTAGCAAACAAGAGAAGGGTTAGAAAAACTATACTGGTCGATCCGTGTCCTTCGGTCTTTGGCCACCAACCCAAGCTCCTCGGGGAATCTCCGATCTCCGGTCTTCTCGTCGGAAAGGGCACCACATCTTCGAATCCTTTTACGGGCTCCCTCTTCATCCGAAGCAACTCGGGCACAAAGTTTGCTAGCCGACGTGTCCAAGGTGAAGTAGAGAATGTGTGTGATCACTTTGTCTTAAGCATCCATTAATTCTCAACGCATGAGAGTGTATGGATAGAGGTTGAAGATGATGCCATTAGTGGAAATGGTGAGCTAGAGGAAGAAGAAGAAGAAGAAGAAGCTTTTCTTTCTTGTGTTCTATATGATAAAATGAGAGAGTGAGATGGAAATAATACAAGAGCAAACCCTTACCATGGCTGCCCTTCTCTCTCTTATTATCATATCAACACTCAAATCCATCAAATAATATGACACATGCACAAAGAAAAAGATCATGAGTCACCACTTGTGCATGTGTCACAATTAATGCTCCTAATCATGATTTCTAGCTCATTATTTCCATTTGTAAACATTAACCCAAATGTTTACAACAACAAAAAGATACGGCAACATCTAAAGTAAACTCGTGACGGATCATACGCATACCCCTCATCTGTATATACATACCTGCATCTGCATTCTGACTGAATGCGAATGCGATGAGACTAAAGTAATCCAACAAATCTAATACTAGGATCCGGCTTAAACCAAAGCCCACTAGTATGATCCGCCCGATCATGATCCGTGCACTACTGCACGTATATGATCGAACCCTGCCATATATTATACGGCCTTTACAACGTTTCGCCCGAAACTTGAGAAACTGTCTGTGGGGGACTCTAAAGACTCGTCAATACTTTGGCTGTGGATTTAACCACTAGCATGTCAGAGGTACTAGCCGTACGCAACGGGCTACCAGGTATTGACCAAAAGGGAGGTCGATGAGCGAACTCATCCTGACACCCTACTGAGACTGTCAGTGACAATATCCGTACAGTCCGGTCCGTTCGTCTATGAGCATCGCATGTCGGGCCTAGGGGGTTGGTAAAAGTCAGACCCCCAAAAGCGGTACAAGTCATGTCGGAGTACAGCCCAGAACACCCTGAGATACTACTGGAATACCTACCAGTAAATCTCCTGCCTTGGCCAAGGACTTCGTGTAATGGCTCTCTTAGACACAGCGCGATCTCACCCCTAATACCGGGAGAGACGAAACCCCTGCCGATCCGCTCATTGCCTCCATGTGGCTCGGGACTGTACCCAACTAAAACCTGTTTGCATGACTCCTTTGAGTCGTGGTAGGGTAGTAATCAAAGCACAGTGGGAACTCACTTGAGAAAAATGATGATCTCAGGTCGATGAACTAACCTGTACACATGTCTCCAGGGAACTGCTATCTGACGTCAGGTATAATACCAACTAGCATGTTCCCGGCGAGTCCTGTTCGGTGTACTCATAACCCAATGAGCACCTGTATACATCTCAGATGAACCAACTGACACCAATGGCTTGTGAGACCGGCCACCGCCCCTCGTCAGGGTCTTGACTGTATACACTAGTCTACTAATGAAGTATCGATGCCCAGTCTCGAAACTCCCACGACTAGGGACCTTTTAAGGATGTGCTTATAGACCCCAGCTCCCACGTATATGATCGCCATGATACTGCTGGTAGTCAAGCAAGAATCCTAAGGGCTCTATCAATATGTAATAGCAACCTGTAAGGTCACCTAAAGCAGTACACGATGATAAAGATAAACCGGATAGCATACTATCATCTTGAGTAAGACTGTTCTACCGGTATAGGTCCTCTCTCAATCATTGCAATCACGTGCCTGTGATCCAATAATTGACTCTGAGGGCACTATATCCAACAATCTCCTATTTGCATTCAAGACTAATTATTGCGATGTCGCATACTCACAGCCCGTGTGATACCGAATAACCAACTCCTCTACTAATCAGTCTCACAAAGCCCGTTTGCGAAACTATTGCGTTCGAGGAATAGCCTCAGTGTGTGGATCTGCCCTAATGTTTCTTTCTATGTCTCTCTTTATCTCAAGTTTGCGGAGAAAGCCATCTCCCGAAATGAGCAATACCTGTTTTAGAATATGTTTGGATATCTGATGGGACCTAGTTCATAAATGAACTCCAAATCCAAACTTCTTAGACTGTATCGTCAACTGAACTTAGTCAGTATCCTGCGCTATGCCTCCCTCAGTATCCGCTTGGACCACCTGTCCAAAATACTGCCCCTCGTCAGAGGGAAAACTACAACTCTGACAGTCACTCTGTCATCCAGGTCACCTTGGAAGCCTGGAATGATAACTGTCTCCTAAAAGAGCCTGTTGTTATCATATCCCTAGAACATCCACTTATGTTCTAAAACTGCTTCCGTTCGTTTCTCCAGGATTGGATTAATATCAACTTATTGCATCTCATGCAAAAACAATATCTGGTGTGGTACATGACAACTCATGATTGATTCAATTGCCTAAGCAAGTGATCTGCCAATCATGCGCATCCCTCTCCCCTTTAGTCTGTAAGACACCTTTAGAGAGGGTGACTCCATCACCTGCAGGTACACTACCATGCCAGGAGTCGTCCATTCTAAAACACCTTTAGAATGCTGTCTAAGTACCCAGATTGGGAAACTACCCAAATCTAGATCTAAAACCATAGATCTAGTAAGCAGAATGTCTGATATAAAATCCATGTCCTTTGTGGAGAAACCACTGTGTGACAACCAAAATATAACCGATCGTAGTATAGGAATTTCACTTCCTATTCTTTGTATGTCATCCAAATACCAGGGCATCACACCCTACTACCTTCTTAACAGATCCATCCCCTATTCTGATGAAGTCAAACCCATGACTGTTACATCAAAAATAGATGATCTTTCTCCGCTATATCTGCTTTAGTCCATAAATAGACATAAGCTACATGTCCACTATGCTTCCGCTGCTCCCACTGACTACGACAACCCTCTGGCAGAGTCATATACACGTACACTTCTAAAGCTAGTTTAGAACGACGCTATACTCATCCTCCTGCCGGGTTTCACAATCTGGAACTGTTGGATATATATGCCCTAGAGGCCTTCATTGTATAGGATGGTAGGGATATGTATGTACATCACAGTCTTGCTTGATATGATAGTACGCTATTTGGTTTGTCTTTATCTTAACATATGATATATTTTGCGTAGTATTCATATATATATATACATCTTGATAAAGCCCATAGGGTGTTTGCCTGACTACCGGCGTTGTGATGGCAGCCATACTTGTGGGAGCTGGATAGTCAATAGGCACATCCTTAGATGTCCCTGGTCGCAGGAGTATCGAGACTGGGCATCGATACTCCAGAGTAGACTAATGTATACATATCTAGACCCTGAGGAGGGGCGACGGATTGGTCCCGCAGCCATTGGTGGAGTGCACCTAAGATTGTATACAGATGCTCACTGGGTGTGAGTACACCGGACAGGACTCGCCGAGAACTGACTGGATAGTATTTACACCTAACGTCAGATAGCAATTCTCAGGTGACATGTGTGCAGATAGTCCGTTGATTTAAGGTCGTCATTTGTCTCGTGTGAGTTCCCACTGTGCTTTGATTACTACCCTACCACGGTTCAAAGGAGTCGTACAAACAGGTTTTAGTTGGGTACAGTCCCGAGCCACGTGGAGGCAGTGAGTGACTGTTAGGGATTCGTCTCTCCCGATATAGGGAGTTGATATCGCACGGTGATCGGTTGGTCATTACCATAAGTCCCTGGCCAGGGCTGATTGAGAATTACTGATAGACTGATCAGTAGATTCTCGGATAGTAATTGAGCCATGCCGACACGACTTGTACGGTTATTAAGGGTCTGACGTTTACCACCTCCCTAGACCATACATGCAATACTCTTAGACGGACAGACCAGACTGTGCGGATATTGTCACGGACAGGCTCAGTAGGAGTTCGGATGGGTTTCCTCATCGGCCTTCTTATCGACATCTACCTGGGGACCGTTACGTACAGCTAGTGCCGCTTGCGGTCTGTGGTTAAACCCACTGCCAGCGTAGTAGTCGAGTTTTTAGAGTCCCATACAGAGATTTCCCAACTCCAGGCAAAACGATATAGAGGTCGTACGGTTTTACGACAAGGGTTCGGACGCATACATGTTTAAACGCACGTACGACATTCGGACAGTTTTTACTAGCCGGCTTTGGTTTAAGCCAGATTCTAGTATCAGGATATTGGATTTATACAGTCTAAAGTTTTTCCGTGTTTTCACGGATAGGAGGGGCGTTCTCGTAATTTTCCGGGAAGCTTCTAGAAGCATGGTGACTTGAGGGTTTAGGTGGCGTTGTCATTAAATGATATTGTGACTCATTATATGTGATTCATCATGTCATTAATGCATTATTAAATGCTTAATGACTCACATAGTGAATCACTCATAATGCATTAATGTAGCATGATGAATAATCTCTTTTTATTCATTTATTCATTATGCTTCATATATCAAGTGAGAAACAATATCATTACCATTATCTTGTTCACCTTCCCTCTCCTTAAGCTCACTCTCTCTTCAAACCCTAATCCTACCACTCATGAGTTGAGATCAAGGATTAGAATAGACTAAACAATCCATAACCTAACTCTATATCATCTAAGTTCCTTTGATTATCAACTAGAGAAACTTAGTTACCTCAAGTTTAGAGGTGAAGCTTGGATTAGGGTTCTCGGGTGGATCATCTATCACTTAGAGGAGGTTGAGGAGGACGTAGAGAACGAAAAGATGAAGGACACGATTCACTAGGTATAATCTCTTTTCATAGTAGCTAAGAACTTCTATGGTTGTTGTTAATTATCGTTTAGTAAAGATCTTCGGTTAGTCGATGTTTGCTTCAAGAACAAGATCATTTTTCATATTTCCGCATCCCCGCTACTCGTGGGGTGTTGTACATCGACTTACAGTGGTATCAGAGCCTCACTAAACGATAATTAACTCATTTGCAAAGTCGTATGAATTTCGAACGCAAAACAAACCGGAAAATATACCGATATCACATAGTTTCTGTCGATTTTAAAATGAGGCCCAAAAATTTTTCAGGGACCTCCAGAATAACCTACATGAAATTATAAGAACACAGAAAAAATGGGTTCCTAAATCGGCCATACAGCCGTGGAACCGCGACTGATCCCACCGATCCGCCGCGGATCCGCGGCCGAGTTGAGGCCGATTCAACCCTGTTTCTCCCTGTGGCTCTTCTGTAATGTTTTGTCTTTTCTGGAATGATTTATTTTCTGCTCAAGTTTCAGATTTACAGAGAAGTTTTGGAGTAGAATCTAATGTGTTTGATCGATCGAAATTATACGATGTTTGCTTGTTTGATTATATCTGTGAACTGTTTTATTTGTTCGTAAACATCCCCTAACTGCTAGTATGTCGGTTGGCAGGGAGTTGCACATATCTGTAATGTTTTAACTGTTTGTGATTATGAACTGTATTGGATTGTTGTGATGATTAGCCAGGGTTTTTGTGATGGGTTATTGTATTGATTCATTCGATGTAATTGTAATAAGTTGTAATATTATTTTTCGGGGCACATCCAGGTTGCGGTTGTAGCCACCGTTGTATTATTTCTTTTTACTGTTTTTGCTCCTAGGAAAGACCCAAGGTGGGTTGCACAAACTACCGGGTATTTCGAAGTGCTTAGTGGCCTACTCACGTCGTTGAGGGAGACCACTTCACTTCGGGTACTTGGCGGGTAGTTTGCCGTACCCGTAGGGGTCTGGGGAGGGGTAATGGCTATTCATCACAACTGTGTAATCCTTCTTTCGTTGCAGGCTCAAAAGAAACGCGGATTGCTTGCATATCCAATAAAGTTTATCTGTGATCTGGAATGCCTATTATTGCGTCTGACGAATGTACAATATCTATATATGATAGCTATTTAGACGTGACTTATGTTTTACACCCGCGCTAGCCCAGCCCCCACTCTGCCGTTAGTTAAGTAACCTAACGGGTGATGACGGGACCCCGTGGCGAATGCGGATGGCATAAGAGGACGTATTTTCGTTGTTATCTGTAATGGTAGGTTAATGATGGGACGCATTATTATTAATGCAAAGAAAATAAAACCTAAACTGAATCGTTGGAACAATTTCAAAACCACTCGGTTTTCTTCAAAAAGAAAATTTTAAATGCGGAGATTAAACCACTCCTTTTAAAAAGGGCTATCTTGGTTCCTTCGATCATATCAAGTTCACTACGTTAACGGTTTTTTGCCAAAAACCAGCCGTAACCCTCCGTCGTTTCAAATAGACAGTACATCGTATTCATGCTATGCTTGTTGGCCTACGTCAAGGCATAGTGTATGGTAGCAGTATGTTTGCTTATTTGTTGTATAGATAGATGCATTAGTATAGGACAGACGTACAGCCTTGTTGGCCTACGTCAAGGGCATGTATGATGTACCTAAATTAATCAGGACAACGACGGGTAGAACTTGACTTGCGTCTTATGATTTGTTGGCCTACGTCAAGGTCATAAGAGCTTGGGGTAAAAATCATATCGGGAGTTTCAAACATAAAGAAAACTTGCAGATTTAGCATACCTTATGGAGTGTGGTGACTAGAGTGGCTTCCATCTAGGGCATCATGCAATGATAGTTGGATCTCGATCCCACTGATGAGTAGGATTACTCTCGGGAAACTTTCTCACTTAACAATCAATACTATAAACCATGTAGGTGTCCAGAAAGGTGTTAGAGGGGCTACGCCTCCAGGGAAAAGAGGTTATTTAATTAAGGAACTTCGCGAAAGCGTTGGAAAACCTCCCTCGAAGTACCAACACTAGCCTAGCTGAAAGGTTAAGCAAGTATTATGATGTGTGATTAAATCCTGACTAATTCTTCTTTTAGGTTTTGAAGAAGGATTTGAGGAAACAGTGGGAGCCATCCTGTTTAGATAAACCAATAACCAATCTAAACTTATAAGAGTATATGCTGAGTGTTTTCTTTTCTCTCTCTCTCTCTGGCAGCTACCATGACAGGACTAAAACTATTACTTGAAAAAAATATACTGACCGGGCAGAACTATAAAGATTGGCTAAGGAACATCAACATTGCACTGACTTATGACAAAGTAGCATATGTTACCACCGTTGTTCCTCCCCTTATCCCAGGACCAGATTCCTCAGTTGTGGACAAGGAAGTTCGCAAAACCTGGGATCTAGACTGTGAGCGAGCTAAGTGTATCGTGCTGGCGTCCATGAACAATGAACTCCAGAAATAGCACGAGAGTATGGATATTATATCCATCTTTCTCCATGTCAAGGAATTGTATGGGGAGCACTCCCGTATCGCAAGGTACGAGACCTTAAGGAAACTCTTCCAGATGAGGTTAGCTCCAGGATCGCCTGTAGGAGAGCAGTCCTCAAAATGATCAGCCTCATTGAGGAACTCGCAAACCTGGGATGCGTGCTAGAGAATGATTTGTAAATCGACTTGATTTTGCAGTCCCTTCCCCACACCTTCTCTCAGTTCGTGCTGAACTTCAACATGCACGAAATGGAAGCTGATCTTCCAAAACTCTTCAATATATTGAGGGTAGCAGAGACCTCCTTGAAAAAGGAGAAGACCCCCGTTCTGTATGTTGGCGAATCATCTTCTAAATCCAAAGCGAAAGCTAAAGGGAAGAAGAAGATGAAAGCAACCAAACCGAAGGGTGGGGTCAAGAAGGTGCAGGGAATGAACAAGGCAGGAAGGGTGAAAGCGGATATAAACGAATGCTTTTATTGTCACAAGTAAGGGCACTGGAAAAATGATTGTATGACCTTCAAAGCCAAGGATAAGAAGCAAGCTGTTGCTTCTGCTTCAGGTGTGTTCGTAATCGAAAATTGTCTTTCAGTAAACTCTACATCATGGGTACTTGATACCGGTTCTGGTTCTAACATCTGTAATTCATTGCAGGATCTGAGAAATAGTAGAGTACTGGGGACAGGTGATATGACTCTCCGGATGGGCAATGGAATGCATGTAGATGCTATTGCAATAGGGGAATATCACCTAGGGTTGACTAGTGGGCACATTTTGGTGTTGTACAGCTGTTTTTGTATTCCCAGTATATTGTGTAATATTATATCAGTATCTTTGTTATCTAATGAAGGATATAATTTTGCGCTTGAAAGAAATGTCATGAACATTCTCCTAAATCAAGAACTGATTGGGTATGGCACACTGGAAAACGGCATATACATACTTAATCAACCTCGAATTTTCAATATTCAAAACACGCTTAAAAGAAAGGCTCCAGATTCAAACCAAGCCTTTCTATGGCATTGTAGACTTGGTCATATAAACGAAACAAGGTTGACTAAGTTACATAAAGATGGATATTTAGATCCGTTTGAATATTCATCATATGCAACTTGTCAATCATGTATCAAAGGAAAAATGACCAAATCTCCGTTCACCGGACACGGAGAAAAAGCCACAGAACTCTTGGGACTTGTACACAGTGATGTATGTGGTCCAATGTCTATGCATGCGAGAAGCGGTCACTCCTACTTCATCACTTTTACTGATGACTTCTCTAGGTATGGACATGTGTTCTTAATGAAACATAAATCCGAGGCCTTTGAAAAGTTTAAGGAGTATAAAAATGAAGTAGAGAAACAGAATGGTAAAAGCATCAAGATACTTCGATCAGATCGAGGTGGAGAATACTTGAGTACCAGTTTCCTTGATTGCTTAAAAGAGAATGGAATTCTCTCTCAGTTTACTCCACCTTATACACCTTAGCATAATGGTGTATCAGAAAGGAGGAATCGCACGCTATTAGATATGGTGCGTTCAATGATGAGTAGTGCTGAGTTGCCACTTTCCTTCTGGGGTTATGCTCTAGAATCAGCAGCATACCTATTGAATAGAGTTCTGACTAAGTCTGTGCCTACCACTCCATATGAAATGTGGAGCGGGAAGAGACCATATCTCAAGTATATCAAGATATGGGGGTGTTCGGCATATGTTAAAAAGCATAGTCCGGACAAGCTCGTGGCACGATCGGTTTTGTGCAAGTTTATAGGATACCCCAAACATTCAAGGGGGTACATCGTCTACCACACTGAAGAACAAAAGGTGTTTGTCGCTCGCCACATTGTCTTCTTAGAGAGCGAATTTCTTGCAAAAGAAATTAGTGGGAGCGCGGTAGAGCTGGAAGAAATTCCAGAACCTCAAACTGCTATCGAGGACTTAGTAGAACCTCAGATTTCAATAGAACATGACGAACCAACGCCACTCCGCAGATCTAATAGGCTTTCTCATCCTCCTGAAAGATACTATGGTTTTCTTCTAGATGGGGATCGAGAGGATTGCATCATCGATGATGATGAGCCTACTAGTTTTCAGCAGGCTATCACGAGTATTGACTCGGTGAAGTGGCTAGATGCTATGAGATCCGAAATGGAATCCATGTACACCAATAAAGTATGGACTTTAGAAGTTGCTCCTCCTGGGGTGAAACCAGTTGAATGCAAATGGATCTTCAAAAAGAAGATTGGCGCACTTGGACAAGTGGAAACCTACAAAGTTAGACTCATTGCAAAAGGTTTTCGTCAAAGACCAGGATTGGACTATGATGAAACCTTTTCACCTGTAGCTATGCTTAAATCCATTCGGATCCTGCTTGCCATTGTTGCCTTCCATGACTATGAAATCTGGCAGATGGACGTAAAAACAGCTTTTCTAAATGGACATTTAGAAGAGAGTGTTTACATGGATCAACTAGAAGGTTTCTTAGACAGTGGGAGCAGCGGAAGAGTGTGCAGGTTTCTTAAATCCATTTATGGATTAAAGCAAGCATCGCGGAGTTGGAACATCTGCTTTGATGAGACAGTCAAAGAATTTGACTTTATCAAAAATGTAGATGAGCCATGTATTTATAGGAAGATTGTAGAAGGAGCAGTAGTCTTCCTCGTTTTGTACGTCGACGACATACTACTGATAGGGAATGATGTCCCTATGCTACAATCTGTAAAGCTCTTCTTGTCACAGAAATTCTCCATAAAAGACTTGGAAGATGCAACCTACATTCTGGGCATTAAGATCTATCATGATAGATCTAATAGAATATTGGGACTTTCACAGTCCAGGTATATTGACACTATACTAAAGAGATTTAGTATGGAAGATTCCAAGCGCGAGAATATGCCCGCTTATCATGGGATCACCCTCTCAAAAGAGATGTCTCTAAAGACTAATGAAGAGAGGGCTAACATGGGCATTATACCCTACGCTTCGGCAGTAGGATCTATAATGTATGCGATGTTATGTATAAGACGAGATGTAGCTTACGCACTTGGTGTGGTAAGCAGGTATCAATCTGACCCAGGTGAGAAACATTGGATAGCCGTAAAGAACATTTTCAAGTACTTGAGAAGGACTAAGGAGATGTTCTTAGTTTACGGTAATGGGGACCTCCAAGTAGAGGCTTTTACTGACTCTGGCTTCCAAAGTGACAAAGATGATTCTAAATCCATTTCGGGTTTTGTGTTTACCCTCAATGGAGGGGCGGTATGTTGGAGGAGTTCCAAACAAGATACCGTTGCAGACTTAACTATGGAGGCTGAGTATATAGCTGCTAGTGAAGCCGCAAAAGAGGTTGTCTGGATGAGAAAGTTCATCTCTGAACTTCAGGTGGTTCCGTCCATTGCCAATCCAATACCTTTGTATTGTGATAACAATGGGGCTGTAGCATTAGTGAAGGAACCGAGGTCCCATCAGAAATCCAGGCATATCTTAAGGCGGTTTCACCTGATCAAGGAGATTGTGGATCGTCGGGAGATCGAGGTACGGTGAGTGGACACAAAAGACAACACGACAGATCCATTCACCAAGGCCATCCCTCAAGTCCAGTTCGAGAGGCTGTTTGAGATGTTGGGCATGCAGTACGCCAGCAACTGGATCTAGTGCAGATAGTGGGTACTCATTGCGCCAATTATAGGCCTTAGTGCAAGTGGGAGATTGTTGGATATATATGCCCTAGAGGCCTTCATTGTATAGGATGCTAGTGATATGTATGTACATGACAGTCTTGCTTGATATGATAGTACGCTATTTGGTTTGTCTTTATCTTAACATATGATATATTTTGCGTAGTATTCATATATATATATATATACATACATGTTGATAAAGCCCATAGGGTGTTTGCCTGACTACCGGCGTTGTGATGACAGTCATACTTGTGGGAGCTGGATAGTCAATAGGCACATCCTTAGATGTCCCTGATCGCAGGAGTATCGAGACTGGGCATCAATACTCCGGAGTAGACTAGTGTATACATATCTAGACCCTGAGGAGGGGCGATGGATTGGTCCCGCAGCCATTGGTGGAGTGCACCTAAGACTGTATACATATGCTCACTGGGTGTGAGTACACCGGACATGACTCACCGAGAACTGACTGGATGGTATTTATACCTAACGTCAGATAGCAGTTCTCAGGTGACATGTGTGCAGATAGTCCGTTGACTTAAGGTCGTCATTTGTCTCGTGTGAGTTCCCACTGTGCTTTGATTACTACCCTACCACGGTTCATAGGAGTCGTGCAAACAGGTTTTAGTTGGGCACAGTCCCGAGCCACGTGGAGGCAGTGAGTGACTGTTAGGGATTCGTCTCTCCCGGTATAGGGAGTTGATATCGCACGGTGATCGGTTGGTCATTACCATAAGTCCCTGGCCAGGGCTGATTGAGAATTACTGATAGACTGATCAGTAGATTCTCGGATAGTAATTGAGCCATGCTGACACGACTTGTACGGTTATTAGGGGTCTGATATTTACCACCTCTCTAGACCATACATGCGATACTCTTAGACGAACAGACCGGATTGTGCGGATATTGTCACGGACAGGCTCAGTAGGAGTTTGGATGGGTTTCCTCATCGGCCTTCTTATCGACATCTACCTGGGGACCGTTACGTACAGCTAGTGCCGCTTGCGGTCTGTGGTTAAACCCACTGCCAGCATAGCAGTCGAGTCTTTAGAGTCCCACACAGATATTTCCCAACTCCAGGCAAAACGATATAGAGGTCGTACGGTTTTACGACAAGGGTTCGGACGCATACGTGTTTAAACGCACGTACGACATTCGGACAGTTTTTACTAGTCAGTTTTGGTTTAAGCCAGATTCTAGTATCAGGATATTGGATTTATACAGTCTAAAGTTTTTCCGTGTTTTCACGGATAGGAGGGGCGTTCTCGTAATTTTTCGGGAAGCTTCTAGAAGTATGGTGACTTGAGGCTTTAGGTGGCATTGTCATTAAATGATATTGTGACTCATTATGTGTTATTCATCATGTCATTAATGCATTATTAAATGCTTAATGACTCACATAGTGAATCACTCATAATGCATTAATGTAGCATGATGAATAATCTCTTTTTATTCATTTATTCATTATGCTTCATATATCAAGTGAGAAACAATATCATTATCATTATCTTGTTCACCTTCTCTCTCCTCAAGCTCACTCTCTCTTCAAACCCTAATCCTACCACTCATGAGTTGAGATCAAGAATTAGAATAGACTAAACAATCCATAACCTAACTCTATATCATCTAAGTTCCTTTGATTAGCAACTAGAGAAACTTAGTTACCTCAAGTTTGGAGGTGAAGCTTGGATTAGGGTTCTCGGGTGGATCATCTATCACTTAGAGGAGGCCGAGGAGGACGTAGAGAACGAAAAGACGAAGGACACGATTCACTAGGTATAATCTCTTTTCATAGTAGCTAAGAACTTCTATGGTTGTTGTTAATTATCGTTTAGTAAAGATCTTCGGTTAGTCGATGTTTGCTTCAAGAACAAGATCGTTTTTCATATTTCCGCATCCCCGCTACTCGTGGGGTGTTGTACATCGACTTACAGGAATAACAGTAATGGCAAGTCTGGGTTAACAAGAACCTCCCTGTTACTGTCCTTGAGGCTTCCAGAGTACCTCTCGGGTGCGTGAGGTTACCCACCATATCTGCGGAGTGGCCAATGGAATGTCAAACCAGATTGAATCTTTAGCTTCTTATCAAATTTTCAGTAATCGTTTGCGGTTCTGGAATCACTTCCAGTTCTACCATACTCCCACTACTGTTTTTTTGAAAAAATCCATTTTTACTAAAACTGTGGGGAGTCAAGAACAATTCACTATTGATCTTCTAGATGGTAGAAAGTCAACCCTCGTCATAGCCTGGGTCAACCCATAAACTGCCATTACAGAAACGTGCCTTGAGTTATCCAGAGTTTGGTTTTAAGCATAAGTCGGACAACTCCCCGTACCTTAACATTGTTAAGATATGAACTATTCTATATCCAATATAGAAACAAAGGCACTGATTTAATTGGAACCAGATACAAATCATACAGCTGTCTCCAGTGTATGTCAATTAAATGGAGTGAGGCCGATCAGCATTACTCAACTTAGGAGTGCTTCCAATTATGAGTAACCTGAAAGAGAAGCAAGTTCTCTTAATCATTATTATTAACTGAATACCATACACAGGTATCTACATCTTCGATCACCTTGAAGAATCCTGATACTTGCAATACCTGGTTCTCTACTTTATTCATATACCTATAACTTCTCAAAACTTGGATCTTGTATTTCTATGAAACACATGTCTAAGAACTAGAAAAGTCATAAGTAAACAGAATATAGTACGAGTACCAACCCCTCTGTCCTAATAGACACTGGACAACATACAATACTCTGTATAAGTCCCCTGAGTCCATAACTCATTCCCCGTGTGTCGTAGGTTGAAAACTATACTTATGGTTAAGAAGAATTATACCGCTGTTTAATGCTCCTTACCTAACCATCCACTGATATAGGTAAATGTCATAGACATAATTTCAAAAAGTTATATCTCACTTTATAAAAATAAACGTATAGATATATCAATTTGAAATTGGTGCATAACAACGGATATTCAAAACTAAATATTTGCCGTCCGGCAAAACAACTCAGGCGATTTCCTCAAATATCACAAATTACAACGAATCCTGATATAATGAGGATGATCACCCAATTCCCAATAATTTACTCCCACTCAACATCTGTAAAACCATACAGATGTGAGAATCAACCTGGTAAATAAATACCCTGGAGCAAGGACTAATTGGGAAATCAGTTTTCTTTTAACAGTACACAGTGAAACTGAAACATGTAAATGTTTCGAAGGGGTATCCGGGTATTCTTAGTAATGCCTCTTCCATTATCAGATTCACAACTGTAACCGTATATTTCTTTGCCATCTCTCCAAATCCCTTTATATGTCTTTAGTCATTACCTTCTGTACTCCCCTTTAGGCTAAATGGTTTTCTTCCCTCCCTACCGTTCGGCACCAGCTTATGGTTTGGAAGAAGACTATCCAATAAGCTGTTCCCCTCCGAATGGCGGCCGCGACGTGAGGACGTCTAGCCTGAGATTCGGGGCAGATGCTATATGGTTTTATCCGTCTACCTCTCCGAAGATACCAAGTTGATTTATGGTACCGTGTATCGGAGGTTTAGACGGATGCGGCCGATGTAGCAGACTTCGTCAGATTCCCCCTCGCTTGAGGGGTTTTTGATTGTGGGGACGCTCTTCCCTGCAGGCGCAAGCCCCTGCAGTTAATTACGCTACCGCATCGCGGTAACAACTTTCTCCTTCTCCGAAATTTCACTTCATGTCGTGGGTGTTTGTTTTGTTTATAGTTCCCCGTGGATTGTACACGGAGACTGAGTAATGCCGTAGGATACGTTAGCCATATTTGAGGCTAAGATTAACTTAAACGGGATCGTTTAGATCCGAAAAAAGAGCATTTGGGGGCTCTATTGTTCCAGTTTAGGGACGTTGCGGTCCATAGGTAGTTTAGGAACATTGCGGTCCATTGGTAGTTTAAGGACATTGTGGTCCATGTTCCAGTTTAGGGCCGTGGTGGTCCATCATTAGTTTAAGGACGTTTCGGTCCATCTCCAGTTTAGGGACGTGGTGGTCCATCATTCGTTTAGGGACGTGGTGGTCCATCATTAGTTTAAGGACGTTTCGGTCCATTATTAGTTTAAGGACGTTTCGGTCCAACATTAGTTTAAGAACGTTTCGGTCCATCATTAGTTTAAGGACGTTTCGGTCCACGAGTTTAAGGACCCCGCAGTCCGTATCGATGTGTGGTTGTCGGGACCCGTCACCTCTCTGACGTCGTTGAAGGATTACAACGATAGGTGTCAGAGGAGTTCGGAGATGTACCCTCGAACCGGTTGTAAATTGATTTAAGAGAGAGCAGCTGTGCTCAGTCGATTTAATTTGAGGACTTACGGCCATGATTGGGCTAAGTCCAGTTGAAAAATATTCAACGTTTTTATTTATTTTTGGTCTATTAGACCTGTGCTAGGGCTTTGCCCACATTTAAATAATGCATTGCATGCTTTTTATTTTTGTCTGGGCTCTGCCCAGAAAGGATGCAGAGCATCAATTTGTTTTGGGCGCTGCCCATTTATAAGTGATGCAGAGCATCACTCTTATTTGGGCTCTGCCCTTTTATTGCTTTGCAATTTATTTTGGCCTGCTAGGTCTTTTTGACTTGGGCCTGGCCCTTTAACAAAGAAATGCATTGCATATTTTAGGCGCTTTTCGCCAATCAAAGAGCGCAAGCGCTTGTGGTGATGACACATGTCATGCAAGCGCAGTGCGCTGCGCTGGTGCGCTACGCTTGCGTTGATGACACGTGGCGCGATCTGGTGAGTTGCGCCAATTTCAGAGAGCAAAGCTCTATCTTAAAGCGCATAGCGCAAGTAGTTCAGATGCTGACACGTGGCGCTCTCTGGTGGCTTGCGCCAACCCAAGAGCGCAATAGTGCATATTTACAAGTGCAAGACACTATTAACTTGAGAATCTTTTAGATTCCAGAACCAAAGGTTCATAAAAGAAGTGCAAAGCACTTTTTGTTTCCTTGATCTGATTTAGATCAAAGAAAACAAGTTCCTTTTGTTTTTCTTATTTCAGAGAACCCGAGGTTCATAAAAAGTGCAAAGCACTATTTTTATTTGTTTTTTATTGAAGACATTGTTCTTGTTCTTAGATCAATGATCTATTAGAAGAAATTCTTCTATTTTAAAGGTTTTTACCTTTTTTCTTCTTGAGATTTCTTCAGAGTTCCCTCTATTTGAAATTTTTGATTTCTCACAAAATGTTGATGCCTTTGAATTGAGGTCTAGGGTCCTTTTTACAGTGCCCATAAATTAGTTAAATTTGTTAAAGAGATCTTTCTCTGAGTGATTTGGGGAATTTTCCCCACCGTTGGATCTTTGATCTAAGGGCCTCTGTTTTACAGAAGAAAATCTTCTTGTTTTAACAAGAACAGAAAGATTTCTTTAAAATCTTAATTCTGTTTGGCGCAAATGCCCCAGCGCGTGACACGTGTCAAACAGCGCACAGCGCAGCGCGACTGCGCTAGCGCATCGGCGCTGACACGTGTCGCGCAGCGCAAAGCACAGCGCGACTGCGCTAGCGCATCGGCGCTGACACGTGTCGCGCAGCGCAGTGCTTGCGCAACTGAAGCGTTGCTTCCTTTTGTTTTTTAATAGAGTTTTGCTCTGATTGGGCGCACCTTCTTGGGCGCTGCGCTGACGTATCAGCGCCTGACACGTGGCGCGTTGCGCCCGGAATTTGAATCGTTGCTTCAAAATTTGAATTTTGAATTTCCAACAGAGTTTTGCTCTGATTGGGGGAAACAAATGCCCCCCACCATTGCGCTCACGTGGCGCGCACGTGAGTGCAGCGTTGGCAAGTTCCTGACCGTTGGATCAAGGGGTGAGCTGAAGGGGCGCAAGCGCCTTATAAATAGGACCTATGGCCCTTAAAAAATCTTCACCATCTTTTTTAAGATTTTGATTTCAACAGAGCTTTGCTCTTGCTTAAGAACTTCAAAGCTTTGCCCATTTCCAAAGTTAGAAACTTTAGGTAAAATTAATCTAAATTAAACTAAATTAATTCAAACCAATCTTAAACCAAAGAGCTTTGCTCTCATAGATCTTTTGATCTAAAGAAATCCCCATTGGGGTTTCATAAACAGAGATTTTTGCTCTCAAAAACTGATAGATCTACAGAGATCTTGTTCATGGGTTCTCACCCATGAACAGAGCTTTGCTCTTGAATCAAATGTAGATCTTTTAGATCTGAGAAATGAAGAATTTTTCATAAGTTTTCATGGACTTTTCAAGATTCCAAAGATTTTAATTTTTAAATTTCTTTTCAAAATTTTCTTTTTGGTGGAATATTACAGAGCTAAGCTCTTTTTTTTAAGGAATTTTATTCCTTTGAGACCAGAATTTGACAAGTGTCATTCTGTGAAAGAGTTTTGCTCTGAAAGAGAAGATTTTTTCCTTGTCTCTAGGGATCTCCCATTGATGAGAATATTCTCTTGGGGTTTTTTTCATTAATTGACAGTCTCAACCAATGATGGGGCTGTCTTATTTCATGAGGCACTGTCATCCAGATTTTGTGGGTCCCCATTTGGTTCCTTACCCACTGCACTGCTGTGTGGTGTAATTAATTAATTTTAATTTAATTAATCTTTAATTTAATTAGTTAATTAATGAATTTTTTCAAACGCCAAGCGTTTGAATTACAACACTAACGGCTAATTTCTGTTCACTTGCAGCGATCATGTCTTTCGACACCTCATTCCTGTTTGTTCATTCAGAGGAGGGATTTCCCGAGGCGCCCTTGGACCGTGAAGTCTTGGCCATGATTAAGGACCACGACCCGGAGTATAAGAGTTTACATCTTTGGGGGTCGTGGTACAATCGGATCATTATGGGTCGACGCAGCTTCACATGCTCAGTGCCGTTAGAACCCATTACAGCGATCCACTATGCCAGTCCACCCCCGGTGCAGTATGCCGTGGAGATGGTCGATTGGACCTCGAAGGGCTTTCTACATCCCGCCATAGATGCAATTCCGGTTCAGCGTCCCATGGTTTTAGATATCCTGGGAAACGGTATCTGTCAAGGTGAGGCACGACCTTGGGGGCAATCATATAACATAGGTCTGATCCCCCGCCACCCGATCGGCTACCTGCCATGGGCTTGGTATATCCTGTCGACGAAGAAGTCGCAGTTGATAAAATTAGGATTGTATACCGCAGTTTATGTCTCTCTCTTCCAGTATCCCACGCTCCCCACTTGGTGGTTCAAGGCTTTCTTGGAGCAGTGGAACATTCCTACCCACACTTTCCTTGCCATGGATCGGGAAGTGTCAATCTCTTTGGAGGAGTTAACGGAGGTATCCGGTTTACCAGTCATAGGGGAACACTATGAGGAGTTGCTCCCGACAGACGAGTATGTCTTCGGTGCTAAGCCGGTGGTAAGGGGGCTCACACCAGAGAATGTTGTTCAACACCAATTCCCAAGCTTGATTAAAGTGTTGAACATCTATGAGTCCCTTTTCATCGAACATGGGAGTCGCGGAGTTAGCTTTGAGGATTTCATCGCTCGGTTCCTTCGCCCAAGTGTCCTCTCATCAGAAGCTGCCAAGTTTGCTACTCTGGTTGACCCTTTCGGTCTAGGTTTGGATAACCTGCCGGCGAAGGAGATAGACCAAAAGGGTTTTTTCCTTCCGGACTTCTCGACCATGTCTTTTATAGAAATTGCAGCCCCTGGGATGGACGAGGAGGCCTTTTTCCTAGGATTTCTTGGGTTATGGCTGAGTTGGTTTGCGATCCCAATGCACTCTTACCATATGCGGCCCTCTGTCTTTTACCCAGCCCACCGGATGACCATCGGGGTAAAAGTGGCTGTTGGGATCGCCGGCTTGGTAAACTTATATCATGGCCTCAGTCGAGCAGCGGATGCTAATGAGCCTGGGGTATTGCACGTGGTCTTCCTGATGCACTACTTCGTATCGTGGCTCGAGCTACACACGGCGGGTGTCTTCAGCATGCATAAAAGGCCCTCGTTCTTCGACAAGTGTGGTTTCCCTCGCATTATACAGCTGATCGGCGCATCAATTGTGACCCCATCACCACGGAACGCCAGGGGTTTACTCATTCGCCCACACACCGTTGGAGCCGGGATGTCCTTTGTTGACAAGGTATTGACTATTGGAAAGGCGTCCACCACTGCGGTGCGACCATTACAAGACTCCTTTAAGGATGGAGCCTCAGTTTTGATGGCTCGGGAGACCCTCCACTTGTATTCTATTAGACCGGGCTTCCTAGTCTTCAGGCAGAACGGTGCGGCAATTTTCATGAGATATAACCCGCATTGTTTCGTCCAACAACTGGGCTACGATCAAGGGGTAACTTTGGAAGCTTTCCTACTGGAACCTGCTGCCACTGGAGAAGGGATGGAGAACGAGCTGCATCATTTCATGCGCCTGAATACGGGTTCTCACTTTTTTATCAGTGCGCCGGCCTGCGCCCCATGACTCCTCAACGTATATAAAGAATGGTATAATCATGCGACGGGAGCCGTTATAAAGGAGGAAAGGCGATTGCTGGTCGACCGTAAGGGTGTGCCTCCAGGTACCGACCATAACGCTCCCTTAGTGCCAAGGACCCCGGTGGTCCCCCCTCTAAAAGATGCCAGGGCCGGACCATCGCGTGCGCAAAGTCCTCCACACGGATCGCCGCTCCCCGATATTGCGGATGCACCTCCAGCGCCCTGTGCTCCAGTGGAGACAGTGGCTGTAGCCTCGCCAGAGTCTGGCGTGGGTGCGAACATCGGGACCCGCCGTCCCAAGGTGGCTGCTAAGCGTAAGTCGATCCCGCGTGCACCTAGGGTTGGCGGGCAGAAGAAAAAGAAGTCGCTCTTCGCCGCCGACGTCGCGTTCGGTCAGGAACCCCACGCTCCTTATGGTGAGGGCCTGAGTGAATATGGGACTAACGAGGGATTAGTCATGCCGCCGGATGACACGGACTTGGAGGCCGCTCTCGAAGCTTCGGAGCGGTTAGCGAGGCACGACGTGTGGCTGGATAAGCTTGCGGCATCAGGTAATCACTAGTCACATTTTTTATTGCATCATATTTTCATTATTGCCTTTGACTAACATTCTTCCTTCTTTTCTTCCAACAGGCATCACCACTGAAGAAGCCATCGCCGCTTCCCTGAAGACTTTCCAAGAGGAGGAACGTTTTAGAGCGTCCATGGACTTTAGTAAGTTTCAATTCATCAAATTTTCATTTCCCTTGTGTTATGGTCGATCTAACCTCTTCCTTTTTATCGCAGGAATCTCAATGCCGTTCCCGCCAAGCGACGTGGACATTCTGCTAGCTGCCGAAGTCCCAGTCTCATCGGGGCTGCAGCAAGAGCCTCGACTCGACAAGTCGACGAGGGATGCCTTGAAGAATTTGGAGACATCCCTGTATACGGACGAGGACGCCTCAATGAAAGAGGCTCTGGTGAGGTCCGTTTCAACGGCCCGGGAGGAAAGGAAGCGGCTGAGGCGTAAGGCGAAGGCGCGCCAGGCTGCTTTGGCTACGAGAGCGGGCCCCAGCACCGTCCCTCGTGCTGATACTCCTTCCGAAGAGGCCCCTGTCGCCCTATCCACCGCTCGTAGACAAGTGGCACGCGCGGTTCCGAGCGCAAATGATAAATCCACTTCAGGTAGCATTTCTTTCAGAATCTTATTGTACGAATTAAAAAGCCATCGGTTCTTATATATTCTATCCTGCAGGGCCTAGTCCGACCGAGGGGGAGGCGGAGACCGTTGATCCCAAGGAAACAGAGGAGGCGGCATCTGCCGAACCCGAGCTGACAGTCGGCAACGTCGCTGGAGCTGCGGAGCCTGAGATAGAGGCTGAGGGATCTGCAGCCGAGAAGGTTATTGATGCTGGGCCTGAAGTGGCAGCAGATGAAATAATCATTACAACTGAGCCTAGGGTGGTGGCGGACGAGGCGCTTGAGGCCGGCGACCTCGTGGTGACGGTGGATGAGCCGATGGAGACCACGGAGCCCGAAGAAGTAGCGGGTGAGATGGGTACGACTCTTGGGGAAGAGTTAGCCGCTCTTTCCCAAGAGTCCGGCAATGCTCTGATCATTGCCCTCCCTATCTACGGTCTTCCGCCGACTCCTGGCCGCGTGAGTACGATGACGGCCCCCGTGGAGTGTAGGGATGAGGCCACGGGTGGCGGACTCGTGTCGCTGGAGGAGGGAGTTGCCTCCGTTTCAGCTGGCAGCTCATCAGGTAAATCCCAAGTTGCTGTCTTTCTTTACCTTACAATCCTTTCTGACAAATTCATCTTTTTGTAACGCAGGTGCAGCCAGCGTCGATGCCCCACTACTCGAGGGAGCGCCTCCAACGAATGCCTTGGCGGTGGTTACCTCTCAACCCTCTCTCATACCATCAAAGATGTTGGAAGGTATGGGTTTGCAATTTATTAATCTTATCTTTCAGACGTATAATTTATGTACTAAAGTCGTACTGCTATGTCTTTTCAGGAGTGCTCTTTGATCATCTGTATCAAGTGTTGCTCCCACACTTCTCCTTCCCATCTGAACTCACCTCTCCCTCTGGTGGCGCTGGTGAGTATAGTTCCCGACTGATGTCTTTGTCTTTCGATGATGAAATCATTTCTAACTTTTTCTCGTCCTGACTGCAGTGCTACAAATCGAAGGGGGAGAAGAAAGATCGGCCACATAACCGGCCCTTCCGGCCTTGCCACCTGTTTCGACTGGTATAGTAAACTATCTTATCAATGACTTTTTCCATATTTATCGAATCATCATCTAATCGCATTTTGTCTTTCCAGCTATCGTTTCGGTCTTGGCGCCCTTTGAGTCTCAGATTATAATACCGGCAGGCCTTTCCTAGAGACGTCCGTCCTCGAAAGGTGCGGCGAATAGTCTGCGTATGTTGAGCGACTACATAGAGGAACTCAATGTCGAGGCTCCTACGTCTGCTGCGGACTTCGCTACGACGGTTAACCCGATGCTGGTGATATTTGCCAATTTCCATGACGAGGGCATCGTCGCATCTTGGGTTAACCATTGTATGGAGATCGAGGCTCGCCTGCATCAACTGGAGTCGATGCGTCTCGCCCCCGAGACTTTAGCTGCGAGCAATGAAAGAGCAGCATGGATCAAGGAAAGCGCTTCTTACGTCCACTACTTGGAACAAGAAGCAGCTTTAAGGCTAAGGGAATGCCAAGAGACCTCGAGCGAGACGGCCCGTCTGCGTGCTGAGGTTGAGGCGAATGCTGCCCAAGTGAAGGCTATCTTTGAGGGTCTCGTGGAGCGCATCTCCCATGGGCTAAACTTGAAGCGAAAGCTTGATGTAGCCGAGCGAGATACCCCAGGCCGCGAAGCTGCTCATCAGGCCGTCAGGGAGCAGCTTGCATCTGTCTTGCAGCAACGGGCCCAAGTGGAGGCGGGGCTGGCGGTGGTGGCCGATCAGGAGAAAGTGGGGAAGGAAGTGAGCGAACAATTGCTAGAGCTATGCAAGACGCTTCCTTCCCAGTAATTCTCCTTGTATCTAGATACTTGTAAAAATTTTCTTTTTAAATAATATGTATCCATTCTTCAATATTTTGTACGCTTCATCTTGTATTTGATTGAAGTCAATAAATAAAGATACACATTTTTTTCTCTGCAATGTCTTGTATACTCTTTTGCTTTCTGTCTTCTCTTATTATCAGCATGCTGTTATAATTAGCAAATAATAGAGTAAGCATCTTGGTTTCTTCACGAGATAGCGATGGCTTAGGCCGCAGGTTCAGATCTGCCGCCTAAGACTTTTCAACTCTATGAGCCGTGAGGGTCTCATAGAGACTTTTCTCCTTAAGGATCGAGAGGATCTCGTAGGTGGGTTTTCTTCTTAGGAATCGTGAGGATTCCTAAGTGTGTTTTCTCTTATAAGTCGTAAGGATCCTATAAGAGAATTTTTCCCTCTTACGAGTTGAGAGGACCCGTAAGCGGTTGTTTCCCTCCTTGTCGAAACTCGACTTTGGAGAGTGAGACCCGTGAATAGTATGCAAGAGACCGTTTTAGAATGACTTGCAGGGTCCCATTGTTCAGGAAGCAAGTTTTTTAATCCCTGCTGCCTGATGCTTCATCTTGCAAGTTGAGACGAATCGGAAATTTCCTGCGGAGACACTGGTTTCTCTGCGAGCCGACGCGAATCAGGAGGCTCTCGTCAAGGACGCTGGTTTCCCTGAGTTGAGGTATTTGCCAGAGATTATTTGTTTCCCTGGTGTTGAAACGAATCGAGAATTTCCCACGGAGACACTGGTTGCTCTGCGAGTCGATGCGAATCAGGAGGCTCTTGTCAAGGATGTTTGTTTCCTTGAATTGAGGTATTTGTCAAGGATTATTTGTTTCCTTGGTGTTGAAACGAATCGAGAATTTACCACGGAGACACTGGTTGCTCTGCGAGTCGATACGAATCAGGAGGCTCTCGTCAAGGATGTTTGTTTCCCTGAGTTGAGGTATTTGCCAGAGATTATTTGTTTCCTTGGTGTTGAAACGAATCGAGAATTTCCCACGGAGACACTGGTTTCTCTGCAAGTCGATGCGAATCAGGAGGCTCTCATCAAGGATGTTTGTTTCCCTGAATTGAGGTATTTTCCAAGGATTATTTATTTCCTTGGTGTTGAAACGAATCGAGAATTTCCCACGGAGACACTGGTTTCTCTGTGAGTCGATGCGAATCAGGAGGCTCAAGTCAAGGATGTTTGTTTCCCTGAATTGAGGTATTTGCCAAGGATTATTTGTTTCCTTGTTGTTGAAACGAATCAAGAATTTCCCACGGAGACACTGGTTGCTCTGCGAGTCGATGCGAATCAGGAGGCTCTCGTCAAGGATGTTTGTTTCCCTGAGTTGAGGTATTTGCCAAGGATTATTTGTTTCCTTGGTGTTGAAATGAACCATCAAGGTTTGGTTTCGTTTTCTGGCGGAGCCTGTTGGGAAAGTATGGTTCTCTCTTCGTTTACGCCCTTGGATTGTATACAGGGATCGATGTGATCTCAACTGTAGGGCCAAAGTTTTATCATCATTTTTTTTTGTTTTATTTCCACGATGCTCTATCATTTCAGCTTTTATATCGCGAAGGTCGCGATTACCCAATCATTTCGGCTATTTTTCACGGTGCCCAATCATTTCGGCTGTTTATTTCATTTTTACTCGCTGCTTTTTATTGCGAGTTGCCCAATCATTTCGGCTATTTATTTTATTTTTACTCGCTGGTTTTTATTGCGAGTTGCCCCATCATTTCGGTTATTTTGCATGCATACATTTTTACTTGCTGCTTTTTATTGTAAGTTGCCCCATCATTTCGGCTATTTCATATGCATGTGTGGCCTACTGGCTTTTCGCCGTAAACCCGAAATTAGACACCGATTTCGGCATCAACACCGCTACAACTGGGATATTGCCAGGAGCGAATTATCATTTGCCTCTGTCGACGTCAAACAAGGGTGGCTTAGCGAACAGGGTTAAGGTCTTGTTGACTAAGGCTTTTGACTTCATGAGCCGTAAGGGTCGCACAAAGGTATTTCTCCCTACAAGTCGTGAGGATCTTGTAGGTGTATTTTCTCCTTAGGAATCGTGAGGATTCCTAAGTGTTTGTTCCTCTGTAAGTCGTAAGGATCCTACAGGAGGGTTTTCTCTTTGTAAATCAAGAGGATTTACAAGGGTTGTCCACCATGCGAACATATCCCATGTCTCGGATGGGACTTAGTTAGGGAAATGTTTATTCGTGCCCGTGAATTGTATACAAGGGTCAGTATTGAACCACTTGTAGGGCAATATCGGAAGTTGTGGGGGTTGCTTAAGCACAGGTTTAGGTCTCTGTAACTTAAGACTTTCAAATCTTATGAGCCGTGAGGGTCTCATAAGAGAGCTCTCCTTACGAGTCGTGAGGATCTCGCAAGTATACTTTCTCCTAAGGAATCGTGAGGATCCCTAAGTGTGTTTCTCCCTTGTGAGTCGTAAGGATCTCACGCGGGTGGTTTCTCCTTACAAGGTCGAGAGGACCCTATAAGTGTCTTTTAACGAGGTTGCGCCCTTTCGAGTTTTCACAAACACTCGCCGGTAGTCCTGCTGGTTTTACTCACGGAGCCCTTTCAGGTTTTCATCTGTGCCCATTTTGCTTATGGACATACCGTTTTTTTTGTTATTCTTTTTATTTTCTTCTCTCTTTTTTTTACGAGGTCGTGCCCTTTCGGGTTTTCACGAACACTCGCCGGTAGCCCTGCTGTTTTTACTCACGGAGCCCTTTCGGGTTTTCATCCGTGCCCTTTTTTTCTTATGGACATACCGTTTTTATTTATTATATTTTTCTTCTTTTTTTTTTATCTCGTCAGCTTACGGATACTGCGGTATTAGTTTAAAGACGTTTCGTTCCTTCATTAGTTTAAGGACGTTTCGGTCCGCCATTAGTTTAAGGACGTTTCGGTCTGTCCAGGAAACGGCTGGCTACTGCTTATAAAGTTTGAGCCTAGGAAGATAGCGAGCGGACATAGTCGTCGTCATCTACCATTGACCTAGGCCGTGGTTCATTAAGCGTAGTATTTCTTTAGGAATCTACCGTTTATTGGCCTGAAAGACCTTTCACCGTGCATATCCATGAGTAGATAGGCTCTACCCTGGTAGAATTTGTCTATGAGATATGGGCCTTCATAGTTTGGCTCGAATTTTCCCCGCTTGGAGCGATTAGGGATCATAGGCCTTTTGACCACTAGCACGAGTTCCTCTTGGCGGAATGTCCTTGGTTGGGTCAATTTTTCATATGAGCGCGTCATCTTTGCTTTATAAGCTTCCAGATTTTGTTGCGCTATGAGCCGGGTCTCATCAAGGGCATCAAGCTCCTGAAGCCGAAGGTGAGCGTTTTCTCCGTCCGTCAGCTCGTAGTGGACTGCCACTCGCAGAGAGGGTAGCTCTATCTCGAAGGGGTGTACTGGTTCCGTACCGAATACCAACGCGTACGGCGTTGTGTTCGTGGCTGTCTTGAACGTAGTTCGATATGCCCAGAGAGCTTCTTGCAGTCTCTCATGCCAGTCCTTCTTATTTCGGGACACCGTCTTTTTCATGATCTTCGTCAGGGTCTTGTTGAAGGCCTCGGCTAGACCATTAGCTCGCGGATTGTAAACCGAGGAATATCTCCAGTCTATGTTATGCTGTTGCGCGAAGCGACTAATCTTGTGGCTTCTGTAGGCTAGCCCGTTATCGGAGATGATCCGTCGCGGAGTTCCAAACCGATATATGATGTGCGTCTTGAAGAAATGGAGGATATTCTCAATCTTCACTTCCCTCAACGGTACTAATTCTGCCCATTTTGAGAAGTAGTCGGTCGTTACCAGGATGAAACGATGTCCCCTGGAAGATGCTGGTTCGATAGGGCCGACTATGTCAGTTCCCCACATTTCGAATGGCCAGCTAGCCATTGTTGGATGGAGTGGATTTGGATGTTGGTGGATGAAGTCCCCATGGATTTGGCATGAGTGGCATTGCTTCGCATATTCAAGGCAATCCTGAATCATCGTGGGCCAGTAGTATCCCATCCGTTTGATCTTCAACTTCATCTTCGGGCCCGCTTGGTGAGAACCACAGATTCTGTCATGAACTTCCTGAACGACTCTTTCTGCTTCGTCAGGTCCTAAGCATCTCAGCCACAGAGAATCGAATGACCTCTTGTATAGAGTATCATTGATGAAGGCGAAAGACAGAGCTCGTTTCATGAGCTGATGTCTTGTGGACGCTTCTTCAGGCATTCGGTGGGACTTAAAGTAGTCTATGAAGACTTGCCTCCAATTCTCAGCCTTTTCCCGATCTTTTATTTGTAAGGTCGTCTGTTCAGTCGCCCCTTCTCTTCGGATGATTCCGGAGATATTTCTGTTGGGGCAAGCACCCGACGACTTTGTACCACGATTCTAACGTCATCGAGGTTCTCGTCAGCCAGTTCTTTAGCAAGTTTGTCCAACGCGTCTGCTTTGCTGTTTTCCGCGCGCGGTATGCTTTTCAAAGTATAGGAGGGAATTTGGGTCAACAGTTGTTGCACCTTTTCACCGTACTTCACCAACTCCGGTTTGCACGTTTGGTAGTCGCCGTTTACTTGACTAACGACCAGTTGAGAATCTCCGTATATGAGGAGGTTTTCAATTCCCATGTCGATGGCGATCTCGAGGCCTGCTATCAAAGCTTCGTATTCGGCTTCATTGTTTGTCCTCGGCTCTGTTAGGGAAAAAGCAAAGCGCATTATCCCTCCTTGTGGAGTTACAAATATGAGCCCTACCCCCGATTTGATTATGGGGTACTCTGTTTGCGCTTCTTTACGGAAGATACTCCATCGAAATAAAGCTCCCATTGGGTATAACCACCGTCGATCGCGTCAAACGCATGTTCGTCTGGCAAATCGCAATTTAGAGGAGAATCGGCGGCGATCGGATGCTCAGCGAGGAAATCGGCGATGGCCTGGCCTTTTACTGCCTTGAGAGGCTGATATGTTATCGAGAATTCCATCAAGAGCAGAGCCCATTTAGCGAGTCGTCCCGTCAATATGGCCTTTGACATAATATTTAAGAGGGTCCACCTTTGAAATGAGACGGACCTCATGCGCCAACGCATAGTGCCTGAGCTTTGTTATCGCAAAGATCAATGCCAGGTAGTGTTTTTCAATGGGGGAGTAGTTGCTTTCTGCCCCCAGTATAACTCGACTTAAGTAATAAAGAGCTCTCTCCTTCCTTTGATCGTTCTCTTGTGCCCATAATGCGCCTAAGGAACTTTCGAGGGCGGTTGTGTAAAGAATGAGGGGCTTCCCTTTGACCGGAGCAGCCAACACTGGCGGGTTCTGCAGGTACTGTTTAATCTCGTCCAGCGCGCCCTGGCATTTTTGATCCCAAACGAATGGTGTTCCTTTCTTCATCAGGTGACTGTAAGGACGACACTTGCCCGAAAGGTTGGCTATAAATCGCCGTATATATGCGAGCTTCCCTTGGAGAGATCGCAGCTGCTTAAGAGTCCTTGGCGGAGGCATTTCCATGATCGCCTTGATCTTTGACGGATCTATCTCAATGCCCCGGTGTCGGACGATGAATCCTAGGAATTTGCCTGAGGAAACCCCGAATGCACACTTGAGAGGGTTCATCTTCAAGTTGTATTGTCGAAGGCGTTGAAATACGGTCTTTAGATGCTCAAGATGCTCCTCGTATGATTTGCTTTTAACCACGAGATCGTCGATATAGCATTCGACGATTTCGTGTATGAGGTCATCAAAGATCTTCGTCATGGCCCTGTGGTAGGTGGCACCGGCGTTCTTTAATCTGAAGGGCATTACTTTATAACAGAATATTCCCAAAAGAGTCCGAAAAGCGGTGTGCTTCTGGTCTTCGGGGTGCATTTTTATTTGATTATACCCTGATGAGCCGTCCATGAAGGAGAAAACCTCATGAGTGGACGTATTGTCTATCATCAGTTCGGTGACTGGCACTGGGAAATCGTCCTTCGGGCTGGCTTTATTGAGATCCCGGAAGTCTACGCATATGCGCACTGTCCTGTTTTTCTTCATCACCGGGACGATGTTGGCGATCCATTCCGGATATTGAACCTCCTGAATAAAGCCAGAGTCGATCAGCTTCTTGACCTCGGCGTTGATGCTCATCTCAAGCTCGAGCCGCATTCTTCTTGACGCCTGTTTGACTGGCTTGACGTCCGGGGATATCGCCAATTTATGCACAGCAACTTCTGGATCTAGTCCCGGCATTTCGGAATAGTTCCATGCGAAGCAATCTTTATGCTGTACAAGGACGTCTTTTAACGCAGCCACCCTTTTTTCAGATAGCAGCTCACTGACGAACGTCGGCCGTAGGTCACTTGCCGTCCCCAACTCAATTTTCTTGAGGTTATCTGCAGTGGTATGTATTCCATCCTCCAGTTCTTTCGGAGCTGGCGGAAATTCTGAGATCACCTCATCATTGCTGTTTTCGAAGCACTAGGGAAGGCTGTCCATGTTCTCGGGCACTTCTTTTAATATTGTTATCATGTGACAAGTGCGAATCCGCTTCCAATCCTAATGTGGAGTTGGTTCTGTTCTTGTGGCTTTGGGTTCGTGCTTCTGTGGCGGCGCTACCCTCCAGTTGTCAGACAGAGCGAATTTGCCAAGCTGATACTGATCTTCAACCCAATTCTTGAAGGTAAAGCAATCTTCAAGAGGATGCCCTATTACTCGATGGTAAGAGCAATAATTTGGGTCGGAGACTTCGCCTGCTTGTTCGGGGTTTTTGGACTCCGGCAGTGTAAGCATTTGATGTTTTAGAGCAAGATCAAGTATTTTTTTCGTTTTGTCCTGAGGAAACGAGTACGCTCGACCCATTTTCGTCATGAGGGATAGATCAATAACGCTCGACTCCCGTTTGCATGGCTTCTTAGCCCCGCTTTGTTGGCGTTGAGCGCTTTTTTGGATTTTAGACTTGTTTCTGCCTCTGCGTCGAGCCTTTTTTATAACAGGTTGACAGAGGGCGGCATTTTCGTCTTTCACGGCCTGTTGAAGGAGGCGTTGCGTTTTGGTTTTCTCGTAGATTGCCATTTCACGATTGTGATCATCTCGGACCTTTTGACCAGCTTCCCTTATAAGCCTGTCCATTTGTTCTTCAAACGACGGACTAGGCACTTTTGCATCAGGAACTTTTACTGGTTCAGAATTAGTGTCCTCTCGTTGAGCATCTGCTTCTTCATTGAAGTTGTGCACGACGTAACAGTCGCGGAGCAGCTCTCGTTTCTTGGAGCGAATGTATCCGAGCCCGATTGTCTCCATTCTCCCACTAGGCAGCTTGTGCTGAGTTCCGGGGATGTTCCAGACCCTGTCATAGAATTTTGCCTTTCTAACGGTCTGTTTGAAGGGTATCCCTTGGCGCTTCAACAGCCTTTTCAAGCCTTCTGTATAATATCTGGGGAGACGGATGGGCTGAAGCCTGTCAAGCGTAGGATCCGCACCGTGCCAGATTTCTTTCTCCACTTTGTTTTCTTCAGAGCGGTAGAAAAGAATTGCCTTCTCGCCTTCTCGCCTGGGAGGGATATAGAACATCTGCAGCTCCTCTACACTGTCGGTACCGAGCGCATCCAGTTCTTTATAATGTTTAAGCGGCACCATGGCGACTTGTAGACTTTGCTCTTCGTCAGCGGAAGCTCGTATTGAAGGTCGAGCAGAGAATACAGCATGGACCTCATCCTCGGAATCACTACCAAAGATCAATGTAGGAGCAGATGGTCCCGGCTTGTTGTATTGGGGTGGACCCGAATAAACTATCTCCTCTTCCTCCTTGGTGTCGCTACCGAAGACAGGGATGGTAGCGTTAGTTTTGTTCTCCGGTTTGTGACACCTTTCCGTGTCTTCGAAATTCGGCAAGAAGTATTTAGCATCTTCATATTTGCGAACTTCGTTTACAGAAAACGGATTTAGTTCTCCCGTCACGGTATACTCGAGACCATCCCTAAAATATTTCATACACTGATGCTGTGTAGAAGGGATGATGTTGTACTCGTGTAACCATGGTCGGCCGAGCAGAGCGTTGTAGCATGTCTTGGCATCTATGACGTGGAATTAATGTCCGTGATGAGCAGTCCGAAGCGTAGCATCAGTATCACAGATCCAAGAGTCTTTGATGATTGAGAGTCGAATCCGGAGATGGTGATCTTGTCTCGGGCGAGGTGTTGGACACTCATGCAGATTTCCTTCAACACCCGCACATTAAGGAGATTAACAGACGATCCGTTATCGATCAGGATTTTGCCTATCTTTATATCATGGCAGTATCCTGAGACATAGAGGGGGCGATTGTGTTCGCACGTCCCAAGGAGAAGGTCTTCATTGCCGAAAGTGACATCTGCCGTGTGCACTTCCTCCAATTCATCCTTCATCTTTTCTTCGGCCAGGAAAGCCTGGAACTGCTCTGGATCCTGTAGTGCCTTAATTAACGAATCTCTCGCCTCCTTTGATAGTAAAAGGGCGTCAAGAATGCTGAGCTGCGAGGGTAGCTTCCTCAGGTGCGCTAAGACGTTGTAATCCACTTTATTTTTCTTCGGCGGGTCTTTGGCAGTTAGCTCTTCCATGACTTGGTCATCCAAGGCGATCTCCTCAGGGACCTTCTCTTTCCCTTTATCTTTTTTATTTGAAGGCCCAAGATTCTTTTCGGGAAGCGTGCGATTACGTAGCCGGATATTTTTGCAGACCTTCGGCTCTTCTTCTTTTCATGAGGTGGACTCTTTAAAGAGTGGGCCAAGCTTCAGCTCCTCATCAGAATCGCTCCCGAATGTAAGCACTTGTGATTCCCCGGCGTTAACCATGCGACGATCACCGGTGGTTCTGTTAAGCCCTTCGGTCGTATTTTTCTGCTCCCGGCGAGTTTTGCGCTTCTCCCGCTTAAAACGTTGCCGGTGAGCGACATACCCTTGCCACCATCTATCGAAAGCTTTGCACTCTTCTGTGGGGTGTGAAATCTTCCGATGATATAAGCAATAAGAGGGATGCATTTCCGCTTCACCAGTAACACTTCCCCAAGAGGATGGTAGCTTCATACCCATTGACACGGCTTTAGCGAACCTTTTCCTCATCTTGAATTTGATTTTATCCACAGTGGGTGTATTTTGCTCCAGCGGGAGTATCTCAATTCTTTCGTCAAGGCGCTGGCGCTTGGCCCTTTCGAATATGACCGCCTTGCGCTCCCGATCAGCTTTGCTTTTTAAGAAAGCTTCATTGAGGAATGCGTCAATTACTTCATTCGATGGCTCTAGAATTTTCGGTTCGGGATCTGCCCCCAGCGTTTCAGTACAAGGAGTCTCCTCATTATTCGTGAGCGAATGAGAAATCATATGACAGCTCGCCCGTATTCCTCAGATTCATCCGACGAACTTTCTCCCTTACCTTCCTCTTGAAAGACGTGGTTAAGGAACTCTTGGAGTGTAATGGGAGTCCGTGCCTTCTGGTTGTATTCCTCCAGTGCGTCAATTTGTTTTTGCAAGTCCGTGCGCTTGTCGCCAGGCTTCACGGGCTTCTTTGACTTCTTTTTCTTCTTCTTTGAAGATTTCGACGGCTGGTTGTGAATGCTTGGGCCACCTCCATCGATCTTTTGAGTTGGACGAGGCTTCAACATCCCTTCAATGATCTGCGGCTCCAACGGTTTCTTCCACTTGATTGCTGGGCAAAATTGAAGATCATTTAGCATCCTCTTTGTCTTGGCTGATAATACAACCTTCTAAGGAGCTTCTTCAACGACAGAGCATGTTGCCCCCGGCGTATTTATTCCCTTAGAGGTGTAGGGCTGTGGTGGATTCACCTTCCATTTGTCAGATAATGCAAACTTGCCCTGTCGGTACTGGTCTTCAAGCCAATTTTTGAAGACGTAGCAATCCTCGATTGGATGACCCAGTACTCGATGATAAGGACAGTAGTTGGGCTCATTTACATCACTTGGTTGAGACGGACGTTTTGGATGCGGCAGATTTATGAGTCGGTTGCGCAACACCAGCTCGAATAACCTTCTCGTTTTATCTCGGGGAAACGAGTAAGGACGTCCCATCCTCTCCTCAAGGGCTACGTACGGGCGCATATTATTTTGACGAACGATCGGTTTCGAGTTGTTCGGTTGTTGTTGAGCATTAGCGACAACGATCGCTTTCCCCTTTCCTTTCTCATTTCGGGAGTCTGGCTTTGGAAGAGGAGCTTTATGGCCCATTTGATCCATTTGCGCCAGCTTGTCGATTAGTACCTGGAAGGTGGTCGGCTTGAAGAACATCATAAATTGCGAGATGGTTGCTTGCGGATCGAGGGTTCCCACAAACATTCCTACTGCGGGAGCTTCTTCTATACACTGCTCGCATCTTGACCATAGATTTCGCCACCGTATAGCATATTGGACCCATGTTTCGCCCGGCTTCACCCTGGCATTAATCAATGCCGTTATCGGGGTACGCTCGCTGGCACTCTCGAAACGTTGGGTAAACAGCAGTTCCATTTCAGCAAAGGTTTTGATAGAGTCATTCGGGAGCTCGGAATACCACTCGAACGCCGTATCTGACAAGCTACCAACGAACTGGCGGAGCAACAATTTATCATCACCGCCAGTGTTGTCGCAAAGCGCCCTGAACTGGGCGACATGCTGGTGGGGATTGCCAGTCCCCTTATACACATGGAATTTTGGTATCGTATAACCTGACGGGTACCTGATTTGGTCGTACCAGCCTGGATACGGTCGCCCCGTTTTTACGACCTGTCCTGCTGCTTCAGTCGCTAGATGAACCCGGATCTGTTGGGCTATGTACTCATCCAAGTCAGCTTTGGAGATTGCCTCCTCCTTGGCTGTTGACAGAGCCGGAGGAGGATTCGACGTTTCTCCCCTATCATCTTCAAGGATGATCGGGGTATCTTCAGCTGGTGGATCTTGTTGAATCATCATACCCACCATGTCCTGGAACAGGAGGGCCATTTTCTTTATGCTGGCTGCTTGTTCTGCAGCTTCTTTATCCTTCTTCTCCAATATGCGACGAAGGAATTCGGCGTCAGTTTCTTGTTCCTGACGTTCATCCGAGAACGTTTCAGGGGTTTATTTTGGCCCAGTGAGTGCGGCCATCACGGTCATCATCTCCTAGAGCTTTTACTGTTTCTCCTGAGCCTTGGTCACTGACCGTGTAAGCGGTCTATGACACGTGGATGCGCGACTATCCTCCTTTCCCGATGTCATATAAACTGTATGAACTATCATACCCCCAGACTTAGGGCGTTTAGGTTCACCACCTTTGTCATTTGCCGCGGGCGCGGGGGTTTTCTCCGGCCTTCTTCTTTTGTGGGTCGTTGAAGTGGAGGGGGCCGTTGCAGTGGGTACCCTGGTGATTGTCGTCCTTTGCTGTTTAAGAGGACGATCCTTTTCTTCTTGCACTTTCGCCTTTTTCTGTTGACGAGAGTGACCTGGGTCAATCACGGAGTCTTGAACCCTCCGCCAAACCTTGTATATTTTTGAGGACAGCCGTTGAGGGGGCTGTTCTTGCTTCGTTTCCGGAACTCTCTCCGCGGGCGGAGGAGATCTTTTCAATGTAGCGGTTGGAGAGTTCTTACGTACCCTCCTCAACAGTTCAAAGCTGTTCCCAGTTGGAACAGCAGTGTTGACTTCCACCACTGGAGCCGGTGGAGTTAGCCCCGAGGGGGAGTTGCCGACTGCCTTCCTCACTCGTCGCCAATGGCGATGTCGAGCATGATGAGCCGTTGGGACTGGCTCGGAGATAGAGACAGCTTCTTTTTGCCTCCTGTCTGAATGAGGCGCCGCTGGTGTTAACCTTTTAAAGACTGAGGTTGTCCTTTGAGGGATGATATTCAACCTGTCGAAGACAGATCCTTGAGCAGGGGCAGGAGCAGGAATAGTCAGTCTTGAAAAGACTGACTCTTTGATAGGGGAAGCCGCCTTGACGACTTCTGGAACAGCGGTTATTGCCTTCCTCGGGACAGCCACCTTAGAGTTCATGGGCTTCCTAGCGGGCCCCTCATAGTTCTGATCCAGCCTGGAGAAGACGGAGGCTGTTGGTTTGGTAGTGGACGACCCGTTGACAGGGGCCGTCGTAGCAGTGAGCCGGTCGAAGACCGACTTCTTGTTCGCTTCTGGTGCAGGCATTGGCATAGAGAGACTTGCAGGTGGGATCATAGTCCCGAAAAACAGGCCGGTGGTGGCCTGGGTCACCTGTTCTACCGGCAGAGTGAGGAAGGAGGCCGCTTGAGGCCCATATGCTATACCTCCAGGTGAGGTGGAGTGTCCGTTGCAGTGGCACTTCGAGCAGTTCGTGCAGTTAGAGGCCATTGATGCTTGAGTTCTGCGCCAGGCAAAAGACCAAATCTTAGTAACTTGAAATCCAGAGGCAACCGTTAACAAACCGCGATTCGTTCGTGAAGACGACACATAAAGTGTGGAGTGGAAAGAGGAAAAGGTCCCACCGGGCGTGCCAGAATCTGTTCCCCTCCGAATGGCGGCCGCGACGTGAGGACGTCTAGCCTGAGATTCGGGGCAGATGCTATATGGTTTTATCTGTCTACCTCTCCGAAGATGCCAAGTTGATTTATGGCACCGTGTATCGGAGGTTTAGACGGATGCGGCCGATGTAGCAGACTTCGTCAGATTCCCCCTCGCTTGAGGGGTTTTGATTGTGGGGACGCTCTTCCCTGCAGGCGCAAGCCCCTGTAGTTAATTACGCTACCGCATCGCGGTAACAACTTTCTCCTTCTCCAGAATTTCACTTCATGTCGTGGGTGTTTGTTTTGTTTGTGGTTGCCCGTGGATTGTATACGGAGACTGAGTAATGCCGTAGGATACGTTAGCCATATTTTAGGCTAAGATCAACTTAAACGGGATCGTTTAGATCCGACAAAAGAGCATTTGGAGGCTCTATTGTTCCAGTTTAGGGACGTAGTGGTCCATAGGTAGTTTAGGGACATTGCGGTCCATTGGTAGTTTAAGGACATTGTGGTCTATGTTCCAGTTTAGGGACGTGGTGGTCCATGTTCCAGTTTAGGGACGTGGTGGTCCATCGCCAGTTTAAAGACGTGGTGGTCCATCATTAGTTTAAGCACGTTTCGGTCCATCGCCAGTTTAGGGACGTGGTAGTCCATCATTAGTTTAAGGACGTTTCGGTCCATCATTAGTTTAAGGACATTTCGGCCCAACATTAGTTTAAGGACGTTTCGGTCCATTATTAGTTTAAGGACGTTTCGGTCCACGAGTTTAAGGACCCCGCAGTCCGTATCGATGTGTGGTCGTCGGGACCCGTCACCTCTCTGACGTCGTTGAAGGATTACAACGATAGGTGTCAGAGGAGTTCAGAGATGTACCCTCGAACCGGTTGTAAATTGATTTAAGAGAGAGCAGCTGTGCTCAGTCGATTTAATTTGAGAACTTACGGCCATGATTGGGCTAAGTCCAGTTGAAAAATATTCAACGTTTTTATTTATTTTTGGTCTATTAGACCTGTGCTAGGGCTTTGCCCACATTTAAATAATGCATTGCATTGCTTTTTATTTTTTTCTGGTCTCTGCCCAGAAAGGATGCAGGGCATCAATTTGTTTTGGGCTCTGCCCATTTATAAGTGATGCAGAGCATCACTCTTATTTGGGCTCTGCCCTTTTATTGCTTTGCAATTTATTTTGGCCTGCTAGGTCTTTTTGACTTGGGCCTGGCCCTTTAACAAAAGAAATGCATTGCATTTTTCAGGCGCTTTGCGCCAATCAAAGAGCGCAAGCACTTGTGGTGATGACACGTGTTATGCAAGCGCAGTGCGCTGCGCTGGTGCGCTGCTGACACGTGGCGCGCTCTGGTGAGTTGAACCAATTTCAGAGAGCAAAGCTCTATCTTAAAGCGCATAGCGCAAGTAGTTCAGATGCTGACACGTGGCGCTCTCTGGTGTTTTGCGCCAACCCAAAGGCGTAATAGTGCAGATTTACAAGTGCAAGGCACTATTAACTTGAGAATCTTTTAGATTCCAGAACAAAAGGTTCATAAAAGAAGTGCAAAGCACTTTTTGTTTTCTTGATCTGATTTAGATCAAAGAAAACAAGTTCCTCTTGTTTTTCTTATTTCAGAGAATCCGAGGTTCATAAAAAGTGCAAAGCACTATTTTTATTTTATTTTTTTTATTGAAGATCATTGATCTAGTTCTTAGATCAATGATCTATTAGAAGAAATTCTTCTATTTTAAAGGTTTTTACATTTTTTCTTCTTGAGATTTCTTCAGAGTTCTCTCTATTTGAAAATTTTGATTTCTCACAAAATGTTGATACCTTTGAATTGAGGTCTAGGGTCCTTTTTATAGTGCCCATAAATTAGTTAAATTTGTTAAAGAGATTTTTCTCTGAGTGATTTGGGGAATTTTCCCCACCGTTGGATCATTGATCCAAGGGCCTCTGTTTTACAGAAGAAAATCTTCTTGTTTTAACAAGAACAGAAAGATTTCTTTAAAATCTTAATTCTGTTTGGCGCAAATGCCCCAGCGCGTGACACGTGTCAAGCAGCGCACAGCGCAGCGCGACTGCGCTAGCGCGTCTGCGCTGACACGTGTCGCGCAGCGCAAAGCGCAGCGCGACTGCGCTAGCACATCGGCGCTGAGACGTGTCGCGCAGCGCAGTGCTTGCGCAACTGAAGCGTTGCTTCCTTTTGTTTTTTAATAGAGCTTTGCTCTGATTGGGCGCGCTTTCTTGGGCGCTGCGCTGACGTATCAGCGCCTGACACGTGGCGCGTTGCGTCCGGAATTTGAAGCGTTGCTTCAAAATTTGAATTTTGAATTTCCAACAGAGCTTTGCTCTGATTGGGGGAAACATAAGCATAATAGGTATACTGTCCTAATCCTAGGAGCACTCGCAACCCGAGAGAAGGTAAAGAGAAAAGACAACTGAAGAAACCTTATTCCAATTTCTCCTGAACCAGAATCCATCCCCGAACTGGAACAAGTCCCTTCGAGTTCGTATATAACCATACGATGGAGTATCCAATAAACTGTGGATCTGCGTAGTGATACGGGGTGTTTGGAGAAATACAAAGGTGAAGTAGGAGTGGCGATGAAATACTTGGTTTGGTCGTGAATGATAGCAGTCGCAATTTACTTTGCCCTCTTACTAATCCCTTTATTTGTCTTAACTTAATACCTTCTGTACACCTTTTAGGCTAAAAGGTTTTCTTCATTCCCTACCGTTCGGCACCTGCCTATGGTTTGGATAAAAACTATCCAATTAGTATAATAGGTGTACTGTCCTAATCCAAGGAGCACTCGCAACCTGAGAGAAGGTAAAAGGAAAAGACAACTGAATAGTCCTATTCATTTTCTCCAGAACCGGAAACCATCCTCGAATCTGGAACAAGTTCCTTCGAGTTTGTATATAACCATACAATGGTTTTATCCAATGGAAGTGGATGTTCGTAGTAATACGGCGTGTTCTGGAGAAAAGGGTAAAAGTAGGAGTGGCAATGAGGTATGCAACTCAGACAATCCAAAAACCAGTGTTTTATGAAGGTTCGGTTAACTTAGTCACTGAGTTATAGTCTAGGGTCGGGCCATGGTCGCTGCCAAAGAGAGAGAGAAAAGAAACACTCTGCGTGCACTCTAATCTAGATCAGAATGGTTATCAATTTATCTAATCAGGAAACATCCCACTGTATCGTCAAATTCTCCTCCAAACCTGAAAGAAGAATTAGTCGGGATCACCCGAGGAGTAAACCAACTCATCAGTAGGAATCAGGATCCAACTATCATCGCATGATAACGTGATGGAATCCACTCACGTTATCACACTCCAGAAGGTATGCGCATATCTGGCAAGTTTCAGTTTCTTTAGAAACTCCCGATGTGATTTTTACACCATGCTCTTATGACCTTGACGAAGGTTAACAAATCAAAAGTCACATGTCAAGTTCTACCCGTCATTGTCCAGGTTAATTTGAACCCACCCGTACAAGCCCTTGACGAAGGTCAACAAGGCTATACGACTGTCCCAAACCAACGCATCTATCTATGCAGCAGAAAAGTAACAAATAGCTACCATAGACTATGCCATGACGAAGGCAAACAAACATAGCATGAATACTAAGTGCTACCCGTCTGAAATGACAGAGGGCTACGAATGGTTTTTGGCGAAAAACCTTTAACGTAATGAACTTGATATCGTTGAAGGAACCGGATAGCTTTTTATAAAAATATAGTGGCGAAAACCTTTGCTAAAGAGGTCACTCCCGATGAAGTGATCTCGGCTCTTTCCCCGTAGAATGAGGTGCAGGATATTCTAACTGAATACCACGATGCAAAGAAAAAAAGCAATAGGCTATAGTGAAGTTATTACCCTGACGCAAACTTCTGTCCAAGGGGACACTCCCGGTGAAGAGATCTCGGCCCTTGCCTCGTCGACTGAGGTGCTGGATATTCATAACCGAATACCACTGTGCAAAACAAAAGAGAACGTCCTTGTAATAACAGCTTTTTGAAAAATGTTCCAACAACATCAGAATAGGTTTGTTTAGCTTGCATTGATCCGAATCAATGCAGTCCCATCAATTAATCACACCACAAAAGAACAAAAATATGATGTACGTATATGCCATCCGCATTCGCCACTGGGTCCTTTCATCACCCGTTAAGTTACTTAACTAACGACAGAGCGGGGACTGGACTAGCGCGGGTGTAAAACATATACAACATCTACTAGTATATATATCAATATATAATAATCGCTCAAGGCGTGATAAAATGCAACATCACAGAAGTGTAATAAGCATCACAGAACAATATAGATAATCTAGGATCCCTGGGTTTCATAGAGCCGCTACAGTAACCCGACGTTCCCCTGGTCGTGTGGATAGCCTGTGCAATGCAATCCTAGACCCTTACGGGTGCGGCAAGTTACCCGCCAAAACCTGAAGCGAGGCAGCCCCCTTCAACAAAGTGAATGGACCATCCAGCACTTCATGGAATCCGGTAACTTGAGCACCCCTCCTTGGGTCAACCTATACCCCCTACGAGTGCGGCGAATAGCCCGCCAATTCTAGAGTGAAGCCCCCTCCGTATCAAAGCCATGAGATGCGGGCTCATTGCCCTCTAGAACCCGGCTATCCGTGCACCCCACCGCGGGGTAATCCTAGTATAGAAAGTAAAATATATACAACGGGTATATCGACCTCAAACCGGTCGTGCCCCAAAAGAATAATATACAAACAGGCAGTGACGGCAGTCCACATGTCGGACGCTCGCCCCGCAATATCAAATATACAAATACAACCAAACTTTACTACCATTGCATCCAGGCTATCCACCACGACAAATCCGCAACATCACAGCACAACACAGAACATCAACGTGAATGCCACGTTCACAAATCCGTCTAAAAGGGCTATAGCAATTAGAAAAGATTTACCGATCAAATTGTTGGATATAGTGCCCTCAGAGTCAATTATTGGATCACAGGCACGTGATTGCAATGATTGAGGGAGGACCTATCCCGGGACGACAGTCTTACTCGAGATGATAGTATGCTATCTGGTTTATCTTTATCATCGTGTACTGTTTTAGGTGACCTGACAGGTCACTATTGCACGTTGATAGAGCCCCTAGGATTCTTGCTTGACCACCAGCAGTATGAGGGCGATCATATAAGTGGGAGCTGGGGTCTATAAGCACATCCTTAAAAGGTCCCTAGTCGTGGGAGTTTCGAGACAGGGCATCGATTCTCCAGAGTAGACTAGTGTATACAGTCGAGACCCCGATGAGGGGCGGTGGCCGGTCTCACAAGCCACTGGTGTCAGTTGGTTCACCTAAGATGTATACAGGTGCTCATTGGGTTATGAGTACACCGGACAGGACTCGCCGGGAACATGCTAGTTGGTCTTATACCTCATGTCAGATAGCAGTTCCCAGGTGACATGTGTACAGGTTAGTTCATCGACCTGGGGATCGTCATTTGTCTCGTGTGAGTTTCCACTGTGCTTTGATTACTACCCTACCACGGCTCAAAGGAGTCGTGCAAACAGGTTTTAGTTGGGTACAGTCCCGAGCCACATGGAGGCAGTGAGCGGATCTTCAGGGGTTCGTCTCTCCCGGTATTGGGGGTGAGGTCGCGCTGTGTCTAGGAGAGCCATTACACGAAGTCCTTGGCCAAGGCAGGAGATTTACTGGTAGGTATTCCAGTAGTATCTCAGGGTGTTCTGGGCTACACTCCGACATGACTTGTACCGCTTTTGGGGGTCTGACTTTTGCAAACCCCCTAGGCCCGACATGCGATGCTCATAGACGAACGGACCGGACTGTACGGATATTGTCACTGACAGGCTCAGTAGGGTGTCAGGATGAGTTCGCTCATCGACGTCCCTTTTGGTCAATAGCTGGTGGCCCGTTACGTATTGGCTTATACCTCTAACGTGCTAGTGGTTAAATCCACAGCCATAGTATTGACGAGTCTTTAGAGTCCACCACACTTTCAGTTACTCAGCTTTCAGGCGAAAAGCTGTAGAGGCCGTATGGAGATATGGCAGGGTCCGATCAGATACGTGCGGTATTGCACGGATCAGGATCGGACGGTTTGTACTAGAGGCCGTATAGATATATGGCAGGGTTCGATCAGATACGTGCGGTATTGCACGGATCAGGATCGGACGGATATTACTAGCCGGCTTTGGTTTAAGCCGGATCCTAGTATAGTACAGTGTAGATTTTGTCTCTTTGCATTTGTATCCGGACGGAATACAGATGCGGGTGTGTATGCACAGTATCGGGGTTTTCCTGTAATTAATTACGGGACCAGTTTTCTGGAGTTGCCAGTTTGCATTCCGTTCCAGCCGGTTTTCCTTTGTTCTTTCCCGGCCGGACTTTTCCGATGGAGGGGGTTATTTGCAAGTTTGCAAATAACATTTTGTGGAGGGTTTATTTGTGAGATGAGAGATTATGATAGCATCTTTAGATTCCCTTTCCATCCTTTCTTTTGATGCACCATTACTTGCATTAATTGAGATAACATAGGATATGGGTTTGATGTGAATTTGTTATGATGATGTTTGGATATGGTCACCCTTTCTCTTCTCCTACCATCACCTCCCTTCATGCTACAAATTCTTTCCTCCACCATTCTTACAAGAAGATGGCCGGCCACTTCTTTGAGTGAGAATGAGAGAGTTTCATTTTTGAGAGTGTGGCATTCTTGATCTCATTTTATGCTAGAAAAATGCAAGCACCAATTTTCTTATCTTGATTCCTCCATCATCTTCAAAGGCAACAAAACCCCAAATGAGACACAACCCTACACATTCTACAGCAATTCTTGGGCATGTCGACTTGCCAGCTTCATGCCCGAGTTGCCTCGGTATAGAGGCGGGAGCCCGTAAAAGAAACAGGCGACGTGGTGCCCTTCCGGCGAGGAGATGGAGACCGGACTTTCCGCGTGAGATCGGGACGACGACGAGAAGACCGGAGGACTCGGATCACTCGGTATATCTCTTCCCTATCTTGTTAGTTAGCTAGGACAAGTTTAATGGCCCGATCCGGGGTTTAGTGCGCGGTGGTGCCGGTTTGCTAAGTTCGCAAAATTAAAGTTTATCACCGCTTCCGCATTTGGCCGTCGGATTGACGGCCAGGGCGCCGCCGTGCACTTACAATGGTATCAGAGCCTCGCCATTAACTTCGTCTAGCTTTGTTTGATGTGTTTGCATTTCCGATCGACCAAAATTCCAAAAACCCGTGTTTTTCTTTACATCAGTTTTCTGTCGAAATTTTTTGAAGTCCAAAAATTTTTCAGGTTGTCTCAGAATGATGTGCAGGGAGTTCTAAGAACACTGGAAAAATTCGACAACACGATCCCTCCGTACGACCGCGGAACCGCGGCCATAACCACTCTTTAGGCCGCGGTTCCGCCGCAAGAATGAGGGATCATGTCATCATTTTTTTTCAGTGGGCTTGTGGACTAAAAATAGGGGTTTTGGAATATTAAAATTGGGCCCAGAATTTCTGTGAGTGCTACAGTATTGCTTGGGGGCCCACTTTTTAATTTTTGATCGATCGGATATTTTAAACACATTATTTCACAGTATTTACATTATATCTGCGACCGTGAATGCCACTCGATCGATAAATCCTGTCTAACTGCTATAGCCCGGTTAGACGGATTTGCGAACGTGACTTTCACGTTGATGTTCTGTGTTTTTGCTGTGATGTTGCGGATCGGTCGTGGGGGGATAGTCTGGATGCAATGCTAGTACTGTTTTGTTGTATTATGTACATTTGATATTGCGGGGCGAGCGTCCGACATGTGGACTGCTGTAACACCCGAGCCCAATAGTACTATTTCTGTTACTGGTTGAGTGTTAAACATTGCTCATTTCAATTATCTTGTTTGTTTGGTGCTTGTTGCTAAATTTTAACCGGCTAAGTCATTTTTGCCTATAACAAATTTTAACACCTAAAATGAAATTAAAAATATCCATATTGGCCTACTCGTCACCACTAGTCGCGTGGTAGTGTCCGCGCGTCGAGATTTCATCCCGTTCGGCGAAACGGGCAAGTTTGGACGGCTACGCGCGCGTGCAAGTGTCCGACTTGGGGGCATGCATTTTAATCATAAGACATCTCATTTTAAAATTTGGAACCCGCTTGAAATCCTATTATTTGAATTTGAAACATTTGGGCGCAACCCGGGCGCGATTTGGAAATGTTTCATTTAGCGCCGAAATACCCATTTTAATTTAATAATATAAAACTATAAAAATATATATTACTGTTTCCCATATAACGTTAAATCTCTTTTAAAATCTTTTAAAATTTCCTTTTAAAATTTCTGTTACCACACCCAGCCAATCACGAGGGGCTAAATCCCTCGTGGGCCCCACCAACCCTCTCCCTCTCTCTCCTAAAATCTCTCTCTCTCTCTATCCCTATATTTTTTTATCCAACTGTTCCTTCGTCTTCAAAAATCCCACGAGAAACCTCGCAGAACCCTAACGTCGCCTTGCCCTACCCTTCTCGTCGCCGTCGCCGCCACAGTCCCCGCGCCAACGACACCACCACCATCACCCTTACCTTCTCGACTTCGACCACTACCCTTTCCTTCCTCCTTTCCCACGTCCCGTGCAACCCAACCCCGTAGCCGCACGCACCGTCGCTGCTCGCCGTCGCCGCCGCAGCCCGTCGCCGACGACGCCAGAATCTTCCACCTTCGCCCCTCGTCCTGACCTCCTCATCTTCCTCCTCCTTCCCTCGCCAGGCTGCAACAGAATCGACGCCGAACCCTAGCACTCCTCCAGTCACCGGGAAAGCCACCGTCGACCCTCGCCGTCGTTGCCAGAGCCACCGCCGACCACCTCCTCTCCCCCCTGCAATCCAGACCAGGCCAGGACCTCCTCTACTCATCGCACCATCCTATTCCAGCGACCTCCAGCAACTTTCAGCCGGGACTGCCGCTGCCGCTGCCTCGCCGGCGCCCCGTCGCCGTCGAACCCGTCGCGGTTGCCCCTGGTTATCCCTGTAAGCCTCTCTTCACCATCCCCCTTCTTGTATCCCTTCTCTGGTCGATTCTTGCTTCACTTTGTAGTTTGCTAATTCGTCGCTGTTTTGACATTTCGCCGGATTCCGGCCGTGCCGACGACTTGACCCGACTCTCCAGCGAAGTACTCTGGTCCGTGTGGTTCCGCTGTTCGTTGTTTGGACTCGATCCGTGGCCCGTGCATCCGTCGCGTGTTTTCCGCCGACGTTGCGTTCGTGTTTTCCGGTTTGCGAAACCGTCGAGGCAAGTATTACTTGCTACATGCTACGTTATCCTAATTAAGTATGATTGACTCATAAAACTTGCATTGTTAACTAAATATAGTTACGTTTCTCGATTGGACGTAATATGATAAATATCATGATACGACAACCTAAATCGTATTTTGCCACCGTAACCTTAATAACAACTACCTGTTAATCATTTTGTTATTTAGAGGACGATAGTCGTACACTTATATCTTCATTACTTGCTGTTATTAATATTGCACTACCTTGTGATTATTGCACCCAAGGGTGCTTGAACCTGTTAATATAATACAACTGCACCATATTCATGCACCATTGTGATTAAATGAACTATTATTGCTGTTTACTTTATTTCCTGCTGCTGTTCCTTACTCAATTGTATACCTGTTGTGAGCACACCTTCGATTACATTACATATTGACCTGACCTGTTACCCGATCTCATGCCTAATGCCAACAAACCTGACTTGGGGTCCTCATGGACCATTCCTGTTGTCTATCCAGACAAACCTGACCTGTTACCTGATCCCGTGTTGGCATTAGTCCTTGATTACTGAATACCTGACCTGACATACATAACTTGGGGGTATGGGGAAATCAAAGGTGAAACCGACTTGTAACTCAACAGTTCGATACCTGTTCTGATCAGTCTTACGGGCTAGGCCAGCCCCGGAGTGATGATGCTGACATCACTCATCCATCCTGCTACTTGTTACTTCCTAGCGGCACGTCTCGGATTCAGCCCCGAGAATCTTGACCGTGGTCCCGGGCATGCACAGGATACTATTGAGTTACATCGACGAGTCATCAATTGATTTCAAAGACTTTAGAATAGAAACCTGATAGAACAGCTTAGTTACCCAGTACACCTTACCTTGCACTGTTGTTTCATATTATTGCTTTATTCATGTTTATTTTCTGCATTGCTTATTACCATGTTCATATTATATTATTGGTTGACATGACGCGCTGACGTCTGGGTTTTCCGTGGCCCAGATTCTTTACCACTGTCGCCGACCGAGCAGGAGTACTTCAGCCAGCAGGCTGATCTGTGAGTTCTATAGTGATTAGTTTATTTATTTCATTTCATTTCCAGATGTGAGCCCGCATTATGGGACGTACTATTCATTTATTGTATTGGATCATTTGCTTCCGCACTTATTGTTCATTGACTCTTGTTATTATGAATTTGGACATGTGTTAAATTAGTTTATTTATCTTGTTCTTGATATCTCTACAGCCGTAATGTGACTGTGGATGGATACTTCCTACCCACAGGTAGCATGGTTGGCTATGTCATGTGCCCAATCTTGCGTACTCTAGGAAGCGGGGCGTGACATGGTTCTTTTGGTATCAGAGACATAGGTTAGTTGGGTTGATTCTTTGTAGTTGGGTATTGTACCCGATACACGAATCAGAATACCCGTGCTTAGGAAACATGTCCTACCACCTTGACCGTTTTACCATTCTTGAATCACATTCTTCCTGATTATATCTTTTACGGCGTGCAAACTTACTTTGCATTGTCAACTCGAAAACCTAATTTCTTGTTATCTCTAGGACTTAGGCGACTTGGGTGGAGTTAAGTAATTGTGGCTATGATACCGCGGCATAGTTACAATGCGGTACTCTATTTAAGTATCTTGGAGTTCTAGCCTTGATTTATATATTGAATCTATCATCATGCTAATGTTGGGTGTTTTGATTTCAGGAACATGGCAGATAAGAATTTCAAGACGTATCAGAGGCGCGTGGATGAAGCCGCCATGTTGGGAGTGATACGCGGGATGTTGGAAAATCAGAAGAGGCAAACTGAGCTGATCCAGCAGCAAGCAGATTCATTTCAGGAAGGTTTGCAGGACATTCGGCAGTTTGTAAACACCGCTGTAGCGAAGCCAGTTGACCGAGTAGGGACCGTGGCAGATTTCAGACGTTTGGGTCCTACTACTTTCACTGGTCTGGAGGAGCCGTTGCCAGCCGAGCAGTGGCTAGTGGACACGGAGAATTTACTGATTGCGGCACAGATCCCAGAGGACAAGAGAGTTGATGTGGTGCGCATTCAGCTGGTGGATTACGCCCGAGAGTGGTGGCTTGTGGAGGAGACCCGCTTACCCAAGCCAATCAGTTGGGCGGATTTCTCTAAAAGTTTCCTGGAGAAGTTCTTCCCGCGGACTGCACGGGAGGAAATGGAAGAGAGATTTATTGGGCTGAGGCAAAATGGAGCATCTGTGGACGTACATGCAGCGGAGTGGACGAGACTCAGCCGCTTCGCTGGACCCTTAGTCGCCAAGGAGGCAGATAGGGCGCGAAGGTTCTTGCGCAGTTTGGATGTGGACATCCAGAGGCAGATTGTCTCCCTGGGTTTGACCACTTTCTCGCAGGTTCTTACGGCAGCCAGGGAGCAGCAGAATTTGTCGGGAATGAAAGGGAACCTACAGCAGACAGCAGTTGCGGCCAGGAAGCCCGCATTTGTACCTAACCGAGATCATGGGCGCAGAGGTATTCCAGTGGACCGTCGAGGTGTAGCACCCATGAAGAAGCCTGTGATCGTTGATCGAAGAAAGAGCGTGATCTGTGACTACTGCCGTTTACCTGGGCACGTGCAGAAGGATTGTCGAAGGAGACTGGGACTTTGTCTGGTTTGTGGAGCGGCCGATCACGCAATTGGTGCCTGTCCGTCGAAGCTTCGCACGAGAGATGATATACAGAAGCCTCCGCAGAGACCGTTCCAAGGGCAGAAACAGCTGACTCAAGGACCTAATCAGGCTCGAGCTTTCACGTTGACAGCTGAGGAAGCTAAGGCATCAGGAGAAGTGGTTTCAGGTACTTTACTCGTTCATGGTTTTCCCGCATTGGCATTATTTGATTCCGGAGCATCCCACTGTTTTATGTCATCCAAATTTATAACTACACACTCGATTACCTACACGATCCTGTCTAGTTTTTGGGACATACACACTGGGAATGGGAAAATCATAGCTAGTAAGGAGTGTAGAGAGTGTACGGTTGTTGTGTGCGGACGGGAGCTTTTTGCAGATTTCTTGGTAATAGATACAGGCAGCTATGAAGTTGTCTTGGGAATGGATTTTCTTGGCACTTTCCACGCCCACATTGACTGTGATTGCAATGATTGAGGGAGGACCAATCCCGGGACGACAGTCTTACTCGAGATGATAGTATGCTATCTAGTTTATCTTTATCATCTTGTACTGTTTTAGGTGACCTGACAGGTCACTATTGCACGTTGATAGAGCCCCTAGGATTCTTGCTTGACCACCAGCAGTATGAGGGCGATCATATAAGTGGGAGCTGGGGTCTATAAGCACATCCTTAAAAGGTCCCTAGTCGTGGGAGTTTCGAGACAGGGCATCGATTCTCCAGAGTAGACTAGTGTATACAGTCGAGACCCCGACGAGGGGCGGTGGCCGGTCTCACAAGCCACTGGTGTCAGTTGGTTCACCTAAGATGTATACAGGTGCTCATTGGGTTATGAGTACACCGGACAGGACTCGCCGGGAACATGCTAGTTGGTCTTATACCTCATGTCAGATAGCAGTTCCCAGGTGACATGTGTACATGTTAGTTCATCGACCTGGGGATCGTCATTTGTCTCGTGTGAGTTCCCACTGTGCTTTGATTACTATCCTACCACGGCTCAAAGGAGTCATGCAAACAGGTTTTAGTTGGGTACAGTCCCGAGCCACATGGAGGCAGTGAGCGGATCTTCGGGGGTTCGTCTCTCCCGGTATTGGGGGTGAGGTCGCGCTGTGTCTAGGAGAGCCATTACACGAAGTCCTTGGCCAAGGCAGGAGATTTACTGGTAGATATTCCAGTAGTATCTCAGGGTATTCTGGGCTACACTCCGACACGACTTGTACCGCTTTTGGGGGTCTGACTTTTGCCAACCCCCTAGGCCCGACATGCGATGCTCATAGACGAACGGACCGGACTGTACGGATATTGTCACTGACAGGCTCAGTAGGGTGTCAGGATGAGTTCGCTCATCGACGTCCCTTTTGGTCAATAGCTGGTGGCCCGTTACGTATTGGCTTATACCTCTAACGTTCTAGTGGTTAAATCCACAGCCATAGTATTGACGAGTCTTTAGAGTCCACCACACTTTCAGTTACTCAGCTTTCGGGCGAAAAGCTGTAGAGGCCGTATGGAGATATGGCAGGGTCCGATCAGATACGTGCGGTATTGCACGGATCAGGATCGGACGGTTTGTACTAGAGGCCGTATAGATATATGGAAGGGTTCGATCAGATACGTGCGGTATTGCACGGATCAGGATCGGACGGATATTACTAGCAGGCTTTGGTTTAAGCCGGATCCTAGTATAGTACAGTGTAGATTTTGTCTCTTTGCATTTGTATCCGGACGGAATACAGATGCGGGTGTGTATGCACAGTATCGGGGTTTTCCTGTAATTAATTACGGGACCAGTTTTCTGGAGTTGCCAGTTTGCATTCCGTTCCAGCCGGTTTTCCTTTGTTCTTTCCCGGCCGGACTTTTCCGATGGAGGGGGTTATTTGCAAGTTTGCAAATAACATTTTGTGGAGGGTTTATTTGTGAGATGAGAGATTATGATAGCATCTTTAGATTCCTTTTCCATCCTTTCTTTTGATGCACCATTACTTGCATTAATTGAGATAAGATAGGATATGGGTTTGATGTGAATTTGTTATGATGATGTTTGGATATGGTCACCCTTTCTCTTCTCCTACCATCACCTCCCTTCATGCTACAAATTCTTTCCTCCACCATTCTTACAAGAAGATGGCCGGCCACTTCTTTGAGTGAGAATGAGAGAGTTTCATTTTTGAGAGTGTGTCATTCTTGATCTCATTTTATGCTAGAAAAATGCAAGCACCATTTTTCTTATCTTGATTCCTCCATCATCTTCAAAGGCAACAAAACCCCAAATGAGACACAACCCTACACATTCTACAGCAATTCTTAGGCATGTCGACTTGCCAGCTTCATGCCCGAGTTGCCTCGGTATAGAGGCGGGAGCCCGTAAAAGAAACAGGCGACGTGGTGCCCTTCCGGCGAGGAGATGGAGACCGGACTTTCCGCGTGAGATCGGGACGACGACGAGAAGACCGGAGGACTCGGATCACTCGGTATATCTCTTCCCTATCTTGTTAGTTAGCTAGGACAAGTTTAATGGCCCGATCCGGGGTTTAGTGCGTGGTGGTGCCGGTTTGCTAAGTTCGCAAAATTAAAGTTTATCACCGCTTCCGCATTTGGCCGTCGGATTGACGGCCAGGGCGCCGCCGTGCACTTACACAAATGACATTCACGGTCGCAGATATAAAGTAAGCACTGTGAACCAACATATTTAAATTTTTCGATCGACAAAATTTCCCGAAGTGGGCCCCAAGCACAAATCCAGCACTCAAAATAATCTGGGCCAAAAATAAAAATTCCAGAAACCCCAATTCCAAGTTTAAAGACCACTGTAGAAGAAATGGTGCAAAGAAGCATCTTAACAGCGGCGGAACCACGACCAAAATGTGGGTATGGCCGCGGTTCTGCGGCGTTATTGTAGAATCAATTTGCCAAATTTGAACAGTGTTCTTAAAAAATCCTGCCTGATTTTCTGACGTACTGAAAATAATTTTTAGACAACAAAAAATTTTCGACAGAAACTTCAGAATTTTAAATGCTGTTTTGGAAAATTTCGTTCGATCGATATTTTAAACTCGTTAGAGCAGGTAGTAAAGGTTAATGGCATACCTCTGATACCATGTAAGTCTATGGTAGCGCCCCGGCTGTCTGTCCGAGGCCAAAATGCGGAAACAAAAACTTTTTCTAAACTTGAAACCGGCGCTATCACAGACTTTAATCCCGGATCGAACCATTAATCTATAACTAACAAACAAGAGAAGGGTTAGAAAAGCTATACCAGTTGATCCGTGTCCTTCGGTCTTTGGCCACCAACCCAAGCTCCTCGCGGCATCTCCGATCTCCGGTCTCCTCGTCGGAAAGGGCACCACATCTTCGAATCCTTTTATGGGCTCCCGCTTCATCCAAAGCAACTCGAACACAAAGTTTGCTAGCCTACGTGTCCAAGGTGAAGTAGAGAATGTGTGTGATCACTTTGTCTCAAGCATCCATTGATTCTCAACGCATGAGAGTGTATGGATGGAGGTTGAAGATGATGCCATTAGTGGAAATGGTGAGCTAGAGGAAGAAGAAGAAGCTTTTCTTTCTTGTGTTCTATATGATAAAATGAGAGAGTGAGATGGAAATAATACAAGAGCAAACCCTTACCATGGCTGCCCTTCTCTCTCTTCTTATCATATCAACACTCAAATCCATCAAATAATGTGACACATGCACGAAGAAAAAGACCATGAGTCACCACTTGTGCATGTGTAACAATTAATGCTCCTAATCATGATTTCTAGCTCATTATTTCCATTTGTAAACATTAAGCCACATGTTTACAACAACAAAAAGATACAGCAACATCTAAAGTAAACTCGTGACGGATCACAAAGATACCCCTCACTTGTATATACATACCTGCATCCGCATTCCGACTGAATGTGAATGCGATGAGACTAAAGTAATCCAACAAATCTAATACTAGGATCCGGCTTAAACCAAAGCCCACTAGTATGATCCGTCCGATCATGATCCATCCACTACTGCACGTATATGATCAAACCCTGCCATATATCATACAGCCTCTACAACGTTTCGCCCGAAACTTAAGAAACTGTCTGTGGGGGACTCTAAAGACTCGCCAATACTTTGGCTGTGGATTTAACCACTAGCACATCAGAGGTACTAGCCGTACGTAACGAGCTACCAGGTATTGACCAAAAGGGAGGTCGATGAGCGAACTCATCCTGACACCCTACTGAGCCTGTCAGTGACAATATCCGTACAGTCCGGTCCATTCGTCTATGAGCATCGCATGTCGGGCCCAGAGGGTTGGTAAAAGTCAGACCCCCAAAAGCGGTACAAGTTATGTCGGAGTGCAGCCCAGAACACCCTGAGATACTACTGGAATACCTACCAGTAAATCTCCTGCCTTGGCCAAGGACTTCGTGTAATGGCTCTCCTAGACACAGCGTGATCTCACCCCCAATACCGGGAGAGACTAAACCCCTGCCGATCCGCTCACTGCCTTCATGTGGCTCGGGACTGTACCCAACTAAAACCTGTTTGCATGACTCCTTTGAGCCGTGGTAGGGTAGTTATCAAAGTACAGTGGGAACTCACATGAGACAAATGACGATCTCAGTTCGATGAACTAACCTGTACACATGTCACCAGGGAACTGCTATCTGACGTCAGGTATAATACCAACTAGCATGTTCCCGGCAAGTCATGTCCGGTGTACTCATAACCCAATGAGCACCTGTATACATCTCAGGTGCACCAACTGACACCAATGGCTTATGAGACCGGCCACTGCCTCTCGTTGGGGTCTCGACTGTATACACTAGTCTACTAATGGAGTATCGATGCCCAGTCTCGAAACTCCCACGACTAGGGACCTTTTAAGGATGTGCTTATAGACCCCAGCTCCCACGTATATGATCGCCATCATACTGCTGGTAGTCAAGCAAGAATCCTAAGGGCTCTATCAATGTGTAATAGCGACCTGTAAGGTCACCTAAAACAGTACACGATGATAAAGATAAACCAGATAGTATACTATCATCTTGAGTAAGACTGTCCTACCGGTATAGGTCCTCCCTCAATCATTGCAATCACGTGCCTGTGATCCAATAATTGACTCTGAGGGCACTATATCCAACACCGCCTTGGGTCTATCCTAATGCGGAAAAGTAAATAATTTATATCAATGGTGACATCATCCTCAACCCGGAAGTGTCCCAATAAATGAATATTACATACAATTTTACATGAATGAAAATTGAAAAACTCTCATCTCACGCAAAAAACCTCGGCTATTCAATCACGACGATCTAATATAATATATCACAACAACACATAACATCGCATGACATCAATGTAAGTAAATATGCGTATCCCGAATTCCGTTGACGTATAGCAACGAGATCGGGGATACACCACATATTACACTTACGGTTGGAAAAAAAAAAAAAACTACAATAATTAGAATCCGCATATTCCTTAGACATCATAAACCTGCAATATCTCATATTCCGAATTTCATGCCCAACCCTATAAACCTTGCATTTTAGTCTCAAATTGAAAACACTTTTCAATTACTTAGTCGGGTAATTCAACAGATTCCCGACTACCTGATCGAATGCTCGTCGGGAACTTAAGTAGATGGCCGCACCCCTGATGCCATCGACGAAATGCACTTAGGCGGAACACCGCAACCGTGAGCACCCAAGTGGATTCTTTTGGCAACAGGGTTCTTCTATAGTCACTTGGTCGGGGCTATGGGGCATGGCTATCTAGTAATGTTACCCGGTGAGTATTCGCGTACTATACGCGATTGCGACGGAGTTTTGATCCAAATCGAAACTCCGTGGCAATCGATGAATCGAGACTAAACTGCTAGATTTACAATTAACAAACTAGTTTTCACAAAACTAATTAAATGTGGATTCCAAATATTGTATCACATATGATAACATAAACCCGAAATGATGTTAAAATTGCGAATACGAAACACTCCGAATTGCCATAATTGAAAGATAACATCACATGCAATCTTGGAAAAATCAAACATAACCTGAAACCCTAAAACCAAGAGATCAGAACACCACAAAAATTCCAAGGTCTTATGCTACAGTAAAAAAGGTGAGGCCGGTTTTTTTGATGAAGCGGCCGGCCCAATTTTTGTTGTTTTGCCTCAAATTTTTCTGGTGTTCTTGATACTTCATAACTAGCTTTCTGCACTTGTTTAAAAAAATTTCTGAAGACTTTAAAAAATCGACAGAAACTAGGGTTTCAGATTCCAGTTTTTGGAGTTATTTCGGTTTCGTAATTCTAACACATCGTATAATCTCTAACTTTGGCTCTAATACCATGAAAGTGTATCCTAGCACCACCAAAGGGTTTCAACCGGCATCAAGCATGCAATTTTAAAAAAAAATTGGTGCTAAGCTACACTAACTTATAATCTAACTAGATTATTAGGATTTAATGCATGATATAAAAAGAACTAAGCTAAGAGAAAGAGACTACAACCTTTATAGACCAAGTCCTCTTCTAAATCTCCGGGTAGTAGTCCCTACGAGTCCTCTAGGCTCCACTTGAAGAAAGAACGAGCTTGCTTCGCGATCTTCATGTCGAAGATGATCCACACAAATTTCCTCTAGGTCAAGCTATCTCTATACTAATCTAGTATTAGTGAAGTAAACAATCTAGCCTAAAGTGCTAATCTAGACTAGGATGATGAAGTAGGGTGTTTAGCTCACTAGAATAACTCTAAAGTCCTAGGGTTCACAACTCATGTGAGGGTTAGGACTTTAGGTGGAGGAAGAGGAAGATGGAGAGAGCTAGAGAGAATGAGCTAGCATGAACAAGTGAAGAATGGCTACCTTTTCTATGTTCACTTATTGATGCATACAATTTATTCCAATAATAAATTGCTCCCATACTTCAATAGTGAATACAAATGAATAATATAATAGAAAAAAGCCATGCCTCACCATTCCTCAAATATCTCCCAATTTTTCACTTCATTTCTATTTTCTCAAAATAGAAATTCCAACCATGTTTCATAATACACACACACACACACAAATACATACATACATATCACACACACACACACATACATACATATCTCTCTCACACACACACACACACATATATATTAAGATAAGAAAATAATTAGTGAGATATAATATTAATTAATATATAATTATATCAAATATAAATATATATATTATTAAATCAACACTTGATTCAATAATCCGGTTATATCACATATAACCGACCAATATCATTTATCGCCAGATTAGAATACGGTATCACATACTCGTATTTAATCAGGCCCCCGCACATATCAGCATATGTGCCCTACTTCGTTTCTCTTGAAATATAAAACCTCTGTGTGGGACTCTAAAGACTCATCAATACGCCAGCAGTAGGTAATGATCACATCAGTTACGCATAAGCCGTCAGCGGTACTAGCTGGACGTAACGGCTACTTAGGTATTGAGCGATTAGAAGATCAACAAGAAAGTTTGTCCAAACTCCTATGAAGCCTATAAGTGACACTTACCGTAGAGTCCGGTCTCTTCGTCTGATATGTCGCATATCGAGTTTAGGGGTGGAATCGTTAGACTCCAGTAACTTGATAAGTCATGCCGATGTGTGACTCATAACGGTTCGAGAAACTACTGATAACACTTACCAGTAAATCTCATCGGCCCTGGATAGAGACTTGCTATTATAGCCAATCAAGCATAGCGCAACATCAACTCCTTATACTGGGAAAAAAGAAACCCCTCCTATCACTCACTGCCTCCATGTGACTCGGGACCATACTCAAAATCCACCTGTTTGCATGACTCCTTTGAGCCGTGGTAGGGAAAAAATCAAAGCACAGTGGGAACCACACAAGACGCTATGATGATCTTGTTAGTGTATATGCCCTAGAGGCCATTACTGTATCATACTAGTTTGTATATTACTTAATGGATGCTTGGGATATTCACCTTGTATATACAATCTTGCTCAAAATAGTAGTATGCTACTTGGTTTGTTTCTACTTCAATGTGTACATGTGTTTATTTTTGTATATCGCCTATACACATTAGTAGAGCCCTTAGGATCTTTGCTTGATTACCAGCGATGTGATGGCCGTCACACTAGTGGGGCTGGGTAATCTATAAGCACATCCTTATGCAGGTCCCTGGTCGCAGGACTATCGAGACAGGGCATCGATACTCCGGAGTAGACCAGCGCATGCGCTTCTCATCCCAGTGTGGGAGACGGTCTGTCCCACAGCCGTCAGTACGTCGTACTTGAGATAGTATGCGGGTGCTCGTTAGGTTACGGGTACACTGGACAGGACTCGTCGGGAACTGACTAGTTGGTATTATACCTATCGTCAGTTATCAGTTCCCAGGTGACATGAGTACAGCTTAGTCCGCTGACTTGACACTGTCACTTCGCCTCGAGTGTGTTCCCACTGTACTTTGATCACTACCCTACCACGGCTCAAAGGAGTCGTGCAAACAGGTAGTGGTTGGGTGCAGTCCCGAAGCACTTGGAGGCAGTGACGGTTAGACAGGATTCGTCTCTCCCGGTATTGGGGGTTGACATCGCGCTGTGTCTAGGAGAGCCATTACACGAGTAGTCCCTGGCCAGGGCAAACGAGATATACTGGTAGGTTTCCAGTGTTATCTCAGGGTGTATTGGGCTTCACTCCGGCACGACTTGTACCGCTATTGGGGGACTGACGTTTACCGCCCCCTAGGCCCGCCATGCGATGTATCAGACGAACAGACCGGACTGTACGGAGAATGTCACACTCAGGCTCAGTAGGAGTTCAGATGGGTTTCGCCTCGTCGGTCTTCTTGTCGGCATTACCTGGGGACCGTTACGCACAGCTAGTGCCGCTTGCGGTCTGTGGTTAAACCCACTGCCAGCGTAGTGTCGAGTCTTTAGAGTCCCACACAGAAAGCTTTTCGCCTTTAGGCAAAAGAGTAGAGGTCGCATGGTATTGCGACAGGCCGCATGGTTTTGCAACAGGGTTCGGTCACATCCGTGCACTTGTGCACGTACAGTGTCCGGACAGTTTACACTAGCGGGCTTTGGTTTAAGCCAGATCCTAGTGTACCTTATGGGATTGGATTTATCCAGTTTGCATTCGTGTTCCTCGGAACGCGGATGCGGGTGTGTATGCACAGTTGACAGGGAGGCAGAGGCAGCGGATTCTCATTAGGGTTGTTGACAGTTGACCGTTGACTTTTTGAATTTATGCTCAACCCTAATGAGAATATGATATGTGATTAACTATTATATTAATTAAGTATTATGGTGATATGGTTGTTGACTTGTTGACTTTTGTTGACTTGTTGACTTTGGTGACTTGTTGACTTTTGTTGACTTGTTGACCGGTTGACTAGGCTTGACTAGTTGACCATCATGATAACCATGGTTATCATTTCATGCCAAAGACTTTTTCTTGCTTGCTTATTTGAGTAAAATGAGTGCATGACATGATAAGCTTATGGTTGCTTCAAACCATCACATAAGACTTTTTTGATATGATGAGTTATGATCACTTTGGATTATGAGAGGGTGAGAGACAAAATACTTGCTCATTCTTTCTTGCTCATTCTCTCTCTTGTTCTTGAGCTCTCCTCTTGCTCTCACCCTCAACCTCTTGCTCCCTCTCTTGATCTATGGTTCTCTTGTCTCATGAGTTGAGAATCAAGAACCATAGATAAAATCCCATTCTAAATCATCTCTACTCATTCTAGTTCACTAGGTTTAGCAAACCAAGTGAACTAGTTTCTTCAAAGAACGAAGAAGGAGCTAAAGGTTGGAGCTTTCAAGTGGATCTATCTTCGGCGTACGGAGACAACGAGAAGGAGCCATCGAACCACCATCGGAGCTCGAAGAGAAGGAGTTCAAGTTTAGGTATAACCATCTTCATCCAAGTAGCTAAATATCTTTAGCTTAGTATGCTAGTTTTAGTTTAGGTAAAGATCCCGACCTAGCTTAGTCCATGTTGCTTCTTGCGTTAAAATTTTGATTTTATACCGTTTCCGCCTCCCCGTAAGAACCGGGGGTCGCAACGTGGACTTACAGTGGTATCAGAGCTTAACTAAACTTAAACTAGCTTGGTAGTGAAGTGTAACGAAGTTCGGAACCGGAAAAATCCAAAAACCAAACTTTTACAAAAAACTGAGTTTCTGTTAAAATTTTTTTGGCTCAAAATGAAAAACTTTACACTTGTAAATTCGGCTCAGGGTTTTTTGTGAACACCCAAGAAAAACGATACAGTAATTCGTCCAAACCGCCGCCCTTCCGCCGCGTGAGCTAGGCATCCGCCGCGGAACCGCCGCGCTTTGTCGTCTTCTGTGCATCGTTTTTCGTGCAGTGTGTGTCTGTGTTGGTTTTGGGAATTTTGAAATATATTATATGTGCCCAGATTTTCCAGAAAAGAAATTTCCTTTTGGGGTCCTATAATTCCGTATTTTTTTTCCGAACTTCACTGCACTTTGACTATGATGGTTATATCTGTGATGTTTGCATGTATTGAACGTCGGCTAATCGCTATAAGTCGATTAGTCGGGGTTATACATGATCTGTAATGTGCTGGAATGTGTATATAAATATGTTGGATTGTCGCGGGTGAATAGCCGGGGGTTGTGAGACGAGAGTTTTCTTTTCTTGCAATTCATGTAAATTTGTAAATTGATGTAATAATTATTTGTATGGCCGCACAACCGGGTCGGGGTTGTAGCCGTCATTGTATAATTTCTTTTTACTGTTTTTGCTCCTAGGATAGACCCATGGAGGGGTGCACAAACTACCGGGTATGCCGAAGTGTCGAGTGGCCTACTCATGGTGATGAGGGAGGTTGCTACGCTTCGGGTACTTGGCGGGTAGTTTGCCGCACCCGTAGGGGTCTTGGGTGGGGTTTTGGCTATTCACCGCGACCGTGTAATCTGTTTTTGTTACAGGCTCGTACAAATTACAGATTCCTAGTATATCCAATGTATTTATCTGTGATCTGAAATGTTTATCATTGCAGTATACCTATATATGATATTATTTAGGCGTTGCTTATGTTTTACAGACGCGCTAGCCCAGCCCCCGCTCTGTCGTTAGTTAAGTAACCTTACGGGTAATGACGGGGCCCCGTGGCGAATGCGAATGGCATAAGCGTACGTCATATTTTGGTTGTTTTCTGCAATGGTAGGATTAAATGATGGGACGCATTAAAAGAACTAATGCAAGAATATCACGCATTAAAAGAACTAATGCAAGATAATAAACCAAGTTAAAGTCGTTGGAACACTTTCAAAAAAACCACTCGGTTCTTTTCAAAACAACTTTTAAATACGGAGCTTGAGCCACTCCTTTTAAAAGCTATCTCGTTCCATCGACCAAATCAAGTTCACTACGTTCACGGTTTTGCCAAAACCATCCGTAGCCCTCCGTCGTTTCACATGAATAGTCAATAGTATTCAAGCTGTGTTTGTTGGCCAAAGTCAAGGCACAGTGATTGGTAGCTATTGGGTATTCATGTGCAGCATAGATAGATGCGTTGGTTTGGAACAGTCGTACTGCCTTGTTGGCCAAAGTCAAGGGTAGGTGCGGGTGGATTCAAATTAACCTGGAGAACGACGGGCAGAACTTGACATGTGACTTATGATTTGTTGGCCAAAGTCAAGGTCATAAGAGCATGGGGCAAAAATCCACATCGGGAGTTTCAAAAGTACTGAAACTTGCTAGATTTGCATACCATTTGGAGTGTGATGATTCTGGTAGGATTCCTTCAGTTTCGTCACGCGATGATATTTGGATCCCGATCCTACTGTGAGTATATGCTACTCCTCGGGAAATTTCTCACTTAACGATCAATGCTATAAACCTAGTAGGTGCCTAGAAAGGTGTTAGCGGGGCTACGCCCCCAGGGAAAAGAGGTTCTCTAATTAAGGAACTTCGCGAAAGCGTTGGAAAACCTCCCTCGAAGTACCGACACCGGCCTGGCTGAACGGTTAAGCAAGTATTGTACGGTGGGATTGATCCTGACTAATTCTTCCTTTATGGTTTGAGGAGGGATTCGAGAAACAGTGGGAGCCATCCTGTTTAGACAAACTAAAAACCACTCTAAACTTGCAAGAGCATCATGCTGAGTGTTTCTTCTTCTCTCTCCTAATTGCAGCGACCAATCAACATGACTGGACTTAAGTTACTCCTAGATAAAAACAAACTGACAGGGCCAAACTACAAAGATTGGCTCAGGAATGTCAAGATAGCAATCACTTATGACAAGCTGGGGTATCTTCTTACCACCAAAGCTCCCCCTGTCCCTGGTCCAACTTCCAGCGTCGCGGATAAGGAAATCCGCAAGACTTGGGAGATTGATAGCACGAAGGCCAAGTGCCTCCTGCTTGCCTCGATGGACAACGAACATCAGAGGAGGCATGAGAATATGGACATGGAGTCCATATTGCTCCATACAAAAGAACTGTATGGAGAGCAATCACGTATCGCAAGATACGAAGCGTCGAAAAAGTTATTTTCGACAACAATGGCCGTCGGATCATCAGTAGCCGAGCACGTGCTAAAGATGATCGGCTTCATTGAGGAGCTCGCTGACCTAGGGATCACATTGGAGAGTGAGCTATATACGGATATAGTTCTCCAGTCCCTTCCTTCCACTTACGCCCAGTTTATACTGAACTTCAACTTACAAGAAAAAGAGGTTGAACTTTCAGAGCTCCTCAACATGCTGAGGAGCGCAGAGGGCACCCTACAGAAAGGTAGGGATACATCCACTTTGTTTGTAGGAGGATCATCTTCTTCTAGGTCCAAGGCGAAAGCCAAGGGAAAGAAGAAGAAGGCCCCCGCCAAACCAAGGGGCGGTGTTAGTAAAGTGGATACGAAGGGAAAAGGTAAAGCAACAAAGATAGCGGGGAAGCTTGTGGATAAGGAAGAATGCTTCTATTGTCATAAGAAAGGACACTGGAAGAATGATTGCAGGGCCTGGAAGGCCAGAACACAGGAATTGAAGCAGGTTGCAGCTTCAGCTTCAGGTGTGTATGTTATTGAAAATTGTCTTTCAATAAACTCTACTTCCTGGGTATTGGATACCGGATCAGGATCTCATATCTGTAATTCTTTGCAGGCATTGAGAAACCGTAGGGTTTTGAAGGCAGGTGACATGACCCTCAAAGTTGCAAACGGAGCTAGCATGGATGCTAAAGCCGTGGGGGACTATCACCTGGGAATGTCAGATGGACATGTTTTGGTTTTGCGTAATTGCTTTTTTGTACCCAACGCAACTTGTAATATCATTTCTGTATCTTTAGTTTCTAAAGAAGGTTATGAATTTGCGTTTGTAAGTAATGTTGTAAACATTCACCTTAATCAAGTATTGATTGGGTCAGGTACTCTGAGTAATGGTATATACGTGTTAAACCAACCACAGATTTTTAATGTCCAGAATACACACAAAAGAAAGTCTCCAGAAATAAATCAGACTTTCTTATGGCATTGTAGATTGGGTCACATCAATGAGAGAAGGTTGACGAAGTTACATACAGAAGGGTATTTGAATGCGTTCAAATATCAGTCGTATGCCACTTGTCAATCCTGTCTCAAGGGAAAGATGACAAAGACTCCGTTTACTGGACATGGAGTAAGAGCGAGCGAGCTCTTGGGACTCGTACACAGTGACGTGTGCGGTCCAATGTCTACACATGCCCGAAGCGGACATTCTTACTTCATTACTTTTACGGATGACTTCTCAAGGTACGGTTATGTCTTCTTAATGAAACATAAGTCCGAGGCCTTTGGAAAATTCCAGGAGTATAAGAATGAAGTAGAGAAACAGACCGGCAAAAGTATTAAGATTCTAAGATCGGATCGAGGTGGAGAATACTTAAGTGCCGAATTCCTGAATTACTTAAAAGAGAATGGTATTCTCTCTCAGCTTACTCCTCCATACACTCCGCAACATAACGGTGTATCGGAGAGACGGAACCGCACCCTATTGGATATGGTGCGGTCCATGATGGGTAATGCTGAGTTACCGCGATCATTCTGGGGGTATGCGCTAGAATCAGCAGCGTACCTTTTGAACCGAGTTCCGACTAAGACTGTGCCTTCCACACCATATGAAATGTGGTGTGGGAAGAGACCCTATCTTAAGCACATTAAGACATGGGGATGTCCGGCTTTTGTCAAAAAGCAGCATGCGGACAAGCTCGAGGCACGCTCAGTACAGTGCAAGTTTGTGGGGTATCCAAAGAACTCAAAAGGATATTTCTTCTACTGTGAAGAGGAACAAAAGTTCTTGTTTCTCGTCATGCCTACTTCCTGGAAACTGAGTTTTTGGAAAACCAGATAAGTGGGAGCACAGTAGAACTGGAAGAAATTCCAGAACCACGGACTGTTACTGAAAGTTTAGTGGAACCAGAAGGTTCGGAAGAACAGGACATTCCTACGCCGCTCCGCAGAAGTAGTAGGCAGTCTCATCCGCCCGAGAGATACTACGGTTTTCTCATAGACGGGGATAGAGAGGATTGCATCATAGATTATGATGACCCTACTAGCTTCCAGCAGGCCGTTCAGAGCGTTGACTCAGTGAAATGACTGGATGCAATGCGGACCGAAATGGAGTCCATATACACCAACAAGGTATGGACGTTGGACATTGCTCCAGACGGGGTAAAACCCGTAGGATGCAAGTGAATCTTCAAAAGGAAGATTGGTGTAGATGGACAGGTTGAGACCTATAAAGCTAGGCTGGTAGCAAAGGGTTTTCGTCAACGACCTGGCTTGGACTACGACGAAACCTTTTCTCCAGTAGCCATGCTGAAATCCATTCGGATCCTTCTTGCCATTGCTGCCTTCCACGATTATGAGATCTGGCAAATGGACGTAAAGACAGCTTTTCTAAATGGAAATTTAGAGGAGTGTGTCTATATGGACCAGCCAGAGGGTTTCATTCAGAGTGGGAGCAGCGGAAAGGTGTGCAAGTTGCTTAAGTCCATCTATGGACTAAAGCAGGCATCGCGGAGTTGGAACATCTGCTTTGATGAGACGGTCAAAGAATTTGGCTTTATCAAAAATCCAGATGAACCATGCATCTATAGTAGATTTGTAGCGAGAACTGTAGTATTCCTCGTTTTATACGTGGATGACATTCTCTTAATAGGAAATGACATTCCTATGCTACAATCTGTCAAGGGGTTCTTGTCACACAGGTTCTCCATGAAAGACCTGGGTGATGCCTCATACATTCTGGGTATCCGGATCTACCGTGACAGATCCAAGAGGATATTAGGACTTTCGCAGTCCAGGTACATCGACACCATACTGAAGAGGTTCAGTATGGAAGATTCCAAGCGCGGTAACCTACCGGCTTGTCACGGGATCACCCTCTCTAAAGAGATGTCTCCCAAGACTGATTTAGAGAGGGATCGCATGTCTATTATACCCTACGCTTCTGCGGTAGGCTCTATAATGTATGCGATGTTGTGTACCAGACCGGATGTAGCTTATGCACTGAGTGTGGTAAGCCGGTATCAGTCTAACCCTGGGGAGAAACACTGGATAGCGGTAAAGAACATTCTCAAGTACCTGAGAAGGACTAAGGAGATGTTCTTGGTGTATGGCGGAAAAGACCTCGAGATCGAGGCCTTTGCTGACTCCAGCTTCCAGAGTGACAAGGATGATTCCAAGTCCATGTCGGGTTTTGTCTTTACCCTCAATGGAGGGGCGGTGTGTTGGAAGAGTTCCAAACAGGAAACCGTTGCAGACTCGACGATGGAAGCGGAATACATCGCTGCATCTGATGCCGCAAAAGAAGCTGTCTGGATGAGGAAGTTCTTGAAAGAACTTCAGGTGGTTCCGTCCATTGTTGATCCAATACCTCTGTATTGCGACAACAACGGGGCTATAGCTTTAGCGAAGGAACCCAGGTCCCATCAGAGATCCAGGCACATCTTGAGGCGGTATCACCTGATCAGGGAGATCGTGGATCGCCAGGAGATCGAGGTTCGGAGAGTCGCTTCAGAAGACAACACTGCAGATCCATTCACCAAGGCCTTGCCCCAGACTCAGTTCGAGCGGCTGATCGAGATGATAGGTCTTCGATACGCCAGTACATGGCCTTAGTGCAAGTGGGAGATTGTTAGTGTATATGCCCTAGAGGCCATTACTGTATCATACTAGTTTGTATATTACTTAATGGATGCTTGGGATATTCACCTTGTATATACAATCTTGCTCAAAATAGTAGTATGCTACTTGGTTTGTTTCTACTTCAATGTGTATATGTGTTTATTTTTGTATATCGCCTATACACATTAGTAGAGCCCTTAGGATCTTTGCTTGATTACCAGCGATGTGATGGCCGTCACACTAGTAGGGCTGGGTAATCTATAAGCACATCCTTATGCAGGTCCCTGGTCGCAGGACTATCGAGACAGGGCATCGATACTCCGGAGTAGACCAGCGCATGCGCTTCTCATCCCAGTGTGGGAGACGGTCTGTCCCACAGCCGTCAGTACGTCGTACTTGAGATAGTATGCGGGTGCTCGTTAGGTTACGGGTACACTGGACAGGACTCGTCGGGAACTGACTAGTTGGTATTATACCTATCGTCAGTTATCAGTTCCCAGGTGACATGAGTACAGCTTAGTCCGCTGACTTGACACTGTCACTTCGCCTCGAGTGTGTTCCCACTGTACTTTGATCACTACCCTACCACGGCTCAAAGGAGTCGTGCAAACAGGTAGTGGTTGGGTGCAGTCCCGAAGCACTTGGAGGCAGTGACGGTTAGACAGGATTCGTCTCTCCCGGTATTGGGGGTTGACATCGCGCTGTGTCTAGGAGAGCCATTACACGAGTAGTCCCTGGCCAGGGCAAACGAGATATACTGGTAGGTTTCCAGTGTTATCTCAGGGTGTATTGGGCTTCACTCCGGCACGACTTGTACCGCTATTGGGGGACTGACGTTTACCGCCCCCTAGGCCCGCCATGCGATGTATCAGACGAACAGACCGGACTGTACGGAGAATGTCACACTCAGGCTCAGTAGGAGTTCAGATGGGTTTCGCCTCGTCGGTCTTCTTGTCGGCATTACCTGGGGACCGTTACGCACAGCTAGTGCCGCTTGCGGTCTGTGGTTAAACCCACTGCCAGCGTAGTGTCGAGTCTTTAGAGTCCCACACAGAAAGCTTTTCGCCTTTAGGCAAAAGAGTAGAGGTCGCATGGTATTGCGACAGGCCGCATGGTTTTGCGACAGGGTTCGGTCACATCCGTGCACTTGTGCACGTACAGTGTCCGGACAGTTTACACTAGCGGGCTTTGGTTTAAGCCAGATCCTAGTGTACCTTATGGGATTGGATTTATCCAGTTTGCATTCGTGTTCCTCGGAACGCGGATGCGGGTGTGTATGCACAGTTGACAGGGAGGCAGAGGCAGCGGATTCTCATTAGGGTTGTTGATAGTTGACCGTTGACTTTTTGACTTTATGCTCAACCCTAATGAGAATATGATATGTGATTAACTATTATATTAATTAAGTATTATGGTGATATGGTTGTTGACTTGTTGACTTTTGTTGACTTGTTGACTTTGGTGACTTGTTGACTTTTGTTGACTTGTTGACCGGTTGACTAGGCTTGACTAGTTGACCATCATGATAACCATGGTTATCATTTCATGCCAAAGACTTTTTCTTGCTTGCTTATTTGAGTAAAATGAGTGCATGACATGATAAGCTTATGGTTGCTTCAAACCATCACATAAGACTTTTTTGATATGATGAGTTATGATCACTTTGGATTATGAGAGGGTGAGAGACAAAATACTTGCTCATTCTTTCTTGCTCATTCTCTCTCTTGTTCTTGAGCTCTCCTCTTGCTCTCACCCTCAACCTCTTGCTCCCTCTCTTGATCTATGGTTCTCTTGTCTCATGAGTTGAGAATCAAGAACCATAGATAAAATCCCATTCTAAATCATCTCTACTCATTCTAGTTCACTAGGTTTAGCAAACCAAGTGAACTAGTTTCTTCAAAGAACGAAGAAGGAGCTAAAGGTTGGAGCTTTCAAGTGGATCTATCTTCGGCGTACGGAGACAACGAGAAGGAGCCATCGAACCACCATCGGAGCTCGAAGAGAAGGAGTTCAAGTTTAGGTATAACCATCTTCATCCGAGTAGCTAAATATCTTTAGCTTAGTATGCTAGTTTTAGTTTAGGTAAAGATCCCGACCTAGCTTAGTCCATGTTGCTTCTTGCGTTAAAATTTTGATTTTATACCGTTTCCGCCTCCCCGTAAGAACCGGGGGTCGCAACGTGGACTTACAGATCTCGGGTCTACAGACTAATCTGTACGAGTGTCACCAGAAAACTGCTATCTGACGATAGGTATGGTACCATCTAGGAGTTCTCGGCGAGTCCTGTTCGGTGTACCCATTCTCTAATGAGTACCTGTGTACAATCTTTGATGTCAAACACTAATGGTTATGGGATCAACCATCGCCTCCTACAGGGTCAAGAACGTACACACTAGTTTACTCTGGAATATCGATGTCATGTCTCGATATCCCCACGACCAGGAGCAGTTAAAGGATGTGCCTGTGGACTACACAAGTCCCAGTAGTATGATCTGCATCATAGTCCTGGTAGTCAAGCAAACATCCTAAGGGCTTTATCAACATGTATCAGAAAGACAGTATAATAATACAAGTGTACATGTTAAGATAAAGTGCAACCAGATAGCATACTATCATGTCGAGGAAGAAAGTCTTCTATATATATGTCCAAGCATCCACTATATCATACAATAATGGCCTCTACGGCTTACATATTCCTAACAGTGTGATGGTTTAGCTGGATTGTCGTATTGGATAACCCATCATGCGATTGCTTGTACAGTTTTGATTTATAATGTTGTAATCATTTGTTCGGGACGAGATCCAACTTGTGTCTACCGTTTCCGTTTTATGTATCTTATTTTATTGGGGCTCGACCAGGATGCGGTCGATGTCACCATTGTATATATATTTCTTTTCTGTACTAGGATTAACCCAGAAGAAGTGCTCGAGTAGCCGGGTTCTAAATTGCGGTTGGTGACCGTCTCATGATGTTTGAGACCGGACCGTCTCGCTCTAGAATTGGCGGGTTGCTTGCCGCACTTGTACGGGTTATAGGATCGACTCAAGGAACAGTGCCCAAGATACCGGATTCTAGGAAACCGCCGAGTAACCGACTCATGTTATTAAGGGCATCTTATCCCGTTTCTAGAATTGGCTGGTGGCTTGCCGCACTTGTAGGGGTCTAGGGTCGATGTTGTACGGGCTATCTACACGACTAGGGAACATCATGTTATATTTACGGCTCAAATGAACCACGGGGCTTCTAATTTATCCGCTATTCCATATTGTTTGCTTCATGATTGCGATGTTATTACTTATCTGTGATGATATATATTATATTTATTAGATACTTCTATATGTTTTGCATCAGCGCTAGCTCTGTCCCCGCCCTACCGTAAGTTAAGTAACCTTACGGTGAAGACCCGGGACCCCGTGGTGAATGCGGATGGCATATAAAACTATGCTATTTTGGTTGTTTCTTGTGTGGCTTAGAAACTTGAATGATGGGACTGCATTATATAATTAATGAAAAGAAAATAAACCTAAATGATGTTGTCAAAACCAAATTTAAAAACTTATAGTTATATTCTTTTGCTTTGCATAGAGGTATTCGGTTAGGAATATCCTGCACCTCATTCAATGAGGAAAGAGCCTTGATCCCTTTACAGGGAGTTCACTCTTAAGAAAAATTTTATGTTACTATAAACACTCAGTTTTCTTCAAAACCAATTATTTTAAAAGAGGAGCATAAACCACTCCTTTTCAAAGTCACTCGAGTTCCTTCAACGATATCAAGTTCATTACGTTAATGTTTTTTCACCAAAAACCAGCCGTAGCCCTCCGTCATTTCAAATTAGTATCGCTTAGTATTCATGCTACATGTTTTGACCCTTTTAATGCATAATGTTGTAGGGTTCCTAGGCACACTATAGAGGTCTCATAAGGTATCAACCATGCCAATTTTAAATTTTATGGGTGCCGAGAAACCCTAATACGGATCGTCGACTAGAAATTTAGGCGAAACAGTAAACTAGTTAACATCTTAACTAAAAGAAAAGAGCTACAACCTTTGTAGATCTGGTTATCCACTTCCTTAGCTCCATGTAGTCGTCCTCTCGCTGTCCGTCTCGAATCCCGGACTCAAGCATCGGCTTCATCGGAGAAATGGGCGGGCAAGGTCGTCGGCTTCGTGCTGAAGAAGATCTACGTCGAGGCATCACAAGTTCAAGCTCCAACTTCACCAAGTTGTGAAACTTGTGAATAAAACACCCAAAACAACTTGGCAAGAGGTAGAGGATGAAGAAATAGGAGGTGGGTTCACTTTAGAATTGGATTTCTCACTTTAGAACTCAAGTTGCCATTGATGGAGTCTTATTTTCTTTCTTGAAGAAGAAGGAGAGAATGAAGATAGAATATGATAAAAGTATTTTCATAAAAGAAAATAAATCAATACTTATCATATCCTAACTAAGGTTAAGTGTAGAGAATAGACCATGGTAAGTGGGAATGGTTAGGGTTAAGCAAGAAGACAAAATGGTCTCTTTAGTCAAAGCTTCATGAAGCTTCAACAAGCTTCATGATAAAGAAAACCATTTTGTTTTCTTTTATCTAACTAAATATAAATAAAGAATGGATAAATAAATGAGTGAATAAATCAAAACCCTAATCATTACACAACCATGGTTTAATCTTTACACAAAACATAAGTTAGCATGCAACAACAAACATGATACAATCAAGTGCACACAAAATATATCACATATACAATGTGAACTTCAAGTGAGAAAATCCATTTAAAGTGAACCAATACTAGTTAATGCAAAGTAATATATCAAATATAATTATACATTAAATCCTTAAATCAACATTTGATTCAATGATCCGGTCATGTTGCACATAACCGACTAGTATCGAATGTATCGATTTATCGAATCAATGATTCGATAACTAGGTCATATCGCATACAACCAATCGAAACATTCATCGCGAGAATGAAATGCGGTATCCCATACACGCATTATTCTCGGTCCCGCACATATCTCATATGCGCTCCTATTTCGTTTCGCTTGAGCCAGGAAACCTCTGTGTAGGACTCTAAAGACTCGTCAATACGCCGGTAGCAGATGATGATCATATCAAGCACCCACAAGCCGCAAGCGGTCTGCTAAATGTAACGGCCATCCGGGTATTGAGCGATCAGAAGATCGACGAGCTAGCCCGCTCACACTCCTGTGAATCCAACCAGTAACACTTACCGTACAGTCCGGTCTGTTCGTATGATATGTCGCATATCAAGTCTAGGGGTGGTAAACGTCAGACCCCAATAACCGATAAGTCGTGCTGATGTGAGGCTCATAACGGGTCGAGAAACTACTGGTAACACTTACCAGCAAATCTCTGATCAGCCCTGGCCAGGGACTTCCCTGTACGGCCAATCGAGCACTGCGCAACATCAACCCCCAATACCGGGAGAGACGAAACCCCTCCTATCGCTCATTGCCTCCATGTGACTCGGGACTGTACCCAAAGACCACCATTTTGCATGCCCTCATGGACGTGGTAAGGTGGAGATCAAAGTACAGTAGGAATCACACAAGACTCTATGACGATCTCGGGTCTACAGACTAACCTGCACAAGTGTCACCTGAGAACTGCCATCTGACGTGAGGTATAATACCATCTGGGAGTTCTCGGCGAGTCCGTCCAGTATACCCAGTCTCCACTGAGCACCCGTATACCATCTCTGATGTCAAACACCAATGGATATGGGATCATCCATCGCCCATCTCATGGGTCGAGAAGCGTATACGCTAGTCTACACTGGTATATCGATGCCCTGTCTCGATACACCCACGACTAGGGACCTTGAAGGATGTACTTATGGACTACCATGTCCCCACTAGTATGATCTGCATCATAGTCCAGGTAGTCAAGTACACATCCTAAGGGCTTTATCAACATGTAACTATAAGACAGTTTAAAGAGACAAGTGTACATGTTAAGATAAAGAGTAACCAGATAGCATACTATCATATCGAGCAAGAAAGTCATCTCTATATATGTCCAAGCATCCAATATAATATACATCATCTGTACAATACTGGCCTCTAGGGCATACATACAACTAACAATATCTCACTTGCACTAGGGCCAGCTGCTGTAGTATCGCATACCGAGCATCCCGAAGAGTCTCTCAAACTGTATCTGGGGAATGGCCTTCGTGAGTGGATCCGCCGTGTTGTTCTTCGTGTCAACTCTCCTGACCTCGATCTCCCGGCGATCAACTATCTCCCGGATCAGGTGATACCGCCTCAGAATATGCCTGGATTGCTGATGGGACCTAGGTTCCTTGGCTAAAGCCACCGCTCCATTGTTATCGCAATACAAAGGTATTGGATGCTCAATGGATGGAACCACTCCAAGTTCAGTAATGAACTTCTTGATCCAGACAGCCTCTTTGGCAGCATCGTTGGCAGCGATATATTCAGCCTCCATCGTCGAGTCTGCTACGGTTTCCTGCTTGGAACTCTTCCAGCTAACCGCCCCTCCGTAAAGGGTAAAAACAAATCCCGACTGCGACTTAGAGTCGTCCTTATCACTCTGGAAGCTCGAATCGGTAAAGGACTCCACTTGGAGTTCTCCGTTACCATACACCAAGAGCATCTCTTTAGTCCTTCGTAAGTACTTGAGAATGCTCTTCACAGCTGTCCAGTGACTCTCTCCAGGATCAGCTTGATACCTGCTCACTACACTTAGTGAGTATGCAACATCGGGTCTGGTACATAGCATCGCGTACATGATAGAGCCTACAGCCGAAGCATAGGGTATCCCTTGCATGCGAGCTCTCTCCAAATCAGTCTTGGGAGACATCTCTTTGGAGAGAGTGACTCCAGAGATCGTGGGTAGGTTCCCACGCTTGGATTCTTCCATACTAAACCTCTTTAGTATGGTGTCAATGTACCTGGATTGGGACAATCCCAATATCCGTTTGGATCTATCTCTATAGATCCAGATTCCCAATATGCAGGAGGCATCACCAAGATCTTTCATTGAGAATCTTTGTGATAAGAAGAGCTTGACCGATTGCAGCATAGGAATATCATTTCCTATCAAGAGTATGTCGTCCACGTACAATATGAGGAAGACTACCTTACTCTCTGCCACCTTCTTGTAGATACAAGGTTCATCTGGATTTTTGACGAAATCAAACTCTTTGATAACGACGTCAAAGCAGATGTTCCAACTCCGCGATGCTTGCTTTAATCCATAAATGGATTTAAGCAGCTTGCACACCTTCCCGCTGCTCCCACTATCTACGAAGCCCTCTGGCTGAGTCATGTACACGCACTCTTCTAAATCACCATTTAGAAAGGCGGTCTTAACATCCATTTACCAGATTTCGTAGTCATGATATGCAGGGATGGCAAGCATGATCCGGATGGATTTAAGCATAGCCACTGGAGAAAAGGTTTCGTCATAGTCCACACCTGGTCTTTGACGAAAACCCTTTGCAACAAGTCTAGCTTTGAAAGTCTCCACTTTCCCATCTACACCAAGTTTTTTCTTGAAGATCCACTTGCTCCCGATGGGTTTTACCCCTTCAGGAGCAACATCCAAAGTCCATACTTTGTTGGTGTACATGGATTCCATCTCGGACCGCATTGCATCCAGCCATTTCACTGAGTCCCTACTCGTGATGGCCTGCTTGAAGCTAGTTGGGTCATCATCCTCCATGATGCAATCCTCGCTCTCACCATCCATGAGAAAACCGTAGTATCTCTCAGGTTGGCGAGGAACCCTACTAGATCGGCGGAGAGGCTGGGGTTCATTGGGAGCTACTGAATCTTCTGGTTCCACTAAATCTTCAGTTACGGTTTGTGTATCTGGAACCTCTTCCAGCTCTACCACTTTGCCACTAATTTCTTTTTCAAGGAATTCCTTCTCTAAAAAGGTGGCATGTCGAGAAACAAACACTTTTTGTTCCTCTGCATGGTAGAAAAGATATCCATGTGAATGTTTGGGATATCCCACAAACTTGCATAGAACTGACCGTGCCTCGAGTTTGTCCGGATTTTGCCTTTTGACATAGGCCGGGCAACCCCATATCTTAACTCGTTTAAGACATGGTCTCTTCCCACTCCATATCTCATATGGTGTGGTAGGTACAGATTTAGATGGAACTTGATTCAATAGGTATGCTGCTGTCTCCAGCGCATACCCCCAGAAGGAAATAGGTAACTCAGCTGTGCTCATCATAGACCGCACCATATCTAATAGGGTTCGGTTCCTCCGTTCTGATACACCGTTGTGCTGTGGTGTATATGGAGGAGTCAGCTGAGAGAGAATCCCATTCTCTTTTAGGAAGTCCAGGAATTCATTGCTTAAGTATTCACCTCCTCGATCAGATCGTAGGATTTTAATACTTTTTCCGGTTTGGTTCTCAACTTCTTGCTTATATTCTCTAAATTTCTCAAAAGCTTCTGATTTGTGTTTCATCAGGAACACATACCCGAACCTAGAGAGATCGTCAGTGAATGTAATGAAGTATGAAGAACCATCCCTGGCATGTGTAGACACAGGACCGCATACATCACTATGTATCAGTCCTAAGAGTTCAGTAACTCTTTCTCTGTGTCCCGTAAACGGAGTTTTGGTCATCTTGCCTTTGAGACATGACTGGCAAGTGTCATAAGATGAAAATTCAAACGGATTTAAATATCCATCTTTATGCAACTTATCTAGTCGTGTCGCATTGATGTGACCCAGTCTACAATGCCACAAGAAGGATTCGTTCAGTTCAGAACTCTTCCTCTTGTGTGTGTTAGTTATGCTCAGAACTGTTGATTGATTTAGAACATAAATGCCATTGCACAACGTGCCTGATCCAACCAACTTTTGGTTACGGAAAATGTTCATAACATTGTCCTGTAATACAAAATTATATCCCTCTTTACTCAATAAAGAAACCGATATAATGTTGCATATCAGGTTCGGCATGTAATAGCATTCGTTCAGAACCAATGTATTACCAGTTGGTAACACAAGGTGATATTCCCCGACAGTCTTAGCTGCAACAATTGCACCATTTCCAACTCTAATGTCTTTATCACCTTCTCCAAGTTCTCTACCTTTTCTAAGCCCATGTAACTGATTACATATATGGGATCCTGACCCGGTATCTAATACCCAGGACGTAGGGCAAATGGAGAAACAGTTCTCTGTAACAAACACACCCGAAGAAAATGCATCAACATGTACTTTCTTCAATAGGGTGGCATGGGAATCCTGGTATTCCCCTATGTCCTGTTCATTCCTATAACTCTTATAAGAAAGAACGGAACCAACGTTCCCCAGCACAGTATAACATGCGGGTTCGGTCAATATATCCATATTATTATCTTTGTTAGGGCATGAAATGGTCGCTACCAGGAGAGAGAGAGAAGAAAACACTTTAGCGTAAGCTCGTGCAAGATCAGATTGGTTATTATCTTATCTAATCAGGATGGCTCCCACTGGTTTTTATCAAATCTTCCTTCAAACCCTAAAAGGAAAGACTAGTCGGGATTAATTACACACTACAAGTTCGCCAATCTTTCAGCCAGACCAGTATCGGTACTTTGAGGGAGGTCCCCCGTGCTTTCGCACGAACCTAATTAATGTAAACCTCGTTTTCCCAGAGGCGTAACCCCGTTGACACCTTTCTAGACACCTACTTGATCAGCTAATTGCAATATGTAAAACTCTCCCAGGAGTAACTCTTACTCGCAGTGGGTATCGGGATCCAACTATCTCATAGAAGGTATGCAATCTCATTGCAAATTTCAACACTTGAAATTCCCGATAATATTTTGCCCCTGGCGTCCTATGACCTTGACAAAGGCCAACAAATCATAGCATGCTAGTCAAGTTCAACCAGTCATTTCTTGATTGAATCAAACCCACCCGCACGGCCTTTGACAAAGGCCAACAAGGTCGTACGACTACCCTGAAACAATCTGCATCATATGCATAAGCAGATAATCACTATTCAGCTACCGCACACTACGCCTTGACAAAGGCCAACAAACGTAGCACGAATACTAAACAGTTCTTATCTGAAATGACGGAGGGCTACGACAGGTTTTTCTGAAAACCTATTGCGTAATGAACTTGATATCGTTGTAGAATCAAATGAAGTTTTGAAATGGAGTGATTTTGAGGCTTTTCTAGTTTTGCTAAAGGGGTCACTCCCGGTGAAGGGATCGTCGGCCCTTTCCTCGTCGAATGAGGTGCGGGATATATCATATATATCACTGTGCAAAGCAGAAACTATAGAAGCAATCAAAAGCAGACCGAGTATGTAGCATCTGCCAGTTATCGCTAAAGGAGTCACTCCCGGTGAAGGGATCTCGGTCCTTTCCTCATCGAATAAGGTGCAGGGTGTATCATATACACCGCTATGCAAAGCAAGAACTGTAGCTACCTGTTTTATTTAAAATTTGATTCTACAACATCTTTTGGTTTCTTTTATTTCATTAATCACATTAATGAAGTCCCATCATTTAAATACCTAAACATCACAGATAAATACGACGTACACTTATGCCATCCGCATTCGCCTCGATGTCCCCTCGTGCACCGTTAGGTTAGGTAACTAACGGCAGAGCGGGGCAGGGCTAGCGCAGGTATAAAACATAAGTAACGCCTAAATAATATATCTTATATACTATATAAAGCATCTATCACAGAACATCACATGATCACATCACAGATATCGCAGCAGAAGAAACATATGAAACATTGGATATACTAGGACGTCCGTGTTTTCAATACGAGCCAGTATAAAACACGGATTCCACGGTCGTGATGAATAGCCAATCCCACACCCCAAACCCCTAGGAGAGCAGCAAGCAACCCTACCAATTCTAGGGTTAGGAGACCCGGACTCGACTCCTCGAGATGGTCTCCCACTGGACCCTAGAACCCGGTTACTTATGCTCCCCTCCTTGGGTCTATCCTAATGCGGAAAAGAAAATAATATACAAAGGGTGACAGCTTCCGCAACCTGGAAGTGCCCCAATAAAAGAATATTACATACAAGTTTTTACATGAATGAAAATGAAAAACACTCATCTCACATAAAAACCCCCGGCTATTCGAACACGACAATCCAATATAACATATCCAGCAACACATAACATCACATGTCATCAACGTAAGTAAATATGCGCATCCCAATTGTCGTTGACATATAGCAACGAAACCGGCGATATCACATATTACACTTACGGTCACAGAAAAGAAAGTGTAAAACTACAACAGTTGGAATCCGCAACCTCTTTAGACATCACATGCCTAATCAAATGAAATACTTAGACATCACATGCCTAACAGTTATAAACCCCGCATTTTAGTCTCATTATCGAAAACTCTTTTCAATATCAAATGAGACTAAACCGCTAGATTTATAACATTCATTCAGTTATCTCATAACTGTTTGTGAATTCCAATTATTGTATCCCATTCCAGATAAATAGAAAATATTAAACTTTCCGATCGAACATTCGAACACCCAAGTTTTCCCGAAACCGATCAACACATGAAATAAGTTCAAAGACATTCACTTCATGCCTCAGTACCAACGGTCCAGCCGTAGAAGGGTCAAGCCAACGCCTCACATGTGGCACGCCGTACTGCCCCAAACCCTAAAGTTCAAAGGGCAGTTCAAGACGGTCACATAATCGAGTTAAGGTTTGTTGTCTTCTAGAGGGACCATCGCGTTACTTGCACTACTCAGAATTTCATTAAACTACGGAAGAGTCCAACAATTGGAAATTTCCGGGCAGGGGAAAGATTGGGTATTTACATCCGGTCGAACCTTTTAACATATTCTAAAATTATCCGGAAAAAACAAATAGACAAAGTTTGATAATCCGATCGAATCTGCGATTCCCAAAGCAACCCCAGAATACTCAACTCTTGAGTCAAATTAAAAATTCCCAGAAAACTCAGCATCCAGAAATAGGAATTACTATGCAAAAAGGGGAGGATGACGTCATCATCTGGCCGCGGAACCGCCGCAGAAGCAAGGCTTCTGCCGCGGTTCCGCCGCCGTTGGTACTGTTCATAAGTTAAATTTTGCACCGTAATTCTTATAATTCCCTGCTGAATTTTTTAAGCATTTTTAATATGGAAAAATACCAGATTTTAGAAAAAGTCCAGAGAGCATGAAAAATTTAGGGTTTCGGGTTCGATCGGGTTTCAAACATCGTCTAAGTATCGCCTAAGGCTCTAGCTAGGCTCTGATACCACTGTAGGGTTCCTAGGCACACTATAGAGGTCTCACAAGGCATCAACCATACCAATTTTAAATTTTATGGGTGCCGAGAAGCCCTAATACGGATCGTCGACTAGAAATTTAGGCGAAACAGTAAACTAGTTAACATCTTAACTAAAAGAAAAAAGCTACAACCTTTGTAGATCCGGTTATCCACTTCCTTAGCTCCATGTAGTCGTCCTCTCGCTGTCCATCTCGAATCCCGGACTCAAGCATCGGCTTCATCGGAGAAATGGGCGGGCAAGGTCGTCGGCTTCATGCCGAAGAAGATCTACGTCGAGGCATCATAAGTTCAAGCTCCAACTTCACCAAGTTGTGAAACTTGTGAAGAAAACACCCAAAACAACTTGGCAAGAGGTAGAGGATGAAGAAATAGGAGGTGGGTTCACTTTAGAATTGGATTTCTCACTTTAGAACTCAAGTTGCCATTGATGGAGTCTTATTTTCTTTCTTGAAGAAGAAGGAGAGAATGAAGATAGAATATGATAAAAGTATTTTCATAAAAGAAAATAAATCAATACTTATCATATCCTAACTAAGATTAAGCGTAGAGAATAGACCATGGTAAGTGGGAATGGTTAGGGTTAAGCAAGAAGACAAAATGGTCTCTTTAGTCAAAGCTTCATGAAGCTTCAACATGCTTCATGATAAAGAAAACCATTTTGTTTTCTTTTATCTAACTAAATATAAATAAAGAATGGATAAATAAATGAGTGAATAAATCAAAACCCTAATCATTACACAACCATGGTTTAATTTTTACACAAAACATAAGTTAGCATGCAACAACAAACATGATACAATCAAGTGCACACAAAATATATCACATATACAATGTGTGAACTTCAAGTGAGAAAATCCATTTAAAGTGAACCAATACTAGTTAATGCAAAGTAATATATCAAATATAATTATACATTAAATCATTAAATCAACATTTGATTCAATGATCCGGTCATGTCGTACATAACCGACTAGTATCGTATGTATCGATTTATCGAATCAATGATTCGATAACTAGGTCATATCGCATACAACCAATCGAAACATTCATCGCGAGAATGAAATGCGGTATCCCATACACGCATTATTCTCGGTCCCGCACATATCTCATATGCGCTCCTATTTCGTTTCGCTTGAGCCAGGAAACCTCTGTGTAGGACTCTAAAGACTCGTCAATACGCCGGTAGCAGATGATGATCATATCAAGCACCCACAAGCCGCAAGCGGTCTGCTAAACGTAACGGCCATCCGGGTATTGAGTGATCAGAAGATCGACGAGCTAGCCCGCTCACACTCCTGTGAATCCAACCAGTAACACTTACCGTACAGTCCGGTCTGTTCGTCTGATATGTCGCATATCAAGTCTAGGGGTGGTAAACGTCAGACCCCAATAACCGATAAGTCATGCCTATGTGAGGTTCATAACGGGTCGAGAAACTACTGGTAACACTTACCAGCAAATCTCTGATCAGCCCTGGCCAGGGACTTCCCTGTTACAGCCAATCGAGCACTGCGCAACATCAACCCCCAATACCGGGAGAGACGAAACCCCTCCTATCGCTCATTGCCTCCATGTGACTCGGGACTGTACCCAAAGACCACCGTTTTGCACGCCCTCATAGACGTGGTAAGGTGGAGATCAAAGCACAGTGGGAATCACACAAGACTCTATGACGATCTCGGGTCTACAGACTATCCTGCACAAGTGTCACCTGAGAACTGCCATCTGACGTGAGGTATAATACCATTTGGGAGTTCTCGGCGAGTCCGTCCAGTGTACCCAGTCTCCACTGAGCACCCGTATACCATCTCTGATGTCAAACACCAATGGATATGGGATCATCCATCGCCCATCTCATGGGTCGAGAAGCGTATACGCTAGTCTACACTGGTATATCGATGCCCTGTCTCGATACACCCACGACTAGGGACCTTGAAGGATGTACTTATGGACTACCATGTCCCCACTAGTATGATCTGCATCATAGTCCAGGTAGTCAAGTACACATCCTAAGGGCTTTATCAACATGTAACTATAAGACAGTTTAAAGAGACAAGTGTACATGTTAAGATAAAGAGTAACCAGATAGCATACTATCATATCGAGCAAGAAAGTCATCTCTATATATGTCCAAGCATCCAATATAATATACATCATCTGTACAATACTGGCCTCTAGGGCATACATACAACTAACAAATGTTTGGTAGCTATGTAATGCTTTTTTGTTGCATAGTAATGCAATTATCTAGGACAGTCACATGGTCATTTTGACCTTATCAAGAGCACGTGCGGGTGGATTTAGATTAATCCATGTTAATGACGGGTTGAACTTTACTTGCTACTTATGACATTTTAATCTTGTTAAGGTCATAAGACGCTTGGGGCAAAAACCATATCGGGTGTTTCAAATATAAGGGAAACTTGCTATGTTTACGCATACCTTCTGGAGTGTGATAATTTTGGTTGGCTTCCGTCAAGGTTATCACACAATGATAGTTGGGTCTCGATTCCCACCGATGAGTATGTATTACTCTTCAGAAGATTTTCACTTTTCAATTAGCTAACCTATTAGGTGTTTAGAAAGTGTTAACGAGATTACGCCTCTACGGAAACGACGTTATTAAATTGGGTTCGTATGAAAGCACGTGGGACCTCCCTTGGAGTGCCAACACTGACCTGGTTGAACGGCTAGCGAACTTGTAATATGTAGCTGATCCCGAGTAGTTCTCCTTTTAGGGTTTGAGGGAGAATTCGAGGATACAGTGGGAGCTATCCTGATTAGATAGAGTGACTAACCAATCTAATCTTGATAGAGTGCATACTGAATGTTTCTTTTCTCTCTCTCTGGTTATGCGACCATGACTTACCTTAACTAAAACTCATAAAACAAGTTGACCGAACCCTTTTACAGACTTTGGCTTTGGGTTGTCACAGTTCAACACAAAGTCGCATATTTCCCTTCTACTCCTACTTTCTCTTAGCCTTCTCTAGAATACCTCGTATCACTACGATGATCCATAATGCTTAGAAAGTGTTAGTTATATATATACCCTAGAGGCCATTGTTGTACATGTGATGTATATTATAATGGATGCTTGGATATATATAGAGAGGACTTTCTTGCTCGATATGATAATATGCTATCTAGTTTCACTTTATCTTAACATGTTAACGAATACTATTTTGTGATCACGTGTTGATAAAGCCCTTAGGATATGTACTCGACTACTAAGACTATGATGAGATCATACTAGTGGGGCCAGTGTAGTCAACGAGTACATCCTATAACTGTTCCTAGTCGAGGGTGTATCGAGACAGGGCATCGATACTCCATAGTAGACTAGCGTACATGCATCTTGACCCATATGATGGGCGATGGATGATCCCATATCCATTGGTGTTGGACATCAAAGATGGTATATGGGTGCTCAGTGGAGACTGGGTATACTGAACGGACTCGCCGAGAACTCCTGGATGGTATTATACCTATCGTCAGATAGCAGTTCTCCGGTGACACTGGTACAGGTTAGTCTGTAGACCCGAGATCGTCATAGAGTCTTGTGTGATTCCTACTGTGCTTTGATTTCCACCTTACCACGTCCAAGAGAGCGTGCAAAACAGTGGCTTTTGGGTACAGTCCCGAATCACATGGAGGCAATGAGCGATAGGAGGGGTTTCGTCTCTCCCGGTATAGGGAGTAGATGTTGTACTGTGTTCGATTGGCTATAACTGGAAGTCCCTGGCCAGGGCCGATATGGAGATTTACTGGTAAGTGTTATCAGTAGTTTCTCGACCCGTTATGAGCCTTATATCGACACGACTTATCGGTTACTGGGGTCTGACTTTACCACCCCTATACTAGATATGTAACATATCAGACGAAGAGACCGGACTGTATGGTAGTGTTTACTGAATGGATTTACAGGAGAATGTACAGGTTTGCTTGTTGATCTTCTGATCGCTCAATACCTGGGTGGCTGTTACGTTTAGCTGACCGCTTGCAGCTTGTAGGTGTTTGCTATGATCATCACCTACTGCCGGCGTATTGACAATTCTTTATAGTCTTACACAGAGGTTTCCTAGCTCAGGAAAAACGGAGTAGGAGCGCATATGTGATATGTGCGGGACCGAGAATAATGTGATATGAGATACCGTATTCTATTCTTGCGAATATGATATCGTCCGGGTATATGTGATATAGCCGGGTCATCGGATCAAGTATTGATTCGATGAATCGGTACATGTTATATTAGTCGGTTATATGCTATATAGCCGGATTGTCGGATCAAGTGTTGATTCGATAATTTAATGTATAATTATATATGTGATATATTACATTATGTTAACTAATATAAACTCGCTTTATTGATTCATTTTCTCACCGGATAATACATTGATATATATGCGATATATGTTAATTGTATTATTTTCTTTTGTTGCAAAATATATTATATATGTGATATATAATATTGTAACAAGTTATAGTTACAAATACAACAAGTTTTGTGGAGATTAAAACAAGTTAGGGTTTGATTTGGGTTAGCATTTGGGTTAGCTTTTTCATGAAGCTTCATGAAGCTTTCTTTTGTTTTTAGCTTAGATATTTTGTGTAGATATTTCTTAACCCAACCCAAACCCTTTACCCTAGTTTATTCCCTACAAGGGTTAAGCCTTCATTCTTAACTCTAGTTTGGATTTGTAACCATAACAATTAATTCATTATTCATCACAAAAGCTTTCTTCTTCTTCTTCCTCCTTGAAAAAGCTTTCTAGCTTTTTTGAAGTGATGATTTAAAGTGAGAAATTGAAAACAAAAAAGAGCAAAATTCCTACTTCATCATCCTCATCTATTCTAGCCACTTAGATTAGGGTGTTCATTTCACTAATACTTGATTAGAGAAGTGAGAGCTTGAGTTTGAGATTCTTCAAGGTAGATCATCTTCGAAAAGGAAGACTTCAAGGAAGCATGGATCATTCAACTTGTGGAGCCTCTCTTGAGTCCGGAAGATCATGGATCGCGGTGAAGGGACTACTACTCGGAGATTATGAAGCGAAGGAACGGACTACAAAGGTTGTAATCCCTCTCTCTTAGATGTAAAATTGTTTACATGCATATTAACCCTAATTCTCTAGTTAAGATCTTGGTTAGGGTTTGTTTAGCACCCCAAAATTTTCAATATGGCATGTGTGATGCCTTCCTAAACATTGCTAAGGTGCTATGCTAACCCTACAGTGGTATCAGAGCCTAGCTAGAACATTAGGCGTTGTCTAGACGAAATTAGAAATCCGATCGAACCCCGAAACCCCGAAATTGACCCCTTGCTGGAAATTGACCCCTTGCTAGAAATTGAACCCCGAAACCTAAAAGATAGTGTAGAATCAAATTTTTAAAAAGGGGTAGCTACAGTTTTTGCTTTGCATAGCGGTATTCCTTGTAGAATAACCAGCACCTTATTCGATAAGGAAAGAGCCGAGATCCTTTCACCGGGAGTGACCACTTTAGCAAAACTGGCAGATGCTACAAACTAACGGTTTAGTTTTTGAATGATTCTATAGTTCTTGCTTTGTACAGCGGTATTTATGAAATATCCTGCACCTTATTCGATGAGGAAAGAGCCGAGATCCCTTCACCAGGAGTGACCTCTTTAGCGAAACTAGAAAAGCCTAAAAACACTCCTTTTGAAAATCACATGTTTCTACAACGATATCAAGTTCATTACGCTCATGGTTTTCTGAAAAACCTGCGTAGCCCTCCGTCATTTCAGATAAGTAATATTTAGTATTCGTGCTACGGTAGTTTGGCATGCATCAAGGCGTAGTGTACGGTAGCTGATTACTACTTATCTGTAGCATGAGATGCGATTGGATTAGGGTATTCGTACGGCGTTGTTTGGCATGCGTCAAGGGTCGTACGGGTGGGTTTAATTCAATCACGAAATGTACGGGTTGAACTTGACTAGCGGACTATGGGTTGTATGGCATGCGTCAAGGTCATAGCACGCTAGGGGTAAAAGCATTATCGGGAATTTCAAATGTTGAAATTTGCAATGAGATTGCATACCCTCTATGAAATAGTTGGATCCCGATACCCACTGCGAGTAAGAGTTACTTCTGGAAGAGTTTTATACATGACAATTAGCCGATCAAGTAGGTGACTAGAAAGGTGTTAACGGGGTTATGCTTCTGGGAAAACGAGGTTTATTTTAATTAGGTCCGTGCGAAAACATGGGGAATCTCCCTCAAAGTACCAACACTGATCTGGCTGAAAGATTGACGAACTTGTAAGGTGTAATTAATCCCAGCTAATCTTACCTTTTAGGGTTTGAAGGAAAATTTGATTAAAACAGTGGGAGCCATCCTGATTAGATAAGATAAATAACCAATCTAATCTTGTAAGAGCGCACGCTAAAGTGTTTTCTTCTCTCTCTCTTCAGGTAGCGACCATGTTAGGCCTTAATCAAGATAATAATATGGATGTATTGACTGATCCCGCTTATTATACCGAGCAGGGGAACGTTGGTCCTGTTCTTTCTTATAAATATTATAAGACTAAGAAGGGAATAGGAGAATATCTGGATTCTCACGCCACCCAAACGAAGAATAAACATAATGATGCATCTTCTTCGGATGTGTTAGTTACCGAGAACTGTTTCTCAATTCACTCTACGTCCTGGGCATTAGATACCGGATCAAGATCCCACATATGCAATATATTGCATAGGCTAAAGAGAGGTAGAGAACTAGGAATGGGTGATCATTCCGTAAGAGTAGCGAATGGTGCAAATGTTGCAGCCAAAGCAGTTGGCGAATATCACCTTGTATTACCAAGTGGAAATACATTGATTCTGAACGAATGCTATTATATACCGAACATGATATGCAATATTATATCAGTTTCTTTATTAAGTAAAGAAAGATATAATTTTGTAATACAGGATAATGTTATGAACATCTTCCTAAATCAAAAGTTGATTGCATCAGGCTCGTTAAATAATGGCATATGCGTTCTAAATTAAAACACAGTTCTTAATATACAGAACACACACAAGTGGAAAATTTCAGAAATGAATGAATCCTTCTTGTGGCATTGTAGACTTAGTCATATCAATGCAACACGACTTGCTAAGTTACATAAAGATGGTTATTTAAATACGTTCGAATTAACATCTTATGAAACTTGCCATTCATGTCTCAAAGGCAAAATAACCAAAACTCCGTTTAGTGGACACGGAGAAAGAGTTACGGAACTCTTAGGACTGATACATAGTGATTTATGTTGTCCCATGTCTACACATGCCAGGAATGGTTCCTCATAATTCATTACATTCACTGACGATCTCTCAAGATACGGACATGTGTTCCTGTTGAAACACAAGTCTGAAGCTTTTGAGAAATTCAAAGAATATAAGAACGAAGTAGAGAACCAAACGGGAAAAGTATTAAAATCCTTCGATCTGATCGAGGAGGAGAATACTTGAGCAATGAGTTCCGGGATTATCTAAAAGAGAATGGGATTCTCTTTCAACTTACCCCTCCTTATACACCACAGCACAACGACGTATCGGAGCGGAGGAATCGCACCCTATTGGATATGGTGTGCTCTATGATGAGCACTGCTGAGTTGCCTATTTCTTTCTGGGGATATGCACTGGAAACAGCTGCAGACCTATTGAATATGGTTCCCACCAAATCTGTGCCAACCACTCCATATGAGATATGGAAAGGAAAGAGAGCATATCTTAATTATGTTAAGATATGGGGTTGTCCGGCATATGTGAAAACCCAAAATCCGGACAAGCTCGAGGCAAGGTCAGTTCTGTGCAAGTTTATTGGATATCCCAACCATTCGCAAGGGTATATCTTCTACCACTCCGAGGAACAAAAAGTGTTTGTTTCTCGACATGCCACCTTCTTAGAAAAGGGTTTTCTTATGAAACAAGATAGTGGCAATGAGGTAGAACTGGAAGAAGTTCCGGCTACACAAACTGCAACAGAAGATTTGGTGGAACCAGAGGATTCAGTAGTTCCCGACGAACCCCCGCCTCTCCGCCAATCTAGTAGGGTTCCTCATCCACCTGAGAGATACTACGATTTTCTCGTCGATGGTGGTAGTGAGGATTGCATCATGGAAGATGATGACCCAACTAGTTTCGAGCAGGCCATCACGAGTGGTGACTCTGTGAACTGGCTAGATGCAATGCGATCTGAGATGGAATCCATGTACACCAACAAAGTATGGACTTTGGAAGTTGCTCCTGAAAGGGTAAAACCCATTGGGAGCAAATGGATCTTTAAGAAGAAACTTGGTGTAGATAGAAAAGTTGAGACTTTCAAAGCTAGACTTGTTGCAAAGGGTTTTCGTCAACGACCAGGCGTGGATTATGACAAAACCTTTTCTCCAGTGGCTATGCTTAAGTCCATCCGGATCTTACTTTCCATTGCTGCATACCATGACTACGAAATCTGGCAAATGGATGTTAAGACCGTCTTTCTAAAAGGTGATTTCGAAGAGTGTGTGTACATGACTCAGCCAGAGGGCTTCATAGACAGTGGGAACAGCGGAAAGGTGTGCAAGCTGCTTAAATCCATCTATGGGTTGAAGTAGGCATCGCAGAGTTGGAATATATGTTTTGATGTGGTAGTCAAAGAGTTTGACTTCATCAAAAACATAGATGAACCTTGTATATACAAGAAGGTGGCAGAGAGTAAAGTTGTCTTCCTCGTATTGTAGGTGGATGACATACTATTGATAGGAAATGATATTCCTATACTGCACTCGGTCAAGCTCTTCTTATCACATAGATTCTCAATGAAAGATCTAGGTGATGCCTCTTGCATTTTGGGAATTAAGATCTATAGAGATAGATCTAGACGGATACTGGGATTGTCCCAATCCAGGTACATTGACACCATATTAAAGAGGTTTAGTATAGAAGAATCCAAGCGTGGGAACTTACCCACGATCTCTGGACTCACTCTCTCTAAAGAGATGTCTCCCAAGACTGATTTGGAAAGAGCTCGCATGCAAGAGATACCCTATGCTTCGGCAGTAGGCTCTATCATGTACGCGATGCTATGTACCAGACCTGATGTAGCATACTCACTAAGTGTAGTGAGTAGGTATCAAGCGGATCCTGGAGAGAATCACTGGACAGCTGTGAAGAACATTCTCAAGTACTTGAGAAGGACTAAAGAGATGTTCTTGGTGTATGGTAACGGAGAACTCCAGGTGGAGTCCTTTACCGATTCGAGCTTCCAAAGTGATAAGGATGACTCTAAGTCGCACTCGGGTTTTGTCTTTACCCTTAATAGAGGGGTGGTGAGTTAGAAGAGTTCTAAACAGGAAACCGTGGCAGACTCGACGATGGAGGCTGAATACATCGCTGCCAACGATGCTGCCAAAGAGGCTGTCTGGATAAAGAAGTTCATCACTGAACTTGGTGTGGTTCCGTTCATTGAGTATCCAATATCTCTGTATTGTGATAACAATGGAGCTGTGGCTTTGGACAAGGAACCCAGGTCCCATCAGAAGTCCAGACATATTCTGAGGCGGTATCACCTGATCCGGGAGATAGTTGATCGCCGGGAGATCGAGGTCAGGAGAGTTGATACGAAGGACAACACTGCGGATCCACTCACAAAGGCCATTCCTCAGATACAATTTGAGAGACTCTTCGGGATGTTGGGTATGAGATACTACAACAGCTGGCCTTAGTGCAAGTGGGAGATTGTTAGTTATATGTATGCCGTAGAGGCCATTGTTGTACATGTGATGTATATTATAATGGATGCTTGGATATATATAGAGTGGACTTTCTTGCTCGATATGATAGTATGCTATCTGGTTTCACTTTATCTTAACATGTTAACGAATACTGTTTTGTGATCACGTGTTGATAAAGCCCTTAGGATATGTACTTGACTACTAAGACTATGATGAGATCATACTAGTGGGGCCAGGGTAGTCAACGAGTACATCCTATAACCGTTCCTAATCGAGGGTGTATCGAGACAGGGCATCGATACTCCAGAGTAGACTAGCGTACACGCATCTTGACCCATATGATGGGCGATGGATGATCCCATATCCATTGGTGTTGGACATCAAAGATGGTGTATGGGTGCTCAGTGGAGACTGGGTACACTGAACGGACTCGTCGAGAACTCCTGGATGGTATTATACCTATCGTCAGATAGCAGTTCTCCGGTGACACTGGTACAGATTAGTCTGTAAACCCGAGACCGTCATAGAGTCTTGTGTGATTCCCACTGTGCTTTGATTTCCACCTTACCACATCCAAGAGGGCATGCAAAACAGTGGCTTTTGGGTACAGTCCCGAATCACATGGAGGCAATGAGCGATAGGAGGGATTTCGTCTCTCCCGGTATAGGGAGTAGATGTTGTGCTGTGTTCGATTGGCTATAACTGGAAGTCCCTGGCCAGGGCTGATATGGAGATTTACTGGTAAGTGTTATCAGTAGTTTCTCGACCCGTTATGAGCCTTACATCGACACGACTTATCGGTTACTTGGGTCTGACGTTTACCACCCCTAGACTAGATATGCAATATATCAGACGAAGGGACCGGACTGTACGGTAGTGTTTACTGAATGGATTTACAGGAGAATGTACATGTTGGCTATAGTGCCCTCAAGGCAATTATCATAGATGCGGACTTGTGATTATGATGATTGAGTGAGGACCTGTACCGATAAAACAGTCTTACTCAAGATGATAGTATACTATCTGATTTGTCTTTATCATCATATACATGTTGATAGAGCCTGTAGGATTCTTGCTTGACTATCAGCATTGTGATGGCGATCACATATGTGGGAGCTGGGGTCTATAAGCACATCCTTAAATGTCCCTAGTCGTAGGAGTATCGAGACCGGGCATCGATACTCCAGTATAGACTAGTGTATACTGATCGAGACCCCGACGAGGGGCGGTGGCCAGGTCTCACAAGCCATTGATGTTAGTTTGTTCACCTAAGATAGTTTACAGGTGCTCATTGGGTTATGAGTACACTGGACGGACTCGCCGGGAACCTGCTAGTTGGTATTATACCTATTGTCAGATAGCAGTTCCCAGGTGACATGTTTACAGGTTAATCTGTCGACCTGAGATCGTCATTTTTCTCGTGTGAGTTCCCACTGTGCTTTGATTACTACCCTACCACGGCTCAAAGGAGTCGTGCAAATAGGTTTTAGTTAGGTACAGTCCCGAGCCACATGGAAGCAGTGATCGAATCGTCGGGGATTCGTCTCTCCCGGTATTGGGGGTTGATGTCGTGTTGTGTGCGGATGGCCATCACCATAAATCCGTGGCCACGGTGGACGAGAACTACCGATCCAGGATCGATAGTTTCTCAGGTGGTGATGGGTTTCATACCGACACTAAATATCGCGTTGTTGGGGGTCTGACTTTATCCAACCCCTAAACTTGATATGGAATACTCTTAAACGAACAGACCGGACTGTACGGATATTGTCACTGACAGGCTCAGTAGGGATTCAGGATGAGTTTTCTCGTCGGTCTCCCTTTCGCTCAATACCTGGGTTGCCGTTACGTACAGCTAGTGCCGCTGACGTGCTTGTGGTTAAACCCACTGCCAGCGTATTGACGAGTCTTTAGAGTCCCACACAGAGGGTTTTCATGGTTCAGGTGATATGGTGTACATGTCGTATGTTGGTACATACGGGTGTCCGATTAAATATGTGCACTTGCTGCGCAGACTTTAATCGGACGGTTGATAATACTAGCGGCTTACGATTAAGCCGGATTATTAAATCGGGTTTTGATTTAATAATTGATATATGCATTTGTATATACGTATTCTAGTATTATTGTTCACTATTCGTTTTCTCTCTCGGCTATTCGTATTTTGGTACGAATACGTGTATATGTATTTCGGTACATGTACCGGGAAGTATTCCGTATTTTCTACGGAATAGCTTCTAGAAGATGCCACATCATTTGTATGAATTTCCATTTTTGGAAATTCCTTTGACTCACAAATGAGGTGGAAGTGTGAGGTGGAAAGTGCATAGTGTCAAAGCGTGGTTCAAAGTGCATGTAGCAAAGTATAGTGCATTGTTTAATGATTAAAAGAAAATGATTTTTCTTGATGGGAGAGAGAGGGGGGCCGGCCAACACTAGGGAGGGTGGGGGTTCATTTTATTTGGTTATTACATGAAACATTAGCCCACTCTCTCACTCTCTCTTTCATACAAAACACTTAGCCATTCTTTGTTCATGAAAAATGCTTCACCACCTCCACTCATCTTCTATGGATGCTCTCATGGAGCACATGGTTGAGAGAAAATCATAGTGACACATTACTACAACCCGACTCTCCATTGTTAGCAACTTTGGAGCGTCGGTTGCCTCGTTCGTCAAGCTGGAGCTTGCGCCGTTTTTCTCGGGTGGATCATCTGAGATGGAGGAAGAGCGGCAACCAAACGACATCAAGGAACCGCTAGGAGCTTGGAATGAAGACCGAAGGACACGGATCAACTCGGTATAACAATTCTAACTCTTAGTTAGTTTTCTAGTTTAGGGTTTAAGGTCGATCCGTAAATCGGGTAACGGTAGCGCCAATTTTAGAAATTTTCGTTCCGCATTTTGGCCGCGTTTCGACGGCCGGGGCGCTGCCGGGACCCTTCATGGTATCAGAGCCACCCTTTAAACCCCTTACAAGCTTGTTTAGACGTGCTTAAAAGATCGATCGACGGATTTTACCGAAATCACGATTTCATTCTTCAGTTTGCTGTCGATTTTCAAATGTGGTCAAAAAATTATTTCACACATCTTAAAAATCCTTGCAGGCAATTATAAGGGTACAGAAAAAATTTGGGCTTCTGATGCCTCCAAGTCGCCGCGGATCTACTGCACTAACCCCTTTTTGGCGGCGGATCCGCGTCCATTTATTGGCGACGGGCCTTCAAATTTTCACTGTAGCTCAGAGACTTGGAATTGTAATTTTTGTGATATTCTGTTTTGTCCCAGGTTTCAGTAAAGTGTTGTTTTGTTATTGGGGCTAATTTGAAAATTTAGTCGATCGATATTTTAAGTGGGCGTTTGACAGTACATACATTATTATCTGCGACCGTGAATGTCATTTGATCGGTAAACTCGTCTAATTGCTATATGTTTTTTAGACGGGTTTGCGAACGTGACATTCACGTTGATGTTCTGTGTTATGCTGTGATGTTGGTTGGATCGTCGTGGTGGATAGCCAGTGGTGCAATGATAGTACAGTTTTTTTTCATTTGTACATTTGATATTGCGGGACGAGCATCCGACATGTAGACTGCCGTCACTGCCAGTTTGTATATTATTCTTTTGGGGCACGACCGGGATGAGGTTGATGTCACCCTTGTATATTATTTTATTTTCTGTACTAGGATTTCCCCATGGTGGAGTGCACGAATAGCCGGGTTCTAGAGGGAACTTGGTCCACATCTCTAGGCATTCAGATGGAGGGGACCTTACTCTTGAATTGGCGGACTATTCGTCGCACTCGTAGGGGGTATAGGTTGACCCAGGAGGGGTGCTCAAGTTACCGGATTCCGTGAAGTGCTGGGTGGTCCATTCACGTTGCTGAAAGGGGCTGCCTCACTTCTGGTTTTGATGGGTAACCTGCCGCGCTCGTAGGGGTCTAGGTTTTATTGCACAGGCTATCCACACGACAGGGAACGTCGGGTCTCACTTGCGGCTCAAGTGAAACTCGGGGCTCCAGATTATCCACCATTCTGTATTGCTTCTGTGATGTTGCTTTATATCATGACTGGGACGATTGTTATATATTTATATATATACTAGTAGATGTTGTATATGTTTTGCACCCGCGCTAGCCCAGTCCCCGCTCTGTCGTTAGTTAAGTAACCTAACGGGTGATGACGGGACCCAGTGGCGAATGTGGATGGCATATACATACATTTTATTTTCGTTCTTTTCTGGTGTGATTATTTGATGGGACTGCGTTGATTCTTATCAATGCAAGGATAAAACAAACCTATTTATGATATTGTTGGAACCAAGTTTCTAAAAAACTGACATTACAGACGTACACTTTTGCTTTGCACAGTAGTATTCGGTTATGAATATCCAGCACCTCATTCGACGAGGCAAGGGCCGAGATCTCTTCATCGGGAGTGACCCCTTGGGTAAAAGTTTGCGTCAACGCAATAACTTCACTATAGTGGATTACTTTTGCTTTGCATCGTGGTATTCAGTTTGGGATATCTTGCACCCCATTTGACGGGGAAAGAGCCGAGATCCCTTCACCGGGAGTGACCTTTTTAGCAAAAGTTTTCGCCACTATATATTTATAAAAACCACTTGGATTCCTTCAACGATATCAAGTTCATTACGTTAAAGGTTTTTCGCCAAAAACCAGCCATAGCCCTCCGTCATTTATTTCAGGTGGTACCTAGTATTTGTGCTGCGTTTGTTGGCCTTTGTCAAGGCGTAGTGTGCGGTAGCTAGATATTGCTTGTCTGTTGCATTGAGTTGTGATTATCTAGGACAGTCGTATAACCTTGTTGGCCTTTGTCAAGGGTTTGTACGGGTGGGTCTAGAGTAATCCAGGATAATGACGGGTTGAACTTGATTTGTGGTTTATGATTTGTTGGCCTTTGTCAAGGTCATAAACCGCTTGGAGTAAAAATCATATCGGGAGTTTCAAACATACAGGAAACTTGCCAGGTTTGCGCATATCTTCTAGAGTGTGGTGACTTGAGTGGCATCCATCAAGTTATCATGCGATGATAGTTAGATCCCGATTCCCACTGATGAGTAGGATTACTCCTCGGGTGATTCCGACTAATTCTCCTTTTGGGTTTGGAGGAGAATTCGAGGAAACAGTGGGAGACATCCTGATTAGATAAAATGTTTAACCATTTTGATCTAGGTTAGAGTGCACGCTGAGTGTTTCTTCTCTCTCTCTCTGGATGCGACTATGACCTAACCTTTGACTAAAACTCATGAACCAAGTTGACCGAACCTTCTTAAAACACTTTGGCTTTTGGAATGTCACGGTGTCGCATACATCATTACCACTTCTATATCACCTTTTCATTTCTCTACAACACCCCGTATTACTACAAACATCCACTTCCATTGGATAAATACATCGTATGCTTATATACGAACTCGAAGGATCTGTTTCGAGGATGGATTCTGGTTCTGGAGAGATTGAATAGGATTATTCGGTTGTCTTTTCTCTTTACCTTCTCTCAGATTGTGAGGGCTCCTAAGATTAGGAGAGGGTACATCTATTAAGCTTATTGGATAGTCTTCTTCCAAACCATAGGCAGCTGCCGAACGGTAGGGAAGGAAGAAAACCAATTAAGCTTAAGTGTGGTGTACAGAAGGTAATAAGTAAAAACATATAAAGGGATTAGAATAATGGCAAAGGAAATTGCGACCACCATCATTCACGACAAAGACCGTGTATACCCCTGCCACTCCTACATTCACTTTACATTTCTCCAGAACACCTCGTATCACTACGAACATCCACTTCCATTGGATAAATCCATCGTATAGTTACATACGAACTCGAAGGAACTTTTTCGAGGATGGATTCTGGTTCAGGAGAAAAAGAATAGGATTATTCAGATGTTTTTTCCCATTATCTTCTCTCAGGTTGCGAGGGCTCCTAGGATTAGGAGAGTACACCTATTACGCTTATTGGATAGTCTTCTTCCAAACCTTAGGCTGGTGCCGAAAGGTATGGAATGAAGAAAACCAATTAGCGTAAAGGAGGTGTACAGAAGGTAATAAGTAAAGACATAATAAAGGGATTGCAGTGAGGGCAGGTAAGTATATGGTTACTGTCATGTTTCAGGATAATGGAAGAGGCGTTACTAGGAATACCAGTTAACCCTTTTGAAACATTTTCATGTTTCGGTTTCACTGTGCAATGTTAATTGAAATCTGTTTTCCCAATTGGAATCTAACTCCGGGGTATGTATTTACCAGATCAGTTTCTCACATCTGTATGTCATTACGGATGGTGAGTGGGAGTAAGATATTAGGAATTGGGTGATTAGATCCTCATTATATCGGAATTCGTTGTAATTGGTGATATTTGAGGAAATCATCTGGATTTTGCCGGATGGCAAATATTTGGTTTTGAATATCCGTTGTTATGCACCAATTTCAAACTGATATATCAGTACATTTATTTTATAAAGTGAGATATAACTTTTTTGATATTGTGTCTATGACATTTACCTATATCAGTTGGTGATTAGGTAAGGTGCATTCAACAGCGGTGTAATTCTTCTTAACCATAGTACAGTTTTTCAACCTACAACGCACAGGGTTTGAGTTATTAAACTCAGGGGACTTATACAAAGTATTGTATGTTGTCCAGTGTCCATTAGGACAATTGGGTTGGTACTCGTACTATATTCTATTTACTCATGACTTCTCTAGTTCTAGACATGTATTTCGTTGAAATGCAAGATCCACATATTGAGAAGTTATAAGTATAAGAATAAAGTAGAGAACCATTTGTTGGAAGTATCAGGATTCTTCGATGAAGTCGAAGATGTAGATACTTGTGTTTGGTATTCCGTTGATAGTAATGGTTTTGAGAACTTGTTTCTCTTTCAGGTTACTCATATATGGATGCACTCCTAGTTGAGTAATGTTGATTGGCCTTTTTCCATTTGGTTGATATGCACTGGAGACAGCTGCATGATTTTGAATCTGGTTCCAATTAAATTAGTGCTTTTGTTTCTATATTAGATTCAATTTATATCTTAATGATGTTAAGGTATAGGGAGTTGTCCGGCTGATGCTTAAAACCAGAATCAGGATAAACTCTAAGAACGTTTCAGTAAAGGCTGTTTGTGGGTTATCCCGGGCTTTGAAGAAGGTTAACTTTCTACCATCAGGAAGATCAATATTTATATTGTTCTTGACTCGCCAAAGTTTTAATAAAATGGACTTTTTCAGAAAACAGAAGTGGGAGTATGGTAGAACTAGAAGTTATTTCAGAACCACAAACGATTACTGGAAATTTAAAAGAACCTAAGGATTCAATTGGATTTGATGTTCCATTATCCACTCCGCAGATTTGGTGGGTAACCTCAGGCACCCGAGAGGTACTTCGGTCTTCTCAGAGACAGTGACAGGGAGGTTCTTGTTTACCCAGACTTGCCATTGCTGCTGTTCTAGACTATAAGACCCGGAAGGAGGATGAGTATAGCGTCGTTCTAAACTAGTTTTAGAAGTGCACGTGTATATGACTCTGCCAGAGGGTTGTTGTAGTCAGTGGGAGCAGCGGAAGCATAGTGGGCAAGTAGCTTATGTCTATTTATAGACTAAAGCAAGTATAGCGGAAATAGATCATCTATTTTTGATGTGACAGTCATACTCTTTGACATCATCAGAATAGGAGATGGATTTGCTAAGAAAGTAGTAGAGAGTGATGTCCAGGTATTGGGATGACATGCACTTGATTGGAAGGGATATTCCTATACTACGATCGGTTATATTATGGTTGTCACAAAGTTGTTTCTCCACACAGGATATGGATATAATATAAGATTTTCTGGTTACTAGATCTATGGTTTTAGATCTAGATTTGGGAAGTATCACAATCTGGGTACTATGGCATTATTTTAAAGGAATTTTAGAATGGACGAGTCCTAGCAAGGTGGTGTACCTGCAGATGAAGGAGTCACCCTCTCTAAAGGTGCCTTATAGACTAAAGGGGAGAGGGATCTGCATGATTAGCATATCACTTTCTTAAGCAATTGAGTTAATCATGAAATGTTAAGTACCACACTAGATATTGCTTTTGCACTAGATGCAATATGCAGATATATTAATCCAATCCTGGAGAAACATTGGAAAGCAGTTATTGAACAAAAGTGGATGTTCTAGGAAAATGATTACGGCAGCCTCCTTCAGGAGACGGTTATCATTTCAGGCTTCCAAGGTGACCTGGATGACAGAGCGACTGTCAGAGTTACAGTTTTTCCTTCTTCCGAGGGACAGTATGTTGGACAGGTGGTCCAAGCGGATACTGAGGAAAGGCAAGGCGCAGGATACTGATTAAATTCAGTGGACAATACAGTCTAAGTAGTTTGCTGGATTTGGAGTTCATTTGTGAACTGGGTCCCATCAGATATCCAGACAAATTCTAAGACAAGTATTGCTCATTTCGGGAGATAGTTTTCTCCGCGAAGTTGAGATTAAGAGAGATATAGAAAGAAACATTGGAGCGGATCCACTCACTGAGGCTATTTCTCGAACGCAATCATTTTCGCAAATGCGGTGGAAGTGTGAGGTGGAAAGTGCATAGTGTCAAAGCATGGTTCAAAGTGCATGTAGCAAAGTATGGTGCATTGTTTAATGATTAAAAGAAAATGATTTTTCTTGATGGGAGAGAGAGAGGGGGGACGGCCAATACTAGGGAGGGTGGGGGTTCATTTGATTTGGTGATTACATGAAACATTAGGCCACTCTCTCACTCTCTCTTTCATACAAAACACTTAGCCATTCTTTGTTCATGAAAAATGCTTCACCACCTCCACTCATCTTCTATGGATGCTCTCATAGAGGACATGGTTGAGAGAAAATCATAGTGACACATTACTACACCCCGACTCTCCATTGTTAGCAACTTTGGAGCGTGGATTGCCTCGTTCGTCGAGTTGGAGCTTGCGCTGTTTCCCTCGGGTGGATCATCGGAGATGGAGGAAGACCGGCAACCAAACGACATCAAGGAACCGCTAGGAGCTTGGAATGAAGACCGAAGGACATGGATCAACTCGGTATAATGATTCTAACTCTTAGTTAGTTTGCTAGTTTAGGGTTTAAGGTCGATCCGTAAATCGGGTAACGGTCGCGCCAATTTTAGAAATTTTTGTTCCGCATTTTGGCTGCGTTTCGACGGCCGGTGTGCTGCCGGGACCCTTCAGTACAGGATTGCTTGTTGATCTTCTGATCGCTCAATACCTGGGTGGCTGTTAAGTTTAGCTGACCGCTTGCAGCTTGTGGGTGTTTGCTATGATCATCACCTACTGCCGGCGTATTGACGATTCTTTAGAGTCCTACACAGAGGTTTCCTAGCTCAGGCAAAACGGAGTAGGAGCACATATGTGATATGTGCGGGACCGAGAATAATGCGATATGAGATACCGTATTCTATTCTCGCGAATATGATATCGGCCGGGTATATGTGATATAGCCGGGTCATCGGATTAAGTGTTGATTCGATGAATCGGTACATGTTATATTAGTCGGTTATATGCTATATAACCGGATTGTCGGATCAAGTGTTGATTCGATAATTTAATGTATAATTATATATGTGATATATTACATTACGTTAACTAATATAAGCTCGCTTTATTGATTCATTTTCTCACCGGATAATACATTGATATATATGCGATATATGTTAATTGTATTATTTTCTTTTGTTGCAAAATATATTATATATGTGATATATAATATTATAACAAGTTAGGGTTACAAATACAACATGTTTTGTGGAGATTAAAACAAGTTAGGGTTTGATTTGGGTTAGCATTTGGGTTAGCTTTTTCATAAAGCTTCATGAAGCTTTCTTTTGTTTTTAGCTTAGATATTTTGTGTAGATATTTCTTAACCAAACCCAAACCCTTTACCCTAGTTTATTCTCTACAAGGGTTAAGCCTTCATTCTTAACTCTAGTTTGGATTTGTAACCATAACAATTAATTCATTATTCATCACAAAAGCTTTCTTCTTCTTCTTCCTCCTTGAAAAAGCTTTCTAGCTTTTTTGAAGTGATGATTTAAAGTGAGAAATTGAAAACAAAAAAGAGCAAAATTCCTACTTCATCATCCTCATCTATTCTAGCCACTTAGATTAGGGTGTTCATTTCACTAATACTTGATTAGAGAAGTAAGAGCTTGAGTTTGAGATTCTTCAAGGTAGATCATCTTCGAAAAGGAAGACTTCAAGCAAGCATGGATCATTCGACTTGTGGAGCCTCTCTTGAATCCGGGAGATCATGGATCGCGGCGAAGGGACTACTACTCGGAGCTTATGAAGTAAAGGAACGGACTACAGAGGTTGTAATCCCTCTATCTTAGATGTAAAATTGTTTACATACATGTTAACCCTAATTCTCTAGTTGTGATCTTGGTTAGGGTTTGTTTAGCACCCCAAAATTTTCAATATGGCATGTGTGATGTCTTCCTAAATATTGCTAAGGTGCTATGCTAACCCTGCAGAAAGACCATCGTATAGTTATATACGAACTCGAAGAAATTATTTCTGTCGAGATTGGACACTGGTTCTGGAGAAATTGAATAGGATTATTCGGTTGTCTTTTCCCTTTACCTTCTCTCAGGTTGCGAGAGCTCCTTATATTAGAAGAGTACACCTATTACGCTTATTGGATAGTCTTCTTCCAAAACTTAGGCTGGTGCCGAAAGGTTGGGATTGAAGAAAACCAATTAACCTAAGTGTGGTGTACAGAAGATAAGATGTAGATACATATGAAGGGGTTGAAGTGAGGGTAAAGGAAATTGCAACTACTATCATGAATCTAAATAGTGGAAGAGGAATTACTAGGAATACCTGGCCACCTCTTGAAACATTTATGTTTCAAAATTTCTGTGATGTTATAATTGAAAACCTTTTTCCCAATTGATTCTAACTCCAGGGTATGAGTATACCAGATTAGAATCTCACATCTGTATGACGTTACAAATGTTGTGTAGGAGTTGAATATTGGAAAATGGGTAATTTGATCATCAATATTGAAATTCATAGCAATTGGTGTATATGACTTTGCCAGAGGGTTATCATAGTCAGTGGGAGCAGCGGAAGGTGTGAAAGTTGCTTATATCTATTCATAAACTAAAGCATGCATAGCGGAGACAAGTCATCTGTTTTGATGTCACAGTCAAGGTGATTGAGTTCATCAAAACAATAGATGAACCTAGTAAGAAAGATATAGGGAGTTATGTCATGATATTTAGGTGACATACTCCTGATAGAAAGTGATGTTCTTACACTATAATCGATCAAATTTTGGTTGTCATAGATATATCTCCATATAGGATCTGGATTAGATATCAAGGATTCTAGTGACTAGATCTATATCGATAGATCTACATTTGGAAAGTGTCCCAATTCGGGTACTTGGAAACCATTCTAAAAAAGTTTAGAATGGATGACTCCTGGCGTGGTAGTCTACCCGTAGGTAATGGAGTTACCCTCTCTAAGGAGATGTCTTTCAGACTGATGAGGAGAGGGACTCACATGAGTAACATATCATTTACTTAGGCAATTGAGTCAATAATATGATGTCATGTACCAAACCAGATATTGCTTTTGCACTTGTTGTAGTAAGCAGATATTAATCTAATCATGGAGAAACAAAAGAAATCAGTTAAGAACATAAGAAGATGTTCTTGGTATAAGGTAACGGCGGCCTCCTCCAGGAGGCGATTATCGGTTCAGGCTTCTAAGGTGACCTGGATAACAGAGATGCTGTCAAAGTTTTGAGTTTACACTCTTCTGAGGAGTAGTATATTGGATAGGGTTCCAATATGGATACTGAGGTAGACATGGTGCAGAATGTTGGTTATGAATCAATAGAGAATACGACCCAAGAAGTTTTTTAGATAAAATTGTTCATTTATGAACTTGGTCCCATCTAATATCTAGACAAATTCTTGAGGCGGGGTGTCACTCAGTTCGGGAGATTATTGATTTTCGCGAAGTTGGGATATAGAGAGAGAAGTTGGTAAATTTTAGCGGATCCACTCATAGAGACTATTTCTCGAACACGGATGTTTCACAAGCACGATTTGTGAAAATGATTGATAGAGAAATTGGGTTTTCGGTAGCACACGGGATGTGGATATGCGATACTACAATATTTAGCCTTAAGTGCAAGTGAGAGATTGTTGTATATAGTGCCCTCAAGTTAATTATTGTAATTTTAGATAGGCGATTATGATAATTGAGGGAGGACCTACACAGGTAAAATAGTCATGCTCAAAATGATAGTATGCTTTATGGTTTGTCTTTATCATTGATGTGTGTACGTTTTACTTAATATTATGTATCGCTAATATATAATGGTGAAGCCCGTAGGATTCTTTCTTGACTACTAGCATTATGATAGCGAACATATACGTGAGAGCTTGGTAGTCCATATGTACATCCTTAAATGTTCCTAGTCGAGAAAGTATCGAGATTTGGCATCGATAATCCAAAGTAGACTAGTGTATATGTTTTTAGAACCCGATGAGGGGTGGTGGTGTTGGATATATATGCCCTAGAGGCCTTCATTGTATAGGATGCTGGGGATATGTATGTACAGGACAATCTTACTCGATATGATAGTACGCTATTTGGTTTGTCTTTATCTTAACATGTGATATATTTTACTTTGTATTTCATATATTGTGAACATGTTGATAAGCTCATAGGATTTTTGCCTGACTACCAGCGTTGTGATGGCAGTCATACTTATGGAAGCTGGGTGGTCAATAGGCACATCCTTAAATGTCCTTGGTCGTAGGAGTATTGAGACTAGGCATCGATACTCCAGAGTAGACTAGTGTATACATATCTAGACCCTGACGAGGGGCGATGGATTGGTCCCGCGGCCATTAGTGATGTGCACCTAAGATTGTATACAGATGCTCACTGGGTGCGAGTTCACCGGACAGAACTCGCCAAGGACCGACTAGATCGTATTATACCTAGCGTCAGATAGCAGTTCTCTGGTGACATGTGTGAAGATAGTCTGTCGACCTGAGATCGTCATTTGTCTCGGGTGAGTTCCCACTATGCTTTGATTATGACCCTACCACGGCTAAAAAGAGTCGTGCAAAAAGGTTTTAGTTGGGTACAGTCCCGAGCCACATTGAGGCAGTGAGCGACTGTTGGGGATTTGTCTCTCCCGTTATAGGGAGTCGATATCGCACTGTGATCGGTTGGTCATTACCATAAGTCCCTGGCCAGGGCTGATTGAGAATTACTGGTGGACGGACCAGTAGATTCTCGGATGGTCTTGAGCCACACTGACACGACTTGTACGGTTATTAGGGGTCTGACGTTTTCCACCCCCTAGACCTTACATGCGATACTCTCAGACGAACAGACCGGACTGCACGGATATTGTCACGGACAGGCTCAGTAGGGGTTTCAGACGGGTTCGCTTGTCGGCCTCCCTTTCGACATATACCTGGGTTGACGTTACGTACAGCTAGTGCCACTATGGGCTTGTAGTTAAACTCACTGCCAGCGTACTGTCGAATGTTTAGAGTCCCACACAGAGGGTTTTCCTGGATCAGGCGAGACGATGTAGAGGCCGTATGGTCTTACGGAAGGGTTTCGATCGCATACATGTACTGGCTACACGAATGATGTTCAGACAGATAATACTAGTAGGCTTTGGTTTATGTCGGATCCTAGTATTATAATATTGGATTATACTTGTCTCTGTGTATCCGTATTTTTCGGAATACGGATACGGGTATGTATATACGGTGAGGGCATTCTTGTAATTTCACAAGAATGAGCTTCTAAAAGGAGACACCTCATTATTGATTTATCCTTTTTTGATAAAGGATTAATGAGGTGGAAATAAGGAGAAATTTGAGGAATGGGTTGCAAGCATGGCTTTGTGAATTGTTTATTCATTTGGAGTTCCTATTCAAGCATGGTTGATTATTTTGAGACTAAAATAATCCATGCTTGAATTATTGTCTCAAGACTTAGCCATTCTCTCATCTCATTCTCTAGTTCATTCTAACATTATCATTCTCTCTCCTAGGTTTTCTTTCCTCCTCCCTCAATCTCATGCCATCACATGAGTTATGAATCAATGAGCTTTGAGACTAATTAATCCGAAACATTTTCTCTACTTCTACTTAGTAGTCTTCCTTAGCAAGTTGGATCACTAAGTTACCTCTTTGAGGTTGGAGCTTGACCATAGGCCCTCGGGTGGATCCTTCTTCGACACAAAAGAGACCGGCAACCGAGTTCTTTCAAAGCCAAGGAGGAGACAAAGAAAGGAGATCAAGAAGAAGCTTGAACCAAGGAGCAAGGAACTACTTGAAGACCCGAAGAACTTGACACAAGAGTATAACACTTTAACCTAGTAGTTAACACCCTCTAGTAGTCTAGGTTTTGTTAGCTAAGGTTTAATCAAGATCCTAAAAGTGGAAAAAATCTATGTTGCAAAGCAAAACATGATCTTTTGATGTGAGAAAAATCGTTTTTGATGTATTCCGCCTCCCCGCGAACACGTGGGGTGTGCTATATAGACTTACACTGGTATCAGAGCCTAATTAAACCCTAGATAACATATTAAATGAAGTATGAAACTACGAAACCGAAATAACTCCGAAACTATGAAATGTGAATCCAAGTTTCTGTCGATTTTTGCAGAGCCTCAAAAAATTATTTAAACAATTGCAGAGTGCTCCTTTACCTATGAAATGAACACAAAACAAAAACGAGGCAATTCCACCTTAATCTGGCCGGCCACATACTCAATTTTTCCGAGCTCGCCGGCCCAGTAGTGTGGGAATGCCTCGAAATTTGTTCTGTGTTCTTATCTCTTGGATTTAGTGTTTCAGGTGTTGCTAGATTTTGCAAATTTTGAATGCACTGTTAACTTTTTCTGTGGCAATCTCGGAGTGCTTCAAAGTCGTAGTTTTTATGTCGTTTATTTTCAGTTATTATCTGTAATGATATATGTGTTTTTAAACGTCTGCTAATCGCTATACGTCGATTAGTGGGGGTTGCACATATCTGTGATGATTGGTTTATGTATATGAATTTTATTGGATCGTCGATGATGAATAGCCGGGGGATGTGAGAGGAGTGTTTTCTTTTCTTTCATTCAATATAATTTGTAAAAGTGATGTAATATTATTTTGCGGGGCACATCCGGGTTGAGTTTGTAGCCACCGTTGTACTATTTTTCTTTTACTGTTTTTGCTCCTAGGATAGACCCAAAGAGGGGTGCACAAACTACCGGATTCTTTGAAGTGCCGAGTGTCCTACTCACTTTTTTGAGGGAGGCTGCTTCAATTCAGGAATTTGGCGGGTAGTTTACAGCACCCGTAGGGGTCTAGGGTGGGATTTGGTTATTCATCACGACCGTGGAATCCGTCTTTCATTATGGGCTTAAACGAAGCGTGGAATTCCTAGTATATCCAATATGTTCATCTGTGATCTGGAATGCCTATTATTGTGTGAGACGAATGTATATATCTATATATGATATTTATTAGGCGTTGCTTATGTTTTGCACCCGCTCTAGTCCAGCCCCCGCTCTGTCGTTAGTTAAGTAACCTAACGGGTGATAACGGGGCCTCGTGGCGAATGCGGATGGCATAAGCGTACGTTGTATTTTCGTTTCTTTCTGCAATGGTAAGATTAATTGATGGGACAACATTAACTCATTAATGCAAAGAAAACAAACCTAAGCTAAATCGTTGGAACAATTTCAAAACCACTCGGTTTTCTTCCAAAAGCAAATTTTAAATGCGGAGCCTAAACCACTCCTTTTAAAAAGCTATCATAGTTCCTTCGATTATATCAAGTTCATTACGTTAACGGTTTCGCCAAAAACCAGTCATAGCCCTCCGTCGTTTCAAATAAACAACACATCGTATTCATGCTGTATTTGTTGGCCTACGTCAAGGCATAGCGTATGGTAGCAATGTGTTGCTTATTTGTTGCATAGATAGATGCATTAGTTTAGGACAGTCGTACTGCCTTATTGGCCTACGTCAAGGGCGAATACTGATGGGTTTAAATTAATCAGGACAACGACGGGTAGAACTTGACTTGCATCTTATGATTTGTTGGCCTACGTCAAGGTCATAAGAGCTTGAGGTAAAAATCACATCAGGAGTTTCAAACATAAAGGAAACTTGCAGATTTAGCATACTTTCAGAAGTGTGGTGACTAGAGCGGCTTCTATCTATGTCATCATACAATGATAGTTGGATCCCGATCCCACTGATGAGTAGGATTACTCTCGGGAGATTTTCTCACTTAACAATCAATGCTATAAACCAAGTAGGTGTCTAGAACGGTGTTAGTGGGGATACGCCTCCAGGGAAAAGAGGTTATATAATTAAGGAACTTCGCGAAAGCGTTGGAAAACCTCTCTCAAAGTACCGACACTAGCCTGGATGAAAGGTTAAGCAAGTATTGTGACGTGCGATTAATCCTGACTAATTCTTCTTTTAGGGGTTTGAAGAAGAATTTGAGGAAACAGTGGGAGCCATCCTGTTTAGATAAACTAATAAACCAATCTAAACTTGCAAGAGCATATGCTGAGTGTTTCTTTTCTCTCTCTCTCTCTGGTAGCTATCATGACAGGACTAAAACTATTACTTGAAAAGAATACACTGACTGGGCCAAACTATAAGGATTGGCTGAGGAACGTCAACATTGTACTGACTTATGACAAAGTTGCATATGTCACCACCGCTACTGCTCCCCCTGTCCCAGGACCAGATTCCTCAGTTGCGGACAAAGAGGTCCGCAAAACTTGGGATCTGGACTGCGAGAAAGCTAAGTGTATCGTGCTGGCGTCCATGAATAATGAACTCCAGAAACAGCACGAAATCATGGATATTAAATCCATTTTTCTCCATTGCAAGGAATTGTATGGAGAGCACTCTCGTATCGCGAGGTACGAGACCTCAAGGAAACTATTCCAGATGAGGTTAGCTCCAGGATCACCTGTAGGAGAGCACGTCCTAAAAATGATCAGCCTCATCGAGGAACTCGCAAACCTGGGATGCGTGCTAGAAAACGAGTTGTATATTGACTTGATTTTGCACTCCCTTCCATACACCTTCTCTCAGTTCGTGCTGAACATCAACATGCACGATATGGAAGTTGATCTTCCAAAGCTCCTCAACATGTTGAGGGTAGCAGAGAGCTCCTTGAAAAAGGAGAAGACGCCCGTTCTGTATGTTGTCCAATCATCCTCTTCTAAATCCAAAGTGAAAGCTAAGGGGAAGAAGAATATGAACGCCACCAAACCGAAAGGTGGGGTCAAGAAGAGGTAGCGGAGTACCGGGCTAAGACACCACTCCCGAGAAAAAGCGGCGGAATGAGGTCAGAATAGATATAGGTGTTGCCAGTAGGTGACGTCATGACTCACTCATTTTGTAGGACTTCAAATCGACTCATAGCCGCCATCCTCCCCCCTTACAATACAATGCCAGTAGTGGAGTGGCTTGAATCAAATCGTTGCAGGGAACGAACAAGGCGGGGAGAGTGAAAGCGGACAAGAATGAATGCTATTATTGTTACAAGAAGGGCACTAGAAAAAGGATTGCATGGCTTTCAAAGCCAAGAACACGAAGCAAGCTGCTGCTTCTGCTTCAGGTGTGTTTGTAATCGAAAACTGTTTTTCAGTAAACTCTACATCATGGGTACTTGATACCGGTTCTGGTTCTCACATCTGTAATTCTTTGCATACTCTGAAAAACCGTAGAGCACTGAAGGCAGGTGATATGACCCTCCGGGTTGGCAATGGAACAAACGTAGATGCTGTTGCGGTGGAGGATTATCATCTAGGGTTGACTAGTGGGCACATTTTGGTGTTGTACAGCTGTTTTTGTATTCCCAGTATGCTCTGTAATATTATATCAGTATCTTTATTGTCTAATGAAGGATATAATTTTGCACTTGAAAGAAATGTCATGAACATTCTCCTAAATCAAGAAATGATTGGGTTTGGCACACTGGAAAACGGCATATACATACTTAATCAACCTCAAGTTTTCAATATTCAAAACACACTCAAAAGAAAGGCTCCAGATTTAAACTAAGCCTTCTTATGGCATTGTAGACTTGGTCATATAAATGAAACAAGGTTGACTAAGTTGCATAAAGATAGATATTTAGATCCATTTGAATATTCATCATATGCAACTTGTTAATCATGTATCAAAGGGAAAATGACCAGATCTCCGTTCACCGAACACGGAGAAAGAGCCACGGAGCTCTTGGGACTTGTACACAGCGATATATGTGGTCCGATGTATACACATGCACGAAGCGGTCACTCTTACTTCATCACTTTTACTGATGATTTCTCAAGGTATGGACATGTGTTCTTAATGAAGTATAAATCCGAGGCCTTTGAGAAATTTAAGTAATATAAAAATGAAGTAGAGAAACAGACTGGTAAAAGCATCAAGACGCTTCGATCTGATCGAGGTGGAGAATACTTAAGTACCAGTTTCCTTTAATGCTTAAAAGAGAATGGAATTATCTCTTAGCGTACTCCTCCGTATACACCTCAGCATATTGGTGTATCAGAAAGGAGGAATCGCACGCTACTGGATATGGTGTGTTCAATGATGAGTAGTGCTGAGTTGCCACTTACCTTCTAGGGTTTTGCGCTAGAATCAGCTGCATACCTATTGAATAGAGTTCCGACTAAGTTTGTGCTTACCACTCCATATGAAATGTGGAGTAGGAAGAGACCATATCTTAAGTATCTCAAGATATGGGGGTGTCCAGCATTTGTTAAAAAGAAGAATCCGGACAAGCTCGATGCACGATCGGTTTTGTGCAAGTTTGTGGGATACCCCAAGAATTCAAGGGGATATCTTGTCTATCACACTGAAGAACAAAAGGTGTTTGTCGCTCGCCACATTGTCTTCTTAGAGAGCGAATTTATTGCAAAAGAAATTAGTGGGAGTACAGTAGAATTGAAAGAAATTCCAGAATCTCAAACTACTGCCGAGGACTTAGTAGAACCTCAGGTTTCAATAGAGCCCGACAAACCAATGCCGCTCCGCAAATCTAGTAGTCCTTCCCGTCCGCCTGAGAGATACTATGGATTTCTTGTAGATGGGGATCGAGAGGATTGCATTATCGATGATAATGAGCCTACTAATTTTCAGCAGGCTATCACGAGTAAAGACTCGGTGAAGTGGCTGGATGCTATGAGATCCGAAATGGAATCCATGTATACCAATAAAGTATGAACTTTAGATATTGCTCCTCCAGGGGTGAAACCAGTTGGATGCAAATGGATCTTCAAAAAGAAGATTGGTGCATTTGGACAAGTGGAAACTTACAAAGCTAGACTCGTTGCAAAAGGTTTTCGTCAAAGACCAGGATTGGACTATGATGAAACCTTTTCTCCAGTAGCTATGCTTAAATCCATTCGGTTCCTGCTTGCCATTGCTACCTTCCATGACTATGAAATCTGGCAGTTGGACGTAAAAACAGCTTTTCTAAATGGACATTTAGAAGAAAGTGTTTACATGGATCAACCAGATGGTTTCTTAGATAGTGGGAGCAGTGAAAAGGTGTGTAAGTTAATTAAATCCATTTATGGATTAAAGCAAGCATCACGGAGTTGGAACATCTGCTTTGATGAGATGGTCAAAGAATTTGACTTTATCAAAAATATAGATGAACCATGCATTTATAGGAAGATTGTAGAAGGAGCAGTTGTCTTCCTCGTTCTGTACGTTGACGACATACTGCTGATAGGGAATGCTATCCCTATACTACAATCAGTAAAGCTCTTCTTGTCACAGAAATTCTCCATGAAAGACTTGGGAAATGCCTCCTACATTCTGGGGATTAAGATCTATCGTGATAGATCCAAAAGAATGTTGGGACTTTCACAGTCCGGGTACATTGACACTATACTAAAGAGATTTAGTATAGAAGATTCTAAACACGGTAATTTACCCGCTTGTCACGGGATCACCCTCTCCAAAGAGATATCTCCAAAGACCGATGAAGAGAGGGCTCGCATGGGCATTATACCCTACGCTTCAGCTGTGGGATCTATAATGTATGTGATGTTATGTACCAGACCAGATGTAGCTTATGCACTTAGTGTGGTAAGCAGGTATCAGTATGACCCGGGTGAGAAACATTAGATAGCGGTAAAGAACATTCTCAAGTACCTGAGAAGGACTAAGGAGATGTTCTTGGTTTACGGTAGTGGGGACCTCCAGGTCGAGGCTTTTACCGACTCTAGCTTCCAAAGTGACAAAGATAACTATAAATCCATTTCGGGTTTTGTGTTTACCCTCAATGGAGGGGCGGTATGTTGGAAGAGTTCGAAACAGGATACCGTCGCAGACTCAACGATGGAAGTTGAGTATATAGCTGCTAACGATGCCGCGAAAGAGGCTGTCTGGATGAAAAGTTCATCTCTGATCTTCAGGTGGTTCCGTCCATTGCCAATCCAATACCTTTGTATTATGATAACAATGGGGCTGTGGCATTAGCGAGGAACCAAGGTCCCATCAGAAATCCAGGCACATCTTGAGGCGGTATCACCTGATCAGGGAGATCGTGGATCGCCGGGAGATTGAGGTGCGGAGAGTGGACACAAAAGACAACACGGCAGATCCATTCACCAAGGCCATCCCTCATGTCCAGTTCGAGAGGCTATTTGAGATGTTAGGCATGCGGTACGCCAGCAAGTGGATCTAGTACAGACAGTGGGTACTCATTGCACCAATTACATGCCTTAGTACAAGTGGGAGATTGTTGGATATATATGCCCTAGAGGCCTTCATTGTATAGGATGCTGGGGATATGTATGTACAGGACAATCTTGCTCGATATGATAGTATGCTATTTGGTTTGTCTTTATCTTAACATATGATATATTTTACTTTGTATTTCATATATTGTGAATATGTTGATAAAGCCGTAGGATATTTTCCTAACTACCAGCGTTGTGATGGCAGTCATACTTATGGGAGCTGGGTGGTCAATAGGCACATCCTTAAATGTCTCTAGTCGTAGGAGTATTGAGACTGGGCATCGATACTCCAGAGTAGACTAGTGTATACATATCTAGACCCTAACGAGGGGCGATGGATTGGTCCCGCAGCCATTAGTGATGTGCACCTAAGATTGTATACAGATGCTCACTTGGTGTGAGTTCACCAGACAGGACTCGGCGAGGACTGACTAGATGGTATTATACCTAGCGTTAGATAGCAGTTCTCTGGTGACATGTGTGCAGATAGTCTGTCGACATGAGGTCGTCATTTGTCTCATGTGAGTTCCCACTGTACTTTGATTACTACCCTACCACGGCTCAAAAGAGTCATGCAAACAGGTTTTAGTTGGGTACAGTCCCAAGCCACATGGAGGCAGTGAGCGACTGTTGGGGATTCGTCTCTCCCGGTATAGGGAGTCGATATCACACAGTGATCGGTTGGTCATTACCATAAGTCCCTGGCCAGGGCTGATTGAGAATTACTGGTGGACGGACCAGTAGATTCTCGGATGGTCTTGAGCCACACTGACACGACTTGTACGGTTATTAGGGGTCTGACATTTTCCACCCCGTAGACCTTACATGCGATACTCTCAGACGAACAAACCGGACTGCATGGATATTGTCATGGACAGGCTCAGTAGGGGTTTCGGACGAGTTCGCTCGTCGGCCTCCTTTTCGACATATACCTGGGTTGCCGTTACGTACAGCTAGTACCACTGATGGACTTGTGGTTAAAACCACTGCCAGCGTACTGTCGAGTTTTTAGATTCCCACACAGAGGGTTTCCCTGGATCAGGCGAGACGATGTAGAGGCCGTATGATCTTACGGAAGGGTTTCGATCGCATACGTGTACTGGCTACACGAATGATGTTCGGACAGATAATACTAGTGGGCTTTGGTTTAAGCCGGATCCTAGTATTATAATATTGTATTATACTTGTCTCTGTGTATCTGTATTTTTCGGAATACGGATACGGGTATTTATATACGGTCAGGGCATTCTTGTAATTTCACAAGAATGAGCTTCTAGAAGGAAACACCTCATTATTGATTTATCCTTTTTTGATAAAGGATTAATGAGGTGGAAATTAGGAGATATTTGAGGAATGGGTTGTAAGCATGGCTTTGTGAATTGTTTATTCATTTGGAGTTCCTATTCAAGCATGGTTGATTATTTTGAGACTAAAATAATCCATGCTTGAATTATTGTCTCAAGACTTATCCATTCTCCCATCTCATTCTCAAGTTCATTCTAAGATTATCATTCTCTCTCCTAGGTTTTCTCTCCTCCTCCCTCTAGCTCAAGCCATCACATGAGTTGTGAATCAATGAGTTTTGAGACTAATTAATCCAATACACTTTCTCTATTTCTACTTAGTAGTCTTCCTTAGCAAGTTGGATCACTAAGTTACCTCTTTAAGGTTGAAGCTTGATCATAGGCCCTCGGGTGGATCTTTCTTTGACACAAAGGAGACCGGCAACCGAGTTCTTTCAAAGCCAAGGAGGAGCCAAAGAAAGGAGATCAAGAAGAAGCTTGAACCAAGGAGCAAGGAACCACTTGAAGACCTGAAGGACTTGACACGAGGGTATAACACTTTAACCTAGTAGTTAACACCCTATAGTAGTCTAGGTATTGTTAGCTAAGGTTTAATCAAGATCCTAAAAGTGAAAAAAGTCTATGTTGCAAAGTAAAACATGATCTTTTGATGTGAGAAAAATCGTTTTTGATGCATTCTGCCTCCCCGCGAGCACGTGGGGTGTAATACATAGATTTACAGGTGGCCTTTCTCATAAGCCATTGGTGTTATGTTACCTAAGATAGTATACAAGTGCTCACTGGAGGTGAGTACACTGGACGAACTCGCCGAAAACTTCTAGATTATATTATACCTATAGTCAGATAACAGTTCTCTAGTGGTATGAATACAGATTAGTCATTTGATCTGAGATCGTCATTTTTTCTCGTATGAGTTTCCATTGTACTTAGATTACTTCCTTACCATGGCTCAAAGGAGTCGTGCAAACAGATTTTAGTTGGGTACAGTGCCGAGTCACATGAAGGCATTAAGCGATTGTCAAGGATTCATCTCTCCTGGTATTAAGAGTTGATGTCGCACTGTGTTCGGTTGGCCATCACCCTAAATATTTGGCCATGGTGGATGATATTTACCAATAGGAGTTCAGTAGTTTCTTGGTTAGTTATGAGCTTGAATCCGGCATGACTTATCGGGTTATTAGGGGTCTGACGTTATCCACCCCCTAGACCGGTATGCGATACTCTTAGAAAAAGAGACCGGATTGTACGAAGATTGTCATATTCAGGCTCAGTAGGGTACGGATGGACTTGATTGTCGATTTCACTTTTGGCATATACCTGGATAGCCGTTACTACAGCTAGTGCCGCTGACATGCTTGTGGTTATGGAGTTATCTAATAACTCACTTCTTACGTATTTTTGAGTCTTTAGAGTCGCACACTGAGAGTTTTCCCGGTTCAGGTGATATGATAAAGATGACGTACATTAATACATACAGGGGTCCGATTAAATACGTGTACAAGCTATACGGACTCTAATCGGACAGTTGATAATACTAGCCGGTTTAAGATTAAGCCGGATTCTTAAATCAAGTTTTGATTTAATAATTTATATATGTATATATATATATATATTCTAGTATTATATTCACTATTCATTTTCTCTCTTTTTGTTTATTCGTATTTCTATACAGATACATGTATATGTATTTCGATACGTATACCGGGTTGTATTCCATATTTATACGGAATACCTTCTAGAAGGAGGATACCTCATTTATGAATATTCAAGGAAATGAGGTGGAGGGTGAGGTGTCTTTTGAGAATGGTTAAGAACATGCAGAGAGGAATGAGCGTCATTTGTTTATGGAAAAATAATTGTGAGATATTTTCGTAATGGTTAAAAAATGATATGAATGCCATTTTTCCTCTTCTCTCATTCATTCAACACATACACACTCTCTCTCCACTTTTCTCCTCCTTATTCTTGCATACTCTCTTGAGCTTGAATTTGAGAGTGAAAATGATAGTGAAAAAATCCTACATCCCCACACACCATTTTTAGCAAGCTTGGAGCGTCGGTTGTTTCAGTAGGTGAAGCTAGAGCTTAGATCGATTTCCCTCAAATGGATCATCTTCGGCAAGAACGGTCGCCTCTCAATCTTGTTCCCGACGGCCTACGAGAAGCTTGGAGGGGTTTTCCATTATTGGGTGGACACGCATCAAAGGTTGTAATTCCTAAATCTTGCATGCTTAGTTTACTAGTTTATTGTTTGGAACGATCGCTAGGGATTAGTTTCTAGTGCTCCTCCTAAAAGGCATTAGGAACTTTTATATATGCCATCTGCATTCGCCATAGGGCCTCGGGTCTTCACCGTAAGGTTACTTACTTACTGCAGGACGGAGGCAGAGCTAGAGCGGAAGCAAACCGTATAGAAGCATCTCACAGGAAGGTTATAATCATCACATGCATGCAATAAACAACAAGCAATATGGAATAGTGGATAAAGTATGATCCACGCGTTTCATTTAAGCCGCAAATGAAACGTGACGTTCCCCGGTCTTTTGGATAGCCCGTACAACATCGATCCATGACCCATACGAGCACGGCAAGCTACCCGCCAATCCTAGAAAACTGGTTAACCCGCTCTCAATAACATGAGTCGGTCACCCATTGCATCCTAGAATCCAATAACTTGAGCACTCCACCGTGAGTCAATCCTAAAACCTCTACAAGTGCGGCGAATAGCCTTCCAATTCTAGAGCAAGACGACACGAACTCATCACCATGATACGGCCACCTACCGTACTCTAAAACCCGACTACTTGAGCACTTCTCCTGGGTTGATCCTAATACCGTAAATGAAAGATTATACAATGGAAACAACGCACGCATCCCAGACGTGTCCCAATAAAAGAATATATATCAAGCGGCAACGATGGCCACAAGTCGACCACTCATCCCGAATAAATGAATATACAACAATAACATCACAGTACATACATCACACGAAGGGCTATCCATCACGACAATCAGGCTAAACCATAACAATAATATATATCAAAACATCAAAACAAGAAATGAGTGTTCAACCCCGTCTAATCGAACATATAGCAATTAGACAGCGTTTATCAACATATATACACTAAAACGGATCAAAAATGATACATTAGTTTCGACCGAAAGTTTTCCCAACTTGCTCAAGTACAAAGATAACTCACTCAAATCTGGGGAAAAACATATCTGTTAAAAATCATGTTTCCTTTAGTTCAAGCCCCTGGAAAAATACAGGGACCAAATGAAAAAATTTGGCCAACCTAAGGAGGCCCCAGGCGGCGAAAACATTGCAGATGTGCCATGGGTTTTATGCCAATCATTTTCAACATAAATACAATCCACTGGAATAGGTTAAATAATTTTCAGTTGTGCATTTCAAAAATGGACAGAGGCTTGATCTCAGAAAAAAAATACGGGAAAAATTTCGGTCTCAAAACTAAAATATCGTCTAATCTAGTTCTAGTGTTTGGTTTGGTTCTGGTACCATGTTAGGGTTCCTTAGTACTCGCGGCTCATGTAGAAACGATTTGCGAACAAAAATTTTCATGCGAGCGCGAGGAAACTACAACCTAGAATCCGTTCCAAACACTAAACTAGAATTTAAAGCTAGCTAAGCTACATGGTTATATAGACTACAATCTTTGTAGCATATCCACCCAATCATGGAAGACTCCTCCAAGCTCTATAGGCCATCAGAAATAAGCTTGAAAGTCCATCGCCCTTTCCGAAAATGATCCACCAGAGGGAAACCGATCCAAGCTCCAGCTTCACATCAAGAACTTTAGTGAAGCAACCTTTAGATCATAATTTGCTAGGTTGTAATGCTTAGGGATATAGAGAATTTTATCACTTTCATTCACCCTCATTTCCAACTCAAAAGAGAATGCTCAACACAGGAGCAAAGAAGGATAAAATCAAAAGAGAATGGGGAGGAGAGAGAAGCTTCATAACTGCTCGCACTTATTTGAATAAGGAAAATATCAAGTGCGTACTTATAATAAAATGGCTAAAGGCACTTGTGCAAGTGTTAAGTGCGTACATGGCAGAAAAGAAACTTTGATGACAAGTGTACCTATATACATGCGCATATGAAAGCTAACGCATGAGATAGGCATTGACACGTGCACAACACGTGTGCGCATCCTTGCAGTGCGCACTTGCAGCCAATGAAGCATATACTTCTGTTTAATATTGTTACAAAGATCTAAATCTTTATTGAGAAAAAAATCTTTTGTTATTGATCAAATCAATCTTGGATAAAGACCCAACGGTATGCAAGGCCACTAAATTAATATGAATCAATTTAAAATCAAATAAATTCCTAATAAATTACAACAAACCCTAAATATTTTTACACTATAAATAGAGACCTAAAAAGAAAGAAAAAAGAATCCACAATCTATTAAGAGCGACCAACAATCAAGTTGCGCATTTCCTTACGATCAAGAAACCTTCATCTTCTTTTTCAATTTTTCTCACAAATAGGTAAAAAAGAAAAGAGAAAAAGGAGAAAGATCCATCTGTTAATAATTAAAACTTTTTCTTTATATAAAAGCGTTTGCTTTTTGCTGAATCTTTTGATTCATTATATCGAAAGATCTTAGGGCTGATCACTCTCATATAAAAGTTCATACTTTTACGAAAGATTAAATCTAAGGTTTAAGACTTTTATCGATAGATATTTTGATACAGATGACAAAAACAGAAGCTTTTACTTCTTTTTAATATGGACCATTTATGAAAAAATCATAACTTTTCATAAAAAAAGATGCGCACCATAGATCCACCCAGAAATCAAAGCACAAAAACTTATGTTTCTTTCTGAAAACCAAAGCTTTCTGTTTGACCATGCGCATCACGTTCCAAATACATGTGCATAGGTGAAGAATGTTGTTTATAAAGATATGTGAAGGATATCTATGCGCACCCTATCCAGGACGCAGTCGATAAAAGATGTGGTCTATGAAGAAGTGCGCAACCACGTGATATGCACACGTGCGCATAAGGAAAATAATGTCTCCGGAGAAGTGCGCATCCATGACATGCACGTGTGCAAAAATGAAAAATATGGACTTTTGAACACAGGTGTGTGTGTGTGTGTGTGTGTGTGTGCGCAGATGAAAATTTGGCTTGATGAAGAAGTGTACAACCATGTGATATGCACGTGCGCAACCCCCCCAGCAGCAAAAAAGTGTGCATCATATATATGGCATATGCGCGTTTACGCACTTGGACTAGCAAGCTTTTGCTTGATTACTTAATTAGAATAAATTAAGTATAAAAGCTTTTGCTGCTCATATGTGATCCTATGATCAAATTAAATATGTTTTCTAAGTTGATCTTAGTCCCACATACGATTAACGATCCTTAGCCCATGCCTTCTAAGTTGATCTTAGTCCCATACATGATAACGATCCTTAGATCAATATATTTACCGCCTGAACTGATGGACCTCATTTATATGAGATATTCGTCCTAAGTTCAACATCAAATCTAATGTACGGATTTGGACTAATCCGCGCCCTACGAGCGATGACATATATTAGTCTCCGTATACAATCCAAGGGCAACCTCAAAATAAACAAACCATAATATGACACACAAAGATTTCTGGAGTAGAAAAAGTTGTTATCGCTTGGCGATAACATAATTAACAGCAGTGGCTTGCGCCTGCAAGAAAAAGTGTCTCCACAATAAAAAAAACCCTCATCATTGAGGGGGAATCTGAAAATTCGGCTACATCGGTCGTATCTATCCAAACCTCCGATATATGGTTCCATAAATCAACTTAGTATCTTTGGAGAGGTGGATGGATATGTTCCATATAGCATCTGCCACCGTATTGAGGCTAGACGCGCTCCTCGCGCCTCGGTCCAGTTTCCGGCAGTAAATAAATTACGGCACGCCCAGCGGGACCCTTTTCTCTTTCCACTCCACACTTTGTATGTCGTGTTTCGTGAACCAATCACGGTAGATCTTGTTTATGTTGCCCTCGGATGTTTGGGTTACAAAAGCCGGTGTTTCGCTTCCGTGCACATCAATGGCCTCACCCAGCAACTCCAACTGTAATGCTAGCTCCAACACCACTTCAGCTGGAGTAATTTTTGCAGGGCAGGCCATGTCCCCCATGCTTTCCATCACTATGGCTCAGGTGACTCAACAACTGAATGAGCTCCTCTTTAGAGCAATGCTTTTGCCTCCTTCCCTTAGCATCGCAGTGCCTAAGGAGGATACCCAGAAGAAGTCGGTCTTTGATCAGCTGGCTACCACTTCGAGCTCTGCTTATAAGCCTTAAGGATCTGTCTTCAAAAGATTAGGAACTAGCTCTGTAGGCCTTCCTAAAAAGCCCATGATTCCAAAGAAGGCGGTCTTCAAGCGATTGTCCTTTAAGGCGCCAACTGCTCCCGATGCACCGAAGAATGCTTTACCCCCACGCCAGTCGGTCTTTAAAAGATTGGCACCCCAAGCTCATATTTCTACTCCACCTAAGGCATCGGTCTTTCAGTGACTAGCACCTGCCGAAGGCCGATAACAACACAGGGGGCAGATTCATGAGGCTCATAAGACTGAAGAAGATCCAACTGCCAGACATGCCCAACGTCGTTAATGGCGCCGACTAAGACAGGAAGAGGCCAATTTCCCATCTGGGTTGACTCCACTTACTTCGATGATCCAAGCTGCTGTTCCAACTGAGAACAGTTTTGAACCGCTGCGGATGGTCAAACGTAACTCCCCTACCACAGTGCTGAAGAAGTCTCCACTTCATGTGGAGATACATGATGAGCCAAAGGCGGTATGCTTGGTCAAACGACTTTTCTCAACCATCCACAAAGTTTGGTAAGAATTCTAAAACTCTGTCATTGTGACAGCTACTCTTGGCGACCGAAGAAGCTCAAAGGTCAACAAGATGATAACAAATCCCTTCCTAAATTCAAGGAGGCTCATCCTCAGAAGTTTCCGGCTATGATGGTTCCTTCCAAAGCGTCTTCTCAAAAAAAAGAGAGGCCGGATAGAGTTGTGGTGCCCGAGACAAATTCCAAAGGCCAACATTCCAAACGCCCCAACTCTAGGGGCATGGTAGTTCATACAATATGTATGATAAGCTCTAAATATAATAGAAGTGCTTCTATTTCCTATAGACCAATCACTCGGTCTATAACTAAAGACCAAAAATATCTGCAGAAGATATTGGCTCAAGTGGTGGAACTCATGAGTTCACCGCCTAATGCAAACCCTGACAACGCTCCCGAATAAAGAATAGAGAAGGAGTCTGATATCGATTACCTGATGCGCATCTTTGAAAAGAAGGATGAGAGAGCTGTGGAAATGAATGCTAGGATGGATAAGATTGCCTTCTTATTCCAAAGCATGGTCGGGATACTAGCTTAACCGGAACCACCGGCAGATGAGCCGCCTGTAATTGTTATCGTTGACAAAGAAGACACGTCGAATCCTCTAAAAACCCCATCAACAGAGAATGAAGAGAAGATCTCTAAAGCAAAGCTGGACGAATATATCGCCCAACAATTTAAAGCTTTTCACGCAAGCGAAGCGGTAGGCAAGCTGATTAAGACCGATCGACCATATTCAACATGGTATAACCAGAGGTAATACCTTTCGGGATATACGATCCTAACGTTCTAAGTATACAAGGGGACTTGCAATCCTAGTCTACATATCACTTAATTCAGATCTAGGTGCGGCAACACCGGAGGAGTTGATGTATTGCATTTCCGCCAATTCGTTAGCAGTCTATTGTAGGGTTCCTAGGCACACACTAGAGGTCTCACAAGACATCAACCATGCCAAATTCAAATTTTACAAGTGCCGAGAAACCCTAATACGGATCGTTAACTAGATTTTAGGCGAAACATGCAACTAGTTAACAACTTAACTAAGTGAATGGAAATACAACCTTTGTAGATCCGGTCCTCCACCTCCATAGCTCCGTGTAGACGTCCCTCCACTGTACAAATCGGATCTTGGACTCTAGTTTCGGCTTCATCGGAGAAATAGGCGGGCTAGGTCATCGACTACGATGCCGAAGATGATCTACGTCGAGGCGTCACAAGATCAAGCTCCTACTTCACCAAGTCATGAAACTTGTGAAGAAAACACCCTATACTACTTGGCAAGAGGTAGAGGATGAAGAAATAGGAAGTGGGTTCACTTTAGAATTGGATTTCTCACTCTTTTCATCAAATCACCATTGATGAAAGTAAGGTTTTCTTCTTGAAGAAGAAGAAGAAGAAGAAGAAGAAGAAGATAGAATATCATAAGTGTTATCCAAAAGAATAATAACATGAATACTTATAATATCCTAACCTTGGTCAAGTGTAGAGAGTTAATTAGAGTTTAGATGAATGGTTAGGGTTTGTAGAAGAAGACAAAGCGGTCACTTGGTCAAAGCTTCATGAAGCTTCAACAAGCTTCAAGTTTGAAAGCAACCATTTTGTTTTTCCTTTCACTTTTAACCAAAAATGAAAAGATAGATAATTAAGTGAAATGAAACCATAATCATTCACTAAACATGGTTTAAGTCTTTACACAAATCCAAGTGAGTATGTATCATCAAACATGATACAATCAAGTGCACAAAACTATATCATAGATACCATGTGCACATGCGAGTGATAAAATCCATCTTAAGTGAACCGATACTAGTTAATGCAAAGTAATATATCAAATATATAATTATGCATTAAATCATTAAATCAACACTTGATTTAATGATCTGGTTATATCGCATATAACCGACTAATATCAACAGTAACAACTTATCGAATCAACACTTGATCCGATAACCCGGCTATATCGCATATAACCGATCAATGTCACAAATCGCGAGAATCGAATACAGTATCACATACTGGTATCATTCTCGGTCCCGCACATATCTCATATGTGCTCCTATTTCGTTTCGCTTGAGCCAGGAAACCTCTGTGTAGGACTCTAAAGACTCGTCAATACGCCGGCAGCAGGTGATGATCATATCAAACACTCACAAGCCGCAAGCGGTCTGCTAAACGTAACGGCCATCCGGGTATTGAGCGATTAGAAGATCGACAAGCAAGCCCGCTCACACTCCTGTGAATCCAACCAGTAACACTCACCGTACAGTCCGGTCTATTCGTCTGATATGTCGCATATCTCGCCTAGGGGTGGTAAACGTCAGACCCCAATAGCTCGATAAGTCGTGTCGATATGAGGTCTATAACAATTCGAGAAACTACAGGTAACACTTACCAGTAAATCTCAGCAACCCTGGCCAGGGATTTCCGGTTATGGCCAATCGAACACAGCGCAACATCAACTCCCTATACCGGGAGAGACGAATCCCCTCCTATCGCTCATTGCCTCCATGTGATTCGGGACTGTACCCAAAAACCACCGTTTTGCATGCCCTCTTGGACGTGGTAAGGTAGAAATCAAAGCACAGTGGGAATCACATAAGACTCTATGACGATCTCGGGTCAACAGACTACTCTGTACCAGTGTCACCAGAGAACTGCCATCTGACGTAAGGTATAATACCATCTGGGAGTTCTCGGCGAGTCCGTCCAGTGTACCCAGTCTCCACTGAGCACCCGTATATCATCTCTGATGTCAAACACCAATGGATATGGGATCATCCATCACCCATCTGTATGGGTCGAGAAGGTATACGCTAGTCTACTCTGGTATATCGATGCCCCGTCTCGATATACCCACGACTAGGGACCTTGAAGGATGTACTTATGGACTACACTGTCCTCACTAGTATGATCTGCATCATAGTCCAGGTAGTCAAGTACACATCCTAAGGGCTTTACCAACATGTAACAGAGAGACAATCAGTGTACACGTTAAGGTAAAGAGCAACCAGATAGCATACTATCATGTCGAGCAAGAAAGTCCTCCCTATATATGTCCAAGCATCCACTACAATATACATCATATGTATAGTAATGGCCTCTAGGGCATACATATAACTAACAATCTCCCACTTGCACTAGGGCCATCTGATAGCAGTGGTTGCAGTATCTCATACTCAACCATCCCATAAAAGTCTCTCTGGGAAAAGGCCTTTGTGAGTGGATCCGCCGTGCTGTCCTCTGAGTCTACTCTCCTAACCTCGATCTCTTTGGAGATCAACCATCTCCATGATCAGGTGATACTGCCTTAGAATATATCTGGATCATTGATGGGACGGACGTTCCTTGGCATATGCCACAACTCCATTGTCACACAATGGGAGGAACTAAGTTCATCTCATGAACAAATATACATCCAGACTGCCTCTTTGGTAGCATCTTAAGTAGCGATGTATTGAGCCTTTATCTTCTAGTATGCCACGGTATCTAGCTTGGAACTCTTCCAACATACCGTCCCTTTACTGAGGGTAAAGACAATGCTTGCGACTGATTTTCAGTCGTCCTTATCATCCTGGAACCCTTCCAGTGATTCTCCCCAGGATCGGTTGATACCATCTCACTACAACTAGTGAGAATCCTAACATCCGATTAGATCTATCTCATAGATCCAAAACCCAGGATTTAGGAGGTATCACTTTGATCCTATATGGAGAATCATTGTGATAAGCGGAGATTGACCGAGCGTAGCATAGGAAACTCCTTCCCTATCAAGAGCATGTCATCCACGTACTCTACGAGGATCGTCACTATACTCCCTACTACCCTTTTGTTTATACAAGGTTCATCTACCACTTTGATGATGTCAAACTCTTTGACTAACACATCAAAACAGATGTTCCAACTCCGTGATACCTGCTTTATCCTATAAAGCATCTTGTACACGTTTCCGCTGCTCCCACTGTCTACGAAGCCGTCTGGCTGTGTACTTATAGACGTTCTCTTCTAAAAGAGCATTTAGAAAAGCAGTCATAGCACCCAATCTCCAGATATCGTAGTCATGGTATGTAGCCGTGGCAAGTAGGATCTGGATGGACTTAAGCATAACCACTTGAAAAGGTTTCATCATTATCCACGCCTGGTCGATGAAGAAAAGCTTTAACAAGTCTAGCTTTGAAAGTCTCAACCTTTCCATCTACACCAAGTAATCTTCTCAAGATATACTTGCTCCTGATGGGAATTTAACCCTTCAGATATAGCAACCAAAGTCCATACTTTGTTGGTGTACATGGATTCCATCTCAGATCAGTAAGCATCCACCCATTCTTACAGAGTCTTACTCTTGATGGCCAGCTCGAAACGAGTTGGGTCATCATGTCATGATGCAATCCTCGCTCCCACTGTCATAGAGAAACCGAAGTATCTCTCTGGCGGGTGAGGAACCTTACTAGATCGGCGAAAAGGCTGAGGTTCGTTGGTAACTATTGAATCCTTTGGTTCTTTCAAATCATCAGCTGCAGTTTGTATAGCTGGAACCTTTCCAGTTCTACATTACAGACCTTGCCTCGAGCTTGTCCGGATTTTGCTTTTAGACATAGCCCGGACAACCCCAAATCTTAACCAACTTAAGATATGGGCTCTTCCCTTTCCATATCACATATGAAGCGGTAGGCAACTGATTTGATTGGAACCCAATTTAATTGGTATGCAGCTTCTCAAGTGCATAACTCCCAAAAATAAATAGGAAACACAGTAGTACTCATCATAGAGCACACCTTATCTCATAGGGAGCTATTGCTCCGCCCCGATATACCATCGTGCTATGGTGTATGCGGAGGAGTAATGCTGAGAGCGAATCTCATTCTCCTTTAGAATAATCCAGGATTTCCGTGCTCAAGTATTCTCCTCCTCGATCTCATCAAAGGACATAATACTTATACCCGTGTTTTGGTTTTCTACTTCTAAATCATATTCTGTGAATATCTCTAAAGGTTCGGACTTTTGTTTCAACAGGAACATATGTCTGAATCTTGAGAGATTATCAGAGAATGTAACGAAGTACAAAGAACCAGTCCTGGCATATGTAGACAGGGGACCTATCATACATCAACATGTATCATCCCAAGAGTTCACTAACTCTTTCTCTGTTTCCAGTAAACGGAGCTATGGTCATCTTATCTTTGTGACATGACTGGCAAGTTTCATAAGATGTAAATTCAAATAGTTTTAAATATGCATCTATGTGCAACTTAGCTAGTCGGGTCGCATTGATGTGACCTAGTCTACAATACCTCAAGAAGGATCCGTTCATTTCTGAACTCTTCCTCTTTTGTGTGTTCAGTATACTAAAGAACTGTAGTTTGATTTAGAACATCAATGCTTTTAGATAACGTGCCTGAACCGATCAACTTTTGATATAGGAAATGTTCAAAACATTATCCAACAATACAAAAATTTTATCACTTCTTTACTGATAAAGAGACTGATATGATTTTGTATATCAGGTTCGGTATCTAATAACATTCGTTCAGAATAAATGTATTGGTAATACAGGGTGACAGTGACTAACAGACTTGGCTGCAACTCTTGCCCCGTTTTCTGCCTCATGAAACTTATTACCCGTTCTCAGTTCTTTACCTATCTGTAGCCCATGTAACATATTACATATGCGGGATCCTGATCCGGTATCATATACCCAGGACGTAAAGGACACTGAGAAACAATTCTCTGTAATGAACACACCCGAAGATGATGCATCAACATGCACTCTCTTCGTTTGGGCGGCACGGGAAATCTGGTATTCCCCAATTTCCTGCTCTGTCTTATAACAATTATAAGTTGGAGCGGGACCAACGTTCCCCAGCTCAGTATAACAATGGGGTTCGGTCAATAATCCGTATTATTATCTTGATTAAGGCGTGATATGGTCGCTACCTGGAGAGAGAGAGAAGAAAACACTCAGCGTGCGCTCTTACAAGAATAGATTGGTTATTATTTTATCTAATCAGGATGGCTCCCACTGTTTTTATCAAATCTTCCTTCAAACCCTAAAAGGAAAGACTAGCCGGGATTAATTACACACTACAAGTTCGCCAATCTTTCAGCCAGGCTAGTGTCGGTACTTTGAGAGAAGTCCCCCGTGCTTTCGCACGAACCTAATTAATGTAAACCTCGTTTTCCCAGAGGCGTAACCCCGTTGACACCTTTCTAGACACCTACTTGATCGGCTAATTGTAATGTGTAAAACTCTCCCAGGAGTAACAATTACTCGCAGCGGGTATCGGGATCCAACTATCTCATAGAAGGTATGCAATCTCATTGCAAATTTCAACACTTGAAATTCCCGATAATATTTTGCCCCTAGCGTCCTATGACCTTGACGGAGGTCAACAAACCATAGGCTACTAGTCAAGTTCAACCCGTCATTTCTTGATCGAATTAAACCCACCCGCACGACCCTTGACGGAGGTCAACAAGGCCGCACGACTACCCTAATCCAATCTGCATCATATGCATAAGCAGATAAGTACTAGTTAGCTACCGCACACTACGCCTTGACGGAGGTCAACAAACGTAGCACGAATACTAAGTAGGACTTATCTTAAATGACGGAGGGCTACGACAGGTTTTTCTGAAAACCTATTGCGTAATGAACTTGATATCGTTGTAGAATCAAATGATTTTGAAATGGAGTGTTTTTTATGCTTTTCTAGTTTTGCTAAAGGGGTCACTCCCGGTGAAGGGATCGTCGGCCCTTTCCTCGTCGAATGAGGTGCGGGATATATCATATATATCACTGTGCAAAGCAAAAACTCTTAAAAGTAATCAAAAGATAAACCGACTGTGTAGCATCTGCCAGTTATTGCTAAAGGAGTCACTCCCGGTGAAGGGATCTCGGTCCTTTCCTTATCGAATAAGGTGCAGGATATATCATATATACCACTGTGCAAAGCAAGAACTGTAGCTACCCCTTTTATTTTGAAATTCGATTCTACAACATCTTTAGGTTTCATTTATTTCATTAATCTCATTAATGAAGTCCCATCATTTAAGTACCTAAACATCACAGATAAATACGACGTACACTTATGCCATCCGCATTGGCCTCGATGTCCTCTCGTGCACCGTTAGGTTAGGTAACTAACGGCAGAGCGGGGCAGGGCTAGCGCGGGTGTAAAACATAAGTAACGTCTATATAATATATCATATATACTATATAAAGTATCCATCATAGAACATATCACATGATCACATCACAGATATCTCAGCAGAAGAATCATATGAAATATTGGATATACTAGGACGTCCGTGTTTTCAATACGAGCCAGTATAAAACACGGATTCCACGGTCGCGATTAATAGCCAAACCCACACCCCTAGATCCCTACGAGAGCGGCAAGCAACCCTACCAATTCTAGAGTTAGGAGACCCGGACTCGACTCCTCGAGTTGGTCTCCCACTGGACTCCAGAACCCGGTTACTTGTGCTCCCCTCCTTGGGTCTATCCTAGTGTGGAAAAGTAAATAATATACAAACGGCGACATCTTCTGCAACCTGGAAGTGCCCCAATAAAAGAATATTACATACAAGTTTTTACATGAATGAAAATGAAAAACACTCATCTCACATAAAAAACCCCGGCTATTCAAACATGACAATCCAATATAACATATCCAGCAATACATAACATCACATGTCATCAACGTAAGTAAATATGTCCATCCCAATTGTCGTTGACATATAGCAACGAAACCGGCGATATCACATATTACACTTACGGTCACAGAAAAGAAAGTGTAAAACTACAACAGTTGGAATCCGCAACCTACATAGGCATCGCATGCCTAATCAAATGAATTCCTTAGACATCGCATGCCTAACTATTATAAACCCCGCATTTTAGTCTCATTATCGAAAACTCTTTTCAATATCAAGTCGGGCAATTCAACAAGATTCCCGACATTCTGATCGAATGCTCATCGCAAACTTTAGTAGGCGGCCGCACCCCTGATACCGTCGACGAAGTGCACCAAGGCGGAACACCGCTACCGTGAGCACCCTTACAGATGCTTTCGGCGACGGGGTTCTCCTACAGTCACTTGGTCGGGGCTATGGGGTGTAGCTGTCTATTAAGTTTACCCGGCGAGTATCCGCGTACGCTACGTGATTGCGACGGACTTTTGATCACATCAAAATTCCGTGGCAACCGATCAAGTGAGACTAAACTGCTATGTTTATAACATTCATTCAGTTATCTCATAACTTCTTGTGAATTCCAATTATTGTATCCCATTCCAAATAAATAGAAAATGTTAAACTTTCCGATCGAACATTTGAACACCCAAGTTTTCCCGAAACCGTTCAACACATGAAATAAGTTCAAAGACATTCACTTCATGCCTCAGTACCAACGGTCCAGCCGTAGAAGGGTCAAGCCAACGCCTCACATGTGGCACGCCGTACTGCCCCAAACCCTAAGGTTCAAAGGGCAGTTCAAGACGGTCACATAATCGAGTTAAGGTTTGTTGTCTTCTAGAGGGACCATCGAGTTACTTGCACTACTTAGAACGTCCTTAAACCACAGAAACATCCAACACTTGGAAATTTTCCGGCAAGGGAAAAAGTGGGTATTTATATCCGGTCGAACTTTTTAACATATTCTAAAATATCCGGAAAGCCACATAGACAAAGTATGATAATCCGATCGAATCATCTAAGCACCAAAACACCCCAGAAAACTCAACTCTTAAGTTCAAATTAAAAATTCCCAGAAAACTCAGCACCTGAAAACATGAATTACTATGCAAAATTTATAAAATAATGTGAAAAAATGGCCGCGGAACCGCCGCACAAGCCATGCTTGTGCCGCGGTTCCGCCGCTCTTTAGATGGATCTTTGGGTAATGTTTGCACTGTAATTCTTAGAATTCCCTGCTGAATTTTTTAAGCATTTTTAATCTGGAAAAAACCCAGTTTTTTAAAAAAGTCCAGAGAGCATTTTGGAATTAGGGTTTCAGTTCGATCGGACTTCAAACTCTGTCTACGCATCGCCTAAGGCTCTAGCTAGGCTATGATACCACTGTAGGATTCCTAGGCACACACTAGAGGTCTCACAAGGCAACAACCATGCCAAATTCAAATTTTACAAGTGCCGAGAAACCCTAATACGGATCGTTAACTAGATTTTAGGCGAAACATGCAACTAGTTAACAACTTAACTAAGTGAACGGAAATACAACCTTTGTAGATCCGGTCCTCCACCTCCATAGCTCCGTGTAGACGTCCCTCCGCTGTACAAATCGGATCTTGGACTCTAGTGTCGGCTTCATCGGAGAAATAGACGGGCTAGGTCATCGACTACGATGCCGAAGATGATCTACGTCGAGGCATCACAAGATCAAGCTCCTACTTCACCAAGTCATGAAACTTGTGAAGAAAACACCCTATACTACTTGGCAAGAGGTAGAGGATGAAGAAATAGGAAGTGGGTTCACTTTAGAATTGGATTTCTCACTCTTTTCATCAAATCACCATTGATGAAAGCAAGGTTTTCTTATTGAAGAAGAAGAAGAAGAAGAAGATGATAGAATATCATAAGTGTTATCCAAAAAGAATAATAAAATGAATACTTATCATATCCTAACCTTGGTCAAGTGTAGAGAGTTAATTAGAGTTTAGATGAATGGTTAGGGTTTGTAGAAGAAGACAAAGTGGTCACTTGGTCAAAGCTTCATGAAGCTTCAACAAGCTTCAAGTTTGAAAGCAACCATTTTGTTTTTCTTTTCACTTTTAACCAAAAATGAAAAGATAAATAATTAAGTGAAATGAAACCATAATCATTCACTAAACATGGTTTAAGTCTTTACACAAATCCAAGTGAGTATGTATCATCAAACATGATACAATCAAGTGCACAAAACTATATCATATATACCATGTGCACATGCGAGTGATAAAATCCATCTTAAGTGAACCGATACTAGTTAATGCAAAGTAATATATCAAATATATAATTATGCATTAAATCATTAAATCAACACTTGATTTAATGATCTGGTTATATCGCATATAACCGACTAATATCAACAGTAACAACTTATCGAATCAACACTTGATCCGATAACCCGGCTATATCGCATATAACGGATCAATGTCACAAATCGTGAGAATCGAATACAGTATCACATACTGGTATCATTCTCGGTCCCGTACATATCTCATATGCGCTCCTATTTCGTTTCGCTTGAGCCAGGAAACCTCTGTGTAGGACTCTAAAGACTTGTCAATACGCCGGCAGCAGGTGATGATCATATCAAACACCCACAAGCCGCAAGCGGTCTGCTAAACGTAACGGCCACCCGGGTATTGAGCGATCAGAAGATCGACGAGCAAGCCCGCTCACACTCCTGTGAATCCAACCAGTAACACTCACCGTACAGTCCGGTCTGTTCGTCTGATATGTCGCATATCTCGCCTAGGGGTGGTAAATGTCAGACCCCAATAGCTCGATAAGTCGTGTTGATATGAGGTCTATAACAATTCGAGAAACTACAGGTAACACTTACCAGTAAATCTCAGCAACCCTGGCCAGGGATTTCCGGTTATGGCCAATCGAACACAGCGCAACATTAACTCCCTATACTGGGAGAGACGAATCCCCTCCTATCGCTCATTGCCTCCATGTGATTCGGGACTGTACCAAAAAACCACCGTTTTGCACGCCATCTTGGACGTGGTAAGGTGGAAATCAAAGCACAGTGGGAATCACACAAGACTCTATGACGATCTCAGGTCAACAGACTACTCTGTACCAGTGTCACCAGAGAACTGCCATCTGACGTAAGGTATAATACCATCTGGGAGTTCTCGGCGAGTCCGTCCAGTGTATCCAGTCTCCACTGAGCACCCGTATATCATCTCTGATGTCAAACACCAATGGATATGGGATCATCCATCGCCCATCTGTATGGGTCGAGAAGGTATACGCTAGTCTACTCTGGTATATCGATGCCCCGTCTCGATATACCCACGACTAGGGACCTTGAAGGATGTACTTATGGACTACACTGTCCCCACTAGTATGACCCACATCATAGTCCAGATAGTCAAGTACACATCCTAAGGGCTTTACCAACATGTAACAGAGAGACAATCAGTGTACACGTTAAGGTAAAGAGCAACCAGATAGCATACTATCATGTCGAGCAAGAAAGCCCTCCCTATATATGTCCAAGCATCCACTACAATATACATCATATGTATAGTAATGGCCTCTAGGGCATACATATAACTAACATCTATCAGGCACTGCTTTCGAGTGGCATTCGTAGCTTTCTAATGACTCCATTAATACTTTTGATGAAATGGAAATGCTCTTCTACCAAATATTCGCCAGTACAAGTGAACACATTACTATGAAGGCATTGTTCAATGAAAGAATTAAGTCGAACGAGACATGGGTTCAATATGCTATCCGATGGCGAAACCTGTGGTCTATGTGTGAGTAGCGCATCGGCGATGCTCCAACCGTCGGAATGTTCATGGCAACCATCGATCGGTACTCACAAGTTTACCCGTTCATGGCCTTCTTCAAACCTACTACCTTCCAGGAGCTTACTGTTAGTGCATGTTGCACACTCTCACAACACTTGTGAGGAGGCAGAAGCGATAATCAAAAATTTCTTGCATGCAACACCCACATCAACCAAGATTTTCTGCTTAAACCTTAACAAGCAAAACTATATAAAGATCTAATCAACTATGATAGTGTTAACCTAGGAACCGGTCCTTCAGGTCTTTGTGTGGATGTGACTCCTAAGCTCCTTGTGGTCGCAAAGAACTCGGTCTCCGGCCACCTCAAGATCCAAGACGATCCACCCGAGAGCTATCGAACAAGCTACAAACTCTTCACAAGAGTTTAACTATGAGATAAAGTTTGCTAGAAGAGATCACTTAGATGATGTAGAGATCAAGTATTGGATTATCTTTTTGCTCTAAGCTTTCGATTCACAACTCATGTGAAGGTGAAAGCAAAGAGGAGGAAGAAGGAGATAATGATGAGAGAGAATGTGAATGTTATGAATGAAAAAATCAAACATGGAAAAATGATATGGCTCAAATGAAAAATAATTGAAGCATGCAATAAAAAATTGCACACTTCAATAGTAACTCCAAATGAATAAAAAATGAAACAAGCCTTTCGTTCATCCATGCTTAGACTTTCTCCGAATTCCAACTCATTTATTTATTTTCACAAAATAAATATGTAATTATGAGGTGTCTCCTTCTAGAAGGTATTCTTGTAACAATTACAAGAATACCCTTCCACCGTATACCGTATAAGTATACCCGTATCCGAATTCCGAAAAATACGAATACAAATAATCCAATAATATAATACCGGTATCCGGCTTAAATCAAAGCATACCAGTATTATCCTTCCGATCATTATTTCTGTAACAATTACACGAATATGATCAAAACCCTGCCGTAACAACTTACGGCCTCTACATCTTTTGCCTGAACCAGGAAACCCTCTGTGTGGGACTCTAAAGACTCGACAGTACGCTGGCAGTGGGTCTAACCACAAGCACGTCAGCGGCACTAGCTGTGCGTAACGGCTACCCAAGTACATGAAGAAAAGGTGGACGACGAGCGAACTCGTCACAACCCTAACGAGCCTGTAAGCAACACTTACCGTACAGTCCGGTCTCTTCGTCTAATACGTCGCATATGAAGTCTAGGGGTGGTTAATGTCAGACCCCAGTAAATTTATAAGTCATGCTGATTTACGGCCCATAACGGTTCGAGAAACTACTAATAACTCTTGTCAGTAAATCTCGAGAACCCTGGCCAGGGATTTGCTGTTATGGCCGATCAAGTATAGCGCGACATCAACTCCCTATACCGGGAGAAACGAAATCTATCTTATCGCTCACTACCTCCATATGATTCGGGACTGTACCCAAAATCCACCTGTTTGCATGCCTCAGTAGAGCCGTGGTAGGGAGGAAATCAAAGCACGGTGGGAATCACACAAGACACTATGACGATCTCGGGTCTACAGACTAACCTGTACAAGTGTCACCAGAGAACTGCTATCTGACAATAGGTATATATACCATCTAGGAGTTCTCGGCGAGTCCTGTTCGGGGTACCCATTCTCCAATGAGCACCTGTGTTCAATCTTTGATGTCAAACACCAATGGTTGTGGGATCAACCATCGCCCCCAGGGTCAAGAAACATACACACTAGTCTACTCTGGTAATATCGATGCCCTGTCTCGATATACCCTCGACTAAGAACTATTAAAAGATATGCTTATAGACTGTCCAGGCCCCACTAGTATGATCTACATCATAATCCAGATAGTCAAGAATAATCCTAAGGGCTTCATCAACATGTATATAAAGATATGAAATACAATACATCACACGTTAAGATGAAGATAAACCAAATAGCATACTATCATTTTGAGCAAAGATTGTTTCTGTACATATACATGCCTAGCATTCTATACAATACAGGCCTCTAGGTCATACATATCTAACAATCTCCCACTTGCACTAAGGCCTATTGTTGGTGCAATAAGTACCCACTGTCCACACTAGAACCAGTTGCCGGCGTACCGCATGCCCAGCTGCTTGAACAGTTTCTCAAACTGGACGAGAGGGATGGCTTTGGTGAATGGATCTGCTGTGTTGTCTTTTGTGTCTACTCTCCGTACCTCGATGTCCTAGCTATCCACTATCTCCCTGATGAGGTGATACCGCCATAAGATTGTAAGTCTACGGTAGCGCTCCGGCCGTCTAACAGACGCCAAATGCGGAACAAAAACTTTTAACTGGCGCTATCGTATACTATAACCCGGATCTGCCGTTATTTCTAAACTAACAAACTGTAAAGAGGGTAGAAATGTTATACCGAACGATCCGAGTCCTTTGTTCTTTAACCATCATCCCACGCTCCGTTGCGGCTGCTCCGATCTCGTCGATCTCCGATCTGCTCGTCCAGGTGGCACCACGTCAACGATTCTTTAAACGGGCTCCCGTCTCTGACTCGAGGCAACTCGGTTGTCAAGTTTGCTAAAAGAGACGACCAAGATTGATGTAGAGAATGAGTAGAACACTTTGTCACGTTACGTCCAAAACTATTGACGAACGGTTAATGAAGTTACCTTTTGGATCAATATGAAAATGAGATATGAATATGTTAATTTCCATGAATCCAAAACTTTATCCTTTTTTTTCAACAACCATAATCATCAAGTAAGTGAGGGAGAGGGGAGGGGCCGTCCATCATATAGAGGTGGGGGGTGAGTGTAGAAGAGGGGAAGGTAACCATAAGAATAAATATCTAGTATGAACACAATTAATGAAAATGATGAATCACTAACCTAGTCATCTTGCATTAATTGAATCATTAAATGCAACCATGAGTCACTAAACACCTCACCACTTCTAGAACCTTCTAGAAGCATCCACACTCATCTCAAGAAAAGATAAATCCGTCTTTAATCGAATGATAAAGACGAGCGATAGAAAACTGGAAACTGGCAACTTCCAAAAGTGATCCTGAAATGAATTTCAGGATAACCCCGTAACAGTATAAACATACCCGCATTTGTATTACGACCGAATACAAATGCAACTGGGACAAAGATATTATATCTACACAGTATAATACTCGGAACCGGCTTAAACCAAAGCCGACCAGTATCATCTGCCCGAAATATGACATGTGCGTAAACGCACGTGCATTTCCGAACCCTGCCATAAAACCATACGGCCTCTACAACGTTTCGCCCGAACTTGGGAAACTGTCTGTGGGGGACTCTAATGACTCGTCAGTACCCTGGCCGTGGGTTTAACCACAAGCCGTCAGTGGCACTAGCTGTGCGTAACGGCTGCCCATGCACTGACCTCAAGGGAGGCCGATGAGAGAACTCATCCGGAAACCCTACTGAGCCTAACAGTGACAATGTATATACAGTCCGGTCCGTTCATCTATGAGTATCGCATATCGGCCTAGGGGGCTAGTAACGTCAGACCCCCAATAGCAGTATAAGTCGTGTCGGAGTGTAGCCTAAAAACACCCTGAGATACTACTGGAGTACCTACCAGTAAATCTCCTGCCACGACCGTGGGCTTTGTGTAATGGCTCTCCTAGACACAGCGCGATCTCACCTGCAATACCGGGAGAGATGAATCCCCTGCCGATCCGCTCACGTGCCTCCATGTGGCTCGGGACTGTACCCAAAAACTACCTGTTTGCACGACTCCTTTGAGCCATGGTAGGGTAGAAATCAAAGCATAGTGGGAACTCACACGAGACAAATGACGACCTCAGGTCGATGAACTAACCTGTACACATGTCACCAAGGAACTGCTATCTGACGATATGTATAATACCAACTAGCAGATTCCCGGCGAGTCCTGTCCGGTGTACTCATAACCCAATGAGCACCTGTATACATCTTAGGTGATCCAACTGACACCAGTGGCTTGTGAGACCAGCCACCGCCCCTCGTCGGGGTCTCGACTGTATATACTAGTCTACTCCGGAGTATCGATGCCCTGTCTCGAAACTCCCACGACTAGGGACCACAATTAAGGATATGCATATAAACCACCCAACTCTCACGTATATGATCGCCATCATACTGTTGATAGTAAAGCAAGATCCTAAGGGCTCTATCAAAGTGTAGCAGTGATCAGTCACCTGAACCTGTACACGACTGATAAAGGCAAACCAGATAGCATACTATCCTCTCGAGTAAGACTGTCCTACCGGTATAGGTCATCCGCAATCATTGCAATCACGTACCTGCGATCCAATAATTGACTCTGAGGGCACTATATCCAACAATCTCCCACTTGGACTTAAGGCTAATTATTGCGATGTTGACTACTCACAGCCCGTGTGAAACCGAACATCCAACTCCTCTACTAATCAGTTTCACAAAGCTCGTTTGTAAAACTATTGTGTTCGAGAAATAGCCTTAGTGAGTGGATCCACCAAGAAGTTTCTTTCTATATCTCTCTAAATCTCAAGTTCGCGGAGAAAGCCATCTCCCGAATTGAGTAATACCTGTCTTAGAATATGTCTGGATATCTGATGGGACCTAGTTCATAAATGAACTCCAAATCCAAACTTTTTAGACTGTATCGATCACTGAACCTAATCAATATCCGGCACCATGCCACCCACAGTATCCTCTTGGACCACCTGTCCATAATACTGTCCCTCATCAGAGAGAAAACTATAACTCTGACAATCATTCTGTCAACCATGTCACCTTTGATGCCTGGAATGATAACCGTCTCCCGAAGGAGGCTGCCGTCATCAAATCCGTAGAACATGCACTTATGTTCTAAAACTGCTTCCTTATGTTTCTCTAGGATTGGATTAATACAAACTTATCGCATCTAGTGCAAAAACAACATCTGGTGTGGTACTTGACATCTCACAATTGACTCAATTGCCTAAGCAAGTGATCTGCCAATCATGCACATTCCTTTCCCCTTTAGTCTGTAAGACACCCTTAGAGAGGGTGACTCCATCACCTGCAGGTACACCAACATGCCAGGAGTCAACTATTCTAAAAACCATTAGAATACTGTCAAAGTACCCATATTGGGAAACTACCCAAATCCAGATCTAAAACCATAGATCTAGAAACCAGAATGTCTGATATTATATCCATATCCTGTCTGGAGAAACAACTGTGTGACGACCATAGTACAACCGATCGTAGTATAGGAATTTTACTTCCTACTCTGTGTATGTCATCCAAATACCATGACATCACACCCTACTACCTTCTTAACAGATCCATCTCTTATTCTGATGAAGTCAAACCCATGACTGTCACATCAAAATTAGATGATCTTTCTCCGCTATAACTGCTCTAGTCTATAAATAGACATAAGCATCTTGCCCACTATGCTTCCGCTGCTCCCACTGACCACAACAACCCTCTGGCAGAATAATATACACGTGCACTTCTAAAGCTAGTTTAGAACGACGCTATACTTATCCTCCTGCCGAGTCTCATAGTCTGGAACAACAGTAGTGTCAAGTCTGGGTAAGCAAGAACCTCCCTGTCACCGTCCTTGAGGCTACCAGAGTACCTCTCGGGTGTCTGAGGTTACCCACCATATCTGCGGAGTGGCTAATGGAATGTCAAACCTGATTGAATATATAGGTCCTATTAAATTTTCCGTAATCATTTGCGGTTCTGGAATCACTTCCAGTTCTACCATACTCCCCCTACTGTTTTCTGAATAAATCCATTTTACTAAAACTATGGCGAGTCAAGAACAATATCACTATTGATCTTCCAGATGGTAGAAAATCAACCCTCGTCATAGCCAGGGTCAACCCACAAACTACCATTACAGAAACGTGCCCTGAGTTATCCAGAGTCTGGTTTTAAGCATAAGCTGGACAACTCCCCGTACCTTAACATCGTTAAGATATGAACCATTCTATATCCAATATAGAAACTTTGGCACTTATTTAATTGGAACCAGATTCAATCATGCAGCTGTCTCCAGTGCATATCAACTTAAAAAGAGGCTAATCAGCATTACTCAACTTAGGAATCCATCCAATTATGAGTAACCTGAAAGAGAAACAAGTTTCTCAAAACCATTACTTTCATCTGAATACCAATCACAAGAATCTACATCTTCGATCTCTTTGAAGAATCCCGATACTTGTGACACCTGGTTCTCTACTTTATTCTTATACCCACAACTTCTCTAAACTTAGACCTTGTATTTCAACGAAACACTTGTCTAAAAACTAGAGAATTCATAAGTAAACAAAACATAGTACGAGGACCTACCCCTTTGTCCTGATGGACACTGGACAGCATACAATACTCTGTATAAGTCCGCTGAGTTGAACAACTCAAAACCTGTGCGTCGTAGGTTGAAAACTGTACCCAGGTGATTTCCTCAAATATCACCAATTACAACGAATTCCGATATAATGAGGATGATCACCTAATTCCCAATAACTTACTCCCACTCATCATCTGTAAAACTATACAGATATGAGAATGAAACCTGGTAAATACATACCCTTGGAGTAAGTATCTAATCGGGAAAACAGTTTTCCTTTAACAATGCACTGAAACATGAAAATGTTTCGTAGGGGTATCCTGGTATTCCTAGCAATGCCTCTTCCATAATCCAATTCATGACTTCAACCGTATATTTCTTTGCTTTCTTTCCAAATCCCTTTATTTGTCTTTAGTCGTTACCTTCTGTACACCTTCGTTAGGCTAAATGGTTTTCTTCCTTCCCTACCGTTCGGCACCAGCCTATGGTTTGGAAGAAGACTATCCAGTAAGCATAATAGGTGTACCCTCCTAAACCAAGGAGTACTCGCAACTTGAGAGAAGATGATGATAAAAGACAACTGAATAATACCTTATTCTATTTTTCCCGAACTGGGGAAAAAAGCAAAGGTGAAATAGGTGTTAGTTATATGTATGCCCTAGAAGCCATTACTATACATAGGATGTATATTGTAGTGGATGCTGGGACTTATATAGGGAGGACTTTCTTTCTCGACATGATAGTATGCTATCTGGTTGCTCTTTACCTTAACGTGTACACTGATTGTCTCTCTGTTACATGTTGGTAAAGCCCTTAGGATGTGTACTTGACTACTTGGACTATGATGCGGATCATACTAGTGGGGACATGGTAGTCCATAAGTACATCTTTCAAGGTCCCTAGTCGTGGGTGTATCGAGACGGGGCATCGATATACCAGAGTAGACTAGCGTATACCTTCTCGACCCATACAGATGGGCGATGGATGATCCCATATCCATTGGTGTTTGACATCAGAGATGATATACGGGTGCTCAGTAGAGACTGGGTACACTGGACAGACTCGCCGAGAACTCCCAGATGGTATTATACCTTACGTCAGATGGCAGTTCTCTGGTGACACTGGTACAGAGTAGTCTGTTGACCCGAGATCGTCATAGAGTCTTGTGTGATTCCCACTGTGCTTTGATTTCCATCTTACCACGTCCAAGAGGGCGTGCAAAACGGTGGTTTTTGGGTACAGTCCCGAATCAAATGGAGGCAATGAGCGATAGGAGGGGATTCGTCTCTCCCGGTATAGGGAGTTGATGTTGCTCTGTGTTTGATTGGCTATAACCGGAAATCCCTGGCCAGGGTTGCTGAGATTTACTGGTAAGTATTACCAGTAGTTTCTCGACTTGTTATAGACCTCATATCGACACGACTTATCGAGCTATTGGGGTCTGACGTTTACCACCCCTAGGCGAGATATGCGACATATCAGACGACGAGACCGGACTGTACGGTAAGTGTTACTGGTTGGATTCATAGGAGTGTGAGCGGGCTTGCTCGTCGATCTTCTGATCGCTCAATACCCGGGTGGCCGTTACATTTAGCAGACTGCTTGCGGCTTGTGGGTGCTTGATATGATCATCATCTGCTACCGGCGTATTGACGAGTCTTTAGAGTCCTACACAGAGGTTTCCTGTCTCAAGCGAAACGAAATAGGAGCGCATATGAGATATGTGCGGGACCGAGAATAATGCGTGTATGTGATACCGTATTTCATTCTCGCGATGAATGTGTCGAATGGTTGTATGCGATATAACCTAGTTATCGAATCAAGGATTGATTCGATAAATCGATACATTGTATACTAGTCGGTTGTGTGCGACATGACCGGATCATTGAATCAATTGTTGATTTAATGATTTAATGTATAATTATATATTTGATATATTACTTTGCATTAACTAGTATTGGTTCACTTTAAATGGATTTTCTCACTTCATGTGCACATTGTATATGTGATATAGTTTTGTGCACTTGTATGTATCATGTTTGATGATACATGTTTACTTGAGTTTGTGTAAAGATTGAACCATGGTTATTTAAATGGTTAGGGTTTTATTTTTCATACTTATTTATTTATTTATTTATTTTGGAAAAGATTAAAGAGAAGAATGGTGGCTTTCTTTGTTTGTAATTGAAGCTTCATGAATGTTTGACCAAAGCTACCATTCTTGTCTTCTTCTCATAACCCTAACCATTCAACTAACCTTGGTTAATTCTCTACACATTACTATCGTTAATATTATGATAAGAATGATTTTATTATTCTTTTTAGATATACTTATCATAATATTCCTTCTTCTTCTTCTTCATCATCAACATGAAGAAAGATTGCTCCATCAATGGCAACTTGAGCTAATGAGTGAGAAATCCAATTCTAAAGTGAACCCACCTCCTATTTCTTCATCCTCTACCTCTTGCCAAGTAGTATAGGGTGTTTCCTTCACAAGTTTTCAAGGCTTGGTGAAGTTGGAGCTTGATCTTGTGATGCCTCGACGTAGATCATCTTCGGCATCGAACCGACGACCAAGCCCGCCCATTTCTCCGATGAAGCCGATGCTAGAGTCATGGATTTGATTTGGACAGCGGAGGGACCTCATCACGGAGCTATGGAGGTGGAGAACCGGATCTACAAAGGTTGTATTTCCGTTCACTTAGAGTAAAGTCGTTTACTTGTTTTTGTTTCGCCTAAAATTCTAGTTAACGATCCGTATTAGGGTTTCTCGGCACTTGTAAAATTTTATATTGGCATGGTTGATGCCTTGTGAGACCTCACTAGTGTGCCTAGGAACCCTACAGTGGTATCAGAGCCTAGCTAGAGCTTTAGGCGATGCGTAGACGGAATTAGAAGTCCGATCGAACCGAAACCCAAACCCTAAAATGCTCTCTGTACATTTTTGAAATTCGTCGATTTTTGTGAATTAAAAATATGCAGAAAAGTAAGCAGGAAAAACTAAGAATTACTGTGAAGTTTGGGCCCCTAATTCCATAATTCGACCGCGGAACCGCGGCCAAACTAGGGGTTTGGCGGTGCTTCCGCGGCCCAAATTTGGACTTAGTCCCTCAAATTTCATATATTTATTCTTAGGTCCTTTCTTGGCAATTTTTTATGTGAATTTTTTAATTCCACTCAAGTGTTGAGTTTTCTAGGGTTTTATTGGGGATTTGTTAATTTGATCGGATAATTTAACTTCGTTTATGTTTTTCCGGATATTTTAGAAACTGTTAAAAAGTTCGACCTGATATAAATACCCACCTTTTCCCCTTCCGGGAAATTTCCAAGTGTTGGATTTTTCCATGGTTTAAAAACGTTCTAAGTAGTGCAAGTAAAGCGATGGTCCCTCTAGAAGACAACAAACCTTAACTCGATTATGTGACCGTCTTGAACTGCCCTTTGAATCTTCGGGTTTGGGGCAGTACAGCGTGCCACATGTGAGGCGTTGGCTTGACCCTTCTACGGCTGGACCGTTGCTACTGAGGCACGAAATGAATATTTTTAAGCTTATTTCATGTGTTGATCTGTTTCGGGAAAACTTGGGTGTTTGATTGTTCGATCGGAACGTTTAACATTTTCTATTTATCTGGAATGGGATACAATAATTGGAATTCACAATAAGTTATGAGATAACTGAATGAATGTTATAAACATAGCAGTTTAGTCTCACTTGATCGGTTGCCACGGAATTTTGATGTGATCAAAAGTCCGTCGCAATCACGTAGCGTACGCGGATACTCGCCGAGTAAACTTAATAGACAGCCTCACTCCATAGCCCCGACCAAGTGACTGTAGGAGAACCCCGTCGCCGAAAGCATCCGTTCGGGTGCTCGCGGTAGCGGTGTTCCGCCTTGGTGCACTTCGTCGACGGCGTCGGGGGTGCGGCCGCCTACTAAAGTTTGCGACGAGTATTCGATCAGGATGTCGGGAATCTTGTTGAATTGCCCGACTTGATATTGAAAAGAGTTTTCGATTTTGAGACTAAAATACGGGGTTTATAATTGTTAGGCATGCGATGTCTAAGTAATTCATTTGATTAGGCATGTAATGTCTAAAGAGATTGCGGATTCCTACTGTTGTAGTTTTATACTTTCTTTTCTATGACCGTAAGTGTAATATGTGATATCGCCGGTTTCGTTGCTATATGTCAACGACAATTGGGATGCGCATATTTACTTACGTTGATGACATGTGATGTTATGTGTTGCTGGATATGTTATATTGGATCGTCGTGTTTGAATAGCCGGGGGTTTTTATGTGAGATCAATGTTTTTCATTTTCATTCATGTAAAAACTTGTATGTAATATTCTTTTATAGGGGCACTTCCAGGTTGCGGAATATGTCACCGTTTGTATATTATTTACTTTTCCGCACTAGGATAGACCCAAGGAGGGGAGCACAAGTAACCGGGTTCTGGAGTCCAGTGGGAGACCAACTCGAGGAGTCGAGTCCGGGTCTCCTAACTCTAGAATTGGTAGGGTTGCTTGCCGCTCTCGTTGGGATCTAGGGGTGTGGGTTTTGCTATTCATCGCGACCGTGGAATCCGTGTTTTATACTGGCTCGTATTGAAAACACAGACGTCCTAGTATATCCAATATTTCATATGATTCTTCTGCTGCGATATCTGTGATGTGATCATGTGATATGTTCTGTGATGGATACTGTATATAGTATATATGATATATTATATAGGCGTTACTTATGTTTTACACCCGCGCTAGCCCTGCCCCGCTCTGCCGTTAGTTACCTAACCTAACGGTGCACGAGGGGACATCGAGACGAATGCGGATGGCATAAGTGTACGTCGTATTTATCTGTGATGTTTAGGTAACTTAAATGATGGGACTTCATTAATGTGATTAATGAAATAAAAGAAACCTAAGATGTTGTAGAATCGAATTTCAAAATAAAACAGGTAGCTACAGTTCTTGCTTTGCACAGCGGTATATATGATATATCCTGCACCTTATTCGATGAGGAAAGGACCGAGATCCCTTCACCGGGAGTGACTCCTTTAGCAATAACTGGCAGATGCTACACACTCGGTTTGTCTTTTGATTGCTTTTAAGTGTTTTTGCTTTGCACAGTGATATATATGATATATCCCGCACCTCATTCGACGAGGAAAGGACCGACGATCCCTTCACCGGGAGTGACTCCTTTAGCAAAACTAGAAAAGCCTCAAAAGCACTCCATTTTAAAATCATTTGATTCTACAACGATATCAAGTTCATTACGCAATAGGTTTTTAGAAAAACCTGTCGTAGCCCTCCGTCATTTCAGATAAGTACTAGTTAGTATTCGTGCTACGTTTGTTGACTATGTTAAGGCGTAGTATGCGGTAGCTGATTAGTGCTTATCTGCATAAGTATATGATGCGATTGGATTAGGGTAGTCGTGCGACTTTGTTGACTATGTTAAGGGTCGTGCGGGTGGGTTTAATTCAATCGGGAAATGACGGGTTGAACTTGACTAGCACTTATGATTTGTTGACTATGTTAAGGTCATATAGCTGCTACGGGCAAAATATTATCGGGAATTTCAAGTGTTGAAATTTGCAATGAGATTGCATACCTTCTATGAGATAGTTGGATCCCGATACCCGCTGCGAGTAAGAGTTACTCCTGGGAGAGTTTTACACATTACAATTAGCCGATCAAGTAGGTGTCTAGAAAGGTGTCAACGAGGTTACGCCTCTGGGAAAACGAGGTTTATATTAATTAGGTTCGTGCGAAAGCACGGGGGACCTCCCTCAAAGTACCGACACTGGCCTGGCTGAAAGATTGGCAAACTTATAGTGTGTAATTAATCCCGGCTAGTCTTTCCTTTTAGGGTTTGAAGGAAGATTTGATAAAAAGCAGTGGGAGCCATCCTGATTAGATAAAATAATAACCAATCTATTCTTGCAAAAGCGCACGCTGAGTGTTTTCTTCTCTCTCTCTCCAGATAGCGACCATATCACGCCTTAATCAAGATAATAATACGGATTATTGACCGAACCCGTCTGTTATACTGAGCTGGGGAACGTTGGTCCCACTCCAACTTATAATTGTTATAAGACAGAGAAGGAAATAGGGGAATACCAGAATTCCTAAGCCACCCAAACGAAGAGAGTGCATGCTGATGCATCATCTTCGGGTGTGTTCATTACAAAGAACTGTTTCTCAGTATCCTCCGCATCCTGAGTATATGATACCGGATCAGGATCCCAGATATGTAATCTGTTACATAGGGCTACAAAAGGGTAGAAAAACTGAGAACGGGTGATAAGTTTCATAAGACAGAAAATGGGGCAAGTGTTGCAGCCAAGTCTGTTGGTCACTGTCACCCTGTATTACCAATACATTGATTCTGAACAAATGCTATTAGATACCGTACCTGATATACAAAATCATATCATTCTCTTTAATAGTAAAGAAATGATAAAATTTTGTATTGTTGGATAATGTTTTGAACATTTCCTATATCAAAAGTTGATCGGGACATGCACGTCATCTAAAAGCATTGACGTTCTAAATCAAACTACAGTTCCTAGTATATAGAACACACACAAGAAGAAGAGTTCAGAAATGAACGGATCCTTCTTGAGGCATTGTAGACAAGGTCATATCAATGCGACCCGACTGGCTGAAGTTACATTCAGATGCATATTTAAATTAGTTTGAATTTACATCTTATGAAACTTGCCAGTCATGTTACAAAGATAAGATGGCCATAGCTCTGTTTATTGGAAACGGAGAAAGAGTTAGTAAACTCTTGGGACTGATACATGTTGATGTATGTAGGTTCCCTGTCTACACTTGCCAAGACCGGTTCTTTATACTTCATTACATTCTCTGATGATCTCTTTTGATTCAGACATATGTTCCTGTTGAAACACAAGTCAGGAACTTTTGAGATATTCACAGAATATAAGTTAGAAGTAGAGAACCAATACGGGTATAAGTATTATGTCCTTTGATGAGATCAAGGAGGAGAATACTTGAGCACGAAATTCTTGGACTTTTCTAAAGGAGAATGAGATTCTCTCTCAGCATTACTCCTCCGTATACACCATAGCACGATGGTATATCGGGGCGGAGCAATTGCACCCTATTCGATATGGTGTGCTCTATGATGAGTACTACTGAGTTACCTATTTCCTTTTTGGGAGTTATGCACTTGAGAAGCTGCATACCTATTGAATAGGGTTCGAATCAAATCAGTTGCCTACCACTTCATATTTGATATGATAAGGGAAGAGCCCATCTCTTAAGTTAGTTAAGATTTGGGGTTGTCCGGCCTATGTCTAAAAACAAAATCCGGACAAGCTCAAGGCAAGGTCTGTTATATAGAACTGGAAAGGTTCCAGCTATACAAACTACAGCAGATGATTTGGTAGAACCAAAGAATTCAGTAGATTACCAACGAACCTCAGCCTCTCCGCCGATCTAGTAGGGTTCCTCACCTACCTAAGAGATACTACTGTTTCTCTATGACAGTGGGAGCGAGGATTGCATCATGAGATGATGACCCAACTAGTTTCGAGCTGGCCATCAGGAGTGGGACTCTGTAAGAATGGCTGGATGCTTAGCGATCTGAGATGGGATCCATGTACACCAACAAAGTATGGACTTTGGTTGCTATATCTGAAGGGTTAAATCCCTATCAGGAGCAAGTATATCTTGAGAAGATTACTTGGTGTAGATGGAAAGGTTGAGACTTTCAAAGCTAGACTTGTTAAAGGTTTTCATCATCGACCAGGAGTGGATAATGATGAAACCTTTTCCAGTGACTATGCTAAAGTCCATCAGGATCCTACTTGCCACGGCTACATACCATGACTACGATATCTGGCGGTTGGGTATCATGACTGCTTTTCTAAATAATGTTTTAGAAGAGAAAGTCTATAAGTACACAGGCAGAGGGCCTCGTAGACAGTGGGAGCAGCGGAAACGTGTGCAAGATGCTTTATAGGATAAAGCAGGCATCGCGGAGTTGGAACATCTGTTTTGATGAATTAGTCAAAGAGTTTGACATCATCAAAATGGTAGATGAACCTTGTATAAACAAAAAGGTAGTAGGGAGTATGGTGGTGATCCTCGTAGAGTACGTGGATGACATACTCAGGATAGGGAAAGAGTTTCCTATGCTACGCTCGATCAATCTCCGCTTATCACAATGATTCTCCATATGGGATCAAAGTGATACCTCCTAAATCCTGGATTTTGGATCTATGAGATAGATCTAAATGGATGTTAGGATACTCACTAGTTGTAGTGAGATGGTATCGGTTGATCCTGGGGAAAATCACTGGAAGTGTTCTAGGGTGATAAAGACGACTGAATGTCAGTCACAGGAATTGTCTTTACCCTCTATCGAGGGACGGTATGTTGGAAGAGTTCCAAGCTAGATACCGTGGCATACTAGATGATAAAGGCAGGATACATCGCTACTTAAGATGCTACCAAAGAGGCAGTCTGGATGTATAATGGTTCATGAGATGAACTACGTTCCTACCATTGTGTGACAATGGAAGTGTGGCTTTGGCCAAGGAACGCCGGTCCCATCAGTGATCCAGACATATTCTAAGGCAGTGTCACCTGATCATGGAGATGGTTGATCTCCAGGGTGATCGAGGTTAGGAGAGCAGACTCAGAGGATAACATGGCGGATCCACTCACAAAGGCCTTTTCCCAGAGAGAGACTTTTATGGGATGGTTGAGTATAAGATACTACAACCACTGCTATCAGATGGCCCTAGTGCAAGTGGGAGATTGTTAGTTATATGTATGCCCTAGAGGCCATTACTATACATAGGATGTATATTGTAGTGGATGCTGGGACATATATAGGGAGGACTTTCTTGCTCGACATGATAGTATGCTATCTGGTTGCTCTTTACCTTAACGTGTACACTGATTGTCTTTCTGTTACATGTTGGTAAAGCCCTTAGGATGTGTACTTGACTACTTGGACTATGATGCGGATCATACTAGTGGGGACATGGTAGTCCCTAAGTACATCCTTCAAGGTCCCCAGTCGTGGGTGTATCGAGACGGGGCATCGATATACCAGAGTAGACTAGCGTATACCTTCTCGACCCATACAGATGGGCGATGGATGATCCCATATCCATTGGTGTTTGACATCAGAGATGATATACGGGTGCTCAGTGGAGACTGGGTACACTGGACGGACTCGCCGAGAACTCCTAGATGGTATTATACCTTACGTCAGATGGCAGTTCTCTGGTGACACTGGTACAGAGTAGTCTGTTGACCCGAGATCGTCATAGAGTCCTGTGTGCTTCCCACTGTGCTTTGATTTCCATCTTACCACGTCCAAGTGGGCGTGCAAAACGGTGGTTTTTGGGTACAGTCCCGAATCACATGGAGGCAATGAGCGATAGGAGGGGATTCGTCTCTCCCGGTATAGGGAGTTGATGTTGCGCTGTGTTTGATTGGCTATAACCGGAAATCCCTGGCCAGGGTTGCTGAGATTTACTGGTAAATATTACCAGTAGTTTCTCGACTTGTTATAGACCTCATATCGACACGACTTATCGAGCTATTGGGGTCTGACGTTTACCACCCCTAGGCGAGATATGCGACATATCAGACAACGAGACCGGACTGTACGGTAAGTGTTACTGGTTGGATTCACAGGAGTGTGAGCGGGCTTGCTCGTCGATCTTCTGATCGCTCAATACCCGGGTGGCCGTTACATTTAGCAGACCGCTTGCGGCTTGTGGGTGCTTGATATGATCATCATCTGCTACCGGCGTATTGACGAGTCTTTAGAGTCCTACACAGAGGTTTCCCGGCTCAAGCGAAACGAAATAGGAGCGCATATGAGATATGTGCGGGACCGAGAATAATGCGTGTATGTGATACCGTATTTCATTCTCGCGATGAATGTGTCGAATGGTTGTATGCGATATAACCTAGTTATCGAATCAAGGATTGATTCGATAAATCGATACATTGTATACTAGTCGGTTGTGTGCGACATGACCGGATCATTGAATCAATTGTTGATTTAATGATTTGATGTATAATTATATATTTGATATATTACTTTGCATTAACTAGTATTGGTTCACTTTAAATGGATTTTCTCACTTCATGTGCACATTGTATATGTGATATAGTTTTGTGCACTTGTATGTATCATGTTTGATGATACATGTTTACTTGAGTTTGTGTAAAGATTGAACCATGGTTATTTAAATGGTTAGGGTTTTGTTTTTCATACTTATTTATTTATTTATTTATTTTGGAAAAGATTAAAGAGAAGAATGGTGGCTTTCTTTGTTTGTAATTGAAGCTTCATGAAGGTTTGACCAAAGCTACCATTCTTGTCTTCTTCTCATAACCCTAACCATTCAACTAACCTTGGTTAATTCTCTACACATTACCATCGTTAATATTATGACAAGAATGATTTTATTATTCTTTTTAGATATACTTATCATAATATTCCTTCTTCTTCTTCTTCATCATCAACATGAAGAAAGATTGCTCCATCAATGGCAACTTGAGCTAATGAGTGAGAAATCCAATTCTAAAGTGAACCTACCTCCTATTTCTTCATCCTCTACCTCTTGCCAAGTAGTATAGGGTGTTTCCTTCACAAGTTTTCAAGGCTTGGTGAAGTTGGAGCTTGATCTTGTGATGCCTCGACGTAGATCATCTTCGGCATCGAACCGACGACCAAGCCCGCCTATTTCTCCGATGAAGCCGATGTTAGAGTCATGGATTTGATTTGGACAGCGGAGGGACCTCATCACGGAGCTATGGAGGTGGAGAACCTGATCTACAAAGGTTGTATTTCCGTTCACTTAGAGTAAAGTCGTTTACTTGTTTTTGTTTCGCCTAAAATTCTAGTTAACGATCCGTATTAGGGTTTCTCGCCACTTGTAAAATTTTATATTAGCATGGTTGATGCCTTGTGAGACCTCACTAGTGTGCCTAGGAACCCTACAATAGGAGTGGCGATGAAGCATGCGGTTTGGTTGTGAATGATAACAGTCGCAATTTACTTTGCCCTCTTTCTAATCCCTTTATTTTGTCTTTACATATTACCTTCTGCACACCCTACTTAGGCTAATTGGTTTTCTTCATTCCCTACCTTTCGGCACCTGCCTATGGTTTGGAATAAGACTATCCAATAAGCGTAATAGGTGTACTCTCCTAAACCAAGGAGCCCTCGCAACCTGAGAGAAGGTGATAATAAAAGACAACTGAATAAACCAATTCTATTTCTCCTGAACCTTGATCCATCCTCGAAGAAGTCCCTTCGAGTTCGTATATAACCATACGATGGATCTATCTAATGGAAGTGGATGTCCGTAGTAATATGGGGTGTTCTGAGAAATCCAAAGGGTAAAAGAAGGAGTGGCAATGACTTATGCAACACGGACAATCCAAAAGCCAGTATTTTAAGAAGGTTGGGTCAACTTGGTCACTGAGTCATAGTCTAGGGTCGGTCAAAGGTCGCTGCCAAAGAGAGAGAGAAAAGAAACACTCTGCGTGCACTCTAACCTAGATCAAAATGGTTATCACTTTATCTAATCCGGAAACCTCCCATTGTCCTGTCAAATTCTCCTCCAAACCTGAAAGAAGAATCAATCGGGATCACCCGAAGAGTAAACCAACTCATCAGTGGGAATCGGGATCCAACTCTCATCGCATGATAACGTGACGGAATCCACTCACGTTACTCACACTCCAGAAGGTATGTGCATACTTGGCAAGTTTCAGTTTCTTTAGAAACTCCCGATATGATTTTTGCCCCATGCTCTTATGACCTTGGCGTTGGTCAAAATGTCATAAGTCACATGCCAAGTTCTACCCGTCACTATCTTGTCAATTTAAACCCACCCGCACATGCGCTTGACGTTGGCCAAAATGGCAGAACGACTGTCCCAAACCAACTCATCTATCTATGCAACAAATGAATACCCAGCAGCTACCAAACACTATGCCTTGACGTTGGTCAAAATACATAGCTTGAATACTACTGAATACCCAAAAGAAATGACGGAGGGCTACGGCTGGTTTTTGGCGAAAAACCTTTAACGTAGTGAACTTGATATCGCTGAAGGAACCTGATAGCTTTTTATAAAAAATATAGTGGCGAAAACCTTTTGCTAAAGAGGTCACTCTCGGTGAAGGGATCTCGGCTCTTTCCTCATGGAATGAGGTGCAGGATATTCCAACTGAATACCGCGACGCAAAGCAACTTGTAATTGACTATAGTAAATGTAGGGTTCCTAGGCACTCTCAAGAGGTCTCACAAGGCATCAACCATGCCAATTTTAGATTTTACGGGTGCCGAGAAACCCTAATACGGATCGTTGACTAGAAGTTTAGGCGAAATACGAATCTAGTTAACAACTTAACTAAAGATAAGAAGCTACAACCTTTGTCGATCCGGATATCCACTTCCTTGGCTCCACGTAGGCGTCCTCTCGCTGTCCATCTCGAATCCCGGACTCAATCGTCGGCTTGATCAGAGAAATGGGCGGACTAGGTCGTCGGCTTCATGCCGAAGATGATCTACGTCGAGGCATCACAAGTTCAAGCTCCGACTTCACAAATTTGTGAAACTTGTGAAGAAAACACCCAAAACAACTTGGCAAGAGGTAGAGGGTGAAGAAATAGGAGGTGGGTTCACTTTAGAATTGGATTTCTCACTTTAGAACTCAAGTTGCCATTGATGGCATCAAGCTTTCTTTCTTGAAGAAGAAGATCAAGAAGAAGGAAATATTATGATAAGTCAATCAAAAATGAAAAATAAATGAATACTTATCATAATAGGAACCATGGTTAGGTGTAGAGAATTGACCAAGGTTAGAAGAGTGGTTAGGGTTAAGCATGAAGACAAATTGGTCACTTTGGTCAAAGCTTCATGAAGCTTCACAAAGGTTCAAGAATGAAAGCAACCATTTTGTATTCTTATCCCATTCTTTTATTTTCCAAAATCAATAAATAAAAGAATGGATAATTAAAACCCTAATCACTTTCTTAACCTAGGTTTAATTCTTTACACTTAACCAAATGAGCAAGCATTATCAAACATGATACAAAGATGTGCACAAAAGTATATCACATATACAACTTGCACATCAAGTGAGAAAATCCATTTAAAGTGAACCAATACTAGTTAATGCAAAATAATATATCAAATATATAATTATACATTAAATCATTAAATCAACACTTGATTCAATGATCCGGTCATGTCGCACATAACTGACTAGTATATAATGTATCGATTTATCGAATCAATGATTCGATAACTAGGTTATATCGAATATAACCAATCGATATATTCATCGCGAGAATGTAATACGGTATCACATACACGCATTATTCTCGGTCCTGCACATATCTCATATGCGCTCCTATTTCGTTTCGCTTGAGCCAGGAAACCTCTGTGTAGGACTCTAAAGACTCGTCAATACGCCGGTAGCAGATGATGATCATATCAAGCACCTACAAGCCGCAAGCGGTCTGCTAAACGTAACGGCCATCCGGGTATTGAGCGATTAGAAGATCGACGAGCTAGCCCGCTCACACTCCTGTGAATCCAACCAGTAACACTTACCGTACAGTCCGGTCTGTTCGTCTGATATGTCGCATATCAAGTCTAGGGGTGGTAAACGTCAGACCCCAATAACCGATAAGTCGTGCCGATGTGAGGCTCATAACGGGTCGAGAAACTACTGGTAACACTTACCAGCAAATCTCTGATCAGCCCTGGCCAGGGACTTCCCTGTTACGGCCAATCGAGCACAGCGCAACATCAACCCCCAATACCGAGAGAGACGAAACCCCTCCTATCGCTCATTGCCTCCATGTGACTCGGGACTGTACCCAAAGACCACCATTTTGCATGCCCTCATGGACGTGGTAAGGTGGAGATCAAAGCACAGTGGGAATTACACAAGACTCTATGACGATCTCGGGTCTACAGACTAACCTGCACAAGTGTCACCTGAGAACTACCATCTGACGTGAGGTATAATACCATCTGGGAGTTCTCGGCGAGTCCGTCCAGTGTACCCAGTCTCCACTGAGCACCCGTATATCATCTCTGATGTCAAACACCAATGGATATGGGATCATCCATCGCCCATCTCATGGGTCGAGAAGCGTATACGCTAGTCTACTCTGGTATATCGATGCCCCGTCTCGATACACCTACGACTAGGGACCTTGAAGGATGTACTTATGGACTACCATGTCCCCACTAGTATGATCTGCATCATAGTCCAGGCAGTCAAGTACACATCCTAAGGGCTTTACCAACATGTAACTATAAGACAGTTTAAAGAGACTAGTGTACATGTTAAGATAAAGAGAAACCAGATAGCATACTATCATATCGAGCAAGAAAGTCATCTCTATATATGTCCAAGCATCCAATATAATATACATCATCTGTACAATACTGGCCTCTAGGGCATACATACAACTAACAATCTCCCACTTGCACTAGGGCCAGCTGCTGTAGTATCGCATACCGAGCATCCCGAAGAGTCTCTCAAACTGTATCTGGGGAATGGCCTTCGTGAGTGGATCCGCCGTGTTGTTCTTCGTGTCAACTCTCCTGACCTCGATCTCCCGGCGATCAACTATCTCCCGGATCAGGTGATACCGCCTCAGAATATGCCTGGATCGCTGATGGGACCTGGGTTCCTTGGCCAAAGCCACCGCTCCATTGTTATCGCAATACAAAGGTATTGGATGCTCAATGGATGGAACCACTCCAAGTTCAGTAATGAACTTCTTGATCCAGACAGCCTCTTTGGCAGCATCGTTGGCAGCGATGTATTCAGCCTCCATCGTCGAGTCTGCCACGGTTTCCTGCTTGGAACTCTTCCAGCTAACCGCCCCTCCGTAAAGGGTAAAGACAAATCCCGACTGTGACTTAGAGTCGTCCTTATCACTCTGGAAGCTCGAATCGGTAAAGGACTCCACTTGGAGTTCTCCATTACCATACACCAAGAGCATCTCTTTAGTCCTTCGTAAGTACTTGAGAATGCTCTTCACAGCTGTCCAGTGACTCTCTCCAGGATCAGCTTGATACCTGCTCACTACACTTAGTGAGTATGCTACATCGGGTCTGGTACATAGCATCGCATACATGATAGAGCCTACAGCAGAAGCATAGGGTATCCCTTGCATGCGAGCTCTCTCCAAATCAGTCTTGGGAGACATCTCTTTGGAGAGAGTGACTCCAGAGATCGTGGGCAAGTTCCCACGCTTGGATTCTTCCATAATAAACCTCTTTAGTATGGTGTCAATGTACCTGGATTGGGACAATCCCAAAACCCGTTTGGATCTATCTCTATAGATCCTAATTCCCAATATGCAGGAGGCATCACCAAGATCTTTCAATGAGAATCTTTGTGATAAGAAGAGCTTAACCGATTGCAGCATAGGAATATCATTTCCTATCAAGAGTATGTCGTCCACGTACAATACGAGGAAAACAACCTTACTCTCTGCCACCTTCTTGTAGATACAAGGTTCATCTGGGTTTTTGACGAAATCAAACTCTTTGATAACGACGTCAAAGCAGATGTTCCAACTCCGCGATGCTTGCTTTAATCCATAAATGGATTTAAGCAGCTTGCACACCTTCCCGCTGCTCCCACTATCTACGAAGCCCTCTGGCTGAGTCATGTACACGCACTTTTCTAAATCACCATTTAGAAAGGCGGTCTTAACATCCATTTGCCAGATTTCGTAGTCATGATATGCAGCGATGGCAAGTATGATCCGGATGGATTTAAGCATAGCCACTGGAGAAAAGGTTTCGTCATAGTCCACACCTGGTCTTTGACGAAAACCCTTTGCAACAAGTCTAGCTTTGAAAGTCTCCACTTACCCATCTACACCAAGTTTTTTCTTGAAGATCCACTTGCTCCCGATGGGTTTTACCCCTTCAGGAGCAACATCCAAAGTCCATACTTTGTTGGTGTACATGGATTCCATCGTGGACCGCATAGCATCCAGCCATTTCACCGAGTCCCTACTCGTGATGGCCTGCTCGAAGCTAGTTGGGTCATCATCCTCCATGATGCAATCCTCGCTCCCACCATCCATGAGAAAACCATAGTATCTCTCAGGTTGGCGAGGAACCCTACTAGATCGGCGGAGAGGCTGGGGTTCGTCGGGTACTACTGAATCCTCTGGTTCCACTAAATCTTCTGTTGTGTTTTGTTCAGCTGGAACCTCTTCCAGTTCTACCTCAGAGCCACTAATCTCTTTTGCAAGAAATTCCTTTTCTAAAAAGGTGGCATGTTGAGCAACAAATACTCTTTGTTCCTCACTGTGGTAGAAGATATACCCTCGCGAATGTTTGGGATATCCAACAAATTTACACAATACAGACCTTGCCTCGAGTTTGTCCGGTTTTTGTCTTTTGACATAGGCCGGACAACCCCATATCTTTATAAAATTAAGATATGGTCTCTTCCCTTCCCATATCTCATATGGTGTGGTAGGCACAGATTTGGTGGGAACCCTATTCAGTAGGTATGCTGCTGTTTCCAGTGCATATCCCCAGAAGGAAACAGGTAACTCAGCTACACTCATCATAGAGCGCACCATATCTAATAGGGTGCAGTTCCTTCGTTCAGATACACCGTTGTGCTGTGGTGTATATGGAGGAGTTAGCTGAGAGAGAATCCCATTCTCTTTTAGGAAGTCCAGGAATTCAATGCTCAAGTATTCACCTCCTCGATCTGATCGAAGGATTTTAATACTTTTTCCGGTTTGGTTCTCGACTTCTTGTTTATATTCTCTAAATTTCTCAAAAGCTTCAGACTTGTGTCTTATCAAGTACACATGTTCGTATCTTGAGAGATCGTCAGTGAATGTAATGAAGTACGAAGAACTATCCCTGGTATGTGTAGACATTGGACCGCATACATCACTATGTACTAGTCCCAAGAGTTCGGTAACTCTTTCTCCGTGTCCCGTAAACGGAGTTTTGGTCATCTTGCCTTTGAGACATGACTGGCAAGTGTCATAAGATGAAAATTCGAATGGTTTCAAATATCCATCCTTATGCAACTTAGCCAGTCGTATCGCATTGATGTGACCCAGTCTACAATGCCATAAGAAGGATTCGTTCAGTTCAGAACTCTTCCTCTTATGTGTGTTAGTTATGCTCAGAACTGTTGATTGATTTAGAACATAAATGCCATTGCACAACGTGCCTGATCCAACCAACTTTTGGTTACGGAAAATGTTCATAACATTGTCCTGTAATACAAAATTATATCCCTCTTTACTCAATAAAGAAACCGATATAATGTTGCATATCAGGTTCGGCATGTAATAGCATTCGTTCAGAACCAATGTATTACCAGTTGGTAACACAAGGTGATATTCTCCGACAGTCTTAGCTGCAACAATTGCACCATTTCCAACTCTAATGTCTTTATCACCTTCTCCAAGTTCTCTACTTTTTCTAAGCCCATGTAACTGATTACATATATGGGATCCTGGCCCGGTATCTAATACCCAGGACGTAGGGCAAATGGAGAAACAGTTCTCTGTAACAAACACACCCGAAGAAAATGCATCATCATGTACTTTCTTCATTCGGATGGCATGGGAATCCTGGCATTCCCCTATGTCCTGTTCATTCCTATAACTCTTATAAGAAAGAACGGAACCAACGTTCCCCAGCACAGTATAACATGCGGGTTCGGTCAATACATCCATATTATTATCTTGATTAAGGCATGAAATGGTCGCTACCTGGAGAGAGAGAGAAGAAAACACTTTAGCGTATGCTCGTGCAAGATCAGATTGGTTATTATCTTATCTAATCAGGATGGCTCCCACTGGTTTTTATCAAATCTTCCTTCAAACCCTAAAAGGAAAGACTAGCCGGGATTAATTACACCCTACAACTTCGTCGATCTTTCAGCCAGGCCAGTGTCGGTACTTTAAGGGAGGTTCCCCGTGCTTTCGCACGGACCTAATTAATGTAAACCTCGTTTTCCCAGAGGCGTAACCCCGTTGACACCTTTCTAGACACCTACTTGATCGGCTAATTGTAGTGTGCAAAACTCTCCCAGGAGTAACTCTTACTCGCAGTGGGTATCGGGATCCAACTATCTCATAGAAGGTATGCAATCTCATTGCAAATTTCAACACTTGAAATTCCCGATAATATTTTTCCCCAAGCATCCTATGACCTTGACGGAGGTCAACAAACCACAGGGTGCAAGTCAAGTTCAACCCTTCATTTCTTGATTGAATCAAACCCACCCGCACGACCCTTGACGGAGGTCAACAAGGTCGTACGACTACCCTAATCCAATCTGCATCATATGCATAAGCAGATAAATACTAGTTAGCTACCGCACACTACGCCTTGATGGAGGTCAACAAACGTAGCACGAATACTAAGTAGGATTTATCTGAAATGACGGAGGGCTACGACAGGTTTTTCTGAAAACCTATTGCGTAATGAACTTGATATCGTTGTAGAATCAAATGAAGTTTTGAAATGGAGTGATTTTGAGGCTTAGCTAGTTTTGCTAAAGGGGTCACTCCCGGTGAAGGGATCGTCGGCCCTTTCCTCGTCGAATGAGGTGCGGGATATATCATATATATCACTGTGCAAAGCAGAAACTATAGAAGCAATCAAAAGTCAAACCGAGTGTGTAGCATCTGCCAGTTATTGCTAAAGGAGTCACTCCCGGTGAAGGGATCTCGGTCCTTTCCTCATCGAATAAGGTGCAGGGTATATCATATATACCGCTATGCAAAGCAAGAACTGTAGCTACCTGTTTTGTTTCAAAATTTGATTCTACAACATCTTAGGTTCTTTTCTTTCATTAATCACATTAATGAAGTCCCATCATTTAAGTCACCTAAACATCACAGATAAATACGACGTACACTTATGCCATCCGCATTCGCCAGGATGTCCCCTCGTGCACCGTTAGGTTAGGTAACTAACGACAGAGCAGGGCAGGGCTAGTGCGGGTGCAAAACATAAGTAACATCTATATAATATATCATATAAACTATATACTGTATCTATCACAGAACATCACATGATCACATCACAGATAAAGCAGCAGAAGAAACATATGAAACATTGGATATACTAGGACGTCCGTGTTTTCAATACGAGCCAGTATAAAACACGGATTCTACGGTCGTGATGAATAGCCAATCCCACACCCCTAGACCCCTACGAGAGCGGCAAGCAACCCTACCAATTCTAGGGTTAGGAGACCGGGACTCGACTCCTCGAGATGGTCTCCCACTGGACCCCAGAACCCGGTTGCTTGTGCTCCCCTCCTTGGGTCTATCCTAGTGCAGAAAAGTAAATAATATACAAAGGGTGACAACTTCCGCAACCTGGAAGTGCCCCAAAAAAAGAATATTACATACAAGTTTTTACATGAATGAAAATGAAAAACACTCATCTCACATAAAAAAACCCCGGCTATTCAAACACGACAATCCAATATAACATATCCAGCAACACATAACATCACATGTCATCAATGTAAGTAAATATGCGCATCCCAATTGTCGTTGACATATAGCAACGAAACCGGCGATATCACATATTACACTTACGGTCACAGAAAAGAAAGTGTAAACCTACAACAATTGGAATCCGCAACCTCTTTAGACATCATATGCCTAATCAAATGAAATACTTAGACATCACATGCCTAACAGTTATAAACCCCGCATTTTAGTCTCATTATCGAAAACTCTTTTCAATATCAAGTGAGACTAAACTGCTAGATTTATAACATTCATTCAGTTATCTCATAACTGTTTGTGAATTCCAATTATTGTATCCCATTCCGGATCAATAGAGAATATTAAACTTTCCGATCGAACATTCGAACACCCAAGTTTTTCCGAAACCGATCAACACATGAAATAAGTTCAAAGACATTCACTTCATGCCTCAGTACCAACGGTCCAGCCGTAGAAGGGTCAAGCCAACGCCTCACATGTGGCACGCCGTACTGCCCCAAACCCGAAGGTTCAAAGGGCAGTTCAAGACGGTCACATAATCGAGTTAAGGTTTGTTGTCTTCTAGAGGGACCATCGCGTTACTTGCACTACTTAGAACGTCAATAAACTACGGAAAAGTCCAAAAATTGGAAATTTCCCGGCAGGGGAAAGATTGGGTATTTACTTCCGGTCGAACTTTTTAACATATTCTAAAATATCCGGAAAAACACATAGACAAAGTTTGATAATCCGATCGAATCTGCGATTCCCAAAGCAACCCCAGAATGCTCAACTCTTGAGTCAAATTAAAAATTCCCAGAAAACTCAGCATCCTTAAATAGGAATTACTGTGCAAAAAGGGGAGGATGACGTCATCATATGGCCGCGAAACCGCCGCAGAATCCAGGCTTCTGCCGCGGTTACGCCGCCGTTTGTACTGTTCATGAGTTAAATTTTGCACCGTAATTCTTATAATTCCCTGCTGAATTTTTTAAGCATTTTTAATCTGGAAAAATCCCAGTTTTTGAAAAAAGTCCAGAGAGCATGGAAAAATTAGGGTTTCGGGTTCGATCGGGTTTCAAACGTCGTCTAGACTTCGCCTAAGGCTCTAGCTAGGCTCTGATACCACTGTAGGGTTCCTAGGCACTCTCAAGAGGTCTCACAAGGCATCAACCATGCCAATTTTAGATTTTACGGGTGCCGAGAAACCCTAATACGGATCGTTGACTAGAAGTTTAGGCGAAATACGAATCTAGTTAACAACTTAACTAAAGATAAGAAGCTACAACCTTTGTAGATCCGGATATCCACTTCCTTGGCTCCACGTAGGCGTCCTCTCGCTGTCCATCTCGAATCCCGGACTCAATCGTCGGCTTGATCGGAGAAATGGGCGGACTAGGTCGTCGGCTTCGTGCCGAAGATGATCTACGTCGAGGCATCACAAGTTCAAGCTCCGACTTCACAAATTTGTGAAACTTGTGAAGAAAACACCCAAAACAACTTGGTAAGAGGTAGAGGGTGAAGAAATAGGAGGTGGGTTCACTTTAGAATTGGATTTCTCACTTTAGAACTCAAGTTGCCATTGATGGCATCAAGCTTTCTTTCTTGAAGAAGAAGATCAAGAAGAAGGAAACATTATGATAAGTCAATCAAAAATGAAAAAGAAATGAATACTTATCATAATAGGAACCATGGTTAGGTGTAGAGAATTGACCAAGGTTAAAAGAGTGGTTAGGGTTAAGCATGAAGACAAATTGGTCACTTTGGTCAAAGCTTCATGAAGCTTCACAAAGGTTCAAGAATGAAAGCAACCATTTTGTATTCTTATCCCATTCTTTTATTTTCCAAAATCAATAAATAGAAGAATGGATAATTAAAACCCTAATCACTTTCTTAACCTAGGTTTAATTCTTTACACTTAACCAAATGAGCAAGCATTATCAAACATGATACAAAGATGTGCACAAAAGTATATCACATATACAACTTGCACATCAAGTGAGAAAATCCATTTAAAGTGAACCAATACTAGTTAATGCAAAATAATATATCAAATATATAATTATACATTAAATCATTAAATCAACACTTGATTCAATGATCCGGTCATGTCGCACATAACCGACTAGTATACAATGTATCGATTTATCGAATCAATGATTCGATAACTAGGTTATATCGAATATAACCAATCGATATATTCATCGCGAGAATGTAATACGGTATCACATACACGCATTATTCTCGGTCCTGCACATATCTCATATGCGCTCCTATTTCGTTTCGCTTGAGCCAGGAAACCTCTGTGTAGGACTCTAAAGACTCGTCAATACGCCGGTAGCAGATGATGATCATATCAAGCACCCACAAGCCGCAAGCGATCTGCTAAACGTAACGGCCATCCGGGTATTGAGCGATCAGAAGATCGACGAGCTAGCCCGCTCACACTCCTGTGAATCCAACCAGTAACACTTACCGTACAGTCCGGTCTGTTCGTCTGATATGTCGCATATCAAGTCTAGGGGTGGTAAACGTCAGACCCCAATAACCGATAAGTCGTGCCGTTGTGAGGCTCATAACGGGTCGAGAAACTACTGGTAACACTTACCAGCAAATCTCTGATCAGCCCTGGCCAGGGACTTCCCTGTTACGGCCAATCGAGCACAGCGCAACATCAACCCCCAATACTGGGAGAGACGAAACCCCTCATATCGCTCATTGCCTCCATGTGACTCGGGACTGTACCCAAAGACCACCGTTTTGCATGCCCTCATGGACGTGGTAAGGTGGAGATCAAAGCACAGTGGGAATCACACAAGACTCTATGACGATCTCGGGTCTACAGACTAACCTGCACAAGTGTCATCTGAGAACTGCCATCTGACGTGAGGTATAATACCATCTGGGAGTTCTCGGCGAGTCCGTCCAGTGTACCCAGTCTCCACTGAGAACCCGTATATCATCTCTGATGTCAAACACCAATGGATATGGGATCATCCATCGCCCATCTCATGGGTCGAGAAGCGTATACGCTAGTCTACTATGGTATATCGATGCCCCGTCTCGATACACCTACGACTAGGGATCTTGAAGGATGTACTTATGGACTACCATGTCCCCACTAGTATGATCTGCATCATAGTCCTGGCAGTCAAGTACACATCCTAAGGGCTTTACCAACATGTAACTATAAGACAGTTTAAAGAGACTAGTGTACATGTTAAGATAAAGAGAAACCAGATAGCATACTATCATATCGAGCAAGAAAGTCATCTCTATATATGTCCAAGCATCCAATATAATATACATCATCTGTACAATACTGGCCTCTAGGGCATACATACAACTAACAGTAAAGTTATTACCCTGACGCAAACTTCTGCCCAAGGAGCCATTCCCGGTGAAGGGATATCGGCCCTTGCCTCGTCGAATGAGGTGCAGGATATTCACACCGAATACCGCTATGCAAAACAAAAGGAAATGTCTTTGTAATAACACTTTTAAAATTGTTCCAACAACTCCAAATAGGTTTGTTTATCTTTTGCATTGATCAAAATTAACGCAGTCCCATCAATCAATCACACCAGAAAAGAACGAAAATAAAATGTACGTATATGCCATCCGTATTCGTCACTGGGTCCCGTCATCACCCGTTAGGTTACTTAACTAACGACAGAGAGAGGACTGGACTAGCGCGGGTGTAAAACATATACAACATCTAATAGTATATATACCAATATACAGTAATCGCTCCAGGCATGAAAATATTCAACATTACAGAAAAGTAATAAGCATCACAAAATAATACAGATAATCTGGGATCCCCGGGTTTCACAGAGCCGTTGCTGAAACCCGACGTTCCCCTGGTCGTGTGGATAGCCTGTGCAATGAAACCTAGACCCCTACGGGTGCGGCAAGTTACCCGCCAAAACCTGAAGCGATGCAGCCCCCTTCAGCAATATGAATGGACCACCCAGCACTTCACGGAATCCGGTAACTTGAGCATCCCTCCTTGGGTCAACCTGTACCCCCTACGAGTACGGCGAATAGTCTGCCAATTCTAGAGTGAGGCCCCTCTGCCTCTCAAAGCCATGAGATGCGGACCCGTTGCCCTCCAGAACCCGGCTATCCGTGCACTCCGTCGCGGGGTAAACCTAGTACAGAAATAAATAATATATACAACAGGTACATCGACCTCAACCCGGTCGTACCCCAAAAGAATATTATACAACAGGCAGTGACGACAGTCCACATGTTGGACGCTCACCCCGCAATATCAAATGTACAAATAAATCCAAACTGCACTACCATTGCACACTGCTATCCACCACGACAAATCCGCAACATCACAACACAACACAGAACATCAACGCGAATGTCACGTTCGCAAACCCGTCTAAAAGAACTATAGCAATCAGACGCGGTTTACCGATCAAATGACATTCACGGTCGGAGATATAATGTAAGTACCGTAAACTAACATGTTTAAATTTCGATCGACTAAATATCATGAAGTGGGCCCCACGTATACGTGCTATACAGTAACAAAATCTGGGCCCAAAAGATATATACCAAAAACCCCAATTTCCAGAGAAGAAGCCACTGTGCAAATTTGAAGCCATGATCTCACAGACTGGCCACGGAAGCGCGGTCAAACCCTAGGTTTGACCGCGATTCCGCGGTGGTCTTGTTGAGTCACGTGCCCAAATTTGTACCACCGGCTTAGAAAACCCTGCACAACTTTCTGTGATATGCAAAATAATTTTTGGACTTGATTTAAAATCGACAGAAACTGTGAATTGAAAATTTGTAGTTTTTGATATTCGGTCCGATCGATATTTTAAACGCGTTAGCACAAGTTAGTAAAGCATAATGGTGAGGCTCTGATACCACTGTAAGTCTACGGTAGCGCCACGGGCGTCTAACAGACGCCAAATGCGGAACAAAAACTTTTAACTGACGCTATCGTATACTATAACCCGGATCTGCCATTATTACTAAACTAACAAACTGTAAAGATGGTAGAAAGGTTATACCGAACGATCTGAGTCCTTCGTTCTGTAACCATCATCCCACGCTCCGTTGCGGCTGCTCCGATCTCGTCGATCTCTGATCTGCTCATCCAGGTGGCACCACGTCAACGATTCTTTAAACGGCCTCCCGCCTCTGACTCGAGGCAACTCGGTTGTCAAGTTTGCTAAAAGAGACGACCAAGATTGATATAGAGAATGAGTAGAACACTTTGTCTCGTTACGTCCAAAGCTATTGACGAACGATTAATGAAGTTGCCTTTTGGATCGATATGAAAATGAGATATGAATATGTTAATTTCCATGCATCCAAAACTTTATCCTTTTTTTTTCAACAACCATAATCATCAAGTAAGTGAGAGAGAGGGGAGGGGCCGGCCATCATATAGAGGTGGGGGGTGGGTGTAGGAGAGGGAAAGGTAACCACGAGAATAAATATCTAGTATGAACACAATTAACGAAAATGATGAATCACTAACCTAGTCACATTGCATTAATTGAATCATTAAATGCAACCATGAGTCACTAAACACCTCACCACTTCTAGAACCTTCTAGAAGCATCCACACTCATCTCAAGAAAATATAAATCCGCCTTTAACCGAATGATAAAGACGGGCGATAGAAAATTGGAAACTGGCAACTTCCAAAAGTGATCCTGAAACGAATTTCAGGATAACCCCATAACAGTATAAACATACCCGCATTTGTATTACGACCGAATACAAATACAACTGAGACAAAGATATTATATCTACACAGTATAATACTCAGAACCGGCTTAAACCAAAGCCGACCAGTATCATCTGCCCGAAATATGACACGTGCGTAAACGCACGTGCATTTCCGAACCCTGCCATAAAACCATACGGCCTCTACAACGTTTCGCCCGAACTTGGGAAACTGTCTATGGGGGACTCTAATGACTCGTCAGTACTCTGGCAGTGGGTTTAACCACAAGCCGTCAGTGGCACTAGCTGTGCGTAACGGCTGCCCATGCACTGACCTCAAGGGAGGCCGATGAGCGAACTCATCCGGAAACCCTACTGAGCCTAACAGTGACAATGTATATACAGTCCGGTCCGTTCTTCTATGAGTATCGCATATCTGCCTAGGGGGCTAGTAACGTCAGACCCCCAATAGCAGTATAAGTCGTGTCGGAGTGTAGCCTAAAAACACCCTGAGATACTACTGGAGTACCTACCAGTAAATCTTCTGCCCAGGCTGTGGGCTTTGTGTAATGGCTCTCCTAGACACAGCGCGATCTCACCCCCCAATACCGGGAGAGACGAATCCCCTGCCGATCCGCTCACGTGCCTCCATGTGGCTCGGGACTGTACCCAAAAACTACCTGTTTGCACGACTCCTTTGAGCCGTGGTAGGGTAGAAATCAAAGTATAGTAGGAACTCACACGAGACAAATGACGACCTCATCTCGATGAACTAACCTGTACACATGTCACCAGGGAACTGCTATCTGACGATATGTATAATATCAACTAGCAGATTCCCGGCGAGTCCTGTCCGGTGTACTCATAACCCAATGAGCACCTGTATACATTTTAGGTGATCCAACTGACACCAGTGGCTTGTGAGACCGGCCACCGCCCCTCGTCGGGGTCTCGATTGTATACACTAGTTTACTCCGGAGTATCGATGCCCTGTCTCGAAACTCCCACGACTAGGGACCACAATTAAGGATAAGCATATAAACCACCCAACTCTCACGTATATGATCGCCATCATACTATTGGTAGTAAACCAAGATCCTAGGGGCTCTATCAAAGTGTAGCAGTGATCAGTCACCTGAACCTGTACACGACTGATAAAGGCAAACCAGATAGCATACTATCATCTTGAGTAAGACTGTCCTACCGGTATAGGTCCTCCACAATAATTGCAATCACGTACCTGCGATCCAATAATTGACTCTGAGGGCACTATATCCAACAAAGATATGTCTGGATTTCTGATGGGACCTTGGTTCCTTTGCTAAAGCCATGGCTCCATTGTTTTCGCAATACAGAGATATTAGATTAGCAATGGATGGAACCACTTGAAGTTCTGAAATGAACTTCCTCATCCAGACTGCCTCTTTTGCGGCATCATTAGCAGCAATATGCCCAGCTTCCATCGTGGAGTCAGCGACGGTATCTTGCTTGGAACTCTTCCAACATACCGCCCCTCCATTTAGGGTAAATACAAACCATGAGATGGACTTACTATCATCCTTGTCGCTCTGGAAGCTGGAGTCGGTAAAGCCCTCCATTTGGAGATCTCCGTTACCATACACCAAGAACATTTCTTTAGTTCTTCTCAAGTACTTCAGAATGTTCTTCACAGCAGTTCAGTGTTTCTCCCCTGGATTGGATTGATACCTGCTTACCGCACTCAGTGCATAAGCTACATCTGGGCGAGTACACAACATCGCATACATTATAGATCCTACATTCGAAGCGTAGGTTATAATGCTCATGCGAGCCCTCTCCTCATCAGTCTTTGGAGACATCTCTTTGGAGAGGGTGATCCCGTGACAAGAAGGTAAATTACCTCGCTTGGAATCTTCCATACTAAACCTCTTTAGTATGGTGTCAATGTATCTCGATTTGGATAATCCCAATAATTTCTTAGATCTATCTCTATAGATCTTAATCCCCAGAATGTAGGAGGCATCACCTAGGTCTTTCATGGAGAACCTCTGCGATAAGAATAGTTTGACCGTTTGTAGCATAGGAACATCATTTCCTATCAAGATAATGTCATCCACGTACAATACGAGGAATGTAACAGTACTCTCTAAAATATTTTTATAAATACATGATTCATCTACATTTTTGATAAAACTAAACTCTTTGATTGTATCATCAAAGCAGATGTTCTAACTCCGTGATGCCTACTTTAATCCATAGATGGATTTAAGCAACCTGCATGCTTTTCCGCTACTCCCACTATCAGTGAAGCCTTTTGGCTGATCCATAAAAACGCATTCTTCTAAATCACCATTTAGAAATGCCGTTTTAACATCCATCTGCCAGATCTCATAGTCATAGTGAGCAACTATAGCAAGCAGGATCCGAATGGATTAGAGAATCGCGACTGGTGAAAAGATTTCATCATAGTCCAAGCCTGGTCTTTGACGAAATCCTTTTGCAACCAACCTAGCTTTATAGGTCTCTACATGACCATCCACACCGATCATTCTCTTAAAGATCCATTTACACCCTACGGATTTTACTCCAGGAGGTGCAACCTCCAAAGTCCATACTTTGTTGGTGTGCATGGATTCCATTTCGGATCTCATGGCATCCAGCCACTTCACTGAGACACCACTCGTAATAGCTTGCTGAAAACTAGTAGGATCATCATCATCCATGATGCAATCTTCTCTATCACCATCAATTAGAAAACCGTAGTATCTATCAGGTGGGCGAGAAGTCCTACTAGATCTACGGAGTGGCTGAGGTTCGTCAAGTTCTATTGAAACCTCAGGTTCAACCAAATCATCGGTAATTGTTTGTGTACCTGGAATTTCTTCTAGTTTTACCGCATTGCCAACAGTATCATTTGTAAAAAATTCATTTTCTAAAAATGCGGCATATTGAGAAACAAACACCCTTTTTTCCTCTTTGTGGTAGAAAAGATATCCATACGAGTGTTTTGGATATCCCAGAAATTTACACAAAACCGATCCTGTCTCGAGTTTTTCCGGATTCTGCTTTTTCACATGAGCTGGAAAACCCTATATCCTAACTAGTTTAAGAGACGGTCTCTTCCTATACCATATCTCATATGGAGTGGTTGACACGGTTTTGGTTGGAACCCTATTCAATAGATAAATCGAAGTCTCCAATGCGTGCCCCCAGAATGATATTGGTAACTCAGTATCACTCATCATAGATCGTACCATATCTAATAGGGTACGATTTCTCCGTTTTGACACACCGTTGTGCTGTGGTGTGTACGGAGGAGTGAGCTGAGAGAGAATCCTATTCTCTTTTAGGAAATCTAGAAAATCTGAGCTTAGGTACTCACCTCCTCGATCTGATCGAAGTTTCTTGATACTCAAGCCTGTTTGTTTTTCTACTTCAGATTTATACTCCTTGAATTTTTCAAAGGCTTCGGACTTATGTTTCAACAAGAACACATGCCCGAATCTCGAGAAATCATCAGTGAAAGTTATGAAGTACGAAAAACCACCTCTCGCATGTGTAGACATTGGTCCACATATATCACTATGTATAAGGCCTAAGAGTTAATAGATCTCTCTCCGTTTCCAGTAAACGGAGTTTTGGTCATTTTACCTTTGATACAAAACTGGCAAGTCGCATAAGATTTATATTCAAAAGAGTTTAAATTTCCATCATTATGTAGCTTGGTTTGTCTTGTTTCATTAATATGACCAAGTCTACAATGCCAAATGAAAGCTTCATTTATATCTAAAGTCTTCCTTTTGTTTGTGTGTTGTATATTGAAAACTTTGTGCTGGTTTAAGACGTATATCCCATTATTTAATGTACCATACCCAATCAACTCTTGATTAAGGTTAATGTTCATAACATTAGAATGTAATACAAAATTATATCCAGCATTGTCCAACAACGATACAGATATAATATTACATAACATTGAAGGTACAAAATAAAATGGGTTCAAAACCAATATACAACCCGACGGCAAATCAAGGTGATACTCTCCCACTGCTGTAGCATGTACAGAGGAACCATTCCCAACCCGGAGAGTGTGATCACCTTAATTCAAAAATCTGCTATTTCTCAGCCCCTGCACACAATTGCAGATGTGAGATCCTAACCCGGTATCTAATACCCAGGAAGCAGAGTTAATTGAAAAAAAATTTTCTGTTACAAACACACCTGAAGTGGAAGAATCACCATGCTTCTTCTTCTTGAGGTCGGCCAGGTATTCAACGCAGTTTCTCTTCCAGTGCCCAGTCTGGTGGCAGTGGAAGCATTCCCCTAGTCCTGTCGCAGCTGAAGGGATCTCCTTAGCACCACTACAAGGGTTTGGTAGCATCACACATGCTATATTAAGGAGTTTATAGGGTGCTAAAGAAACAATCCTAAGGATCACACTAGAAAAGCTAGGGTAACAAAAGCTTTTACACAATCCACAAGTAGTAAAAGCTAGGTTTAGAGAATACAACCTTTTTAGTTCCCTTCGCTAGACTCCTTGGCCACTTGAGGGTTGAAAGAAGTTTGCTTGAGATCCTCCAAGTTCACGATGATCCACCCGGAGTCCTCTTTGTCCAAGCTCAAGGCTCCACTTGATCAAAAAAAGAAGTAGAAGCCAACACTCTAAACTAATGGGCAAGAGTAGTGTAGAATGGTGATGTGGTTTGTTTTCTCACTTCAAAACCCTAACTTGATCACTCTTTTGTTCACTATCAATACCTAGAAAGCAAGAGAGTGAGGAAGAAGATGATGGCAAATGAAAGAACTCAAGATAAGTATAAGTGTTGGGATAAAAATGAAAAAAGAAAATATATATATATTCTTCTTCTCATCTTTAACCCAAGTTAATAAATATCTAGGTATTTATCTTTGGAGCACTAATGGCCATAAAATAATAGCTCATGGTTAAAGAGAGGTTTAGTGGAGGAATAAAATAATCAACCATAAGTAATTATCCATTTCCAATTATCTCAAAAAATAAATATCAACATATTTATTAAGGTGTGAGTCTTATATTGCTACCATCCCATGTATCAACAACCATGATAGAAATGTGTATGCATGTATGTATGCATCCACATCCATATGTGCATCAATGTAAACATGTGCATACATGCATACATACACCAAAAGACAAAAGTGTCTAAAGTGAAAATGCTAATGGTCAATGTTAAATCAACACTTGATTTAGCAAACCGGTCATATCTCATATGACCCGACCAATAGCAAACCGCCCAATTAATATACGGTATCACATACGCGCATTTAATCGGGTCCTCGCGCATATCTTATATGAACACCACATCGTTTCGCGTGGGCTAGGTAACTCCATTATGGGACTCTAAGACTCGTCAATACGCCGCCAGTGGGTGATGATCATATAAATCACCCCCAAGCCGCAAGAGGTCAACTAAACGTAACGGCCACTAGGGTATTGAGCGATTAGAAGAAAACAAGCGAACCTATCACAACTCCCGTCGAGCCAACCGGCAACACTACCGTACAGTCCGGTCTCTTCGTCAGATATGCTGCATATCGAGTCTAGGGATGGTAACGTCGACCCCAATAACTCAATAAGTCGTGCCGATGAATGGTCTATAACAGATCGAGAAACTACTGATAACACTTATCAGTAAATCTCAACAGCCCTGGCCGGGGACTTACTGATATAGCCATTCGAGCACTGCACAACATCAACTCCCAATACCGGGAGAGACGAAACCCCTCCTATCATTCATCGTCTCCATGTGTCTCGGGACTGTACCCAAAAGCCACTTGTTTGCATGACTCAGTAGAGCAGTGGTGGGTGGCAATTAAAGTACAGTAGGAGAACACACAAGACTCTATGACGATCTCGGGTCTATAGACTAACCTGTACCAGTGTCACCTGAGAACTGCTATCCGACGATAGATATAATACCATATAGGAGTTCTCGACGAGTCCTTCCAGTGTACCCAGTCTCCACTGAGCACCAACATATGATCTCGATGTCAAATATCAATGGATGTGGGAACATCCATCGCCCATCATATGGGTCTAGTATCATATACGCTAGTCTACTCTAGTATATCGATACCCCGTCTCGATACACCTACTACTGTTGGATATATGTATGCCCTAGAGGCCATTATATGATAGTGGATGTATCTATACATGTATATATATTCAGTATGCATTCTTGCTCGACATGATAGTATGCTATCTGGTTCTTCTTTATCTGACATGTTGATTTGATCATGCTTTTATTCATTCATACATGCTGATAAAGCCCTGAGGATATAGGCTTGACTACTTTGATTATGATGGAGATCATACTAGTGGGACATCTGTAGTCTGTAAGCATATCCTGGAATGTCCCTAGTCGTAGGTATATCGAGACGGGGCATTGATATACCAGAGTAGACTAGCGTGTATGATACTAGAGCCATGTGATGGGCGATGGATGTTCCCACATTCATCGATGTTTGACATCAAGATCATATACGGGTGCTCAGTGGTGACTGGGTACACTGGACGGACTCACCGAGAACTCCTATATGGAATTATATCTATCGTCGGATAGCAGTTCTCAGGTGACACTGGTACAGGTTAGTCTGTAGACCCGAGATCGTCATAGAGTCTTGTGTGTTCTCCCACTGTACTTTGATTGCCACCCTACCACGGCTCTACCGAGTCGTGCAAACAGGTGGCCGTTGGGTACAGTCCCGAGACACACGAAGACGATGAGCGATAGGAGGGGTTTCGTCTCTCCCGGTTTTGGGAGTTGATGCTGTGCTGTGCCCGACTGGTTATAACAGCAAGTCCCTGGCCAGGGCTGCTGAGATTTGCTGACAAGTGTTATCAGTAGTTTCTCGATCTGTTATAGACCATTCACCGGCATGACTTATTGAGTTATTAGGGTCGACGTGACCATCCCTAGGCTCGATATACAGCATATCTGACGAAGAGACCGGACTGTACGGTAGTGTTGCCGGTTGGCTCGACGGGAGTTGTAGCAGGTTCGCTTGTTTTCTTCTGATCGCTCAATACCCGGGTGGCCGTTACGTTTAGCTGACCGCTTGCGGCATGGGGGTACCTGATATGATCATCATCCTCTGCCGGCTTATTGACGAGTCTTAGAGTCCCACAAAGGAGTTACCCAGTCCAGGCGAAACGTTGTGGTGCGCGTATGCGATATGCGCATGCACCCGATTAAAATGTGCGTATATGATACCGAACATTGATCGGGTGAACTGCTTTTGGTGGGGTCATATGAGATATGACCGGATTGATAAATCAAGTGTTGATTTATCATTTAACCATTAGTTTTCTCACTTAAAACCTTTTCTTGGATGATGGATGTGTGCATGCATGTGTGTTTTTCTTTCTTTCTTTCATGCTAGTTTCATGCACATATGGATGTGCATACATACACACATACATACACCCATCTATCATGGTTGTTAACATATGGAAATGGTGGCAATATAAGACTCACACCATGGTCTAAGTGATGGATTATTATTTGATTTTGGATTTAAAACAAATTGAAAAAGAAAGGATAATTCTTACTAGTTTCTACATTCTTCTTTTAACCTAACCTAGCTCACCTACCTCTTAACTTGAGTTATCCTTCTCTTTATCATTTAAAACTCAAGTTAAATAATGTCTCCATCACTTTAACCATGGTTCATAGTAAGAAGAAATAAAATATATATTGATATATTTCTTTTTCTTCTTGTTAGTTATCTTTTATCTCATTACCTCTTGTGAAAAATATTGCCACCATCTTCTTCCTCTTTCTCATTTGCTCTCTAGTTTTTTCTAGTGAGTAAATATCACTTAAAGAAAGGTTTTTGAAGTGAGAACCTTAACCACAACTTCATTCTACACAAGCTTAGCCGTCTTGTTTAGAGTGTTCTCTTCGGTTTTACGAAGTTGCGAGCTTGGACGGAGAACTCCGTGGTGGATCGTCGTGGACACAAGAAGACTTCAAGAGGACCTCCATTCAACACCCTAGAGACCAAGGAGTCCAGCGAAAGGGAGCTACAAAGGTTGTAGTCTCGAAACCCTAGATTAGTTCGCTTTATATTTCGAAACCCTAATTTTCTAGGATCGATTCCTTTGCTTGTTCGTTTAGCACCATAAAAATTTAAAATTTGGGACATGTGATGCTTCAAAACTCATTATAGGGTGCTAGACAAACCTTTCATTGGTATCAGAGCTACTAGGCATTGGATGTCGACCTATGGGGGGTTCTCACTGTATGACAGTGTGGCGAAGCATAGGCTCTTACCCCCAGGGTGTCCCGAGACCGGAAGGTGTTCCGGCGGGTTGTAGTCCTCGCGAGGGGGCATGCGTAAAAAGTAGCGGCTGAGGGACCCGTTGGTGCCACGGCGACCCCATTGGATGGGGTGGCTGCCTGACCATCATTGGTATCAGAGCCGACCTAGAACATTAGGCGACCCTTTTACGAAGTCAAAACTCCGATCGAACCGAAATACGGTTTTTAAGGGTGCTCTCTGGAAATTTTCTAAAAATTGACATTTTTCAGAATTAAAAATATGTAAAAAATACAGCAGAAAAAAATAAGGATTACGGTACAAAAATTATTCCATGAACAGTGATTGTTGCCGCGGAAACGCGGCCTAAGCTTGCTCAGGCCGCGGTTCCGTGGCCGTATGTATTAATTGTTGGATAATTTTTTTTACAGTAATTCATTAATCTGCTTGTATATTGTTTTGGATATTTTTAATCTATATTTAGTTTTGAAAAATTCTGGAGATGATTTTGGACCCGTCGATTCGATCGGAATTTTGTTTTTCGTGGTTTTTCCGGGTAAATTAGAAAGTATTGAAGTGTTTGAACGACTATCATTTGCTCACTGTTCACGGGGTTTAAATACTTTGGAGATACGTGCAAGTCTTTTTGTGGTGGACCCTCTAGAAGACAACAAACCTTAACTCGATTATATGACCGTCTTGAACTGCCCTTTGAACCTTAGGGTTTGGGGTAGTACGGCGTGCCACATGTGAGGCGTTGGCTTGACCCTTCTACGGCTGGACCGCTACTACTGTGTCACACTTCGGATTTTTTCAACCCTGCTCAAGTGTTGAGCTTTAGTGAATCTTGGATACTTGATCGTTCGTTCGAAAACTTTAATACTGTCTGTTTATCTGGAATTTGATACAATATGTGGAATTCATATTGTTTAGGCATGAAATACGAAATATGTGATATTTCGCATTTATGATATCTAAAGAGAATGTGGATTCCAAATATTGTAGTTTTACACTTTCTTTTCTGTGACCGTAAGTGTAGTATGTCCGATATCGCCGGTTTCGTTGCTATACGTCAACGACAATTGGGGTATGCATACTTACTTACGTTGATGATATGAGATATTATGTGTTGCTGAGATATGATGTGCAGGATTGTCGCGATCGAATAGCCGGGGGGGTTTTTGTGAGATGAGAGTTTTATATTTTCATTCATGTAAATTCAAATGTAATGTAATATTCTTTTATTTGGGGCACTTCCGGGTTGAGGTTGTGTCGCCAGTGTTGTATATTATTTACTTTTCCGCATTAGGATGGACCCAAGGAGGGGAGCACAGGTGACCGGGTTCTGGGGTTCAGTGGGAGGCCATCTCGAGGAGTCGAGACCGGGTCTCTTAAACTCCAGGATTGGTAGGGTCACTTGCTGCTCTCGTAGGGGTCCAGGGTGTGGGCTTGGCTATTCATCGCGACTGTGGAATCCGTATTTTCTATTCTGGCTAAATACTAAATACGGACGTCCTGGTATATCCCACGTTATATCTATATTTCTGCTGCCTGTGTTCTGTGATATCTGAGACGAATGACATATTATATATATGATATATAGTAGACGTTGCTTATGTTTTACACCCGCGCTAGTCCCATCCCGGTATGCCGTTAGTTAAGTAACCTAACGGTGCATAACGGAACATTGCGGCGAATGCGGATGGCATAAGCGTACGTGTTATTTTCGTTTCTTTTCTGTGATTGGCTTAAGGACTTAAATGATGTGATTACATTAATATGATTAATGTAAAGAAAATAAACCTAAAAAGATGTTGTAGAATCGGATTTGAAAACCACTCGGCTATTTATGAAAAAGCTATATTTCAAAACTGCGGAGCTTAAGCCACTCCTTTTTGAAAACCATTTGATTCTACAACGATATCAAGTTCAAAGCGTTAAAGATTTTCTTAAAAATCATTCGCAACCCTCCGTCATTTTAGGAAGTAGAGTACTTAGTATTCGTGCTACGTTTGTTGACTTTAGTTAAGGCGTAGTGGACGGTAGCTAAGTGATGTCTTCCTACACTGCATATGATGCAGATTAATTAGGACATTCATACGACTTTGTTGACCATAGTTAAGGGTCATATGGGTGGGTCTAATTGATCAAGAAATGACGGGTAGAACTTGACTGGTACTTATGATTTGTTGACCATAGTTAAGGTCATAAGTGCTAGGGGTAAAAACCACATCGGGAATTTCAATAGTTGAAATTTGCAATGAGATTGCATACCTTCCATGTGATGGTTGGATCCCGATCCCACTGTGGGCAATAGTTGCTCCTAGGAGAGTTTTACAGTTTACAATTAGCTAACTCATTAGGTGTCTAGAAAGGTGTTAACGGGGCTCCGCCTCTGGGAAAACGAGGTTTACTCTTATTAGGTCCGTGCGAAAGCACGGGGAACCTCCCTCAAAGTACCGATACTGGCCTGGCTGAACGGTTAGCGAAGTTGTAGACTGTAATTAATCCTGGCTAGTTTTTCTTTTTAAGGTTTGAAAGAAAAACTCGATAAAAACAGTAGGAAACATCGATTAGACAAGATAATAAACCAATCTAATCTATGCAAGAGCTTTCGCTGAGTGTATTCTTTTCTCTCTCTTAATGGCAGATACCAATGACTGGACTTAAGCTTCTACTAGATAAAAACAAACTGAATGGGACCAACTATAAAGACTGGCTGAGGAATCTGAAAATCGCCTTGACTTATGATAAAGTATCATATGTCCTCACGGCTTCAGCCCCGCCCGTCCCTGGTCCAAAATCCTCAGTTGCGGACATTGAAGTCCGCAAGACATGGGACGCTGACTGTGCCACGGCCACATGCCTCGCGCTTGCATCGATGGATAACACACATCAAAAGCAGCACGAGGACATGGACATTCACGGTATATTGCTCCATACAAAGGAGTTGTATGGGGAGCAATCCCGCGTATTACGATACGAAGCATCAAAGAAATTGTTTCAGATGCGAATGGCCCCTGGCACACCAGTAGGAGACCATGTTCTGAAGATGATAGCTCTTATAGAAGAGCTTGAGGACCTTGGATGGACGATGGACAATGAACAATATATAGATATTATTCTGCAGTCCCTCCCCTCCACCTTTGCTCAGTTCATAGTGAACTTCAACATGCATGGCATGGAGAAGGACCTCCCTGAATTCCTTAATATGTTAAGGAGTGCAGAGAGCACTATGAAGTTAGCAAAAACTCCCGTTATGACTATTGGACAGTCTTCCTCTTCTCGCCCGAAAGCCAAGGCCAAGGGAAAGAAAAAGAAGAAACCCACTAATCCTAAGGGCGGAGTTAAAAAGGTGAAGGGAAAGGGAAAGTCCAAGGCTGGAGACTCGGGAAAAGGCGAATGTTTTCATTGCCACAACACAGGACATTGGAAGCGCAACTGCACGGAGTACTTAAGTCTCAAGAAGAAGCATGGTGATGCTTCTGCTTCAAGTGCGTTTGTGACTGAAAACTGTTTTTCTATAAACTCTGCTTCCTGGGTATTGGATACCGGTTCAGGTTCTCACATTTGCAATTCTATGCAGGGGCTGAGAAATAGCAAGGTTTTGAAGACAGGTGACCATACTCTCCGCGTTGGAAATGGTTCCAATGTACATACAGTCGCAGTGGGAGAGTATCACTTAGGGTTGCCATCTGGATGTATTTTGATTTTGAATCCATGTTATTTTGTACCAAGTATGCTATGTAATATAATATCCGTTTCTTTGTTGGACAATGAAGGATATAATTTTGTGTTGCAGAACAATGTTATGAACATTCACCTGAATCAAATGTTGGTTGGGTATGGTACGCTTAATAACGGAATATATGTCCTAAATCAACACACAGTTTTCAGTATACAACACACTAATAAAAGAAAACTTTCAGAATTAAATGAAGCTTTTCTTTGGCATTGTAGACTTGGTCATATTAACGAAACAAGACTAAACAAGTTACACAAAGATGGATATTTAAACTCTTTTGAATATAAATCTTATGCGACTTGCCAGTCTTGTATCAAGGGTAAAATCACCAAAACTCCGTTTACCGGACACGGAGAAAGAGCTACTCAGCTCCTTGGCCTCATACATAGTGATGTATGTGGGCCAATGTCTACACAGGCTAGAGGCGGTTTTTCATACTTCATTACATTCACTGACGACTTCTCAAGATTCGGTCATGTATTTTTATTAAAGCACAAGTCCGACGCTTTCGAGAAATTCATTGAATATAAACAAGAAGTAGAAAAACAAACCGGCTTGAGTATTAAGATGCTTCGATCAGATCGAGGTGGTGAGTATCTCAGTACAGAATTTGCAAACTTCCTAAAAGAGAATGGGATTCTCTCTCAGCTCACTCCTCCTTACACACCACAGCACAACGGTGTGTCAGAACGACGGAATAGGACCCTATTAGATATGGTCCGGTCCATGATGAGTGACGTTGAGTTACCAGTCTCATTTTGGGGGCATGCATTGGAGACTGCAGCGTTTCTGCTGAACAGGGTTCCAACCAAAGTCGTGTCTACCACGCCATATGAGATATGGAATGGGAAGAGACCATCTCATAAGAGAATTAAGATTTGGGGTTGCCCGGCCTATGTTAAAAAGCAGAATCCGGACAAACTCGAGACACGGTCAGTCATGTGTAACTTTGTGAGATATCCAATGAATTCTTATGGATATCTGTTCTACCACAAAGAGGAACAAAAGGTGTTTGTTTCCCAGTATGCCACATTCTTGGAAAAAGAGTTTTTCACAGATAAAGATGATGGCAAGGTGGTGGATCTAGAAGAGGTTCTAGAGACACAAACTACAAATGACGATTTGGTTGAACCGGCTGTTGCAACAGAAACTGAGGAATCTCGGCCACTCCGAAGATCTGGTAGGACTTCTCGCCCACCGGAGAGGTACTACGGTTTTCTCATTGATGGTGACAGGGAAGATTGCATCATGGATGATGATGATCCTACCATTTTTCAGCAAGCTATCACGAGTGGTGACTCTTTGAAGTGGCTGGATGCCATGAGATCCGAAATGGAGTCTATGTACACCAACAAAGTATGGACTTTGGACGTTGTACCCCCTGGGGTAAAACCTGTAGGGTGCAAATGGATCTTTAAAAGAAAAATTGGTGTGGATGGGCAGGTAGAGACCTATAAGGAAAGACTTGTGGCGAAAGGTTTTCGTCAAAGACCAGGTTTGGACTATGACGAAACTTTTTCGCCCGTAGCCATGCTTAAATCCATTCGGATCCTACTTGCTATTGCTGCTCACTACGACTATGAAATCTGGCAGATGGACATTAAAACAGCATTTCTAAATGGAGATTTAGAAGAATGCGTTTATATGGATCAGCCAGAGGGCTTCATTGACAGTGGGAGCAGCGAGAAAGCATGCAGGCTGCTTAAATCCATATATGGGTTAAAGCAGGCATCTCGGAGTTGGAACATCTGTTTCGATGATGTTATCAAAGAGTTTGATTTCATCAAAATTCCAGATGAACCTTGTGTTTATAAGAAAGCTGTAGGAAGAGCTGTCACATTCCTCGTATTGTACGTAGATGACATTCTTCTGATAGGAAATGATATTCCTATGCTACAGTCGGTCAAATCATTCTTATCACTGAGGATCTATATGAAGGACCTGGGGGATGCCACATACATCCTGGGCATAAGGATCTATAGGGATAGATCCAAAAAGTTATTGGGATTGTCCCAAACCAGGAACATCAACACCATCCTAAAAAGGTTTAGTATGGAAGACTCCAAGCGGGGTGCCTTACCCGCTTGCCATGGAGTCACTCTCTCCAAGGATTCTTGTCCAAAGACCGATGAAGAGAGAGCTCGCATGAGCATTATACCTTATGCTTCGGCAGTAGGATCTATAATGTATGCGATGTTATGTACACGCCCAGATGTAGCCTATGCACTCAGTGTTGTAAGCAGGTATCAATCCAACCCAGGGGAGAACCACAAGACAGCTGTGAAGAACATTCTCAAGTACTTGCGAAGGACTAAAGAATTGTTCTTGGTGTATGGTAATACAGATCTCCAAATGGAGGCCTTTACCGATTCGAGCTTCCAGAGCGATAAGGATGACAGCAAATCTATCTCTGGGTTTGTATTTACCCTCAATGGAGGGGCGGTAAGTTGGAAGAGTTCCAAACAAGATACCGTTGCAGACTCTACGATGGAAGCTGAGTACATTGCTGTAAATGATGCCGCCAAGGAAGCCGTCTGGATGAAGAAGTTTGTCTCGGAGCTAGGAGTAGTTCCAACCATCATTGATCCAATACCTTTGTATTGTGACAATAATGGGGCTATGGCGTTAGCCAAGGAGCCCAGATCCCATCAGCGGTCCAGACACATCCTGAGGCGTTTTCATTTGATCCGGCAGATTGTAGATCGCCGCGAGATCGAGATTAAGAGAGTAGACACAAAGAACAACGCCGTGGATCCATTCACCAAGGCCCTCCCTCAGCCGCAGCATGAGCGACTTTTTGAGATGTTGGGTATGAGATACGCCAATAACTGGCCTTAGTGCAAGTGGGAGATTGTTGGATATATGTATGCCCTAGAGGCCATTATATGATAGTGGATGTATCTATACATGTATATATATTCAGTATGCATTCTTGCTCGACATGATAGTATGCTATCTGGTTCTTCTTTATCTGACATGTAGATTTGATCATGCTTTTATTCATTCATACATGCTGATAAAGCCCTGAGGATATAGGCTTGACTACTTTGATTATGATGGAGATCATACTAGTGGGACATCTGTAGTCTGTAAGCATATCCTGGAATGTCCCTAGTCGTAGGTATATCGAGACGGGGCATTGATATACCAGAGTAGACTAGCGTGTATGATACTAGAGCCATGTGATGGGCGATGGATGTTCCCACATTCATCGATGTTTGACATCAAGATCATATACGGGTGCTCAGTGGTGACTGGGTACGCTGGACGGACTCACCGAGAACTCCTATATGGAATTATATCTATCGTCGGATAGCAGTTCTCAGGTGACACTGGTACAGGTTAGTCTGTAGACCCGAGATCGTCATAGAGTCTTGTGTGTTCTCCCACTGTACTTTGATTGCCACCCTACCACGGCTCTACCGAGTCGTGCAAACAGGTGGCCGTTGGGTACAGTCCCGAGACACACGAAGACGATGAGCGATAGGAGGGGTTTCGTCTCTCCCGGTATTGGAGTTGATGCTGTGCTGTGCCCGACTGGTTATAACAGCAAGTCCCTGGCCAGGGCTGCTGAGATTTGCTGACAAGTGTTATCAGTAGTTTCTCGATCTGTTATAGACCATTCACCGGCACGACTTATTGAGTTATTAGGGTCGACGTGACCATCCCTAGGCTCGATATACAGCATATCTGACGAAGAGACCGGACTGTACGGTAGTGTTGCCGGTTGGCTCGACGGGAGTTGTAGCAGGTTCGCTTGTTTTCTTCTGATCGCTCAATACCCGGGTGGCCGTTACGTTTAGCTGACCGCTTGCGGCTTGGGGGTACCTGATATGATCATCACCCTCTGCCGGCTTATTGACGAGTCTTAGAGTCCCACAAAGGAGTTACCCAGTCCAGGCGAAACGTTGTGGTGCGCGTATGCGATATGCGCATGCACCCGATTAAAATGTGCGTATATGATACCGAACATTGATCGGGTGAACTGCTTTTGGTGGGGTCATATGAGATATGACCGGATTGATAAATCAAGTGTTGATTTATCATTTAACCATTAGTTTTCTCACTTAAAACCTTTTCTTGGATGATGGATGTGTGCATGCATGTGTGTTTTTCTTTCTTTCTTTCATGCTAGTTTCATGCACATATGGATGTGCATACATACACACATACATACACCCATCTATCATGGTTGTTAACATATGGAAATGGTGGCAATATAAGACTCACACCATGGTCTAAGTGATGGATTATTATGTGATTTTGGATTTAAAACAAATTGAAAAAGAAAGGATAATTCTTACTAGTTTCTACATTCTTCTTTTAACCTAACCAAGCTCACCTACCTCTTAACTTGAGTTATCCTTCTCTTTATCATTTAAAACTCAAGTTGAATAATGTCTCCATCACTTTAACCATGGTTCATAGTAAGAAGAAATAAAATATATATTGATATATTTCTTTTTCTTCTTGTTAGTTATCTTTTATCTCATTACCTCTTGTGAAAAATATTGCCACCATCTTCTTCCTCTTTCTCATTTGCTCTCTAGTTTTTTCTAGTGAGTAAATATCACTTAAAGAAAGCTTTTTGAAGTGAGAACCTTAACCACAACTTCATTCTACACAAGCTTAGCCGTCTTGTTTAGAGTGTTCTCTTCGGTTTTACGAAGTTGCGAGCTTGGACGGAGAACTCCGTGGTGGATCGTCGTGGACACAAGAGGACTTCAAGAGGACCTCCATTCAACACCCTAGAGACCAAGGAGTCCAGCGAAAGGGAGCTACAAAGGTTGTAGTCTCGAAACCCTAGATTAGTTCGCTTTATATTTCGAAACCCTAATTTTCTAGGATCGATTCCTTTGCTTGTTCGTTTAGCACCATAAAAATTTAAACTTTGGGACATGTGATGCTTCAAAACTCATTATAGGGTGCTAGACAAACCTTTCAGCTACTAGGGACATTTCAGGATATGCTTATAAACTACAGACGTCCCACTAGAATGATCTCCATCATAATCACAGTAGTCAAGCAAATATCCCAGGGCTTTATCAATATGTGTAAATGAATAAAAGCACGATCAAGTCAACATGTCAGATAAAGTAGAACCAAATAGTATACTATCATGTCGAGCAAGAATGTACACTGAATATATATATATATATATACATGTATAAATACATCTACTATCATATAATGGCCTCTAGGGCATACATATATCCAACAATCTCCCACTTGCACTAAGGCCAGTTATTGGCGTATCTCATACCCAACATCTCAAAAAGGCGCTCATGCTGCGGCTGAGGGAGAGCCTTGGTGAGTGGATCTGCGGTGTTATTCTTTGTGTCTACTCTCTTAATCTCGATCTCACAGCGATCTACAATCTCCCAGATCAAATGAAAGCGCCTCAGGATATGTCTGGACCGCTGATGGGACCTGGGTTCCTTGGCTAACGCCATAGCCCCATTATTATCACAATACAATGGTATTGGATCAATAATGGTTGGAACTACTCCTAGCTCCGAGACAAATTTCCTCATCCAGACGGCTTCCTTGGCGGCATCATTCGCAGCAATGTACTCAGTTTCTATCATAGAGTCTGCAACGGTATCCCGTTTGGAACTCTTCCAACTTACCGCCCCTCCATTGAGGGTAAATATAAACCAGAGATAGATTTGCTGTCGTCTTTATCACTGTGGAAGCTCGAATCGGTAAAGGCCTCCATTTGGAGATCTCCATTACCATACACCAAGAACAATTCTTTAATCCTTCGCAAGTACTTAAGAATGTTCTTCACAGCTACCCAGTGATTCTTCCCTGGGTTGGATTGATACCTGCTTACTACACTAAGTGCATAAGCTACATCTGGGCGTGTACATAACATCGCATACATTATAGATCCTACGGCAGAAGCATAGGGTATAATGCTCATGCGAGCTCTCTCTTCATCGGTCTTTGGGAAAAAGTCCTTAGAAAGAGTGACCCCATGGCAAGCGGGTAAGGCACCCCGCTTAGAGTCTTCCATGCTAAACCTCTTTAGGATGGTGTTAATGTACCTGGTTTGGGACAATCCTAATAACCTCTTGGATCTATCCCTATAGATCCGAATGCCCAGAATGTGTGTGGCATCACCTAGGTCCTCCATGTAGAACCTTAGTGATAAGAAAGATTAGACCGACTGTAGCATATGAATATCATTTCCTATTAGAAGAATGTCATCCACGTACAATACGAGGAATATGACAGCTCTCCCTACAGCCTTCTTATAAACATAAGGTTCATCCGGATTTTTGATGAAATCAAACTCTTTGATAACATCATCAAAACAGATGTTCCAGCTCCATGATGCCTGCTTTAATCCATAAATGGATTTAAGCAATCTACATGATTTCCCGCTGCTCCTACTATCAATGAAGCCCTCTGGCTGATCCATATAAACGCATTCATCTAAATCTCCATTTAGAAATGCAGTTTTAATGTCCATCTGCCAGATTTCATAGTCGTAGTGAGCAGCAATAGCAAGTAGGATCCGAATGGATTTAAGCATAGCAACGGGAGAAAAAGTTTCGTCATAGTCCAGACCTGGTCTTTGACGAAAACCCTTCGCCACAAGTCTTGCCTTATAGGTCTCCACTTTCCCATCTACACCAATCTTTCTTTTAAAGATCCATTTACACATCACAGGTTTTACCCCAGGGGGTACAATGTCCAAAGTCCATACTTTGTTGGTGTACATAGACTACATTTCAGATCTTATGGCATCCAGCCACCTCACAGAGTCTCCACTCGTGATAACTTGCTAAAAACTGGAAGGATCATCATCCTCCATGATGCAGTCTTCTCTATAACCATCAATGAGGAAACCGTAGTACCTCTCCGGTAGGCGAGAAGTCCTACCAGACCTACGGAGTGGCCGAGGTTCATCAGTTTCTGTTGAAAAAGATGGTTAAACCAAGTTATCATTTGTAATTTGTGTTTCTAGAACTTCTTCTATGTCTACCACACTGCCATCTGTATCATTTGTAAAAAACTCTTTTTTTAAAAATGTGGCATACTGAGAAACGAACACCTTTTGTTCCTCCTTTTGGTAGAAAAGATATCCATAAGAATTCTTTGGATATCCCGCAAAATTACACATGACTGACCGTGTCTCGATTTTGTCCGGATTCTGCTTTTTGACATAGGCCGGACAACCCCAAATCTTAACTCGTTTAAGAGATGGTCTCTTCCCATGCCATATCTCATATGACGTGGTAGACACGGTTTTGGTTGGAATCTGTTCAATAGAAACGCTGCAGTCTCCAATGCATGCCCCCAAAATGAGACGGGTAACTCAGCATCACTCATCATGGAATGAACCATATCTAATAGGGTCCGATTCCGACATTCTGACACACCGTTGTGCTGTGGTGTGTAAGGAGGAGTGAGCTGAGAGAGAATCCCATTCTCTTTTAGGAAGTCTGCAAACTCTGTACTGAGATACTCCCTACCTCGATCTGATCGAAGAATTTTGATGCTCAAGCCGGTTTGTTCTTCTACTTCGAGTTTATATTCAGTGAATTTCTCGAAAGCTTCGGACTTGTGCTTTAATAAAAATACATGACCGAATCTTGAGAAATCATCAGTGAAAGTAATGAAGTATGAAAAACCGCCTTTAGCTTATGTAGACATTGGCCTACATACATCACTATGTATGAGGTCTAAGAGCTCAGTAGCTCTTTCTCCGTGTCCTGTAAACGGAGTTTTGGTCATTTTACCCTTGATACAAGATTGGCAAGTCGTACAAGATTTATATTCAAAAGGGTTTAAATATCCATCTTTGTGTAACTTGTTTAGTCTTGTTTCATTAATATAACCAAGTCTACAGTGCCAAAGAAAAGCTTCATTTATTTCTGAAAGTTTTCTTTTATTAGTGTGTTGTACGCTGAAAACTGTGTGTTGATTTAGGACGTATATCCCGTTATTAAGTGTACCATACCCAACCAACATTTGATTCAGGTAAATGTTCATAACATTGTTCTGCAATACAAAATTATATCCTTCATTGTCTAACAATGAAACGGATATTATATTACAAAGCATACTAGGTACATAATAACATGGGTTCAAAAAAAATATACATCCAGACGACAACCCCAAGTGATACTCTCCCACTGTAACTGTATGTATATTGGAACCATTTCCAACGCGGAAAGTATGGTCACCTGTCTTCAAAACCTTGCTATTTCTCAGCCCCTGCATAGAATTGCAAATGTGAGAACCTGAACCGGTATCTAATACCCAGGAAGAAGAGTTTATTGAAAACAGTTTTCAGTCACAAACACACCTGAAGCGGAAGCATCCCCATGCTTCTTCTTCTTGAGCTCCAAGTACTCAGTGTAGTTGCGCTTCCAGTGTCCCTCTTTGTGACAGTAATAACATTCCCCTTTCCCCGATTCCCCAGCCGTGGACTTGTCTTTCCCCTTAGCCTTTTTGACTCCACCCTTAGGTTTGGTGGGTTTATTCTTCATCTTTCCTTTGGCCTTAGCCTTTGGGCGAGAGGAGGAAGATGGCCCAACACTCAAAACGGGAGTCTTCACTCAGCGTGCTTTCTGCACTCCTTAACATATTAAGGAGTTCAGGTAGTTCCTTCTCCATATTGTACATGTTGAAGTTAACTATAAATTGAGCAAAGGTGGAGGGGAGAGACTGCAGAATAATATCAGTATATTGTTCATTGTCCATTGTCCACCCAAGGTCCTCAAGCTCTTCTATGAGAGCTATCATCTTCAGAACATGGTCTCCTACTGGTGTGCCAGGGGCCATCCGCATCTGAAACAGTTTTCTGGATGCTTCGTATCGTAAGACACGAGATTGCTCCCCATACAACTCCTTTGTATGGAGAAATATGGTTTGGACGTCCATATTCTCATGCTGCTTCTGATGTGTGTTATCCATCGATGCAAGCGCGAGGCATTTGGCCGTGGCACAGTCAGCGTCCTATGTCTTGCGGACTTCAATATCTGCAACTGAATATTTAGGACCTGGGATGGGCGGGGCTGGAGCTGTGAGGACATATGATACCTTTTCATAAGTCAAGGCAATGTTAAGGTTCCCCAGCCAGTCTTTATAATTGGTCCCATTCAGTTTATTTTTATCTAGTAGAAGCTTGAGTCATGTCATTGGTATTTGCCATTAAGAGAGAGAAAAGAATACACCCAGTGAAAACTCTTGCAAAGATCAGATTGGTTATTATCTTATCTAATCGATGTCTCCCACTACTTTTATCAAATTTCCCCTCAAACCTTAAAAGGAAAACTAGCCAGGATTAATTACAGTCTACAACTTCGCTAACCGTTCAGCAAGGCCAATGTCGGTACTTGAGGGAGGTTCCCCGTGCTTTCGCACAGACCTAATTAATATAAACCTCGTCTTCCCAGAGGCGTAGCCTCGTTAACACCTTTCTAGACACCTAATGGGTTAGCTAATTGTAAACTGCAAAACTCTCCTGGGAGCAACTGTTGCCCACAGTGGGATCGGGATCCAACCATCATATGGAAGGTATGCAATCTCATTGCAAATTTCAACTCTTGAAACTCCCGATATGGTTTTTACCCCTAGTACTCATGACCTTAACTATGGTCAACAAATCACAAGCACTAGTCAAGTTCTACCCGTCATTTCTTGATTAATTAGACCCACCCACGTGAGCCTTAACTATGGTCAACAAAGTCGCATGAATGTCCTAATTAATCTGCATCATATGCAGTGTAGGAAGACATCACTTAGCTACCGTACACTACGCCTTAACTATAGTCAACAAACATAGCACGAATATTAAGTACTCTACTTCCTAAAATGACGGAGGGTTGCGGATGATTTTTAAGAAAATCTTTAACGTTTTGAACTTGATATCGTCGTAGAATCACATGGTTTTCAAAAAAGGAGTGGCTTAAGCTCCGCAGTTTTAAAATGTAGCTTTTTCGTAAAAAGCCGAGCGGTTTTCAAATCCGATTCTACAACATATTTTTTTAGGTTTATTTTTCTTCACATTAATCATATTAATGTTGTCCCATCATTTAATTCCTTAAGCCATCACAGAAAAGAAACGAAAATACAACGTGCGCTTATGCCATCCGCATTCGCCACAATGTTCCATTATGCACCGTTAGGTTACTTAACTAATGGCATACCGGGACGGGACTAGCGCGGGTGTAAAACATAAGCAACGTCTATTATATATCTCATATATAATATAGCATTCGTCTCAGATATATTAAGCGATCACATCACAGAATATAGGCAGCAGAAACACAGATATGATAATATAGGATATACTAGGATGTCCGTATTTAGTATTTAGCCAACGATAGAAAATACGGATTCCACGGTCGTGATGAATAGCCAAACCCACACCGTAGACCCCTACGAGAGCGGCAAGTGACCCTGCCAATTCTGGAGTTAGGAAACCCGGTCTCAACGCCTCGAGATGGTCTCCCACTGGACCCCAGAACCTAGTCACTTATGCTTTCCACCTTGGGTCTATTCTAATACGGAAAAGTAAATAATATACAACAATAGTGACATCATGCTCAACCCGGAAGTGCCCCAAATAAATGAATATTATATTACAAATGAATTTTATATGAATGAAAAGTAAAACTCTCATCTCACATAAAACCCCCCGGCTATTCAATCACGACGATCCTATACATCACAACACAGTAACACATAACATCACATGTCATAAACATAAGCAAGTATGCGTACCCCAATTATCGTTGACATATAGCAACGAAACCGGCGATACGCATACTACGCTTACGGTCGCAGAAACAAGTATCACATACTACTAAGCGATGTTAAACCTTTCAATCGAATTAACGAACACCCATATTCCCAGCAAGCTCAACACTTGAGCACCATTAAACAATACCCAAAATCTATGCCACAGTATTTAATGGACCAGCCGTAGAAGGGCAAACCCAAGCCTCATTTGTGGCGCCACTAACTACGGTAAACCATAAGGTTTAGTCGCAGTTTGGTGGTCACATCTCGAGTTAGGGTTTCATTCTTCTAGAGGGTCCATAGGAATACCTGCATTATATATCGAGTACGTTCAACCTGGAAAATGCCAGTGTTTGATAATTCATTCGACCTGTTTAACGTCGCCAAAGTTACCAATACAATGCTATAAACATACGAATACGAAATACTCCGCAAAGAGCCCATTTCCAAACTAACATCACATGCAAATTTGGACTTCAAAACAATACGAGAAACCCCAGATCATCAATAAAAGAGCACTGGTGCAATACGAGGAGGAGGGGAGCAAAACGGGTCGGCGTCACCGGAAAAATTGCTTTGGTCGCCGGTCGGGAACCGAGCACCCCCTCGTGTTTCACCTGTGTTCTTATATTCTCTTAAATATCACTCTGCAGTTACTAAAATAATTTTTAGACCACTTTTTAAAAAATTTACAGAGAGCATTTCATGGGTTTTCTAAAATCGTATTTTGCGGAGTTTTTCGGTTTCGAACTATCGTAATATCGTCTAGGTTTCTAATTAGGCTCTGATACCATGAATGGATCTCCTTAGCACCACTACAAGGGTTTGGTAGCATCACGCATGCTATATTAAGAAGTTTATAGGGTGCTAAAGAAACAATCCTAAGGATCACACTAGAAAAGCTAGGGTAACAAAAGATTTTACACAATCCACAAGTAGTAAAAGCTAGGTTTAGAGAATACAACCTTTGTAGCTCCCTTCGCTAGACTCCTTGGCCACTTTAGGGTTGAAAGAATTTTGCTTGAGATCCTCCAAGTCCACGATAATCCACCCGGAGTCCTCTTTGTCCAAGATCAAGGCTCCACTTGATCAAGAAAAGAAGTAGAATCCAACACTCTAAACTAATGGGCAAGAGTAGTGTAGAATGGTGATATGGTTTATTTTCTCACTTCAAAACCCTAACTTGATCACTATTTTGTTCACTATCAAAACCGAGAGAGCAAGTGAGCGAGGAAGAAGATGATGGCAAATGAAAGAACTCAAGATAAGTATAAGTGTTGGGATAAAAATGAGAAAAGAATATATATATATTCTTCTTCTCATCATTAACCCAAGTTAATAAATATCTAGATATTTATCTTTGGAGCACTAATGGCCATAGAATAATAACTCATGGTTAAAGAGAGGTTTAGTGGAGGAATAAAATAATCAACCATGAGTAATTATCCATTTCCAATTATCTCAAAAAATAAATATCAACATATTTATTAAGGTGTGAGTCTTATATTGCCACCATCCAATGTATCAACAACCATGATAGAAATGTGTATGCATGTATGTGTGCATGCACATCCATATGTGCATCAATGTAAACATGTGCATACATGCATGCATATACCAAAAGACAAAAGGGTCCAAAGTGAAAATGCTAATGGTCAATGTTAAATCAACACTTGATTTAGCAAACCGGTCATATCTCACACGACCCAACCAATAGCAAACCGCCCGATTAATATACGGTATCATATATGCACATTTAATCGGGTCTCCAAGCATATCTCATATGCACACCACATCGTTTCGCCTGGGCTAGGTAACTCCATTGTGGGACTCTAAGACTCGTCAATACGCCGGCAGTAGGTGATGATCATATCAAGCACCCCCAAGCTGCAAGAGGCCATCTAAACGTAACGGCCACCCGGGTATTGAGCGATCAGAAGAAAATAAGCGAACCTGTCACAACTCCCGTCGAGCCAACCGGCAACACTACCGTACAGTCCGGTCTCTTCATCAGATATGCTGCATATCGAGTCTAGGGATGGTAACGTCAACCCCAATAACTCAATAAGTCGTGCCGATGAATGGTCTATAACAGATCGAGAAACTACTGATAACATTTTTCAGTAAATCTCAACAGCCCTGGCCAGGGACTTACTGATATAGCCAATCGAGCACTGCACAACATCCACTCCCAATACCGGGAGAGACGAAACCCCTCCTATCGCTCATCGTCTCCATGTGTCTCAGGACTGTACCCAAAAGCCACCTGTTTGCACGACTCAGTAGAGCCGTGGTAGGGTGGCAATCAAAGTACAGTGGGAGAACACACAAGACTCTATGACGATCTCGGGTCTACAGACTAACCTGTACCAGTGTCACCTGAGAACTGCTATCCGACGATAGATATAATACCATATAGGAGTTCTCGGCGAGTCCGTCCAGTGTACCGAGTCTTTACTGAGCTCCCGCATATGATCTTGATGTCAAACATCAATGGATGTGGGAACATCCATCGCCCATCATATGGGTCTAGTATCATATACGCTAGTCTACTCTAATATATCGATGCCTCGTCTTGATACACCTGCGACTAGGGACATTTCAGGATATACTTATAAACTACAGACGTCCCACTAGTATGATCTCCGTCATAATCACAGTAGTCAAGCAAATATCCTCAGGGCTTTATCAACATATGTAAATGAATAAAAGCATGATCAAGTCAACATGTCAGATAAAGTAGAACCGGATAGCATACTATCATGTCGAGCAAGAATGTATACTGAATATATATATATATACATGTATAAATATATCCACTATCATATAATGTCCTCTAGAGTATACATATATCCAACAGCAGCAACCCCTATCCTGTCCTTTCCCGGTGTCTTTTTCACTCATCCTCTCGGCTTGATGGAATTCTTCTTCTTCTTTCCCTTGGCCTTGGCTTTCGGGATGGAAGAGGAAGATGGCCCGGCAATTAGAGCGGGAGTTTTCGCTACCTTTAGCGTGCTCTCTGCAGTCCTCAACATATTGAGGAATTCAGGTATGGACTTCTCCATGTTGTGCATGTTGAAGTTTACAATGAACTGAGCAAAGGCAGGGGGAAGGGACTGTAGAACAATATCAACATACTGTTCGTTCTCCATAGTCCAACCCAAGTCCTCTAGTTCTTTGATAAGTCCAATCATCTTCAATACATGGTCACCTATAGACGTGCCAGCATCCATCCGCATCTGAAACAACTTTCGAGATGTCTCGTATCGGAGAGTATGAGATTGCTCTCCATATAACTCCTTTGTATGGAGAAAGATGGATTTTACATCCATCTTCTCGTGCTGCTTCTGATGTTCATTGTTCATAGAAGCAAGCGCGAGGCACTTGGTTGTTGCACAGTCTATATCCCATGTCTTGCGGATTTCTTTATCCGCAACTAAAGAATCAGAGCCTGGGCTAGGAGGGGATGGAGTAGTCAGGACGTATCCGACCTTATCATAGGTCAGAGCAATATTTACGTTTCTTAGCCAATCTTTGTAATTCGGTCCCGTGAGTTTATTCTTGTCTAATAAAAGCTTAAGTCCCATCATAGGTATCTTCCATTAGGAGAGAGAAAAGAAGACACTCAGCGATTGCTCTTGTATGATTAGATTGGTTATTAATCTTATCTAATCGATGTCTCCCACTGTTTTTTATCAAATTTTCCTTCATATCATAAAAAGAAAATTAGCCAGGATTAATTGCAATCTATAAGTTCGTTAACCGGTCGGCCAGACCAGTGTCGGTACTCCGAGGGAGGTTCCCCATGCTTTCGCACGGACCTAATTAAAATAAACCTCGTTTTCCTAGAGGCGTAACCCCTTTGACACCTTTCTAGACACCTACTGGATTAGCTAATTGTAAAGAGCAAAACTCTCCTAGGAGTAAGTTTTACTCACAGTGGGATCGGGATCTAACTATCAAATAGAAAGTATGCAATCTCATTGCAAATTTCAACTCTTGAAATTCCCGATATGATTTTTACCCCTAGTGTCTTATGACCTTAACTATGGTCAACAAATCATAAGCACTAGTCAAGTTCTACCCGCCATTTCGTGATTGATTTAGACCCACCCGCATGACCCTTAACTATGGTCAACAAAGTCATACAAATGTCCTAATCGATCGCATCAAATGCTTTGTAGGAAGACATCACTTAGCTACCATACACAACGCCTTAACTATAGTCAACAAACGTGGCACGAATACTAAGTACTCTACTTCCTAAAATGGCGGAGGGCAAAAAATGGTTTTTATGAAAACCCTTAACGTTTTGAACTTGATATCGTTATAGAATCTAGTGAAAGGAGTGGTTTAAGCTCCAGTTTAAAAAGTCAAATGGTTTTGTAGTATGTTTCTAATTTTGCTAAAGTGGTCACTCCCGGTGAAGGGATCTCGGCTCTTTCCTCATCGAATGAGGTGTTGGATATTCATGAATACCATGATGCAAAGCAAAAGTTCGATCAACTATAAAAATAATCGAGTGCTTTGTAACATTTGCTAGTTTCGCTAAAGGGGTCACTCCCGGTGAAGGGATCTCGGCTCTTTCCTCATCGAATGAGGTGCTGGATATTCATCATGGAATACCACTATGCAAAGCAAAAACTAGAGTTACCCATTTTAAAAAGTTTGATTCTACAACGTCCTTAGGTTTCTTTTCCTTAACATTAATCACATTAATGTCGTCCCATTATTTACGTTTCCTAAATATCACAGAAAGAAAACGAAAATAGAATGTACGCTTATGCCATCCGCATTCGCCACGGGGCCCGTCATGCACCGTTAGGTTACTTAACTAACGGCAGAGCGGGGGCTGGACTAGCACGGGTGCAAAACATAAGCAACGTTTATTATATATCTCATATATAAATAGCCATACGTCGCACAGATTTATAAACATTCCAGATCACAGATAAATACATTGGATATACTAGAAATTCCGTATTTCATTTAAGCCCTTAATGAAAGACGGGTTCTATGGTCGTGATGAATAGCCAAACCCCACCCTAGACCCCTACGGGTGCAACAAACTATCCGCCAAATTCCCGAAGTGAAGCAACCTCTCTCAACAAAGTGAGTAGGCCACTCGGCACTTCGAGAACCCGGTAGTTTGTGCACCCCACCTTGGGTCTATCCTAGGAGCAAAAACAGTAAAAAGAAAATATACAACGGTGGCTACAACATCAACCCGGATGTACCCCGCAAAATAATATTACATTTCTTTTTACAAATTACATGAATGAAAGAAAAACGTTATTCTCACATCCCCGGCTATTCATCACGACGATCCAACATATTCATATACACATACCATCACATGATATCAATACAGATATGTGCAACCCCGACTAATTGTCGTATAGCAATTAGTCGACGTTTCCAAACACACATACGCTTCACTAAGCTTGTAAAGTAACTATGACATTAGAATTCTGCACGAGTTTAGCAAACTAAATCATTTTCCAACACTTAAAAAAAAATCCAATGATCAAGTTTTCAAAAAACGATCTTTTGAGACAATCCGGGAGTCGAAACGAATTTGAAACCCACCCGAATATTCGCGGAGGTGAAGAACATGAAATATACTGTCGAAAAAGGGGCCTCGGGGGGTACCCACCCTCGGAGGCCACCTCGAGGTGGCCCCAAGGGGTTGGCAGACCCGAGAGCACCCAGTTGGGGTGCTCTCGAGTCACCCACCCCCAAGGCCACCTCGAGGTGGTCTTGGGGTGTGGGTACGGCCTCTGGTCCCCCCCAGGGTGTCCCCGAGGTGTGCATGCTCTACCCCGCGGCTTCTCGGTTCAAACCGTGAGTCCACGGGGTGTGCAAACAACTCAAAACTTTTCAAAACTGTTTTTTTCGGCAGTTTCTGCACGACAAAAAACGGCGGAATTCTAACGTTGCTACAAGCTATTTAAGATTTAAGATAGGCTCTGATACCATGTTAGTGGATGTTGCACACTCTCACAACACTTGTGAGGAGGCAGAAGCGATAATCAAAAATTTCTTACATGCAACGCCTACATAAACCAAGATTTTGTGCTTAAACCTTAACTAGCAAAACTATCTAGAGATCTAATCTACTATGATAGTGTTATACCTAGGAACCGGTCCTTCGGGTCTTTGTTTGGATGTGACTCCTAGGCTCCTTGTGGTCGCAAAGAACTTGGTCTCCGGCCACCTCAAGATCCAAGACGATCCGCCCGAGAGCTATCGAACAAGCTACAAACTCTTCATAAGTGTTTAACTAAGAGATCAAGTTTGCTAGAAGAGATCACTTAGATGATGTATAGATCAAGTATTGGATTATCTTTTTGCTCTAAGCTTTTGATTCACAACTCATGTGAAGATGAAAGCAAAGAGGAGGAAGAAGGAGATAATGAGGAGAGAGAATATGAATGTTATGAATGAAAAAATCAAGCATGGAAAAATGATATGGCTCAAATGAAAAATAATTGAAGCATGCAATAAAAAATTGCACCATGCTTCAATAGTAACTCCAAATGAATAAAAAATGAAACAAGCCATTCCTTCATCCATGCTTATACTTTCTCCAAATTCCACCTCATTTATTTATTTTCACAAAATAAATATGTAATTATGAGGTGTCTCCTTCTAGAAGGTATTCTTGTAACAATTACAAGAATACCCCTCCACTGTATACTGTATAAGTATACCCGTATCCGAATTCTCAAAGATATGAATACAAATAATCCAATAATATAATACCGGTATCCGGCTTAAACCAAAGCCTACAAGTAATATCCTTCCGATCATTATTCCTGTAACAATTATACGAACATAATCGAAACCCTGCCGTAACAACTTACAGCCTCTACATCTTTTTCCTGAACCAGGGAACCCTCTGTGTGGGACTCTAAAGACTCGACAGTATGCTGGCAGTGGGTCTAACCACAAGCACGTCAGCGGCACTAGCTGTGCTTAACGGCTACCCAGGTACAAGACGAAAAGGTAGCCGACAAGAGAACTCGTCACAACCCTAACGAGCATGTAAGCAACACTTACTGTACAGTCCGGTCTCTTCGTCTGATACGTCGCATATGAAGTCTAGGGGTGGTTAATGTCAGACCCTAGTAACTTTATAAGTCATGCTGATTTACGGCCCATAACGGTTTGAGAAACTATTGATAACTCTTATCAGTAAATCTCGAGAACCCTGGCCAGGGATTTGCTGTTATGGCCGATCAAGCATAGCGCGACATCAACTCCCTATACCGGGAGAGACGAAATCCCTCTTATCGATCACTACCTCCATGTGATTCTGGACTGTACCCAAAATCCACCTGTTTGCACGACACAGTAGTGCCGTGGTAGGGAGGAAATCAAAGCACAGTGGAAATCATACAAGACACTATGACGATCTCGGGTCTATAGACTAACCTGTACAAGTGTCACCAGAGAACTGCTATCTGACAATAGATATATATACCATCTAAGAGTTCTCGGCGAGTCCTGTTCGGTGTACCCATTCTCTAATGAGCACCTGTATATAATCTTTGATGTCAAACACCAATGGTTGTGGGATCAACCATCGCCCCCAGGGTCAAGAAACGTACACACCGGTCTACTCTGGTAATATCGATGCCCTGTCTCGATATACCCTCGACTAGGAACTATTAAAGGATATGCATATAGACTGCCCAGGCCCCACTAGTATGATCTACATCATAATCCCGGTAGTCAAGCATAATCCTAAGGGCTTCATCAACATATATATAAAGATATGAAATACAACATAGCACACGTTAAGATGAAGATAAATCAGATAGCATACTATCATTTCGAGCAAAGATTGTTTCTATACATATACAATACAGGACTCTAGGGCGTACATATCTAACACTTTCCGATAAGATCATCTGGATTCGATGGGTCAATGTCCTTCCTCTTCAGGCGGAGACTCACAAAACTATAAAGGGAAAGGCACAGCGGCGTTTTTTGCTAAAGCATAGCAGTAGTAAAGCAGCCCTACAGATTCCGGTCGCCAAAACAATAATCATACGAGGCCGACTCTCAAGGAAAGGATGGGGCGCGAATATTCATTCCCTCGAGATAAAACAAAGAAGTTGTTTGAGCTCGACACGAAGAATAGCATGCTGACGTTGTTCGAGCCACGCCGACCAGCCCAAGCTAATAAGTTCAACAATCCAAATTACTGCCCCTACCATCGGATGGTAAGCCATCCGATCGAAGACTGTTGCGTCTTCAAGAACTGGGTCGAGGACCAATATAAATAGGGTAAATTCATATTATCGGATAAATGGAAGATGAATCCACCCCAAAAGAATACCTCTAATGGGGATAATACGCAGGGGCATCCTGTTCATTCATAGAAGAAACCCCGTAGGAAGTGATGCTTTCTCCCAAAACAAAGATGTAACATTTCAGAAAAATAAGATTTTTTTTTTGGGAAGTTAAATAATTAAAATAATAAATATTATGAATATTTTAATGTGTAGAAATTATTTTTAACAAAAAGGGGTATAATTATATACCGATAGTTAGAAAATATTCGGAAAATTATAAGAATTATTGATTTTGAAAGGGATTATAAGAATGGAGCATTCATAGATTTTTATATAATTAATTATATTCTATGTAATGCTAAACTCAATTAATTTTCACTAATTGCGTATTAAGTATGATTTTTGCATGTGACATGCGGCATGTCATATTTCACATTGTTACATTTTTCTACCATGACTCCTTTTCATTTTTTTCCAAGCATGGTTTTGTTTTTAAATGAAATGAAAAGGAAAGAAAAAAGGGGGAAAAGAGAAATGATAAATAAAAGAATAAAGAAAGCAGTATGGGCAAGAGAGAGAGGATGAGGGGTCATTGACCTTTCCTCATTTGTGTTTGTCTCCATCATCTTCATCACTTTTTTCTTCTCATTTCCCTCACCATGGCTGCCCTCTCCCTCCACAACCTCCTACACCACACAAAAACCTTAAATATACATTAAAACCATGCACTCTCTTCACAAAAAAATGTGCACAACCTCACTACAAGCATGGGAGATCAAGAAAAATTGGATTTTGAGCTCCAGGGGATTCTAGGGTTTGCCAAAGAGGTATTTCTTTCACATTAAGTGTGGTTTTTGATTTCGTTTAGCATCTATGTTAGTTTAGAAGTGTTTAAGTGAGGTTTAGTGAAGTTTGAAAATTCTAAGATGAGGTTGAGGAATTCTTGAGTTGTGATGGTGTAAGTGATGTGTAATTGGTGATTAGAACCCCTAGTGTTAAAAAAAAAGAGCCTAGGCCATGAAGAACTTGGACTTAAGATTTGCCGATATCGGGTTTTTGTGGAATTAGTGATGGTATTTAGAGATCTGTTATGACCCGGGGCACCTGAAAAATATTTAGCGATTACTAAGAGGTGTGCAGGTAACCTAGAAGCTAACCCCAAAACCTGAGACCTCCAATCCATTTCCTGGCTGCCAATTATCTCTTTCTAGCCACAATTTGCTGCCTGGGTACTTTAGAATAGGTCCGTGCTTGGTCCATAGCTCCATTTTCAGTAAATTAGACCTGCCCTATATGCAAAATTGGCTAATTCAACCTAGGGTAAAATCTGGAGGTGTTTTCTTAAGTTGCTGCTTCGTTTTGCGACTTCGTTTTAAACTTGAGTTATGGTATATGGGTTTTAACTCGGTAGGGTGACGTTTGTACGTCGATATCGGGAGTTGTTTGATTATTCTTGCGTGCGTAGACCATAGGTTTTAACCTATGTGCGTTTCGTGTGCCGTTTTAGTTTTTATCCACAATTTCGGTTTACGATGTTATATGTTTATGTGTAGGTACCCTCACGTGGACTTCGGACGATAAAAAAGAGGATGGCGACATCGACTTTGGCAAGTAAGGATCAAGTGAGTAGATATATATCTACGGGGGAAGTCGGGTGGATGGCGTATAGCACTTCCGCAGTTTCGTAATGTAGTCTACGTAAATATATATTTATGATATTGTGTATTGTGATACGAGGGTAATTTAGCAAGAACGGCTTTAGGAAATTCATGGGTTAGTGTAGCGTAATTGAAAGTTAGTAACTTAGTTTAGTTCTTAGTCGCAAAACCCTAGAGTAAGGATTAGCACACACGCACACACACACGCATACATTTGATTTTCTTGTGCGTATATGGGGGTATATATATATATATACATATATGTATGTGAGTATGTATATATATATATATATATGTATACATATACACGGATGATGAGGATAGTATATGATACTTGGAGATGAGTCGATGCGATTGGGCCTGATGCCGTGAGATCGGTGATGTGATTTGGGTCGTGTTATGAGATACGACATGATATTATAGCGGACCGATGGGCGATGTGATTTTATTCACACGCGGATATATGTTGATGGTATCGGTATGTACTAGACTTTAGATCAGTACCCTAGTTCATGATATATGATGAGGATACCATATGAATAATGAGTTATATGTGATATTTGACCCGTATCCCGATTTGGGATGCCGTACGATGGATTTTTCCGTACGATGTATAAATATGATGATTGATCCGCACTCTCGACTCGAGGATATCATATTATTTATATATTATCGTATGTGACGCTATTGAGGCGGGATCACCGACTACTAGATATAAGTTAGGTAGATTTCCTTACCCCTTTGGTTAGTCTCTTAGCTTGTATTGTAGTTTACTTAGTAGATGTTTGATTTGGGCTTGAGTCATACTTATTTCCAAAACTAACGAAATGTGAGTATTTTAAAGACAGGCCAAGGGATACTACGGATATTTCAAAGGACGTACATTTTCTTAAAAACGCCGTAGCCCCTATTTTCCAACACCACGATTCGTGCTATTTCAAATGCCAAAATTATATGACTCGTATATATTGTATATTCGTATATGTTGCGTTTACAATTCATTTTCCGTATATTCTTGCTGTTTATATAGCATTGCATGCTTATACTTGTGATTCCTTTGTTTATTATGAACCCATGCTGTCAGGACACAAGCACCATTACCGATGATGCGTAAGTCTACGAACACTTGCTTGCCGACTCACACACATCATCATCGGTAACTGTCATGACATGTACACTTTAGAATTATTACTTCATTGATATGACCTGCTAGCTGGTAGTTTCAACATATTAACAGTATGCGTGCTTTCATGTGCTAAATTAGACATTTGCATTCTTTACTTAGATATCCATGCATGTGTATTTATCCATTTGTCATGCAATATTATGGGGATTTACGCCGGTAATACACTATTTATTTACTCTTGAGATTGGGATTTCGGATTTCTATGAGATTTCTAGATTTATAGAAACCGCAAAGATTTTATAAACTTATTATCATTTTAAAGATAGAAAATTGCGGTTTTCTCGTGATATGATATTTGAGATGTCCATCATGAGTTTTCTCGATTCTCGAGTGGTATCATACACCCGATTCGAGGTAGGGGAGGGACCGTCTGCGGGTGCATGGTGGACTCGGTGCGATACCTCGGGGTAAGAAGATCGTATAGAAAGACGTTGAGCCCAGCAGGGGAGCACTACCGACCGATGATTGTATGGAAACTCGACGGATATCCGGAGGATACCGTTCGGAGTTATGAGAGAGATAGATATGGGCCGATCCTGATCATGCGGAGCCCGAGATAGTGGGATTTGATGACATGGGCCAGTCCGGATTGCCGGAGCCCGAGATTTGAGATATTTGGATATATGTTTTGTGTCGATACTTGACACGAATTCTATGTGATTTCTTTGATGATACATCGGTTTTTATACAGAAATCTCACTGAGATATGAAAACAGTTTTCTCATTCAGTTGCATTCTGTTTTCATGCATTCATATATCATATATGTATTATGTGGCTACCTGAGACACTGATACGAGCACTTGGTATTACACTTCTGTTAGATGTTTACCCTGGCCATTATCTGATGTTTCAGGATATATATTATATGGATATTATTGTATGACCTAGGATAGAGTCATACATCCGATTTCTTCTCGGTGATATTTTCTACTCACGAGTTGGCAACTCACCCCCATTGTGCCACAATTCTTGCAGGTTTTGCCGTACAGGTTTCCTTGGCGGCTTTGCTGACACACTGCTTCTTTCCAGGTGATTGCTTTGGTAGGTGGGTTCACTTGCATCGTGACCACCGCAGTAATTTTATTTATTCAGTTGTATCTAGAAAACTCCATCAACCAGACCTGTATTATTCGATAGACTTAGAAGACCAGTTGTATATTCTTTCGACCTTAGAATCGCGCTTATATTATTATGGTTTTCTGGAGGATATTGGTTTTCTTCTGAGTTTTGATCCTCGCCCTTCGGCGTTGTATATTATATTTCTTGCATGGTTGTTTTCTCCAATTGGTGAAGAGTTAGCTCCCCCTTGGCGATACCTTTTTGCATTATGTATATTATTCATGTTGTACCTATTTGGGGCCAGTTTTTACAAAGGAGACTCTACCGAAATTTTTGGGAAAATATGATGTTGCTTTTAAATGTTTAATGCCATTTATTTTATTTAAATCGATTACTTTAAATAAGTTTTCCTTCGCTTCTTATTTAAAATGGTTTAGATTTCTGGGCTTTTTGCTTACTTGAATTAGGTGGGGTCCTATAGACTTCACATGATTCAAGTGCCAGTCACGTGCTATTTCGGGTCGTGACAAAGTTTGTATCAGAGCGCTAGGTTTAACCTTGGTTCGAGTCTATGTTTGACTATGCGGAGTATAGGGCGTATATTTATATTCGGAACCTGGGCTTGACCTTATGTAAATTAGACTTGGTTGAGGGGGTATTAGACCCGAACTTTCGTCGCATAGCTTGACCTTGGTTGATGGAGTAGGTGACTTAAGTAGAGTGGCGTACCGTGTGTATGTTCCGTGGCATGCTTACGATACGCTACTCCGCTTAAGAAGCCTTAGGATGTACATTTCTTTGCACAGTATTCTATTCGTTCATTGATCTATCCTCATCGATATCGGTTTGTGGTTTTTGTTACCATGATTGCATAGGCAGAGAGAGCTGCGGCTAGAGTTGCGGTCAGCATGAGCTCGTCTTGGACGAGAACTGACCAGGACATAATTCCGGTGACACATGATTGCATATATGTCTAGTTTTATTGTGTTTTCACGCCATGAGCGTGTGATGGATTGCTTTTACAAAATTTCTCGAACGTGCAGATCAGTACCAGTGTATTGGGCCACTGATAGAGGCCGGCTAGAATGTGATGACCGTAAATGCGGACGAATAAGCCAAATATCGCTGCAACTGACAAGATATCGCCCCAGATGTTTGAAGCTATTGCAGCACGAGTTTATATTTAGAGATATGATAGAAGATCTCTAGTCACCCAAGGATGAACGACTAGGACATGTGGTTCGTTGAATACCCCGATGCGGGGTCATCAGATTGATTGATTCCAGCTCGAGAAGACTTCACGCAGGTAAGTTGAGAGTCGATAGAAAATGATTGAATGTCAGAAACCCATTTTTCCAAGTCTAAGGTATTCGAAAAAATATGCAAGTAATTCTGTGGACCTTCTAAAAGAATGAAAACCTAACTCGACATAATGACCATGGGAACGCTTTTGAACCTTAGAGTTTGCGGCAGTTCCGCGGTGCCATTAGTGAGGCTTGGGTTTGCCCTTCTACGGCTGGTCCATAGGTACCGTGGCATGTACTGGATATTATTAAACTGTGCTCAAGTATTGAGCTCTCGAGGAATTAAGGGACTTTGATGAATCGATCGAAAAGTTCGACGTCGTCCGGATATCATGTGATGGGATACATTACTTAGGAGACTCTAGATATGAGTATAGCCGTTGTAGCACGATCCATACAGCTACGAAGAGACGAATCCGAATCAGTCGACATTAGAGAAAAGTGGAGTAAGAGGTTCGTACGAGATTTTGATGAGATGACGTTCCACTCCGTTAACATCAGAGATGTGATACGCATGCAGAGGCGTTGAATGTGGATATATCTTCCAGAAGGAGTCGTGATGAGTATGCAGCCGTTCCGGAACAAGAAACAGATTTAGTTAAGGGTGATAACTTCCGGGCAGTTCAGCAAAAACGAGATTTGGGAGAGACCCCGAAAAGATCTTTCTGGAAATACTAAACAAGAAGACTTGGACCCAGAATCGGTCGTATTACGCACACCCGGTAGGCCAGAGTTCGGCATCATCGACGAGATATATTATGAGTGACAATGATAGTTGGCCAGAGATTTTTAGAGGATGTGCCAAAGCGGGACTGTTTCCATCATCATTTCAATATTGGGCCAAGGAGCTATGTAACTAGCAATTTGCAGTGAGAGACGAGAGCCTAAGGGCACAGGCGCCAAACCATGAACAGGAGGCAAGTAGATATCTTTCTCTGCTAGCTTGGAAGCACCGACACCTTCTCGACTTTGAAGGAAGGACATATCGACGACCGTGTTTACAATTTGCGACTTGGTGATTCGAATATCACGTGTCCGTCATTTTGAATTTCAGTATTTTGGACGATTTATTGCATGATTGAGATTTTGTGCACCACAGTTGCACTCGACTTCGATTTGATGTCATTAGAGATGTGTGATTTGGATTTCATGCCTATGGTATGTATGTGATTTGACTTGTGCCTTCGGTGTAGTTTTCATGTACTTTAGTACTTTGATTTGATTTTGTGTATGCAGATGCACACGTTTATGAGTTTATATACCACGGTATACCTGATTTGGATTGAGATGTGTGGTATACCGTCGATTTTGATTGTGATACTCGATATTTGTTTTCGTGCACCTCGTGCACTTGATTTGGATTCTTGCGCATACTGACGCGCTTGATGCGATTTTGGTGCACACCAGATGCACTAAACCGGGATTCTTCATGCATATCAGATGCACCGGATATTGTTGTCAGGCACAACGTTGCCCTTGACAGGTGTTTTCGTGCACACCCGTTGCACTTGATTTTGTTTCTGTGCACATGTATGTCATTCATTGATTTTGATTTCTGTACGCACCAGACGCACGTGGCATTCTTATACACATTGGAGATTGGTTTCTTTGGAGCAGTATATTTTATGATATTTACTATTTGGCATAGTGACTGAGCAGGACTGTTCTGAGAACAGTACCTAGGTGTTTTTGCATGTATCGATAGTTATCGAAGGGATTTTCAAAAAAAAGAGCTATATTCTCAGTATTTACCTACGAGTCCGAGATGACAGGAAATATTTTACAAAGGAAACCCTTCTAAATTATTTTCCAAATGGCGGGACGTATGTTAAACAAAAGATATATATATATATGTATACAGAATTATTTTCTTACAATAAACGTCAGCTACTTGTGCTGTGATACGCGCATCGCACAGCGATTTGAAAAAGAGTTTGGCATGCATTCCTTTCAGATGTTTTGACGAAATTATAATGATGCATACTATGTACATGTTATAGTTTTGATGTATATCATGTTGGTTTTCGTATTGGATTTTGACATTGGTATCTTCACCATAACTCCGATGATTGCGTGATACTTGACGGAGTTTTGATTTTGAGTTATATGCTCGTTTCCATATGCATGCATTGCGCTACGATATGTTTTATGATTTCGGAGCCACGACATCTTGATCATAATACTGAAATGTTTTAGTATTTGAGGGATTTAAATTTAAATTCGGGGACCGAATTTATTTAAGGGGGGAAGACTGTAACATTTCAGAAAAATAAGATATTATTTTTAGAAAGTTAAATAATTAAAATAACAAATATTATGAATATTTTAATATGTGGAAATTAGTTTTAACAAAAAGGGGTATAATTATATACCGATAGTAGGAAAATATTCGGAAAATTATAAGAATTATTGATTTTGAAAGGGATTAGAAGAATGGAGCATTCATAGATTTTTATATAATTAATTATATTCTATGTAATGCTAAACTCGATTAATTTTCACTAATTGCGCATTAAGTATGATTTTTGCATATGACACGCGGCATGTCATATTTCACATTGTTATATTTTTCTACCATGACTCCTTTTCATTTTTTTCAAGCATGGTTTTGTTTTTAAATGAAATGAAAAGGAAAAGAAAAAAAGGAAAAAGAGAAAAGATAAATAAAAGAATAAAGAAAGCAGTATGGGCAAGAGAGAGAGAGGGTGAAGGGTCTTTGACCTTTGCTCATTTGTGTTTGTCTCCATCATCTTCATCACTTTCTTCTTCTCATTTCCCTCACCATGGCTGCCCTCTCCCTCCACCACCTCCTACACCACACAACAACCTCAAATATACATTAAAACCATGCACCCTCTTCACAAAAAAATGTGTACAAGGTCACTGCAAGCATGGGAGATCAAGAAAAATTGGATTTTGAGCTCTAGGGGATTCTAGGGTTTGCCAAAGAGGTATTTCTTTCATATTAAGTGTGGTTTTTTATTTCGTTTAGCATCTATGTTAGTTTAGAAGTGTTTAAGTGAGGTTTAGTGAAGTTTGAAAATTCCAAGATGAGGTTTTGAGGAATTCTTAAGTTGTGATGGTGTAAGTGATGTGTAATTGGTGATTAGAACCCCTTAGTGTTAAAAATCAGAGCCTAGGCCATGAAGAACTTGGACTTAAGATTTGCCGATATCGAGTTTTTGTGGAATTAGTGATGGTATTTAGAGACCTGCTATGACCTGGGGCACCTGAAAAATATTTAGCGATTACTGAGAGGTGTGCAGGAAACCTAGAAGCTAACCCCAAAATCTGAGACCCCCAATCCATTTCCTGGCCGCCAATTATCTGTTTCTGGCCGCAATTTGCGGCCCGGGTACTTCAGAATATGTCCATGCTTGGTCCATAGCTCCATTTTCAGTAAATTAGACCTACCCTATATGCAAAATTGGCTAATTCAACCTAGGGTAAAATCTGGAGGTGTTTTCTTGAGTTGTTACTTCGTTTTGCGACTTCGTTTTAAACTTGAGTTATGGTATACGAGTTTTGACTCGGTAGGGTGACGTTCGTACGTCGATATCGGGAGTTGTTTGATTATTCTTGCGTGCGTAGACCATAGGTTTAACCTATGTGCGTTTCGTGTGTCGTTTTGGTTTTTATCCGCGATTTCGGTTTACGATGTTATATGTTTATGTGTAGTTACCCTCATGTGGACTTCGGACGATAAAGAAGAGGATGGCAACATCGATTTCGGCAAGCAAGGATCAAGTGAGTAGATATATATCTACGGGGGAAGTCGGGTGGATGGCGTATAGCACCCCCGCGGTTTCGTAGTGTAGTCTACGTAAATATATATTTATGATATTGTGTATTGTGATACGAGGATAATTTAGCAAGAACGGATTTAGGAAATTCATGGGTTAGTGTAGCGTAATTGATAATTAGTAACTTTGTTTAGTTCTTAGTCGCAAAACCCTAGAGTAAGGATTGGCACACATGCGCGCACACACGCATACATTTGATTTTATTGTGCGTATATATACACACACACACGCATACATTTGATTTTATTGTGCGTATGTGTGTGTGTGTGTATATATATATGTATGTATTTATGTATGTATACATATACACGGATGATGAAGATAGTATATGATACTTGGAGATGAGTCGATGTGATTGGGCCTGATGCCGTGAGATCGGTGATATGATTTGGGTCGTGTTATGAGATACGACATGATATTATAGCGGACCGATGGGCGATGTGATTTTATTCACACGCAGATATATGTTGATGGTATCGTTATGTACTAGACTTCAGATCAGTACCCTAGTTCATGATATATGTGTTAGTTATATGTATGCCCTAGAGGCCATTACTGTACATAGGATGTATATTGTAGTGGATGCTGGGACATATATAGGGAGGACTTTCTTGCTCGACATGATAGTATGCTATCTGGTTGAACTTTACCTTAACGTGTATACTGTTTGTCTCTCTGTTACATGTTGGTAAAGCCCTTAGGATGTGTACTTGACTACCTGGACTATGATGCGGATCATACTAGTGGGGACATGGTAGTCCATAAGTACATCCTTCAAAGTCCCTAGTCGTGGGTGTATCGAGACGGGGCATCGATATACCAGAGTAGACTAGCGTATACCTTCTCGACCCATACAGATGGGCGATGGATGATCCCATATCCATTGGTGTTTGACATCAGAGATGATATACGAGTGCTCAGTGGAGACTGGGTACACTGGACGGACTCGCCGAGAACTCCCAGATGGTATTATACCTCACGTCAGATGGCAGTTCTCTGGTGACACTGGTACAGAGTAGTCTGTTGACCCGAGATCGTCATAGAGTCTTGTGTGGTTCCCACTGTGCTTTGATTTCCATCTTACCATGTCCAAGAGGGCGTGCAAAATGGTGGTTTTTGGGTACATTCCCGAGTCACATGGAGGCAATGAGCGATAGGAGGGGATTCGTCTCTCCCGGTATAGGGGGTTGATGTTGCGCTGTGTTCGATTGGCTATAACCGGAAATCCCTGGCCAGGGTTGCTGAGATTTACTGGTAAGTGTTACTAGTAGTTTCTCGAATTGTTATAGACCTCATATCGACACGACTTATCGAGCTATTGGGGTCTGACGTATACCACCCCTAGGCAAGATATGCGACATATCAGACGATCAGACCGGACTGTACGGTAGTGTTACTGGTTGGATTCACTGGAGTGTGAGCGGGCTTGCTCATCGATCTTCAGATCGCTCAATACCCGGGTGGCCGTTACGTTTAGCAGACCGCTTGCGGCTTGTGGATGTTTGATATGATCATCATCTGCTGCCGGCGTATTGACGAGTCTTTAGAGTCCTACACAGAGGTTTCCTGGCTCAAGCGAAACGAAATAGGAGCGCATATGAGATATGTGCGGGACCGAGAATAATACCAGTATGTGATACTGTATTCGATTCTCGTGATGTGACATTGATCGGTTATATGCGATATAGCCGGGTTATCGGATCAAGTGTTGATTCGATAAGTTGTTACTATTGATACCAGTCGGTTATGTGCGACATGACCGGATCATTGAATCAAGTGTTGATTTAATGATTTAATGTATAATTATATATTTGATATATTACTTTGCATTAACTAGTATCGGTTCACTTTGAATGGATTTTCTCACTCGGATGTGCGCATTGTATATGCGATATGATTTTGTGCACATGTTTGTATCATGTTTGATGATACATGCTTTATTGGTTAAGTGTAAAGATTAAACCATGGTTGTGAATGGTTAGGGTTTTGTTTTCTTTTTCATTTATTTATTTATTATTTAGTTATTCATTTGGAAAAATAAAAAGGGTGAGAAAAATGGTGGCATTCTTTTAATCTTTCATGAAGCTTCATGAACACTTTGACTATGTCACCATTTTTGTCTCATGCTTAACCCTAACCACTCCACTAACCCTTGTTCACTCTCTACACTTTACCATGGTTACCTTTATGATAAGAATGATTATTCTTTTCTTTTCTAATTAATCTTATCATAATATTTTTCTTCTTCTTCCTTGAACTCAAGAAGAAAACCTTGCATCCATCAATGGTGATTGATGAATTAGAGTGAGAAATCCAATTCTAAAGTCTACCCACTTCATATTTCTTCATCCTCTACCTCTTGCCAAGTAGTAGAGTGTGTTTCCTTCACAAGCTTTCTTGACTTGGTGAAGTTGGAGCTTGATCTAGCGATGCCTCGACGTAGATCATCTTCGGCATGGACATCGACGACCTAGCTCGCCTATTCTCCGATGAAGCCGACGCTAGAGCCCGGGAATTCACTACGACAGCGAGGGGACTTCGTTGCGGAGCTATGGAGGTGGAGCACCGGATCTACAAAGGTTGTATTTCCGTTAAACTTTTAGTTAAGTGTTAACTAGATTATATTTTCGCCTAGATTTCTAGCCGACGATCCGTAGTCTAGGGTTTCTCGGCACCGTAAATTTTGAAATTGGCATGTTCGATGCCTTGCGAGACCTCATTAGGGTGCCTAGGAACCCTTCAGTGGTATCAGAGCCTAGCTAGAGCCTTAGGCGAAGTCTAGACGCAGTTTGAAACCCGATCGAACCGAAAAACCAACCCGGAAAATGCTCTCTGTACTTTTTCTAAAAACAGGGATTTTTCAGTATTAAAAATATGTAGAAATATCAGCAAGAATATCTAAGAGTTACTGTAAATTTCGATGCCCTAATTCCATTAAAGCGCCGCGTTTCCGCGGCACGAGCATGGCTCGTGCGGCGGATCCGCGGCCTGTTTGTCGTGTTATGAGTTGAAGTTTGCACAGTAACTCCTATTTAACAGTGCTAGTTTTCCTGGGTATTTTTAATATTTTTTCCAGAGTTTGAATTTTCTGAGTTGTTTTGGGGATTCGAATGTTCGATCGGATTATCAAATTTTGTCTGTGTGGCTTTCCGGATAAATTTTTGAATATGTTAAAAAGTTCGACCGGATATAAATACCCAATTTTTCCCCTGTCGGGAAATTTCCAAGTGTTGGATTTTTCCGTAGTTTAACAACGTTCTAACTAGTGCAAGTAACGCGATGGACCCTCTAGAAGACAACAAACCTTAACTCGATTATGTGACCGTCTTGAACTTCCCTTTGAACCTTCGGGTTTGGGGCAGTACGGCGTGCCACATGTGAGGCGTTGGCTTGACCCTTCTACGGCTGGACCGTTGCTACTGAGGCACGAACTGAATGTTGTTATACTTATTTCATGTGTTGATCTGTATTGGGAAAACTTGGGTGTTCGAATGTTCAATCGGAAAGTTTAACATTTTCTGTTTATCCGGAATCTGATACAACAATTGGAATTCACAAAAGTTATGAGATAACTGAATGAATATTATAAACATAGCAGTTTAGTCTCACTTGATCGGTTGCCACGGAATTTTGATGTGATCAAAAGTCCGTCGCAATCACGTAGCGTACGCGGATACTTGCCGATAAACTTAATAGACAGCCTCGCTCCATAGCCCCGACCAAGTGACTGTAGGAGAACCCCGTCGCCGAAAGCATCCGTTCGGGTGCTCGCGGCAGCGGTGTTCCGCCTTGGTGCACTTCGTCGACGGTATCGGGGGTGCGGCCGTCTACTGAAGTTTGCGACGAGCATTCGATCAGGATGTCGGGAATCTTGTTGAATTGCCCGACTTGATATTGAAAAGTGTTTTCGATAATGAGACTAAAATGCGGGATTTATAATTGTTAGGCATGCGATGTCTAAGTAATTCATTTGGTCAGGCATGCGATGTCTGAGGTGGTTGCGGATTCCAACTGTTGTAGTTTTACACTTTCTTTTCTGTGACCGTAAGTGTAATATGTGATATCGCCGGTTTCGTTGCTATATGTCAACGACAATTGGGATGCGCATATTTACTTACGTTGATGACATGTGATGTTATGTGTTGCTGGATATGTTATATTGGATCGTCGTGTTTGAATAGCCGGGGGTTTTTATGTGAGATGGGTGTTTTTCATTTTCATTCATGTAAAAATCTGTATGTAATATTCTTTTATTTGGGGCACTTCCAGGTTGCGGAAGATGTCACCGTTTGTATATTATTTACTTTTCCGCACTAAGGTAGACCCAAGGAGGAGGGCACAAGTAACCGGGTTCTGGAGTCCAGTGGGAGACCAACTCGAGGAGTCGAGTCCGGGTCTCCTAACTCTAGAATTGGTAGGGTTGCTTGCCGCTCTCGTAGGGGTCTAGGGGTGTGGGTTTGGCTATTCATCACGACCGTGGAATCCGTGTTTTATACTGGCTCGTATTGAAAACACGGACGTCCTAGTATATCCAATATTTCATATGATTCTTCTGCTGCGATATCTGTGATGTGATCATGTGATGTTCTGTGATAGATACAGTATATAGTATATATGATATATTATATAGATGTTACTTATGTTTTACACCCGCGCTAGCCCTGCCCCGCTCTGCCGTTAGTTACCTAACCTAACGGTGCACGAGGGGACATCGAGGCGAATGCGGATGGCATAAGTGTACGTCGTATTTATCTGTGATGTTTAGGTATTTAAATGATGGGACTTCATTAATGAGATTAATGAAATAAAAGAAACCTAAGATGTTGTAGAATCGAATTTCAAAATTAAAACAAGTAGCTACAGTTCTTGCTTTGCACAGAGGTATATGTGATATATCCTGCACCTTATTCGATAGGGAAAGGACCGAGATCCCTTCACCGGGAGTGACTCCTTTAGCGATAACTGGCAGATGCTACACACTCGGTTTGTCTTTTGATTGCTTTCAGAGTTTTTGCTTTGCACAGTGATATATATGATATATCCCGCACCTCATTCGACGAGGAAAGGACCGACGATCCCTTCACCGGGAGTGACTCCTTTAGCAAAACTAGAAAAGCCTCAAAAGCACTCCATTTCAAAATCCATTCGATCCTACAACGATATCAAGTTCATTACACAATAGGTTTTCAGAAAAACCTGACGTAGCCCTCCATCATTTCAGATAAGTACTAGTTAGTATTCGTGCTACGTTTGTTGACTATGTTAAGGCGTAGTGTGCGGTAGCTAATTAGTGCTTATCTGCATAAGCATATGATGTGATTGGATTAGGGTAGTCGTGCGACTTTGTTGACTATGTTAAGGGTCGTGCGGGTGGGTTTAATTCAATCGGGAAATGACGGGTTGAACTTGACTAGCACTTATGATTTGTTGACTATGTTAAGGTCATATAGCTGCTAGGGGCAAAATATTATCGGGAATTTCAAGTGTTGAAATTTGCAATGAGATTGCATACCTTCTATGAGATAGTTGGATCCCGATACCCGCTGCGAGTAAGAGTTACTCCTGGGAGAGTTTTATACATTACAATTAGCCGATCAAGTAGGTGTCTAGAAAGGTGTCAACGGGGTTACGCCTCTGGGAAAACGAGGTTTACATTAATTAGGTTCGTGCGAAAGCACGGGGGACCTCCCTCAAAGTACCGACACTGGCCTGGCTGAAAGATTGGCGAACTTGCAGTGTGTAATTAATCCCGGCTAGTCTTTCCTTTTAGGGTTTGAAGGAAGATTTGATAAAAAGCAGTGGGAGCCATCCTGATTAGATAAAATAATAACCAATCTATTCTTGCAAGAGCGCACGCTGAGTGTTTTCTTCTCTCTCTCTCCTGGTAGCGACCATATCACGTCTTAATCAAGATAATAATACGGATTATTGACCGAACCCGCTTGTTATACTGAGCTGGGGAACGTTGGTCCCACTCCAACTTATAATTGTTATAAGACAGAGCAGGAAATTGGGGAATACCAGAATTCCCGTGCCGCCCAAACGAAGAGAGTGCATGCTGATGCATCATCTTCGGGTGTGTTCATTACAAAGAACTGTTTCTCAGTATCCTCCGCATCCTGAGTATATGATACCGGATCAGGATCCCAGATATGTAATCTGTTACATAGGGCTACAAAAGGGTAAAAAAACTGAGAACGGGTGATAAGTTTCATAAGACAGAAAACGGGGCAAGAGTTGCAGCCAAGTCTGTTGGTCACTGTCACCCTGTATTACCAATACATTGATTCTAAACGAATGTTATTAGATACCGAACCTGATATACCAAATCATATCACTCTCTTTATTAGAAAAGAAAGGATATAATTTTGTATTGATGGATAATGTTTTGAACATTTCCTATATCAAAAGTTGATCGGTTCAGGCACGTTATCTAAAAGCATTGACGTTCTAAATCAAACTACAGTTCTTAGTATACGGATCACACACAAGAGGAAGAGTTCAGACATGAACGAATTCTTCTTGAGGCATTGTAGACTAGGTCATATCAATGCGACCCGACTGGCTGAAGTTACATTTAGATGCATATTTAAATCAGTTTGAATTTACATCTTGTGAAACTTGCCAGTCATGTCACAAAGATATAATGACACCAGCTCTGTTTATTGGAAACAGAGAAAGAGTTAATGAACTCTTGGGATGATACATGTTGATGTATGTAGGTCCCCTGTCTACACATGCCAGGACCGGTTCTTTATACTTCATTACGTTCTCTGATAATCTCTCAAGATTCAGTCATATGTTCCTGCTGAAACATGAGTCCGAACCTTTTGAGATATTCACAGAATATAAGCGAGAAGTAGAGAACCAAAATACGGGTATAAGTATTATGTCCTTTGATGAGATCGAGGAGGAGAATGCTTGAGCACGGAAATCCTGGACTATTTTAAAGGAGAATGAGATTCTCTCTCGGCATTACTCCTCCGTATACACCATAGCACGATGGTATATCGGGGCGGAGCAATCACACCCTATTTGATATGGTGTGCTCTATGATGAGTATTACTGAGTGACCTATTTCCTTTTGGGAGTTATGCACTTGAGAAGCTGCATACCTATTGAATAGGGTTCAAATCAAATCTGTTGCCTACCACTTCATATGTGATATGGAAAGGGAAGAGCCCATGTCTTAAGCTAGTTAAGATTTGGGGTTGTCCGGCCTATGTCTAAAAGAAAAATCCGGACAAGCTCGAGGCAATGTCTGTTAAGTAGAACTGGAAAGGTTCCAGCTATACAAACTGCAGCTAATGATTTGATAGAACCAAAGGATTCAATAGATACCAACGAACCTCAGCCTCTCCGCCGATCTAGTAGGGTTCCTAACCCACCTGAGAGATACTTCGGTTTCTCTATGACACTGGGAGCGAGGATTGCATCATGAGATGATGACCCAACTAGCTTCGAGCTGGCCATCGAGAGTAAGACTCTGTAAGAATGGCTGGATGTTTATCGATCTGAGATGGAATCCTTTTACACCAACAAAGTATGGACTTTGGTTGCTATATCTGAAGGGTTAAATCCCTATCAGGAGCAAGTATATCTTGAGAAGATTACTTGGTGTAGATGGAAAAGTTGAGACTTTCAAAGCTAGACTTTTAAAAGTTTGCATCATTGACCAGGTGCGGATAATGATGAAACCTTTTCAAGTAGCTATGCTTAAGTCCATCCAGATCCTACTTACCACGGCTACATACCATGACTACGATATCTGGTGGTTGGGTGTCATGACTGCTTTTCTAAATGATATTTTGGAAGAGAGCGTCTATAAGTACACAGCCAGAGGGCTTCGTAGACAGTGGGAGCAGCGAAAACGTGTACAAGATGCTTTATAGGATAAAGCAGGCATCGCGGAGTTGGAACATCTGTTTTGATGAATTAGTCAAAGAAGTTGACATCATCAAAATGGTAGATGAACCTTGTATAAACAAGAAGGTAGTAGGGAGTATGGTGACGATCCTCGTAGAGTACGTGGATGACATACTCTTGATAGGGAAGGAGTTTCCTATGCTATGCTCGATCAATCTCCGCTTATCACAAGGATTCTCCACATAGGATCAAAGTGATACCTACTAAATCCTGGGTTTTGGATCTATGAGATAGATCTAAATGGATGTTAGAATACTCACTAGTTATAGTGAGATGGTATCAGTTGATCCTGGGGAGAATCACTGGAAGGGTTCCAGGGTGATAAAGACGACTGAATGTCAGTCGCAGGCATTGTCTTTACCCTCAGTAAAGGGACGGTATGTTGGAAGAGTTCCAAGCTAGATACCGTGACATACTAGACGATAAAGGCAGGATACATCACTACTTAAGATACTACCAAAGAGGCAGTCTGGGTGTATATTAGTTCATAAGATGAACTTTGTTCCTCCCATTGTGTGACAATGGAGTTGTGGCTTATGCCAAGGAACGCCGGTCCCATCAGTGATCCAGACATATTCTAAGGCAGTATTACCTGATCATGGAGATGGTTGATCTCCAGGGGATCGAGGTTTGGAGAGTAGACTCAGAGGACAACACAGCGGATCCACTCACAAAGGCCTGTTCCCAGAGAGAGATTTTTATGGGATGGTTGAGTATGAGATACTACAACCACTGCTATCAGATGGCCCTAGTGCAAGTGGGAGATTGTTAGTTATATGTATGCCCTAGAGGCCATTACTGTACATAGGATGTATATTGTAGTGGATGCTGGGACATATATAGGGAGGACTTTCTTGCTCGACATGATAGTATGCTATCTGGTTGAACTTTACCTTAACGTGTATACTGTTTGTCTCTCTGTTACATGTTGGTAAAGCCCTTAGGATGTGTACTTGACTACCTGGACTATGATGCGGATCATACTAGTGGGGACATGGTAGTCCATAAGTACATCCTTCAAAGTCCCTAGTCGTGGGTGTATCGAGACGGGGCATCGATATACCAGAGTAGACTAGCGTATACCTTCTCGACCCATACAGATGGGCGATGGATGATCCCATATCCATTGGTGTTTGACATCAGAGATGATATACGAGTGCTCAGTAGAGACTGGGTACACTGGACGGACTCGCCGAGAACTCCCAGATGGTATTATACCTCACGTCAGATGGCAGTTCTCTGGTGACACTGGTACAGAGTAGTCTGTTGACCCGAGATCGTCATAGAGTCTTGTATGGTTCCCACTGTGCTTTGATTTCCATCTTACCACGTCCAAGAGGGCGTGCAAAACGGTGGTTTTTCGGTACAGTCCCGAGTCACATGGAGGCAATGAGCGATAGGAGGGGATTCGTCTCTCCCGGTATAGGGGGTTGATGTTGCGCTGTGTTCGATTGGCTATAACCGAAAATCCCTGGCCAGGGTTGCTGAGATTTACTGGTAAGTGTTACCAGTAGTTTCTCGAATTGTTATAGACCTCATATCGACACGACTTATCGAGCTATTGGGGTCTGACGTATACCACCCCTAGGCAAGATATGCGACATATCAGACGATCAGACCGGACTGTACGGTAGTGTCACTGGTTGGATTCACTGGAGTGTGAGCGGGCTTGCTCGTCGATCTTCAGATCGCTCAATACCCGGGTGGCCATTACGTTTAGCAGACCGCTTGCGGCTTGTGGATGTTTGATATGATCATCATCTGCTGCCGGCGTATTGACGAGTCTTTAGAGTCCTACACAGAGGTTTCCTGGCTCAAGCGAAACGAAATAGGAGCGCATATGAGATATGTGCGGGACCGAGAATAATACCAGTATGTGATACTGTATTCGATTCTCGCGATGTGACATTGATCGGTTATATGCGATATAGCCGGGTTATCGGATCAAGTGTTGATTCGATAAGTTGTTACTATTGATACCAGTCGGTTATGTGCGACATGACCGGATCATTGAATCAAGTGTTAATTTAATGATTTAATGTATAATTATATATTTGATATATTACTTTGCATTAACTAGTATCGGTTCACTTTGAATGGATTTTCTCACTCGGATGTGCGCATTGTATATGCGATATGATTTTGTGCACATGTTTGTATCATGTTTGATGATACATGCTTTATTGGTTAAGTGTAAAGATTAAACCATGGTTGTGAATGGTTAGGGTTTTGTTTTCTTTTTTATTTATTTATTTATTATTTAGTTATTCATTTGGAAAAATAAAAAGGGTGAGAAAAATGGTGGCATTCTTTTAATCTTTCATGAAGCTTCATGAACACTTTGACTATGTCACCATTTTTGTCTCATGCTTAACCCTAACCACTCCACTAACCCTTGTTCACTCTCTACACTTTACCATGGTTACCTTTATGATAAGAATGATTATTCTTTTCTTTTCTAATTAATCTTATCATAATATTCTTCTTCTTCTTCCTTGAACTCAAGAAGAAAACCTTGCATCCATCAATGGTGATTGATGAATTAGAGTGAGAAATCCAATTCTAAAGTCTACCCACTTCATATTTCTTCATCCTCTACCTCTTGCCAAGTAGTAGAGTGTGTTTCCTTCACAAGCTTTCTTGACTTGGTGAAGTTGGAGCTTGATCTAGCGATGCCTCGACGTAGATCATCTTCGGCATGGACATCGACGACCTAGCTCGCCTATTCTCCGATGAAGCCGACGCTAGAGCCCGGGAATTCATTAGGACAGCGAGGGGACTTCATTGCGGAGCTATGGAGGTGGAGCACCGGATCTACAAAGGTTGTATTTCCGTTAAACTTTTAGTTAAGTGTTAACTAGATTATATTTTCGCCTAGATTTCTAGCCGACGATCCGTAGTCTAGGGTTTCTCGGCACCGTAAATTTTGAAATTGGCATGTTCGATGCCTTGCGAGACCTTATTAGGGTGCCTAGGAACCCTTCAATATGATGAGGATACCATATGAATAATGAGTTATATGTGATATTTGACCCGTACCCCGATTTGGGATGCCGTACGATGGATTTTTCCGTACGATGTATAAATATGATGATTGATCTGCACTCTCGACTTGAGGATGTCGTATTATTTATATTTTATCATACGTGACGCTATTGAGGCGAGATCACCGACTACTAGATATATCGAATCGGACTGAGGTGGATTTCCTTACCCCTTTGGTCAGTCTCTTAGCTTGTCCTGTAGTTTACTTAGTAGATGTTAGATTTGGGCTCGAGTCATACTTATTTCCAAAACTAACGAATCGTTAGTATTTTAAAGACAGGCAAAGAGATACTACGGATATTTCAAAGGACATACCTTTTCTTAAAAACACCGTAGCCCCTATTTTCCAACACCACAATTCATGCTATTTCAAATGCCAAAACTGTATGATTCGTATATATATTATATATTCGTATATGTCGCGTTTACGATTCATTTTCTGTATATTCTTGCTGTTCATATACACATTCCAATATCATACACAGATCACAGAGATGTATAACCCCGACTAATCGTCTTATAGCGATTAGCCGACGTTCAATACATGCAAACATCACAGATATAACCTTCATAGTCAAAGTATATTGAAGTTCGGAAAAATACGGAATTATAGGCCCCCAAAAACAAATTTCTATTCTGGAAAATCTGGGCACATATAATATATCTGAAAAATCCTAAAACCATGTCAGAAACATTCTGCACCAAAAACGAGGCAGCAACTCACCAAGTTGGCCGCGTTTCCGCGGCAATAGCTTGCTATTGCCGCGGAAACGCGGCTCTTTAGTCGAGTCGCTGTTTCGTGTTTGGTGACTTTCTTCTAAAAACCCTGAGATGATTTTTGGAGTATAACAAATTTTGCTTTGACCAGAAAATTTTTTAACAGAAACTCAGGTTTTTATAACTTGGTTTTTTTCGATTTTTCCGTTTCGAACTTCGATACACTTTACTACCAAGCTAGTTTATGTTTAGTTAGTCTCTGATACCACTGTTAGGTCCACGTTACCTCTCCCGGTACTTTCGGGGTTGCGGAAACGGTAAAACAAAAATTTTTCTAAGCTTTGTAACATGGACCGTAAAAGCCGGATCTTTGCTAAACTATAAACTAGCAACCTAACAAGAGATGTATCTACTCGGTTAGGGGTTATACCTCAACTTGAACTCCTTCTCTTCTTATTGTTCTTCTTCTTGTTGTTCTTCTCTTTGCTTGCTCAATGGTTGATCCGGACTTCGGTCACCTCCGCGGCCTCCTTGAGTCGAAGACGATCCACCCGAGAGATGTACACCGAGCTCCACCTCAAGCCGAGGTAACTAGGGCAAGGAGATTGCTAATCTAGAAGCCCTAGGATGTGTAGAGAAGATGTATGGATGTGTTTGTCAAGTGGAATCCTTTTTCTCTCAACACATGAGATCAAAGGAGAAATCAAGAGGAGGAAGAAGAAGGAGGTTTTCTTGCAACCATGGAGCTTCTCATTTCAAGAGAGAGAAAGAGAATAATATTATGATACTAAAGAAAAGAACCATGGTTGCAAATAATGCAAAAACATCATTACTAATCCCATCAAGATAAAGTTGATGGCTACTTTGAAATGACCATTATCATAATCCAAAAGAAAAAGGAAAAGAAAAGAAAAGTGTAGAACCCTCTTGAAAGTCAATGGTCAACCCGGTCAACCGGTCAACAAAGTCAAGAGAGGTCAACGTGGTCAAATGGTCAATGCAATTAGCCATCATAAGATTATCACTAATAGGATTAGTAAATGATGTTCGCGGCTCATAATGATTTTGACCAATACGAACTGTCAAAACCCTAATGAGTCCGCCTCAACATGGTTTTGACCGAATCAACTGTCAAAACCCTAATGAGCCTGCCACATAGCGGTTTTGGCCGAACCAACTGCCAAAACCCTAATGAGGCACCTCCTCCTTCATCGCTCCGGAAAACTGTGCATACACACCTGCATCCGTATTCCGTAGAATGCGGATGCGCAGAAGACAAAACAAATCCATCCGTGCAGTACTAGGATCCGGCTTAAACCAAAGCCTACTAGTACTGCCTGCCCGAACACCTTACGCACACAAGTTTACGTAAGTGATCGGAGCTCTGCCGTAAAACCATACGGCCTCTACACGTTTCGCTCAGTGCAGGGAAACTCTCTGTGTGGGACTCTAAAGACTCGACACTGCGCTGGCAGTGGGTTTAACCACAGACCGCAAGCGGCACTAGCTGTACGTAACGGTCCCCAGGTAGATGTCGATAAGAAGGCCGATGAGGTAAACCCATCCGAACTCCTACTGAGTCTGTATGTGACAATCTCCGTACAGTCCGGTCTGTTCGTCTGATACATCGCATGGCGGGCCTAGGGGGGCGGCAAGCGTCAGACCCCTAATAGCGGTACAAGTCGTGTCAGAGTGAAGCCTAATACACCCTGAGATAACACTGGAACCTACCAGTACATCTCGCTTGCCCTGGCCAGGGACTACTTGTGTAATGGCTCTCCTAGACACAGCGTGATGTCAACCCCCAATACCGGGAGAGACGAATCCTGTCTAACCGTCACTGCCTCCAAGTGCTTCGGGACTGCTCCCAACTACTACCTGTTTGCACGACTCAGTAGAGCCGTGGTAGGGTAGTAATCAAAGAACAGTGGGAACACACTCGAGGCGAAGTGACAGTGTCAAGTCAGCGGACTAAGCTGTACTCATGTCACCTGGGAACTGATAACTGACGATAGGTATAATACCAACCATCAGTTCCCGACGAGTCCTGTCCAGTGTACTCGTAACCTAACGAGCACCCGCATACTATCTCAAGTACGACGTACTGAAGGCTGTGGGACAGACCGTCTCCCGTGCTGGGATGAGAAGCGCATACGCTAGTCTACTCTGGAGTATCAATGCCCTATCTCGATACTCCCACGACTAGGGACGTGTATAAGGATGTGCTTGTAGATTACCCAGCCCCCACGAGTGTGATCGCCATCACAACGCCGGTAATCAAGCAAAGATCCTAAGGGCTCTACTAATGCGTATAGGTGATATAATAAATAAACACACATGTACACATTAAAGCAGAGACAAACCAAGTAGCATACTACTATATTGAGCAAGATTGTCTGTACAACTGTGAATATCCCAAGCTTCCATCAAGTAATATACATACTAGTATGATACAGTAATGGCCTCTAGGGCATATACACTAACAATTATTCGATAGACTTAGAAGACCAGTTGTATATTCTTTCGACTTTAGAGTCACGCTTGTATTATTATGGTTTTCTGGAGGATATTGGTTTTCTTCTGAGTTTTGATCCTCGCCCTTCGGCGTTGTATATTATATTGCTTGCGTGGTTGTGTCCGCCAATTGGTGAAGGGCTAGCTCCCGCTTGGGGATGCCTTTTTGCATTATGTATATTATTCATGTTGTACCCGTTTGTGGCCAGTTTTTACAAAGGAGACTCTGCTGAAATTTTTGGGAAAATATGATGTTGCTTTTAAATGTTTAATGCCATTTATTTTATTTAAACCGCTTGCTTTAAACAAGTTTTCCTTCGCTTCTTATTTAAAATGGTTTAGATTTCTGGGCTTTTGGCTTACTTGAATTAGGTGGGGTCCTATAGACTTCACATGATTCAAGTGCCAGTCACGTGCTATTTCGAGTCGTGATAAAAGAATATGCTAAAGGACTTGCAAGCATGTCCTGTAATCAGGTGGAAAAGCCCACTTGAACATGAGATCATATAAGGGATGCTGAAGCTACGTCCCGCACCGAAGAATGATAACAAAGCGAAAAGCCCCGAAGTTAAGTCTTCCAAGAAGAAGAAAAAGAAAGTAAAGAAGCCCGTGCAGCCTGCTGATTATGTAGACAGCCGTATAGAGATACAAAAGTACATGGATACGCTGGAAGAATATAACCAGAAGGCTCGCTCCCCGGTCACTCTTGAAGAGTTTCTTCAACACATACTCGTGGGTACCAGTGAGGATGATGGGGACTCAGAAGAACGTGTGAAAAGTTGCCACATGGTCTCTCGTTCTTCCATATATGACGAAAATGCTACAGCTGCGTTCGAAAGTGATTCGAACGAACAGGGGGTAGAATCAATGCCAGAGGCTCAAAGTTTGCCTCATGATGACTTAATCGAAAAGTTCTTAAACGAGGATCTTCAAACAAGTAAAGAAAACCAAAGGTGTGAAATGACCATATATGAAAAGGCCAAACGGCAGCATCTAAATAGGCAAGCCGTGGAGGAGGCGAGTTATGTAGCTTCCCAACTAAAGAAAAATATATTACCGAATAAGAAAAACATGGTCAAGGCCGAGAAGCATTTCGCTAAGACTTTATCGAAAAGGATGAGGCTACCACCCGTGAAGATGTATACCTCATGTATTGTAGACTTCGAAGGTGGAAAAGAGCACCTAAAATATTGTCTCTACCACCGGAAAGTGTGTCACCCCATCGATGAATGTAGAGCGTTCGAGAAATGGTAGCAAAAGTATATCTCGCACAAAAGGCATTTAAAAAAGGAGAAGCGGAAGGCCAAGCCTCGCCTTCTCCAACATGATAGTTCCGAAGCAGACAGCCAGGCAAGGTCAATCACCGAAAGCCATTGTATGACCAAGGCTCGGTCTTAAGAAGAAGTGAGTTCAATAGTGCCAACTTTTGGAAGTGAATCGGAAGATGAAATCCCCGTCAATCTCCCTTATGTAAGCTTCTCATCAGGAGAAGAAGAAAAGGTAAAAGACTGCGACAATATCCGTCTGTGAAACTGCATCCTTCCCGAGAAAAAACTTAGATCTGCAAGTAAGGATCCAAAGAATCAAGATAAGAGTAAAGAGAAGATGCCTCAAAAGATTCTTCTAGATGAAAAGGTGGCTAAAGATCTCGCCTCCAAAGACCATCCCAAGAGGAATAAGATAGACTATAATATGTTAGACCATCTGAAGAAGCTACCTTCTCGCTAGAGTATATATGATACTCTACGCTTGTCGAAGGAACTCCGACAATCCATAATCAATGCCTTGGAAGAGCCTGATCACTTCCAAGCTTTCTTTACCGAGGCGTAAGTCTATGTTGCACACTCTACGGGATTTGTAGGGAGGCGATATTTTTAAAAATCGATTTTGAAGCATGCAACAAAGACTATAACCAAAGAACTACCATAAGCCCTAATAGCAAAACTTCATAGATTTTTAACTACTATGATAGAAATATTATACCGATAGATTCATGTCGTTCGGGTCTTGAATTCTCTTCTTAAGCTTCTTTGAGGTCTTTGATCAAGCTTGGTCGTCGGCCTCCTCGATCCTAAATGATCCACCCGAAGGTTCTTGATTCAAGCTTCTACATTCAAAAGAAAGTAACTAAACTAACTAGTTTGCTTATCTAGTTAATTTAGAAGATGTAGAGATGATTAATAGTGATTTTTTCTATCTCAAAACCCCATGGCTCTTAATACATGAGAAGGTTTAGGGTTGAGGAGGAAGATGAGTTCAAGAGAGGAGAGAGATTGGAAAGGTAAGAATGAATTGAAGAATGGCTAAGCTCAAAAGATATCAAGCATTTTTCGTTCATTAAAAATACTAGCCATACTTTAATAGTATTTACAAATGAATAAATAAATACAATAGCCATGCTTCATGCCATACTTGAAGCCACCTCACCCCTCCACCTCATTTTCTATTTTTAATAAAATAGAAAAATACATAATGACGTGTCATCTTCTAGTAGGTATTTTGTATAAATACAGAATACATTCTACCGTATATACATACCCATATTCGTATAAAAATACGAATACCCAAGAGATAGAATAATACTACTAATATAATACTAGTATTAAATCAATATCTGATTTAACTAACTGGCTTAATCCTAAGCCCGCTAGTATTATAATCCGTTCGATTAAATTCTGCACAACTAGTACACGTAATTAACCGGAAGCCTGCACGTATAAACATACGGCCTCCACATCGTTTCTCCTGAACCAAGGAAACCCTCTGTGATGGACTCTAAAGACTCGACAGTATGCTGGCAGTGGTTTTAACCACAAGCGCGTCAGCGACACTAGCTGTACGTAACGGCTACCCAGTTATCTGTCGAAAAGAAGGTCGACGAGCAAACTCATATGAACCCCTACTGAGCCTAACCATGACAATATCCGTACAGCCCGGTATGTTCGTCTGAGAGTATCACATACCGGGTTTAGGGGGTGGTTAACGTCAGACCCTTACTAACCCAATAAGTCGTACCGGTGCGGTTCAAGACCATTCGAGAAACAAAGGACCTAACTATTAGTAATTCTCAACTGCCCTGGCCAGGGGCTTATGGTGTTGACCAACCAAACACGGTGCGATATCGACTCCCCATACCGAGAGAGACGAATCCTTTACAATCTCTCACCGCCTCCATGCGGCTAAGGACTGTACCCAACTAAAATCTGTTTGCACAACTCCTTTGAGCCATGGTAGGGTAGTAATAAAAGCACAGTGGGAACTCACACGAGGCAAATGATGATCTCAGGTCTACAGACTACCTATACACACGCCACATGAGAATTGCTATCTGACGCTTGGTATAATATCATCTAGCAGTTCCCATCGGTCTGTCCAGTGTACCCACCCACAGTAAGTACCTGTATACAATCTTAGGTGAAACACACCAATGGATGTAGGACTAACCATTATCCTTCGTCGGGCTCTAGAAATGTATACACCAGTTTATTCTGGAATATCGATGCCCTATCTCGATATTCCTATGACTAGGGACACTTTAAGGATATGCTTATAGACTACCCAGCCCCCACAGGTATGATCGCCATCACAACGTTGGTAGTCAAGCACATCCTAAGGGCTTTATCAATATGTATAAGCAATATATAATAACAGGTAAAATATATGCACATGTTAAGATAAAGGCAAACCAGATAGCATACTATCATTTCGAGCAAGATTGTCATGTACATATATATATCCATAGCATCCATTACAAATAATGGACTCCAGGGCATACATATCCTACAATCTCCTACTTACACTAGGCCCAGTTATTTTCATAGCACATCCCTAACATCTCGAATAGCCGCTCGAACTGTGCTTGAGGTAAGGCCTTCGTGAATGGATCCGCTGTGTTGTCTTTTGTGTCCACTCTCCGAACCTCGATCTTCTTGCGATCTACGATCTCCCTGATTAGGTGATACCACCTCAAGTATGTCTAGATTTCTGATGGGACCTTGGTTCCTTTTCTAAATCTTTAGCCCTTTGTTATCGCAATACAATAGTATTGGATTGGCAATGGATGGAACCACGTGAAGTTCAGAAATGAACTTCCTTATCTAGACCGCCTCTTTTGCGGTATCGTTAACAACTATATACTCAACTTCCATCATTGAATCTACGACTGTGTCCTGTTTGGAACTCTTCCAACACACTGCCCCACTATTGAGGGTAAACATATAACCCGAGACGGATTTAGAGTCGTCCTTGTCACTTTGGAAGCCAGAGTCGGTAAAAACCTCGATTTGGAGGTCTTAATTACCGTACACTAAGAACATCTCCTTAGTCCTTCTCAGGTACTTTAGAATGTTCTTTACTGCTATCTAATACTTCTCACCTGGGTTTGACTGAAACCTTCTTACCATACTAAGTGCGTAAGCTACGTCTAGTCTGGTATATAATATCACATACATTATAGATCCTACCACCGAAGCATAGGGTATAATGCTTATGCGGGCCCTCTCCTCATCAGTCTTTGGAGAGGATGATCCTGTGACAAGCGGGTAAATTATAGCACATGGAATCTTCCATACTAAATCTTTTTAGTATGGTGTCAATTTACCTAGATTGTAAAAGTCCCAAAATTCTTTTAGACCTATCACGATAGATCTTAGTCCCCAGAATGTAGGAGGCATCACCCAAGTATTTCATGGAGAACTTCTGTGATAATAAGAGCTTGACCGATTATAACATAGGGATGGCATTCCCTATCAGGAGTATGTCATCTATGTATAATACGAGGAAGACGACTGCTCCTCCTACAATCTTTCTATAAATGCACGGGTCATCTACATTTTTGATAAAGTCAAATTCTTTGACCGTCTCATCAAAACAGATGTTCGAACTCCGTGATGCCTTCTTTAATTCATAAATGGATTTAAGAAACATGCACACCTTTTCGCTGCACCTACTGTCTAGAAACCCTCTGGTTGATCCATGTAAACACACTCTTCTAAATTTCCATTTAGAAAAGCGGTTTTCATGTCCATCTGCCAAATATCATAGTCATGGAAGGTAGCAATGGTAAGTAGGATCTGAATGGATTTAAGAATAGCAACTAGAGAAAAGGTTTCATCATAGTCAAATCCTAGTCTTTGATGAAAAGCTTTTGCAACAAATATAGTTTTATAGGTTTCTACCTGTCCATCTGCACCAATCTTCTTTTTGAAGATCCATTTGCATCCAACGGGTTTTATCCCAAGAGAAGCAACTTCCAAAGTCCATATTTGGTTGGTGTACATAGATTCTATCTCGGACCCCATAGCATCCAACCCTTTCACCGAGTTTTTACTCGTGATAGCCTGCTAAAAACTAGTAGGCTCATCATCGTCGATGATGCAATCCTCTCGATCCCCGTTGGTGAGAAACCCATAGTATCTCTCAGGGGGATGAAAATGCCTACTAGATTTGCGGAGTGGCGTCGGTTCATCGGGCTCTATTGAAACCTCAGGTTCTACTAAGTCTTCAGCAGCAGTTTATGGTTCTGGAATTTCTTCCAGTTCTACCACGCTTCCACTAATTTCTTTTGTAAGAAATTCTTTCTCTAAGAAGACTATGTAGCAAGCGACAAACACCTTTTGTTCTTCAGTGTGGTAGACAAGATATCCCTATGAATTCTTAGGGTATCTCACAAACTTGCATAAAACTGATCGTGCCTCGAGCTTGTCTGGATTATGCTTTTTGACAAAAACTGGACACCTCCATATCATAAGATACTTATGAGATGGTCTCTTCCCACTCTACATCTCATATGGAGTGGTAGGCACAGATTTAGTTAGAACCCTATTCAATAGATATGCAGCCGATTCTAGTGCAAAACCCCAGAAGGAAAGTGCCAACTCAGCACTACTTATCATGGAATGCACCATATCGAGTAGCGTGCAATTCTTTCTCTCTGATACACAGTTATGCTGAGGTGTATAGGAAGATTAAGCTAAGAGAGAATTCTATTCTCTTTTAAGCATTCAAGGAAAGTGGTACTTAATTATTCTCCGCCCCGATCAAATCGAAGAATCTTAATACTTTTAGCTGTTTGTTTCTCAACTTCATTCTTATACCCCTTGAATTTCTCGAAGGCCTCGAATTTATGTTTAATTAAGAATACATATCCATACCCTGAGAAATCATTAATAAAAGTGATGAAGTATGAGTAACCGCTTCTTGCATGTGTAGACATCGGACCATATACATCGCTGTGTATGAACCCCAAGAGCTCAGTGGCTCTTTCTCCGTGTCCTGTGAACGGAGATTTGGTCATTTTTCCATTGATACATGATTGACAAGTTGCATATGATATATATTCGAATGAATCGAAATATCCATCTTTATATAACTTAGTCAACCTTATTTCATTAATATGACCAAGTCTACAATGCCATAAGAAGGCTTGGTTTGAATCTGGAGCCTTTCTTTTGAGGGTGTTTTGGACGTTGAAAACTTGATGTTGATTGAGTACGTATATACCGTTATCCAGTGTGCCTGACTCAATCAATTCTTGATTCAGGTGAATGTTCATGACATTTCTTTCAAGTGAAAAATTACATCCTTCATTAGATAACAAAGATACTGATATAATATTACACAGTATACTTAGTACACAAAATTAGCTATACAACACCAAAATGTGTCCACTCATCAAACCCAGGTGATAATCTCCCACTGCAACAGCATCTACATTTGCTCCATTGCCAACTCTGAGAGTCATATCACCTGCCTTCAGCACTCTACGGTTTCTCAGTGCGTGCAAAGAATTACAGATGTGAGAATCAGAACCGGTATCTAGTAATCATGATATAGAGTTAACTGAAAAACAGTTTTCAATCACGAACATACCTGAAGCCGAAGCATCAGCTTCCTTCATGTCTTTGCTCTTGGCTTTAAAAGCCTTGCAATTCTTCTTCCAGTGACCTGATTAATCTTCTATGTGAGAGTGTAGTAATAACCGCAATCAATAACGATGTCGCGTGTAGATAACCGAAATGAGTACGGGTGGTCCTTAGCGATACGTTGAATCTTTTAATCTTGCTTTAGACGTGTTGATTAGAAAGAAGAAAACTAGAGGAATAAAGAATAGTGAAGAATAGTTTCTAGATCTACATCAAAATACGGATGTAGAATACAGATCTAGTTTGAATACGGATATAGATTTTATAAGAAGAGGGCTTATAGGGTTCGTTAGGATTTAGTAGTCATGGATGAATAATAAAGATGACTTCTTTTATCTTTTGATAGATTTAAAACTAGATCGATAGTGATGAATGAGGATTAGGGTTCTTGGAAGAAACTAGTGTTTCCACACTATTGACCCTTGTCCTTCCATTGATCTCTATTCATGTCTATCCCTTAACAAAATAATTGTTAATCTAATCTCAAATTGCGGTCAAGACTATCAATAAATTGATAGCGCGCCCGATTAGAATGTTAACGATTCTTTTGCTAAAGTTTATAAACTTCATAAGATTTAAAAGAAGTTAAGAAATTACTCATCTTCCATTGATCTACCATAATCCTACGAACCCTATCAAGCAGTGAATTACTCACGCATTATGGAGATAGAAGAACGAATAGAGATCATCATGTAAATATAGAAAATAAATGCAATAAGAATAAAACAACTACCTTTATTAATCAACTTGATAAATTACACTTTTTATTCCTTTAGAAAGTGGAATACAAAACCCTAGTTTGCTTCTCGATCTATCTTGAAGGAGGTAAATGAAGAGCTGATTGATCAACCTGGATACATGAGTCAACTTGAACTTCGTGTTCTCTTCGGTTTGATGAACTTCGTGTTCTCTTCGGTTTGATGAACTTCCAAGAGAGGCTCTGGGTTCTAATTATAGTCACAGAAGTTGCAATCCCTAGATTCCATAAATTAGGGTTTGTTGAGATAGTCCTACACAGAAAATCCCACATCCCAACTCCCCCATATAACCGCAGATCCGCCGCATTAAGTAGGGTTTGGCCGCGGTTGGGCGGCACTCTGGTGGGATCTTGGCTTCAAAATTCTGGAGTTTTATCTTGTTGACATGTGGTGATCTTTTGGATATCTGGATTTTGAAAATCTTCTCTGAGTCTCTGCTAGAATTGATTTCATGATTTACTTTAATATTTCGGTAGTTTTGATCTTGATATCTCGGATTTCCTTGATTCCAGTCTTGATGTAATTTCTGCACAATATCTCAATGAATAATGTCAGTAATATTTGGATTTTTTTTGAGAATTTATCCTAACCATTTTATATGATATTATATTTTAAGAATATTGATTAAGGATATTTGATATGATATGCACATTTAAATTATCAAAATATTATATGCATATATTTTCCTTCATAATGTTAATTATAATATAAACATATGGTAAATAGTATTTTGCAGATAAATCCCAAATATGTTTTATATTTATAATAAACACGTTTTATTATTTAAGAATAGTAAGGAAAATGTTATATCAAAAGTGCAGTTTTTTCAACTGAACAAATACCCACAAACTTAATTTTGATCGTCCCGAGCAAACTAGTTATTTAAGAGAGGGAGAAAAAAGAAAAAGAAAAACCTAAGCAGCACACTTTCGTAGGCAACACGATTGCACTGAGCACGTGCAACAAGCCGTTAAACCTCTAGGTGTCCATAGTAGGAGTGTTGTCTCCTGAGGGTTTTCAGCGGATTACACCCACAAAATCCTATAATAAAAGAAAGATGGTGAAAGTTACATATAAAGATAAGAACTATAAAAGAAATAACTTGAAAATAAGATTTTCCAACTACACTAGTTTTTTGGTTGTCATGAGCCCTATCTTAATGGTCGTGAAAAGATGTTAGAAATCACATCATCCCTCAATAAAACATCGTCTTTAGTTTTCCTCCTTATCTTTGTTCTAAACATTGATCATATACCCATACGTGTGTGTAAAAGACATCCCTACACTTAGAGAATTCAATTCAAGCTACCATACTCTTCTCCATCTTTCTTAGTACCTTTTAGTTGGTGGATATTTTAGATGGAATTGCTCACACATTCTTCATGCAACCGTTAATACTTCTTGGAGCACTAACCGACCGATTACAAAATTTGCTTGCATTATTAAGGCGTAATTCCTCGTCTTGCAACACCTAAGGCTTAGCAGTGGCTCTCAAACCAGTTGGTCTAAGGCAGTAGGTAATAAAGCACCCTCACAATATATTTTTTTATGCTGCCTTGGTAATTACTAAACCAGTGTTCATTTTTTTTCTTCACCACTTATATTTTTTTCATACTAAGGCTTTTAGACAAAAGCATTTCAAGGTATTCTCTACTATCCCAAGTTTCAAGATGTGTGTAAGTGTGTATAATAGGGTATCAACGTTCAAATGTTTGGACTAAAGAATAGGGACTATTTTTCAGACTTATTTTTATCCTCAGATTAGTAATTTCCTTCATCTTACCAACCCTTGGGACAATGGCTCATAACTACTTATTAATAGTTTCGTTTAAGAAAATATCTAACTTTCTTGCTTATCTCAAACTATTCTTATCTTTCACATGTAATTTTTCACTTTCTAATCTTTCATTATCAAAAAAAAATTTTGTATAGTGCCTAGTGCCAAAAGATAATTCAGTGAATACAAACCTCCCCCCAAACCTGTTTTCAGCAGTATCCTCACTGATGTTGTTCTTTGGCACGCACGGATATGCAGTTAAGTCCTTTTCACTCACTTCCATTCTTAAAATGAGACAATGTTACCGAAACATGGACGTGAGGCGGAGGAAATTTAGTTATAATAAAGCGGATCCTGTAAAAACAGGAGCTCCTCCGCTGGGTCAGCAGAAAAATACGCTTTCAATCTATGCCTATTTATTTTAAAAATTGAACCGTTTTTAATATTTTCAACTTCTACTGCCCCGTGCGGGTATACATACCGCACCACAAAAGGTCCCTTCCAACGAGATTTTAGCTTACCCGGATGAAGATGAAGACGGGAATCGTAAAGGAGGACTTGTTGTCCCGGTGTGAAGGTTTTTCTAAAAAGGTTTTTATCATGGAACACTTTAGTCTGGTTCTTTACTATAACCGCATTATCGTAAGCTTCATCGCGGAGTTCGCTTAGCTCATTTAATTGCATCTTCCGATAGCTGCTAGCTTGATCAAAATCAAAGTTAAGCTCTTTGATAGCCCACATTTCTTTATGTTCGATCTCGACAGGAAGGTGCCATGTGTTGGAGATAGTGCCCTCAGAGTCAATTATTGGATCACAGGCACGTGATTGCAATGATTGAGGGAGGACCTGTCCCAGTAGGACAGTCTTACTCGAGATGATAGTATGCTATCTGGTTTACCTTTATCATCGTGTACTGCTTTAGGTGACCTTACAGGTCGCTATTACACGTTGGTAGAGCCCCTAGGATTCTTGCTTGACCACCAGCAGTATGAGGGCGATCATATAAGTGGGAGCTGGGGTCTATAAGCATATCCTTAAATGGTCCCTAGTCGTGTGAGTTTCGAGACAGGGCATCGATACTCCAGAGTAGACTAGTGTATACAGTCGAGACCCCGACGAGGGGTGGTGGCCGGTCTCATAAGCCACTGGTGTCAGTTGGATCACCTAAGATGTATACAGGTGCTCATTGGGTTATGAGTACACCGGACAGGACTCGCCGGGAACATGCTAGTTGGTCATATACCAGACGTCAGATGGCAGTTCCCTGGTGACATGTGTGCAGGTTAGTTCATCGACCTGGGGATCGTCATTTGTCTCGTGTGAGTTCCCACTGTACTTTGATTACTACCCTACCACGGCTCAAAGGAGTCGTGCAAACAGGTTTTAGTTGGGTACAGTCCCGAGCCACATGGAGGCAGTGAGCGTATCTTCAGGGGTTCGTCTCTCCCGGTATTGGGGGTGAGGTCGTGCTGTGTCTAGGAGAGCCATTACACGAAGCCCTCGGCCGAGGCAAGGAGATTTACTGGTAGGTATTCCAGTAGTATCTCAGGGTGTTCTGCGCTACACTCCGACACGACTTGTACCGCTTTTGGGGGTCTGACTTTTACCAACCCCCTAGGCCCGCCATGCGATGCTCATAGACGAACGGACCGGACTGTACGGATATTGTCACTGACAGGCTCAGTAGGGAGTCAGGCTGAGTTCGCTCACAGACGTCCCTTTTGGTCAATACCCGGTAGCCCGTTATGTATTGGCTTATACCTCTAACGTGCTAGTGGTTAAATCCACAACCAAGGTGTTGATGAGTCTTTAGAGTCCCCCACATTCAGTTACTCAGCTTTCGGGCGAAAGGTTGTAGAGGCCGTATGGAGATATGGCAAGGTCCGATCAGATACGTGCGGTATTGCACGGATCAGGATCGGACAGTTTGTACTATAGGCCGTATGGATATATGGCAGGGTTCGATCAGATACGTGCGGTATTGCACGGATCAGGATCGAACGGATATTACTAGCCGGCTTTGGTATAAGCCGGATCCTAGTATAGTACAGTGTAGATTTTGTCTCATTGCATTTGTATTTCGGTCGGAATACAAATGCGGGTGTGTATGCACAGTATCGGGGTTTTCCTGTAATTTATTACGGGACCAGTTTTCTAGAGTTGCCAGTTTGCTTTTCGTTTCGGCCGATTTCCTTTGTATCGTTCATTGGCCGAAGATTGGTGGAGGAGGGCTTATTTGCATTGTTGCAAATAAGTGTTTGGGGAAGGGGTTCTTTGCATCTTGTTGCTTCATGATGACTTCCCCATCATTGACTTGTTTTGACTTCATCATGGTAGCACCATACCTTGACTTCTTGACTTTGTTTTTCATGATTTCTTGACTTTGGATGTGATGATGGGAGATGATATGGTTGTTGAATGTTGGACTTTCCAAGCCATCATTTTCTTTGCATTATTGATCAAGCCATTCTCTCTCACTCTCATGTTTTTTTCCCCCCACTCACCAAGGCCGGCCATATTAGAGGGGCTGCCCATTTTTGGAGAGAGGGTCTTGTTCATTTGGTTGTTGCAAAAATTCCCACAAGTTCCCTCTCAAAAACTACATATCATTTCCTCCACCAAAAGGCATCTCCATGAACCCCAAGTGAGACATGTAATCCACACTACATTCTGCAGCAAATCTTGGGCACATCGACTAGCCAGCTTCGTGCCCGAGTTGCCTCGGCATTGAGGTGGGAGCCCGTAAAAGAAGTAGGCGATGTGGTGCACTTCCGGCGACGAGGAGGAGACGGGACATTCCGCAGGAGATCGGGACGACGACGAGAAGACCGGAGGACTCGGATCTGTCGGTATATCTCTATTCCCTTTTCTTGTAGATAGCTAGGACTAATTAATGGTTCGATCCGGGTATTAGTGCGCGGCGGTTTGCCAGTTCAAGAAAAATTAAAGTTTATCACTGCTTCCGCATTTGGCCGTCGGATTGACGGCCGGGGCGCCGCCGTGCACTTACAATGGTATCAGAGCCTCGCCATTAACTTAGTCTAGCTTTGTTTAATGTGTTTTGCATTTCCGATCGACCAAAATTCCAAAATCTACATTTTTGTTCACATCAGTTTTCTGTTGAAATTTTTTGGTGTCGAAAAATTTTTCAGGTTACAGAAAAGTGATGTACTGGAAAATCTAAGAGTTCTGTGAAAATTCGATGACGTAACTCCACTGTAGGAGCGCGGAACCGCGGCCCAAGGGGGTCGCACTACTTTGGGTTTGCTGCACCAATTTTTTACAGAGGCTTTCTAGGGTTAAAATTGGGGTTTTGGAATATTAAAATTGGGCCCAGAATTTCTGTGAGTGCTACAGTATTGCTTGGGGGCCCACTTGTTAAAGCTTGATCGATCGGATATTTTAAACACATTATTTCACAGTATTTACATTATATCTGCGACCGTGAATGTCACTTGATCGGTAAATCCAGTCTAACTGCTATAGCCCGGTTAGACGGATTTGCGAACGTGACTTTCACGTTGATGTTCTGTTTTTGCTGTGATGTTGCGGATCGGTCGTGGGGGATAGCCTGGATGCAATGCTAGTACAGTTCTGTTGTATTATGTACATTTGATATTGCGGGGCGAGCGTCCGACATGTGGACTGCCGTCACTGCCTGATTGTATTATTATTTTGGGGCACGACCTAGTTGCGGTCGATGTACCCGGTGTATGTATATTTTACTTTCTGTACTAGGTTTACCCCACGGTGGGGTGCACGGATAGCCGGGTTCTAGAGGGCAACAAGCCCGCATCTCATGGCATTAAGACGGAGGGGGCTTCACTCTAGGATTGGCGGGCTATTCGCCGCACTCGTAGGGGGTACAGGTTGACCCAGGAGGGGTGCCCAAGTTACCGGATTCCGTGAAGTGCTGGGTGGTCCATTCACGGCGCTGAAGGGGGCTGCCTCGCTTCAGATTTTGGCGGGTGACTTGCCGCGCCCGTAGGGGTCTAGGTTCTCATTGCACAGGCTATCCACACGACCAGGGGAACGTCGGGTTTCAGCGGCTCTGTGAAACCCGGGGATCCCAGATATCTGTATTGTTTCTGTGATGCTGTACATTTCTGTGATGTTGCATTTTTATCACGCCTTGAGCGAATATAATATATTGGTATATATATTAGTAGATGTTGTATATGTTTTACATCCGCGCTAGTCCAGTCCCCGCTCTGTCGTTAGTTAGCTAACCTAACGGGTAATGACGGAACCCAGTGGCGAATGCGGATGGCATATACGTACGTCATATTATTTTCGTTCTTTGTGGTGTGATCAATTGATGGGACTGCATTGATTCGGATCAATGCAAGTTAAAAACAAACCTAATCTGATGTTGTTGGAACACTTTTCAAAAAGCTGTTATTGCAAAGACGTTCACTTTTGTTTTGCACAGTGATATTCGGTTATGAATATCCAGCACCTCGGTCGACGAGGCAAGGGCCGAGATCCCTTCACCGGGAGTGACCCCTTGGACAATAAGTTTGCGTCAGGGCATTAACTTCACTATAGCCGATTACTTTTGCTTTGCATCGTGGTATTCAGTTGGAATATCCTGCACCCCATTCTACGGGGAAAGAGCCGAGATCCCTTCACCGGGAGTGACCTCTTTAGCGGAAGTTATCGTCACTATATTTCTAAAAAGCTATCCGTTCCTTCAACGATATCAAGTTCATTACGTTAAAGGTTTTCGCCAGAAACCATTCGTAGCCCTCCGTCGTTTCATATGGGTAGTCAATAGTATTCAAGCTGTGTTTGTTGGCCAAAGTCAAGGCACAGTGTTTGGTAGCTGTTGGTTATTCATATGCAGCATAGATAGATGCGTTGGTTTGGAACAGTCGTACTGCCTTGTTGGCCAAAGTCAAGGGTATGTACGGGTGGATTCAAAACAACCTGGAGAATGACGGGTAGAACTTGACATGTGACTTATGATTTGTTGGCCAAAGTCAAGGTCATAAGAGCATGGGGTAAAAATCACATCGGGAGTTTCAAAAGAACTGAAACTTGCCAGATATGCGCATACCTTCTGGAGTGTGATGACGTGAGCGGATTCCGTCACGTTATCATGCGGTGATAGTTGGATCCCGATTCCCACTGATGAGTTGGTTTACTCCTCGGGTGTTCCCGACTAATTCTTCTTTCAGGTTTGGAGGAGAATTTGAGGTACAGTGGGAGGTTTCCAGATTAGATAAATTGGTAACCATTCTGATCTAGGTTAGAGTGCACGCTGAGTGTTTCTTTTCTCTCTCTCTTTGGCAGCGACCATTGACCTGACCCTAAGACTATGACTCAGTGACCAAGTTGACCGAACCTTCTTAACACTGGCTTTTGGATTGTCAGAGTTGCAAACCTCATTGCCACTCCTACTTTTACCCTTTTCTCCAGGACACCCCGTATTACTACGAACGTCCACTTCCATTGGACAAAACCATCGTATGGTTATATACGAACTCGAAGGGATTTATTCGAGGATGGTTTCCGGTTCTGGAGAAAACGGATAGGACTATTCAGTTGTCTTTTCCTTTTACCTTCTCTCAGGTTGCGAGTACTCCTTGGTTTAGGAGATAGTACACCTATTACGCAAATTGGATAGTCTTCTTCCAAACCATAGGCTGGTGCCGACCGGTAGGGAATGAAGGAAACCCAATTAGCCTATACGGTGTACAGAAGGTATTAAGTTAAGACAAAGTAAGGGATTAGAAGGAGGGCAAAGTAAATTGCGACTGATATTCACGACCAAACCAAGTATTTCATTACCACTCCCACTTCACCTTTGTATTTCTCCAGGACACTCCGTATCACTACGAAGATCCACAGTTTATTGGATACTCCATCGTATGGTTATATACGAACTCGAAAAGAACTTGTTCCAGTTCGGGGATGGATTCTGGTTCAGGAGAAATAGGAATAAGGTTTATTCAGGTGTCTTTTATCTTCACCTTCTCTCATTACGAGTGTTCCTAGGATTAGGACAGTACACCCATTATGCTTATTGGATAGTCTTCTTCCAAACCATAGGCTGGTGCCGAACGGTAGGGAAGGAAGAAAACCATTTGGCCAAAAGGGGTGTGCAGAAGGTAAAGACTAAAGACATATGAAGGGATTTGGAGAGGTGGCAAAGAACTATACGGTTACAGTTGTGAATCTGGAAGAGGCATTACTAGGAATACCGGGATACCCCATCGAAACATTTCAATGTTTCAGTTTCGCTGTGTACTGTTAAAGGAAAACTGATTTCCCGATTGGATACTTACTCCAGGGTATGTATTTACCAGGTATGATTCTCACATCTGTATGGTTTTACAGATGATGAGTGGGAGTAAATTATTGGGAATTGGGTGATCATCCTCATTATATCGGGATTCGTTGTAAACTTGTAATCGGTGATATTTGAGGAAATCACCTGGGTAGTTTGCCGGTCGGCAAATATTTGGTTTTGAATATCCGCTGTTATGCACCAATTTCAAATTGATATATCTGTACGTCTATTTTCATAGAGTGAGATATACCTTTATGAAATTATGTCTACGACATTTACCTATATCAGTGGATGGTTAGGTAAGGAGCATTAAGCAGCGGTGTAATTCTTCTTAACCATAAGTACAGTTTTCAACCTACGACACACAGTGAATGAGTTTTCAGACTCAAGGGACTTATACAGAGTATTGTATGTTGTCCAGGGTCCATCAGGACAGAGGGGTTGGTCCTCATACTATATTCGGTTTACTTATGACTTCTCTAGTTTTTAGACAGGTGTTTCGTAAGAAACACAGGGTCCGAATTTTGAGAAGTTATAGGTATTTGAATAGAGTAGAGAACCAGGTATAGCAAGTATCGGGATTCTTCAAAGAGATCGAAGATGTAGATACTTGTGTATGGTATTCAGTTGATAGTAATGATAAAGAGAACTTGCTTCTCTTTCAGGTTACTCATAATTGGAAGCATTCCTAAGTTGAGTAACGCTGATCGGCCTCCTTCCATTTAGTTGACATGCACTGGAGACAGTTGCATGATTTGGATCTGGTTCAGTTAAATCAGTGCCTCTGGTTCTATATTGGATATAGTACAGTTCATATCTTAACGGTGTTAAGGTACGGGGAGTTGTCCGGCTTATGATTAAAACCAGACGCTGGACAACTCAAGGCACGTTTCTGTAATGGCTGTTTGTGGGTTGACCCAGGCTATGACGAGGGTTGACTTTCTACCATCTGGATGAACAATAGCAATATTGTTCTAGACTCGCCACAGTTTTATTAAAAATGGATTTTTTCAGAAAAACAGTAGTGGGAGTATGGTAGAACTGGAAGTGATTCCAGAACCACAAACGATTACTGAAGATTTGATAAGGAACCTAAAGATTCAATCTGGATTGACATTCCATTGGCCACTCCGCAGATACGGTGGGTAACTTCAGGCACCCGAGAGGTACTACGGTAGCCTCAAGGACGGTGACAGGGAAGTTCTTGTTTACCCACAATTACCATTGCTGTTGTTCCAGGCTGCGAGACCCGGCGGGAGGATGAGTATAGCGTCGTTCTAAACTAGTTTTAGAAGTGTACGTCTATATGACTCTGCCAGAGGGTTGTCGTAATCAGTGGGAGCAGCGGAAGCATTGGTGGACAGGTAGCTTATGTCTATTTATAGACTAAAGCACCAGTAACGGAGATAGATCATCTATTTCTGACGTGACAGTCATGGGTTTGACTTCATCAGAATAGGGGATGGATCTGTTGAGAAGGTGGTAGCGTGTGATATCCTGATATTTGGATGACATACACAGAGTAGGAAAAGAAACTCCTATACTACAATCGGTTATACTTTGGTCGTCACACAGTGGTTTCTCCACAAAGGAAATGGATTTTATATCAGACATACTGGTTACTAGATCTATGGTTTTAGATCTAGATTTGGGTGGTCTCCCAATCTGGGTACTTAGACAGCATTCTAAGGGTATTTAGAATGGATGACTCCTGGCACGGTAGTGTGCCTGCAGGTAATGGGGTCACCCTCTCTAAAGGTGTCTTACAGACTAAAGGGGAGAGGGATGTGCATGGTTGGCAGATCACTTGCTCAGGCAATTGAGTCAATCATGAGATGTCAAGTACCACACCAGACATTGTTCTTGCACTAGATGCAATAAGCTGACATTAATCCAATCCTGGAGAAACGGTCGGAAGCAGTTTTAGAACATAAGTGGATGTTCTAGGGATATGATAACGACAGCCTCATTCGGGAAACAGTTATCATTCCAGGCTTCCAAGGTGACATGGACGACAAGGAGGTTGTCAGAGCTATAGTTTTCCTTCTGATGAGGGGCAGTATTTTGGACAGGTGGTCCAAGGCAATACTGAGGGTGGCATGGCGCAAGATACTGATTAAGTTCAGTTGACGATACAGTCTAAGAAGTTTGGATTTGGAGTTCATTTATGAGCTATGTCCCATCTGTAAGTCCATATTGCGACCCCCGGTGCTTACGGGGAGGCGGAAACGGTATAAAAAACGAATTTTTATCGCAAGAGGCAACATGGACTAAACAAGGTCGGGATCGTTGTCTAAACTAAAACTAGTATACTTGCTAAAGAGAGTTAGCTACTATGGAAGATGGTTATACCTAAACTTGAACTCCTTCTTCTTCAAACCTTGTAGAGGTTGATGGTTCTCTTTTCGTCGCCTTCTTCCGTCGAAGATGGATCCACCTCGAAGGTTCGACCTTTGGGCTCTTCCTCGATCTTTGAGTGAACTAGGGTTTCCGGCTTGCTAAACCTTTAACCTAGAGTGAGTAGAGAGTGACTAGGGTTTGCTTTTCTTTTTAAAGAGAAGGATTCTCAACACATGAGAAGGTTTCTCTTTGCTAGAGGAAGAAGAAGATGAAATGAGGAGAGAGAGAGGTTATGATAGAAATGAGCTCTCTTTTCCTTTCTTGCAACCATAATGCAAAAAGAAAATGAATTATCAAATAATAATAATCAAAATGAAAAGGTTGATGGAAAGTTTTAGAATGACTAATATCATTACAAGCATTAAATGAAAATGCAAGAATCAAGAGCATCTTTCTCTTGTAATGATAATGGTCAAATGTTCAACCATGGTCAACAAGTCAACCATGGTCAACAAGTCAACAAAAACTAACCATGATACAATTTCATTTTATTATATATTATTAAATGATATAATACAAATCCATTAGGGTTTGGAAAAATACAACTGTCAACTGTGCATACGCACCCGTTCCGAAACCCTAATGAAAAATCATCTTCCTCCTCCTCAAAAAGAACTGTGCATACACACCTGCATTCTTGTTCCGAGGAACATGAATACTGAGAGATAAAAGCAACCCCCAAAACATATACCAGTATCTGGCTCAAACCAGAGCCTGCCAGTATAATCCGTCCGGACTCCAAACGTGCACAAGTGCGCGGATGAGAACGAACCCTGTCGCAAAACCATGCGACCTCTACTCTGTTTTGCCCAGAGGCGAATACCCTCTGTGTGGGACTCTAAAGACTCGACACTACGCTGGCAGTGGGTTTAACCACAGACCGCAAGCGGCACTAGCTGTGCATAACGGTCCCCAGGTAGATGCCGACAAGAAGGCTGACGAGGTGAAACCCCATCTGAACTCCTACTGAGTCTGAATGTGACATTCTCCGTACAGTCCGGTCTGTTCGTCTGATACATCGCATGGCGGGCCTAGGGGGCGGTAAAACGTCAGTCCCCCAATAGCGGTACAAGTCGTGTCGGAGTGAAGCCCAAAACACCCTGAGATAACACTGGAAACCTACCAGTATATCTCGCTTGCCCTGGCCAGGGACTACTCGTGTAATGGCTCTCCTAGACACAGCGCGATGTCAACACCCAATACCGGGAGAGACGAATCCTGTCTAACCGTCACTGCCTCCAAGTGCTTCGGGACTGCACCCAACCACCACCTGTTTGCACGACTCCTTTGAGCCGTGGTAGGGTAGTGATCAAAGTGCAGTGGGAACACACTCGAGGCGAAGTGTCAGTGTCAAGTCAGCGGACTAAGCTGTACTCATGTCACCTGGGAACTGATAACTGACGATAGGTATAATACCAACCTGTCAGTTCCCGACGAGTCCTGTCCAGTGTACTCGTAACCCAACGAGCACCCGTATACTATCTCCAGTACGACGTACTGATGGCTGTGGGACAGACCATCTCCCACACTGGGATGAGAAGCGCATACGCTAGTCTACTCCGGAGTATCGATGCCCTGTCTCGATAGTCCTACGACTAGGGACCTGTATAAGGATGTGCCTAAAGATTACCCAGCCCCACTAGTGTGACTGCCATCACAACGCTGGTAATCAAGCAAAGATCTTAAGGGCTCCACTAATGCGTATAAGTGATATACTGAAATAAACACAAGTACACATTGAAGTAGAAACAAACCAAGTAGCATACTACTATATTGAGCAAGATTGTTTATACAAGGTGAATATCCCAAGCTTCCATCAAGTAATATACAAACTAGTATGATACAGTAATGGCCTCTAGGGCATATACACTAACAATCTCCCACTTGCACTAAGGCCATGTACTGGCGTATCGAAGACCTATCATCTCGATCAGCCGCTCGAACTGAGTCTGGGGTAGGGCCTTGGTGAATGGATCTGCAGTGTTCTCTTCTGAAGCAACCCTCCGAACCTCGATCTCCTTGCGATCCACGATCTCCCTGATCAGGTGATACCGCCTCAAGATGTGCCTGGATCTCTGATGGGACCTGGGTTCCTTTGCTAAAGCTATAGCCCCGTTGTTGTCGCAATACAGAGGTACTGGGTCAACAATGGACGGAACCACCTGAAGTTCTTTTAAGAACTTCCTTATCCAGACAGCTTCTTTTGCGGCATCAGATGCAGCGATGTATTCCGCTTCCATAGTCGAGTCTGCAACGGTTTCCTGTTTGGAACTCTTCCAACACACCGCCCCTCCATTGAGGGTAAAGACAAAACCCGACATGGACTTGGAATCATCCTTGTCACTCTGGAAGCTGGAGTCAGCAAAGGCCTCAATCTGGAGGTCTTTTCCGCCATACACCAAGAACATCTCCTTAGTCCTCCTCAGGTACTTGAGAATGTTCTTTACCGCTATCCAATGTTTCTCCCCAGGGTTTGACTGATACCGGCTTACTACACTCAGTGCATAAGCTACATCCGGTCTGGTACACAACATCGCATACATTATAGAGCCTACCGCAGAAGCGTAGGGTATAATAGACATGCGATCCCTCTCCAAATCAGTCTTGGGAGACATCTCTTTAGAGAGGGTGATCCCGTGACAAGCCGGTAGGTTACCGCGCTTGGAATCTTCCATACTGAATCTTTTCAGTACGGTGTCGATGTACCTGAACTGTGAAAGTCCTAATATCCTCTTGGATCTATCACGATGGATCCGGATCCCCAGGATGTAAGAGGCATCACCCAGGTCTTTCATGGAGAACCTGTGTGACAAGAAACCCTTGACAGATTGTAGCATAGGAATGTCATTTCCTATTAAGAGAATGTCATCCACGTATAAAACAAGGAATACTACAGTTCTCGCTACAAATCTACTATAGATGCATGGTTCATCTGGATTTTTGATAAAGTCAAATTCCTTGACCGTCTCATCAAAACAGATGTTCCAACTCCGCGATGCCTGCTTCAGTCCATAGATGGACTTATGCAACTTGCACACCTTTCCGCTGCTCCCACTCTGAATGAAACCCTCTGGCTGATCCATATAGACACACTCCTCTAAACTTCCATTTAGAAAAGCGGTTTTTACGTCCATCTGCCAAATCTCATAATCGTGGAAGGCAGCAATGGCAAGAAGGATCCGAATGGATTTCAGCATAGCCACTGGAGAAAAGGTTTCGTCATAGTCCAAGCCAGGTCTTTGACGGAAACCCTTTGCTACAAGTCTAGCTTTATAGGTCTCAACCTGTCCATCTACACCAATCTTCCTTTTGAAGATCCACTTGCATCCTACGGGTTTTACCCCGTCTGGAGCAATGTCCAACGTCCATACTTTGTTGGTGTACATGGACTCCATTTCGGTCCGCATTGCATCCAGCCATTTTACCGAGTCAATGCTCTGAACGGCCTGCTGGAAGCTAGTAGGCTCATCATAGTCTATGATGCAATCCTCTCTATCCCCGTCTATGAGAAAACCGTAGTATCTCTCGGGCGGATGAGACTGCCTACTACTTCTGCGGAGCGGCATAGGAATGTCCTGTTCTTTTGAACCCTCTGGTTCCACTAAGCTCTCAGTAATAGTCTGAGGTTCTGGAACTTCATCCAGTTCTACTGCGCTCCCACTTATCTGATTTTCCAAAAACTCAGTTTCCAAGAAGTGGGCATGACGAGAAACAAGGACTTTTTGCTCCTCTGCGTAATAGAATAGATACCCCTTGAAGTTCTTTGGGTATCCCACAAACTTGCACTGTACTGAGCGTGCCTCGAGCTTGTCCGCATGCTGCTTTTTTACAAAAGCCGGACATCCCCATGTCTTAAAGGCTTTAAGACAGGGTTTCTTCCCACTCCACATCTGATATGGTGTGGTAGGCACAGTCTTAGTAGGAACTTGGTTCAAGAGATGTGCAGCTGTTTCTAGTGCATATCCCCAGAAAGATCGCGGTAACTCAGCCTTACTCATCATGGAACGAACCATATCCAATAGGGTTCGATTCCTCCTTTCTGATACACCGTTATGTTGCGGAGTGTATGGAGGAGTACGCTGAGAGAGAATACCATTCTCTTTTAAATAGTCCAGGAACTCGGCACTCAAGTATTCACCACCTCGATCCGATCTTAGGATCTTGATACTTTTGCCTGTTTGTTTTTCAACTTCATTCTTGTAATCCCGAAATTTCTCAAAGGCCTCGGATTTGTGCTTCATTAAGAAGACATGTCCATACCTAGAGAAATCGTCTGTGAAAGTAATGAAGTATGAATAACCGCTTCGGGCATGTGTAGACATTGGACCACACACGTCACTGTGTATGAGTCCCAAGAGCTCGCTCGCTCTTTCTCCGTGTCCAGTGAACGGAGTCTTTGTCATCTTTCCCATAAGACAAGATTCACAAGTGGCATAAGACTGATACTCGAACGGATCCAAGTATCCTTCTTTATGTAACTTAGTCAACCGTGTCTCATTGATGTGACCCAGTCTACAATGCCATAAGAAAGCCTGATTGATATCTGGAGACTTTCTTTTGTGTGTATTCTGGACATTGAAAATCTGTGGTTGGTTTAATACGTATATACCATTGCTCAGTGTACCTGACCCAATCAGAACTTGATTAAGGTGAATGTTTACAACATTACTTACAAACGCAAATTCATAACCTTCTTTAGAAACCAAAGATACAGAAATGATATTACAAGTTGCGTTGGGTACAAAAAAGCAATTACGCAAAACCAAAACATGCCCATCTGTCATTCCCAGGTGATAGTCCCCCACGGCTTTAGCATCCATGCTAGCTCCGTTCGCAACTCTGAGGGTCATGTCACCTGCCTTCAAAAACCTACGGTTTCTCAACGCCTGCAAAGAATTACAGATATGAGATCCTGATCCGGTATCCAATACCCAGGAAGTAGAGTTTATAGAAAGACAGTTTTTAATAACATACACACCTGAAGCTGAAGCCGCAACCTGCTTCAGTTCCTGTGTCCTGGCTTTCCAAGCCCTGCAATCTTTCTTCCAGTGTCCACTCTTGTGACAATAGAAGCATTCCTCTTTACCAACAAGCTTCCCCGCTATCTTTGTTGCCTTTTCCTTTCCCTTCGTACCCACTTTACTAACACCGCCCCTTGGTTTGGCGGGGGCTTTCCTCTTCTTTCCCTTGGCTTTCGCCTTGGACCTAGAAGAAGAAGATCCTCCTACAAACAAAGTGGATGTATCCCTATCCTTCTGTAGGGTGCCCTCTGCGCTCCTCAGCAGGTTGAGGAGTTCTGAAAGTTCAACTTCCTTTTCTTGCAAGTTGAAATTCAGTATGAACTGGGCGTAAGTGGATGGAAGGGACTGGAGAATTATATCCGTATAAAGTTCACTGTCCAACGTGGTCCCAAGTTCCGCGAGCTCCTCAGTGTAGCCAATCATCTTAAGCACGTGGTCCGCTACCGATGATCCGACGGCCAACTTAGTCGAAAATAACTTCTTCGACACTTCGTATCTTGCGATACGAGACTGCTCTCCATACAGTTCTTTTATATGAAGAAATATGGATTCCAAATCCATATTCTCGTGCCTCCTCTGATGGTCGTTGTCCATCGAGGCAAGTATGAGGCATCTGGCCTTCGCGCTGTCAATCTCCCAAGTCTTACGGATTTCCTTATCCGCGACGCTGGAGGTGGGACCTGGGACGGGGGGAGCTTTGGTGGTAAGAAGATACCCCAGCTTGTCGTAAGAGATTGCCAATTTGACATTCCTGAGCCAATCTTTGTAGTTTGGCCCTGTCAATATGTTTTTATCTAGAAGTAACTTAAGTCCAGTCATTTCGATTTGGTCGCTGCAGGGGGAGAGAAGAAACACTTAGCACGATGCTCTTGCAAGTTTAGAATGGTTTTTAATTTGTCTAAACAGGATGGCTCCCACTGTCTCTCGAATCCCTCCTCAAACCACAAAAGAAGAATTAGCCGGGATCAATCCCACCGTACAATACTTGCTTAACCGTTCAGCCAGGCCAGTGTCGGTACTTCGAGGGAGGTTTTCCAACGCTTTCGCGAAGTTCCTTAATTTAAGAACCTCTTTTCCCTGGGGGCGTAGCCCCGCTAACACCTTTCTAGGCACCTACTAGGTTTATAGCATTGATCGTTTAGTGAGAAATTTCCCGAGGAGTAGCATATACTCACAGTAGGATCGAGATCCAAATATCATCGCGTGACGAAAATGAAGGAATCCTACCATAATCATCACACTCCAAATGGTATGCAAATCTAGCAAGTTTCAGTACTTATGAAACTCCCGATGTGGATTTTTGCCCCATGCTCTTATGACCTTGACTAAGGCCAACAAATCATAAGTCACATGTCAAGTTCTTCCCGTCGTTATCCAGGTTAATTTGAACCCACCCGTATATACCCTTGACTATGGCCAACAAGGCAATACGACTGTCCCAAACCAACGCATTCTATCTATGCAACATATGAATACCCACCAGCTACCAAACACTGTGCCTTGACTAAGGCCAACAAACACAGCTTGAATACTGTTGAATATTCATATGAAACGACGGAGGGCTACGGATGGTTTTGGCGAAACCGTGAACGTAGTGAACTTGATATAATCGATTGGAACGAGATAGCTTTTAGAAGGAGTGGCTCAAGCTCCGCATTTAAAAGTTAGTTTTGAAAAGAACCGAGTGGTTTTTCGAAAGTGTTCCATCGACTTAAACTTGGTTTATTATCTTGCATTAGTTCTTTTAATGCGTGATATTCTTGCATTAGTTCTTTTAATGCGTCCCATCATTTAGTTCCTACCATTGCAGAAAACAACCAAAATATGACGTACGCTTATGCCATTCGCATTCGCCACGGGGTCCCGTCATCACTCGTTAGGTTACTTAACTAACGACAGAGCGGGGGCTGGGCTAGCGCGGCTGTAAAACATAAGCAACGCCTAAATAGAAAGCAATGATAGACATTACAGATCACAGATGAATACATTGGATATACTAGCAATCCGCAATCCTTTCGAGCCTGAAACGAAAAGCGGATAACACGGTCGCGGTGAATAGCCAAATACCCCACCCAAGACCCCTACGGGTGCGGCAAACTACCCGCCAAGTACTCGGAAGTTTGTGCACCCCTCCATGGGTCTATCCTAGGAGCAAAAACAGTAAAAAGAATTATACAATGACGGCTACAACCCCGACCCGGTTGTGCGGCCAAACAAATAATATTATTACATCAATTTACATTTACAATGAATGAAAGAAAAACAAAAGCTCATCTCACATCCACCCCGGCTATTCACCCGCGACAGTCCAACAGATTCATATACACAATCCAACACATTACAGATCATGTATAACCCCGACTAATCGACTTATAGCGATTAGCCGACGTTCAATACATGCAAACATCACAGATATAACCAACATAGCCAAAGTGCAGTGAAGTTCGGAAAAAAAAATACGGAATTATAGGACCCCAAAAGTGAATTTCTGTTCTGGAAAATCTGGGTACATATAATATATCTTAAAAATCCCAAAACCAACACAGAAGAACACTGCACGAAAAACGATGCAGAGAAGATAATAAAGCGCGGCGCTTCCGCGGCACATACCTACCTCGTGCCGCGGAAGCGCGGCGGTTTAAGTGAATTAGTGCATCGTGTTTCTTGGCTGTTCAAACAAAACCTTGAGACGATTTTACAAGTATAAAGATTTTCATTTTGAGCAGAAAAAAAATCAACAGAAACTTAGGGTTTTGGTTTTTCCGGTTTTGTGTTTTTTTTCGGTTCCGAACTTCGTTACACTTCACTACCAAGCTAGTTTAAGTTTAGTTAGGCTCTGATACCAGTGTAAGTCCATATTGCGACCCCCGGTGCTTACGGGGAGGCGGAAACGGTATAAAAAACGAATTTTTATCGCAAGAGGCAACATGGACTAAACAAGGTCGGGATCGTTGTCTAAACTAAAACTAGTATACTTGCTAAAGAGAGTTAGCTACTATGGAAGATGGTTATACCTAAACTTGAACTCCTTCTTATTCAAACCTTGTAGAGGTTGATGGTTCTCTTTTCGTCGCCTTCTTCCGTCGAAGATGGATCCACCTCGAAGGTTCGACCTTTGGGCTCTTCCTCGATCTTTGAGTGAACTAGGGTTTCCGGCTTGCTAAACCTTTAACCTAGAGTGAGTAGAGAGTGACTAGGGTTTGCTTTTCTTTTTAAAGAGAAGGATTCTCAACACATGAGAAGGTTTCTCTTTGCTAGAGGAAGAAGAAGATGAAATGAGGAGAGAGAGAGGTTATGATAGAAATGAGCTCTCTTTTCCTTTCTTGCAACCATAATGCAAAAAGAAAATGAATTATCAAATAATAATAATCAAAATGAAAAGGTTGATGGAAAGTTTTAGAATGACTAATATCATTACAAGCATTAAATGAAAATGCAAGAATCAAGAGCATCTTTCTCTTGTAATGATAATGGTCAAATGTTCAACCATGGTCAACAAGTCAACCATGGTCAACAAGTCAACAAAAACTAACCATGACACAATTTCATTTTATTATATATTATTAAATGATATAATACAAATCCATTAGGGTTTGGAAAAATACAACTGTCAACTGTGCATACGCACCCGTTCCGAAACCCTAATGAAAAATCATCTTCCTCCTCCTCAAAAAGAACTGTGCATACACACCTGCATTCTTGTTCCGAGGAACATGAATACTGAGAGATAAAAGCAACCCCCAAAACATATACCAGTATCTGGCTCAAACCAGAGCCTGCCAGTATAATCCGTCCGGACTCCAAACGTGCACAAGTGCGCGGATGAGAACGAACCCTGTCGCAAAACCATGCGACCTCTACTCTGTTTTGCCCAGAGGCGAATACCCTCTGTGTGGGACTCTAAAGACTCGACACTACGCTGGCAGTGGGTTTAACCACAGACCGCAAGCGGCACTAGCTGTGCATAACGGTCCCCAGGTAGATGCCGACAAGAAGGCTGACGAGGTGAAACCCCATCTGAACTCCTACTGAGTATGAATGTGACATTCTCCGTACAGTCCGGTCTGTTCGTCTGATACATCGCATGGCGGGCCTAGGGGGCGGTAAAACGTCAGTCCCCCAATAGCGGTACAAGTCGTGTCGGAGTGAAGCCCAAAACACCCTGAGATAACACTGGAAACCTACCAGTATATCTCGCTTGCCCTGGCCAGGGACTACTCGTGTAATGGCTCTCCTAGACACAGCGCGATGTCAACCCCCAATACCGGGAGAGACGAATCCTGTCTAACCGTCACTGCCTCCAAGTGCTTCGGGACTGCACCTAACCACCACCTGTTTGCACGACTCCTTTGAGCCGTGGTAGGGTAGTGATCAAAGTGCAGTGGGAACACACTCGAGGCGAAGTGTCAGTGTCAAGTCAGCGGACTAAGCTGTACTCATGTCACCTGGGAACTGATAACTGACGATAGGTATAATACCAACCTGTCAGTTCTCGACGAATCCTGTCCAGTGTACTCGTAACCCAACGAGCACCCGTATACTATCTCCAGTACGACGTACTGATGGCTGTGGGACAGACCATCTCCCACACTGGGATGAGAAGCGCATACGCTAGTCTACTCCGGAGTATCGATGCCCTGTCTCGATAGTCCTACGACTAGGGACCTGTATAAGGATGTGCCTATAGATTACCCAGCCCCACTAGTGTGACTGCCATCACAACGCTGGTAATCAAGCAAAGATCCTAAGGGCTCCACTAATGCGTATAAGTGATATACTGAAATAAACACAAGTACACATTGAAGTAGAAACAAACCAAGTAGCATACTACTATATTGAGCAAGATTGTTTATACAAGGTGAATATCCCAAGCTTCCATCAAGTAATATACAAACTAGTATGATACAGTAATGGCCTCTAGGGCATATACACTAACACCATCAGACATCCAGACACATTCTAAGACAGGTATTGCTCATTTCGGGAGATGGGTTTTCTCCGCGAACTTGAAATATAGAGAGACATAGAAAGAAACAACTAAGCGGATCCACTCACTGAGGCTATTCCTCGAACGCAATAGTTTCGCAAACGAGTTTTGTGAGACTGACTAGTAGAGGAGTTGGGTGTTCGGTATCACACGGGCTGTGAGTATGCGACATCGCAATAATTAGCCTTGAGTGCAAGTGGGAGATTGTTGGAGATAGTGCCCTCAGAGTCAATTATTGGATCACAGGCACGTGATTGCAATGATTGAGGGAGGACCTGTCCCAGTAGGACAGTCTTACTCGAGATGATAGTATGCTATCTGGTTTACCTTTATCATCGTGTACTGCTTTAGGTGACCTTACAGGTCGCTATTACACGTTGGTAGAGCCCCTAGGATTCTTGCTTGACCACCAGCAGTATGAGGGCGATCATATAAGTGGGAGCTGGGGTCTATAAGCATATCCTTAAATGGTCCCTAGTCGTGTGAGTTTCGAGACAGGGCATCGATACTCCAGAGTAGACTAGTGTATACAGTCGAGACCCCGACGAGGGGCGGTGGCCGGTCTCATAAGCCACTGGTGTCAGTTGGATCACCTAAGATGTATACAGGTGCTCATTGGGTTATGAGTACACCGGACAGGACTCGCCGGGAACATGCTAGTTGGTCATATACCAGACGTCAGATGGCAGTTCCCTGGTGACATGTGTGCAGGTTAGTTCATCGACCTGGGGATCGTCATTTGTCTCGTGTGAGTTCCCACTGTACTTTGATTACTACCCTACCACGGCTCAAAGGAGTCGTGCAAACAGGTTTTAGTTGGGTACAGTCCCGAGCCACATGGAGGCAGTGAGCGTATCTTCAGGGGTTCGTCTCTCCCGGTATTGGGGGTGAGGTCGTGCTGTGTCTAGGAGAGCCATTACACGAAGCCCTCGGCCGAGGCAAGGAGATTTACTAGTAGGTATTCCAGTAGTATCTCAGGGTGTTCTGTGCTACACTCCGACACGACTTGTACCGCTTTTGGGGGTCTGACTTTTACCAACCCTCTAGGCCCGCCATGCGATGCTCATAGACGAACGGACCGGACTGTACGGATATTGTCACTGACAGGCTCAGTAGGGAGTCAGGCTGAGTTCGCTCACAGACGTCCCTTTTGGTCAATACCTGGTAGCCCGTTATGTATTGGCTTATACCTCTAACGTGCTAGTGGTTAAATCCACAACCAAGGTGTTGATGAGTCTTTAGAGTCCCCCACATTCAGTTACTCAGCTTTCGGGCGAAAGGTTGTAGAGGCCGTATGGAGATATGGCAAGGTCCGATCAGATACGTGCGGTATTGCACGGATCAGGATCGGACAGTTTGTACTATAGGCCGTATGGATATATGGCAGGGTTCGATCAGATACGTGCGGTATTGCACGGATCAGGATCGAACGGATATTACTAGCCGGCTTTGGTATAAGCCGGATCCTAGTATAGTACAGTGTAGATTTTGTCTCATTGCATTTGTATTTCGGTCGGAATACAAATGCGGGTGTGTATGCACAGTATCGGGGTTTTCCTGTAATTTATTACGGGACCAGTTTTCTGGAGTTGCCAGTTTGCTTTTCGTTTCGGCCGATTTCCTTTGTATCATTCATTGGCCGAAGATTGGTGGAGGAGGGCTTATTTGCATTGTTGCAAATAAGTGTTTGGGGAAGGGGTTCTTTGCATCTTGTTGCTTCATGATGACTTCCCCATCATTGACTTGTTTTGACTTCATCATGGTAGCACCATACCTTGACTTCTTAACTTTGTTTTTCATTATTTCTTGACTTTGGATGTGATGATGGGAGATGATATGGTTGTTGAGTGTTGGACTTTCCAAGCCATCATTTTCTTTGCATTATTGATCAAGCCATTCTCTCTCACTCTCATGTTTTTTTCCCCCCACTCACCAAGGCCGGCCATATTAGAGGGGCTGCCCATTTTTGGAGAGAGGGTCTTGTTCATTTGGTTGTTGCAAAAATTCCCACAAGTTCCCTCTCAAAAACTACATATCATTTCCTCCACCAAAAGGCATCTCCATGAACCCCAAGTGAGACATGTAATCCACACTACATTCTGCAGCAAATCTTGGGCACATCGACTAGCCAGCTTCGTGCCCGAGTTGCCTCAGCATTGAGGTGGGAGCCCGTAAAAGAAGTAGGCGATGTGGTGCACTTCCGGCGACGAGGAGGAGACGGGACATTCCGCAGGAGATCGGGACGACGACGAGAAGACCGGAGGACTCGGATCTGTCGGTATATCTCTATTCCCTTTTCTTGTAGATAGCTAGGACTAATTAATGGTTCGATCCAGGTATTAGTGCGCGGTGGTTTGCCAGTTCAAGAAAAATTAAAGTTTATCACTGCTTCCGCATTTGGCCGTCGGATTGACGGCCGGGGCGCCGCCGTGCACTTACACCATGCCTTTTCAAACACTAGGCGGTATGGAGACATACCAAGATCGGTCTTATAAGTGGTACGAAATGCCCAAAGAGCATCCGTCAATTTGGTTGATCAATCTTTACGGTTTTTAGAAACCGTCTTCTTCAAAATTTGTTTGATCTGCCTATTGGAAATCTCAGCTTGCCCGCTCGTTTGGGGATGATAGGGTGTAGAAAGTTTGTAGTTGATTGAATATTTCCGCATCAAATCCTCGAAAGACCGATTATAGAAATGCGTCTCGTTGTCGCTAATTATAGTGCGAGGGTGCCCGAATCGCGAAAAGATATTTTCTTTAAGGAACTTAATAACAACCTTGTTGTCATTAGTGCGACACGGTATTGCTTCCACCCATTTTGAGACATAATCAACCGCTAACAAGATATATAAATTCCCAAAAGAGTTGGGAAAATGCCCATAAAATCAATACCCAAAACATCGAATATCTCCACAACCAAGATAGGTTGGAGTGGCGTCTCATTTCTTCGTGAAATCCGACCCATGTGTTGATACCGATGACAAGTTTTGCAATGATCATATGCATCTTTAAATAATGTTGGCCAATAAAAGCCACATTGAAAAACTTTCTCCGCCGTTTTACGTGGACTAAAGTGACCGCCACATGCTTGATCATGACAAAAAGACAATACACTCTTGAATTCATTGTTGGGGACATATCTGCGAATGATTTGATCGGAACAATACTTAAACGAATAAGGTTCATCCTAGTAAAAGTGTTTTACTTGGAATAGAAATCGAAGATTGTCTTGTTTCGACCAATCTCTAGGAATAAGTCCCGTCGCTAGATAATTCATAATATCCACAAACCAAGGTTCACAGGATACGGTCAAGAGCTGTTCATTAGGGAAGGAGCACGGTCAACGTTGGTGAAGAATTGTGCATGAAAGATGGTCGGCTACAATGTTTTCACATCCACTTTTATCTCGTATAACAAGATCAAATTCTTGTAACAACAGGATCCAACATATTAGCCTGGCCTTAGTATCCTTCTTCGATAAAAGGTGTCGTAGGGCGGAGTGATCGGTGTAAACCACTATTGCCGAGCCAATCAAGTAGGGCCTGAATTTTTCTAATGCAAATACAACTGCCAAGAGTTCTTTCTCGGTAGTTGTGTAATTAATTTGTGCATCGTTCAAGCTCCTACTTGCATAGTAAAACATATGGTATCTTATCAATGTGTTGTCTTAAGACTGCACCAATAGAAAAATCCGATGCATTACACATAAGCTCGAACGGGTTGTTCCAATACGGAGATGATAGAACGGGGGCTGTAGTGAGAGATCTTTTAAGCGATTCAAAAGTAGCTTCACAATCCGAATCGAAGTGAAATGTTGCATCCTTGGTCAAGAGAAGAGTTAAGGGTCCAGTAATTTTTCTAAAGTCCTTAATGAATCTCTTATAAAATCCTGCATGACCAAAGAAGGATCGTATATCTTTGACGCATTTGGGAGGAGGAAAGTTTTGGATGACATCAATTTTAGCTCTGTCTACCTTAATACCTTTTCGTGAAATGATATGTCCAAGGACAATACCTTCTTGGACCATGAAATGACATTTTTCCCAATTCAAAGTTAAGTTCTTATCCTTACAGCGGGTAAGAACCGCGTCAAGATGACGTAGGCATTCCTCAAAGGAGTCCCCAAATATGAAGAAATTGTCCATAAATATCTCCAGAAATTTCTCGACAATGTCTGAGAATATCCCTATCATATACCGCTGAAATATAGCGGGAGCGTTGCATAACCTAAAGGGCATGCGTCTATAAGCAAAAGTACCGAAAGGACAAGCAAATGTTGTTTTATCTTGATCCTTTTCGGCGATAGAGATCTGGTTATAGCCAGAGTATCCGTCCAAAAAACAATAGTATTCATGTCCAGCTAATCATTCTAACATCTGGTCAATGAAAGGTAGATGGAAGTGATCTTTCCTCGTTGCGGCATTGAGTTTTCTGTAATCAATACATACGTGCCACTCAGTTTGGGTGCGTGTTTGGATCAACTCATTAGCCTCATTAGTTATGATCGTGATGCCAGACTTTTTAGAGACCACATGAATAGGACTTACCCATTGGCTATCAGATATTGGGTAAATTATACCATTATCTAGGCACTTGACGATTTCTTTCTTTACCGCCTCATTCATAACGGGATTTAACCGTCTTTGTGGGTCTCGGGTTAGTTTGGTTTCATCCATCAAATGTATATAATGTTCAACAATCAAGGGTCTAATCCCTTTGATGCCAGCCATTGTCCAACCAAATGATTGCCGATTTGATTTCAATATCGCCAAAAGTGCGTTCTCTTGCTTTAAAACTAGAGAAACTGATATGATCATGGGCAAAGACTCATTCTCACCTAAATATGCATATTTAAGATGAGAAGGTAGCGGTTTGAGATCTAGTGTCGGCGGAGAGACGATAGAAGGTGGGGTAACAGAATGATACTCAGACTCCCTAAGAGGTTCATAACTTGCATAGAATATTGACTCGGAAAGAACTACTAACTTTTGTGACGAGTCAAGGGATTCAAACTCGGGGATGGACTCATCGAAGGTATCCTCACTACAATAATTTTCCAGATCAAATAATGTCGCACTAGTGTTGTCGAGATCATCATAGCAAAGTACTTCAACTTCGCAGCTGTCGAAAGCTATCTCGTTGATAGAACAGACATTGATTAAATGAGCAGAAGGTTCAGATGGTTGACTTTCTAGCTTGTAAATATTAAGCTCAATTGTCATCTTCCCGAAAGATAAGTTCATAGAACCGTTACGACAATTAATGACAGCGTTGGAAGTTGCTAGAAAAGGTCGACCGAGTATCACCAGGATTTGGTTGCGTGGGTTCGCCACAGGCTGTGTATCTAAAACAATAAAGTCCACAGGGAATATGAATTCCCCGACTTTGATTAACACATCATCTAGTTCACCCCTAGGTTGGGCGATAGATCGGCCTGCCATCTGGAGAGTGCAGTGGGTAGGTTTCAATTCTCCTATACCTAGCTGCTCACAGACGGAATATGGAAGTAAGTTAAACTAGCACCGAGGTCAAGTAGAGCACGATTGATGCTTTTACCCCCAATAGTTATAGATATTGTAGGACAACCGGGGTCCTTACGTTTCTTAGGTAATTGTTAGGTAAAAGCTGTGCTTACATTACTCGTCATGAATACCTTTTTCGGCACTTGAGTTTTTCTCTTCCTAGTGCACAAGATCTTAAGGATTTTTGCATAAGACGGTACTTGTTGAATAGCATCTAGGAGAGGGATATTTATGTTAACTTGATTAAACATTCCCACAATCTTCTCCATTTGTGTGTTAGGTTTGTTGGCCCTCAACCTGTTTAGAAATGGAGCTTTATCAATAAGTTTTGGATCCAACATTTGTGGAGAAGTTTGTGGGGATGGAATCGATCCCAGAATTGGAGTGGGGATTGTTTTAGGTTGACTCGAAGAAGTGGGCTGAGTGTTCGAGCCTTGGGGAAAACGGAGAATAGGCTCGGAAGAAGGTGGGAGACTAGACGAATTAGGGCAAGAAGTGGAAGCCGGGGATTCAATTGATTCCTCATCATCAATCTGTTGACCCACTTGGTTGTTTAACACTCTTCCTGATCTCAACGTGGTAACGGCACTCACATTATGACTTTGTGAGTGGCCAGGATTCGGTAGGGGTTGAGATGGAAATTTCCCTTTTTCTCTCGCATTCATCGCGGCATTTAGTTGTGCAAGTTGTATTTCTATCGATTTTATACTTTCACCATGGGAGGTGGTCCGTCGATTGCATGGAATGTTTAATAAACATATCCACGCGTCGTTCGAGTGCAGAGGAGTTTTCGGTACCGGCCGTTTGGAAAGAATTGTTATAAGGTGTAGAATTGTTGGCCGAATTTTGAAAAGGTTGCGATTGAAAGGGGTGCTGACTCTATGGGTGTGGTTGCTGTTGCTGTGGAGGAGGTCTTTGATAATTGCATGGGAACTGGTTTTAATTTTGGGTTTGGTTTTGGTTCTAAGAAAAATTAGGATGATTCCTCCATCCCTGATTATATGTGGAACAATAAGGATCGTTTCTAGGTCACTGCTGAAAAATAGCATTAGTGTGTTCTTGACCTTGAAACGGTGCATTCAAAGGACATTCTTCCGTCAGATGTGATGGGTCGGAACAGCAACCACACACGGTCTTGGGAAGTGTAACCTGGTTTAGGGAGGCTGATGAGAATTTGTTCTCTAAAGCGTCGAGTTTCTTTTGCATCGCTGCCATTTTGGCTTTTACTGCGATGGAAACATCGAGCTGATGGACACCTCCCCTAGATGATGGTTTAACGCTTTCCCACTGCAAAGTGTGTTCAGCGAGATCTTCCAGAAATTTCCAAGCTTTACCATCGTCTTTGGACATGAAATTGCATTGAAAAGTGGTTTCAAGCATCTGCTTTGTCGCTGGATTAATGCCCTCATATATAATTCGTCACAGATCCCATCTATTTATTCTGTGATGAGGACATTCGACAAGCAGATCCTTAAACCGTTCAAAGCATTTCCAAAATAGTTCATTAGGAAGCTGGGTAAAAAGGTTGATTTCGCTCCGAACACGGGCGGTCTTATGATTGGGGTAAAATTTCTTAAGGAATGCTATCACGAATTCATCCCAATTGGTAATAGTGTGCGGCAGTGTTATAAAGCTATTTTTCTGCTAAATCGCACAAAGTGAAAGAGAGAAGACACAATCTTATAGCATCCACTGAAAGTTGTGACGTACCCATCATTGCGTATACGTTTTCGAATTTAGTGATAAAAACGTATGCGTCTTCAAACTCAAGACCGTGAAATTTGGGCAACAGGTTGATGAAGTGGGGTTTAATTTCAAAATTATCCCCATTGGCTGGTGGAAGGGATAGACAGGTGGGAAGAGGACTGCGTATAGGATAGCATCTCTTTTGGAGAGAGATGCGTCGTGGATTCTGTGTACCTACGAGTGGTGGCAGGGTGGTGTTATAATCTGATGGCCATCTCAGTCGATGTGGTGGGTAGAGGGGAAAAAGAAGATGAAGAAGCGCTGACTTCGGAGTCGATAGCCGTAACGCGGACAAGACGGGCACCAGAATCTCGTGTCCAGCCAAGCATGCACTAAGCGGGTTTAGCGCATGTGGCAGCGTGTGTATGATTAAAAATTGGTTTGTTTTGAAAAAGTGTTGGACGTGAGACAAATCACACAAAAATGCACAATCAACCCTAGAACTAAGGTCACCTAGGTTAAGTCACTAGACCGCTCATAGACTTCCAAAGGACAAGCCGTAGGATCAATTCTCTACCACCTCTTTATCACTCTTGTGGCCAGGTAAGTTCCTGGTAAGTGGGAGGTATCCGCTATATGAATCACCGAAAATAGTGGGCCTAATTAAGTAACCATTTGCCTTAGTCACGCTTGCCTAGATACTACAAAAGAAATGCAGATAAGCGATAGATTACCCACGACCTTCCTCTGTCCTTATTGAGCACGACGGTCCTTAGAGTCTTCGTCTACATATTTTTTAATTATTGTAGGGTGATGCGGATGCTCATTTTGTGATTTGTGGTGTTGGATATATGTATGCCCTAGAGTCCATTATATGATAGTGGATGTATCGGTATGTGTATATATATTCAGAAGACATTCTTGCTCAACATGATAGTATATTATCTGGTTGTACTTTATCTTGACATGTTCATTTGATCTTGCATCTTACTCATTTGGTACATGTTGATAAATCCCTTAGGATATTTGCTTGACTACTGGAATTATGATGTGAATCATACTAGTGGGACATCTGTAGTTTATAAGCATATCCTTGAAATGTTCCTAGTCGTGGGTGTATCTAGACAGGGCATCGATATTCCAGAGTAGACTAGCGTATACGGTTCTTGTCCCATATGATGGGCTATGGATGATCCCATATCCATCTGGTGTGCTGACACCAAAGATTGTATACGGGTGCTCAGTGGAGACTGGGTACACTGAACGGACTCGTCGAGAACTCCTATGTGGTATTATATCTCACGTCGGATAGTAGTTCTCAGGTGACACTGGGACAGGTTAGTCTGTAGACCCGAGATCGTCATAGAGTCTTGTGTGTCCTCCCACTGTACTTTGATCTCTACCCTACTACGGCTCTGTTGAGTCGTGCAAACAGGTGGGTTTTGGGAACATTTCCGAGGCACATGCAGGCAATGAGCGATAGGAGGGGTTTCGTCTCAAACGGTATTAGGGTTTGATGTTGTGCTATGCTTGATTGGCTATAGCAGGAAGTCCCTGGCCAGGGCTGCTGGGATTTACTGATAAGTGTTATCAGTAGTTTATCGATCTGTTATGAGCCTTTTATCGGCATGACTTATTGAGTTATTGGGGTCGACGATGCCATCCCTAGACTCGATATGCAGTATATCTGACGAAGAGACCGGACTGTACGGTAAGTGTTGCCAGTTGGCTCGATGGGAGTTTTGACAGGTTCGCTTATTTTTCTTCTGATCGCTCAATACCCGGATGGCCGTTACGTTTAGCTGACCGCTTGTGGCTTGTGGGTGTTTGATGTGATCATCACCTACTGCCGGCGTATTACGAGTCTCAGAGTCCCACACAGGAGTTTCCTAGCTCAGGCGAAACGATGTGGTGTGCATATGAGATATGCACGGGAGCTCGATTAAATGCGTGCATGTGATAACGTATTTTAATAGGGCGTTTTTATATTGGTCGGGTCGTATGTGATATGACCAGTTTGTTAAATCAAGTGTTGATTTAACATTGAATTTTATCTCATTTCTTCATAAACCTTTTCTTTATATTGATGTATGCATTGATGTATGCATGGATGTATGCACATATTGATGTGTATGCACACATACATGGATATATGGTGTCATGGTTGTTGATACATGGGAGATGGCAATGCAAGACTCACATGGTTCATATATATATATATATATATATATATATATATATATATATATATATATTGATATTGGGTAAAAGAAAATGGAAATTAAATCATTATTTGGTTTCTACACTCTTCTCTCTTTTTACCTAACATTAAACCATGGTTTAATTTTCATTTGGCTTTTGACTCAACACTAAAATATCTAGATATTTATTAACCATAGTTTGGCATGACAATATTATATGGTTGATATTTTATTTCTATGCTTAATGATAATTTTAATTGAGAATTATCTAAAGAGAGCTCTAGCTTTGCCATCTCCATCTTCTTCCTCCTTCATTCTCTCTTGAGATTTCTACTGAGTGAGGTTTATAAAAATAAAGGGTTTTTAAGTAAGCATACAAACCACATCATCATTCTATACTAGTTTAGAGTGTTAGCTCCACTTCCTCATTGATCAAGTGAAGCTAGGAGCTTTGAGCAAAGGGACTTCGGATGGATCGTCGTGGACTTGAAAGGCTAGCGAGCCGGTTCAAACTCCTAAGGATCCAAGGAGTCAAGAGAAGAGGTCTACAAAGGTTGTATTCTCTTCACTTAGTGATAGTTTTCATCTAGTATGTGATGCTAGTTAGATGTTACCCTAAAAATTCTAGCTCGATTCCTAGGTTAGTTTGCTTAGCACCCCTTAAATTTTTGTTGTGGCATGTGTGATGCTTCCAAACCCTAGGCAAGGTGCTAAGGAAACCCTATAGTGATATCAGAGCCAAGCTAGAAATTTAGACACGGTGTTATAACTATTACGAAAACGAAAACAACTCCGAAAAGATACGATGTTTGAAACCCTAAATTTGCTCTCTGTTGATTTTTTAAAAAGTCGTTTAAAAATTATTTTAGCAACTGCAGAATACTGTATGAGATACATAATGAACACAGGTGAAATACGAGGCCTTTTGCTCGGATTTGACCCGAGCAAACCCTTCCAAAAACCGGCCAGGCCGGCCCCCCATGTTCCAAACCACCTCGTATTTCACAAGTGCTCTGTTCTGTAGGATTTGGGGTTTCAGGTATTGTTTGTTTAGCCCAATATTTCATGTGATGTTTATTTTTCTTAGGGGCTAATTCGTAGTGTTTCGTAGTCGTATATTTTAACACTGTAATGGTAACCTTGACAATGTTTAGCAGTTCGAACGAACTTCAAACACTACATCAAGACCCCCTCTGAAATTTTCAAGTGTTGGAATTTCCTAAGTTGAATATATTCAATGGTCGTGCAAGTATACCTATGGACCCTCTAGAAGAACAGAAAACCTTAATGAGATTCTAAGTCCAAGGAACCATGACCGAACCCTGGGCTTTGCCGTAGTTCCGTGGTGCCATAGGTGAGGCATTGGTTAACCTTTCTACGGCTGGTCCATAGACACTGTGGCATGTTTTTGGGTGTTTTAACTTTGCTCAAGTGTTGAGTCCTCGAGGTAATTTGTGGGTGTTTGTTGATTCGATCGAAACGTTTAACATCGTCTTGATATATGTGAAAGTGATGATTCTAATTGTTGTTGTTTTTCACATTCTTTTCAGCAACCGTAAGTGTAGTACGCGGTGTATCGCCGGTTTCGTTGCTATACATCAACGACAATCGGGGTACGCATATTTACTTACGTTGATGACATGTGATGTTATGTGTTGCTGAGATATGATATGCAGGATCGTCATGATTGAATAGCCGGGGGTTTTATGTGAGATGAGAGTTTTTATTTTCATTCATGTAAAATTAAATTGTATGTACTATTCATCACGACCGTGGAATCTGTATTTTCTATTGCTGAATAAATACAAAATACGGACCTCCTAGATATCCTATATTTTTATATGTTCTTCTGTTGTTGATATTCTGTGATGTGATCACTTTATATGCTGAGACAAATGGTAATATATATATGATATATGTTCAGTTGATAAAACTGCACATTTAATATGACATTTTTCCTACTATTTCTATATAATAAAAGATGTTTATTATAATATATGATACATATGAGGGTTTATCTGTAAAAATACTATTTTCAGGTGTTTATATATTATAATTAACATTTGGTAGGAAAAAGTAAGTATATAATATCCATGTAACATTTGGCCCATTTAAATATGCTTACCTTATTAAATACCTTTGACCAATTCTTAATGGTTAAGTTAATATCTCCATAAAACAAACTAATATTATTTGTTGAGATATTGTGCAGAATTTGCAGGGCTGAAATCAAGGAAATCAAAGTTGGCGAAACAAACCTGCCTAATTAAGAAAGTAAACTAAAGAAATCTAGTCTGGCAATGACGAAGAAAAGATTTTCAGTTTTCAGAGATGTGAAAAGATCACCACGTGTCATCAACATAAAGCCCCAGAGAAAAGACCCAACAAACTCCCTGTTTGGCCGCGGAACCGTGGCCAAACCCACCTATTGGCCGTGGTTCCGTCGCGGATTTAAAGAGTTGGGAGTTGGGATTCTGCTGTTAGGATCTTAACCACTGGTTTCCAAATTATGAAGCTAGAGTTCTGGCTCTAGGACTATAAATAAGGACCGAGAGCCTCTTGCAAAAAACATCAAGCTGAAGAGATCACGAAGTCCACGACAGGCTCACGCATCCAGACTGATCATCAACTGTTCATCTACCTCGTTAGAAGAGATCGAAAAGCAAACTAGCATTTTGTAATCATTTTCTAAGAGAACAAAGTGTAAATGATTTTTGTTGATTAATAAAGGTAGTTGTTTTTTTATTCTATCTCTTTGTAGTTTTTAATATGATTTCTCTCTCCATCTCTTCTTCTCCCAACATGCGCGAGTAATTATTCGCTTGTTAGGGTTCATGGGATTAGGGTCGGTTAATGGATGATGAAGATCCTTAAACTCTTTTTAAGTCCTATAAAGTTTATAAACTTTATCAAAAGAATAGTTAACATCCTAATTGGGTGCGCTATCAATTCATTTATAGTCGCGACCACGATTAGAGATTAGATTAACAATTATTTTGGTAAAGGCTAGATATGAACGGAGTTCCATGTCGAGATAAGGGTTAAGGGTGGGAACCCTTTTTCCTCCAGAAATCCTAATCTACAAGCATCACTGTTGTTCTATTTTTTAAATCTATTAAAGGATAAAAAGAGTAATCTTTAATTAATCATCCATAACTACTAAATCCCAATGAACCCTACAAGCCCCCTTTAATCTAGATCTATATTTTGCATCCGTGTTTAACGTAGATCTAGATCTTACGACCATTCTTCACCATTCTTTATTCTCCCTCCTCTCCTAATCAACATGCCTAAAGTAAGAATAAAAGGTTCCACGTTTCCCTGAGGACGACCCGTACTCACCTCGGTCTAGCTACGCGCGACACCGTTCTGATTGCGGTATAACTACAATAAATTAGACAAATCAAATGGCGCCGTTGCCGGGGATACATGCGTAATTTTTTTTATTCTTACTATTTGTGTTGAATTCTTATTCGATCTATATCATAATTAAAACAAAACTGCAAATTGTATATTTAACGACTTGTGTGTGAATTTTGCAAGGAGATCTGGAGTCACGGACTTGAACAAACAGAAAGACAGAGACATTCATCGAGATCTAGAGAAGTACAGGAGGCCACGAAACAAAAATTCATCACCTGATCCCTCTTCCTTGCGGCGGAACCGCGGCAAATAAGCCACTTTCGTGGCGGAAGCGCGGCTGAATTGGAGAATTAGGGTTTCCAAATTCTCTGGTATCTTTTCTATATCTTTCTCTCTCTTCTGAAATCCAATAAAATATCTTTTCTGCAGGAATCTTTGCAAAATATTGCCGCTCAAAAATCTTTTTGCAAAGTTTTGTAATTGGTTTGTTAATTCATATTTTAATACGGATTTTTAAGGGGCAAGACCAAAATTCAGATTAGGTAGGGATTTTATCACCCTTCCTAAGCCCCACAAATCACAAACCGAGCATCTGCATCAACCCTATATTAATTTAAAAAATATCTAGACACGACTCTAAGGACTGTCGCGCTCAATAAGGACAGAGGAAGGTCATGGGTAATCTATCGCTTATCCGCATTACTTTTGTGGTGCCTAGGCATGTGTATCTAAGGCAAGTGGTTATTTAATTAGGCCCGCTATTTTTGGTGATTCGTATAGCGTATACCTCCCACTTACGTGTCACTTACCTGGCCACAAGAGTAGTAAAGAGGTGGTAGAGGATTGATCCTACGGCTTGTCCTTTGGAAGTCTAGGAGCGGTCTAGAGACTTGACCTAGGTAACCTTAGTTCTAGGGTTGTTTGTGCATTTTTGTGTGATTTGTCTAAGTCAGACACACTTTTCAAAATAGACCATTTTTAAAAGTACACACGCTGCCACTTGCGCTAAGCCATCTTAGTGCATGCTTGGCTGGACACGGGATTCTGGTGCCCGTCTTGTCCGCTTCCTGCTATCGACTCCGAGATCGGTACTTCTTCATCTTCTTTTTCCCCACCATCCACCACATCGACCGAGATGGACGGTACTCCATCAAATTATAACACCACGCTGCCACCACCCGTAGGTGAGCAAAATCCACCGCGCATTTCTCTCCAAGAGAGATGCTATCCTATCCTTGGTCCACTTCCTACTTGCTTATCTATTCCACCAGCCAACGGGGATAAGTTTGAAATTAAACCCCACTACATCAATCTGTTGCCCAAATTTCACGGGCTTGAGTCTGAAGACGCGTACGTTTTCATCACTAAATTCGAAAACGTATGCGCAATGATGGGTACTTCACAACTGACTGTAGATGCTATGCGCTTGCGTCTTCTCCCATTCACCTTATGTGACTTGGCAGAAAAATGGCTTTATAATACTGCCGCACACTTTATCACTAATTCGGATGAATTCGTAATAGTATTTCTTAAAAAGTTTTATCCAAACCATAAGACCGCCCGTGTTAGGAGCGAGATCAACCAGTTTACCCAGCTACCCGATAAACCATTTTGGAAGTGCTTTGAACGTTTCAAAGATCTGTTTGTCCAATGTCCTCATCATGGAATACATAGATGGGAGTTGTGCCGAATTATATATGAGGGCATTAATCCAGCGGTAAAGCAGATACTTGAAACAAATTGTCAATGCAATTTCATGTCTAAAGATAATGGTGAAGCTTGGAAATATTTGGAAAACCTCGCTGAAAACACTTTGCAGTGGGAAAGCGTAAGACCACCTTCATCTAGGGGAGGAATTCATCAGCTCGATATTTCCATCGCAGTGAAAACCGAAATGGCAGCGATGCAGAAGAAACTCGACGCTATTGAGAACAAATTCTCATCAGTCTCCCTAAATTAGGTCATGCTACCCAAGACTGTGTATGGTTGTTGTTCAGATCCTTCACACTTGACGGAAGAATATCCTATGAATGCATCGTTTCAAGGTCACGAGCAAATTAATGCTGCTTTTCAGCAGCGACCTAGAAACGATCCTTATTCTTCCATATACAATCAAGGATGGAGGAATCATCCTAACTTTGCTTGGAACCAAAACCAACCCCAAAATCAGAACCAGTTCCAAAGCAATTATCAAAGACATCCTCCACAGCAACAGCAACCACAACCACAAAGTCAGCACCCCTTTCAGTCACAAAATTTTCAAAATCCGGCCAACACTTCTGCACCGCAATTGGCCAGTACTGATAACTCTTCACTCGCACAAACTTTGGATTTGTTTATGAAACATTCCATTCAAATGTCGGCTGATATGAGGTCTTCTATTGATACCATAAAGAAAGACACCGCCTCCTACGGCGAAAGTATTAAATCAATAGAAAACCAAATTGCACAGTTGAACGCCGCAATGAGTGCGAGAGAGAAAGGGTAACTCCCATCTCAACCCCTACCGAATCCTGACCACTCACTAAATCATAATGTGAATACCGTTACTACGTTGAGATCGGGGAGAGTGCTAAATAACCAAGTGGGTGAGAAATTTGATGATACCAATGATACCCCGGCTTCTACTTCTTCCTCTAATTCATCTAGTCTCCCACCTTCATCCGAGCCTATTCTTCGTTTTCCCCAAGGCTCGAACACTTCACCCAATCTATCTGAGACGATTCCCATTCTAATTTTGGGATCGAATCCGTCCCCGCAATCTTCTCCACAAATGTTGGACGCAACCCTTATTGATAAAGCACCTTATACAAACAGGTTAAGGGGCAACAGACCAAGTCCAAAAATGGAGAAGATTGTGGAAATTTTTAAGCAAGTTAATATAAACATTCCTCTCCTAGATGCTATTCAACAAGTTCCGCCTTATACGAAAATCCTAAAAGACTCGTGTACTAGGAAGAGAAAAGTTCAAGTACCTAAAAAAGTTTTCCTTGCGAGTAATGTGAGAAATGCTTTTACACAACAATTACCCAAGAAACGAAAGGACCCCGGAAGTCCTACAATTTCTATTTCTATTGGGGGTAAAAATATCAATCGTGCTCTACTCGATTTAGGTGCTAGTGTTAACTTGCTTCCGTATTCTGTTTATGAGCAATTGGGGATCGGAGAGTTAAAGCCGGCGCATTGCACTCTTCAGATGGCCGATCGATCTATCACCTAACCTAGGGTGAGCTAGAGGATGTGTTAATCAAAGTCGGGGAATTTATATTTCCTGTGGACTTTATCGTTATAGATACACAACCTGTAGCGAACCCACGAAACCAAAACCAGTGATTTTAGGTCGACCTTTTCTTATGACTTCTAACGCTGTAATCAACTGTAGAAATGACTCTATGACCCTATCCTTCAGGAAAATGTCAATAGAGCTTAACATTTACAAGTTGGGAAGTGTACCCTCCGAACCATCTGCTCAAGCATGTTCTATCGAATTAATGGATGTCGACAGCAGCCAATTTGATCAGCTTCATAATATTGATCTAGACTCTTTTCATATGTTGTTGTTTAACCCAACTATGTATTATACATACACGAACTCTTCCACCGAGTTGTCCGGGTCAACATCTAACGCTGATGAGGAACATTTTATAGAGTCTGAAGATCACCCCATTTTTTCTGATGACATTATTCTTCGGGGTATCGATGAAAGCTTTGAGGAAATTTTCGCTGATGAACTCGCATTTTTAAAAGACACGGGTGTTGAGATGAATCAACTCGAAGATAAAGAAATTGAATCTCCACCCCTTCTTCTGGACAATCACGAGAATGCGAGTAATCCATCATCACTATCACTGTGTCGTCTCTCCAAAACGAGATGCAAACACATTCTATCCCACCACTTATCTTTTCCCCACTTCTTCCTGCCTCTCTACAACATGTTCTTCCACCAACTGATACACTACACTGATAAAATCTTCGAATGGTTGGTGTTGACTTTTGGTCTTTGCAAAGCTTGGCATTGACCAATAATTTTGACCCCCTCTTGTGATTTTCAATGCTTAACTCAAGTTTGGGGGGTATAATTTGGCTCTTGAAAATAAAATTTGTCCTCAAAATTGTGAACCGAAAATAAGTTTGGGGGAGGATTTTCACTTTCAATTTTTGTTGCCCCCGTTAATAACCTTTCCTCCCAAGTCTATAGGTTTTTGAGATTTAAATGAAACAACAGTGAGGACATTGCTGCAAACAGGTTTGGGGGAGGTTTATGCTTATTTACGCCTTACTTTGCAAAAGATTAGATAGTGAAAAATTACATCCAAAAGATTAGAAAAATTTAAGAAAACCAAGAAAGTTAGAAGTTTTCTTAAACGAAATTAGTAATAAGTAGTTATCAGCCGTTGTCCTAAGGGCTAGTAAGATGAAGGAAGTCACTAATCTGAGGATAAAAATAAGTCTGAAAAATAGTTTCTCTTCTGTAAGCCAAACATTTGAATGTTGATACCCTACTATATACACTTACACATGTCTTGAAACTCGGGATAGTAGAGGAGACCTTGAAATGCTCTTGTCTAAAAGCCAAAGTATGAAAAAAATAAAAGTGGAAAATAAAAGATAAAATGGTGAGAAAAATGAACACTGGTTTTGTTATCGCCAAGGCAGCAATAAAAAAATATAGCGAGGGTGCTTCATCACCTAGTGCCATAGACCAACTGGTTTGGGAGTCACTGCTAAGCCTTAAGTGGTGCAAGACGAGGAAAATACTAAATACACCGTATAAGCGATTACATGAGTAATCGGTCGGTTAGTACCTCAAGAAGTATTAACGGTCGCATGAAAAATGTGTGAGCAAATTCCATCTAAATATCGATTAAAAAGTACTGAGGTAGATGGACAAGAGTATGATAGCTTGAATTGAATTCTCCGAGTGTAAGAATGTCTTTTACACACACGTAGAGTTATATGATCGGTGTTTGGAAGAAAGATAGGAATGAAGAATAAAGACGATGTTTTATTGAGAGATGATGTGATTTCTAACATCTTTTCATGACTATTAAGATAGGGCTCATGACAACCGAAAAGCTAGTATTATTTGGAAACTATAATTTTCAAAGTCTTTCTTTTACAATTCTTATCTTTACATGTAACTTTCACCATCTCTCTTTTATTATAGGATTTTGTGGGTGTAATCCGCTGAAAACCCTCAGGAGACCACTCCTCCTACTAAGGACACTTAGAGGTTTAACGGCTTGTTGCACGTGCTCAGTGCAATCGTGTTGCCTACGAAAGTGTGCTTACCTAGTTCTTCTTCTTTTTCTCCTTCTCTTGAATAAACTAGTTTGTTCGGGAAGATCAAAGATAAGTTTGGGGGTATTTGTTCAGTTGATAAAACTGCATATTCAATATGACATTTTTCCTACTATTTCTATATAATAAAAGGTGTTTATTATAATATATGATACATATGAGGGTTTATCTGTAAAAATACTATTTTCATGTGTTTATATTATAATTAACATTTGGTAGGAAAAAGTAAGCATATAATATCCATGTAATATTTGGCCCATTTAAATATGTTTACCTTATTAAATACCTATGACCAATTCTTAATGGTTAAGTTAATATCTCCATAAAACAAACTAATATTATTTGTTGAGCTATTGTGCAGAATTTGCAGGGCTGAAATCAAGGAAATCAAAGTTGGCGAAACAAACCTGTCTAATTAAGAAAGTAAACTAAAGAAATCAAGTCTGGCAGTGATGAAGAAAAGATTTTCAGTTTCCAGAGATGTGAAAAGATCACCACGTGTCATCAAGATAAAGCCCCAGAGAAAAGACCCAACAAACTCCCTATTTGGCCGCGGAACTGCGGCCAAACCCACCTATTGGCCGCGGTTCCACCGCGGATTTGAAGAGTTGGGAGTTGGGATTTTGCTGTTAGGATCTTAACCACCGATTTCCAAATTAGGAAGCTAGGGTTCTGGCTCTGGGACTATAAATAAGGACCAAGAGCCTCTTGCAAAAAACATCAAGCTGAAGAGATCACGAAATCCACGACAGGCTCACGCATCCAGGCTGATCATCAACTGTTCATCTATCTCCTTAGAAGAGATCGAGAAGCAAACTAGCATTTTGTAATCATTTTCTAAGGAAACAAAGTGTAAATGATTTTTGTTGATTAATAAAGGTAGTAGTTTTCTTATTCTATTTCTTTATAGTTTTTAATATGATTTCTCTCTCCATCTCTTCTTCTCCCAACATGCGCGAGTAATTCTTCGCTTGTTAGGGTTCATGGGATTACGGTAGGTTAATGGATGATGAAGATCCTTAAACTCTTTTTAAGTCCTATAAAATTTATAAACTTTATCAAAAGAATAGTTAACATCCTAATTAGGCGCACTATCAATTTATTGATAGTCGTGACCACGATTAGAGATTAGATTAACAATTATTTTGGTAAAGGCTAGATATGAACGGAGTTCCATGTCGAGATAGGGGTTAAGAATGGGAACCCTTTTTCCTCCAGAAACCCTAATCTACATGCATCACTGTCGTTCTATTTTTTAAATCTATTAAAAGATAAAAAGAGTAATCTTTAATTAATCATCCATAACTACTAAATCCCAATGAACCCTACAAGCCCCCTTTTATATAAACTTACATCCGTAGTTAATCTAGATCTATATTTTGCATCCGTGTTTAACGTAGATCTAGATCCTACAACCATTCTTCACCATTCTTTATTCTCCCTCATCTCCTAATCAACATGCCTAAAGTAAAAATAAAAGGTTCCACGTTTCCCTGAGGACGACCCGTACTCACCTCGGTCTAGCTACGCGCGACACCGTTCTGATTGCGGTATAACTACAATAAATTAGACAAATCAATATATAATAAACGTCGCTTATGTTTTACATCCGCGTTAGTCCCGCCCCGCTATGCCATTAGTTAAGTAACCTAACGGTGCATAACGGGACATTGAGGTGAATGCGAATGGCATAAGCGTACGTTCTATTTTCGTTTCTTTTCTGTGATGGCTTAAGGACTTAAAAGATGGGATTGCATTAATGAGATTAATGTAAAGAAAAATGAACCTAAAAGATGTTGTAGAATCGGATTTGAAACCTACTCGTCTTTTTATGAAAAAGCAAGTTTTCAAAGTGCGGAGCTTAAGCCACTCCTTTTAAACCCATTTGATTCTGCGACGATTTCAAGTTTAAGGCGTTAAAATTTTCTTAAAAACTATTCGCAGCCCTCCGTCATTTTAGGAAGTAGAATACTTAGTATTCGTGCTGCGTATTTTGACTATAGTTAAGGTGCAGTGTACGGTAGCTAAGTGATGTCTTCCTACACCGCATATGATGGGATTAGTTAGGACATTCATATGACTATGTTGACTATAGTTAAGGATCATATGGGTGGGTCTAGTTAAATCACGAAATGACGGGAAGAACTTAACTAGTACTTATGATATGTTGACTATAGTTAAAGTCATGAGTGCTAGGGATAAAAACCATATCAGGAATTTCAAGAGTTGAAATTTGCAATGAGATTGCATACCTTCTATGTGATAGTAGGATCCCGATCCCACTGTGAGCAAGAGTTGCTCTCGGGAGAGTTTTGCACTTTACAATTAGCTAACCTATTAGGTGTCTAGAAAGGTGTCAATGGGGTTACGCCTCTGGGAAAACGAGGTTTATTCTAATTAGGTCCGTGCGACAGCATGGGGAACCTCCCTCAAAGTACCGGCACTGGCCTGGCTGAACAGTTAGCGAAGTTGTAGAATGTAATTAATTCCGGCTAATTTTCTTTTTAAAGGTTTTAAGGAAAATTTGATAAAAGCAGTGGGGGATATCGATTAAATAAGATAAATAACCAATCTGATCTTTGCAAGGGCTTTCGCTGAGTGTATTCTTTTCTCTCTCTTAATAGCAGATACCAATGATAGGCCTTAAGTTTCTACTAGATAAAAACAAGCTGACTGGACCGAACTACAAAGACTGGCTGAGGAACATTAACATTGCCCTCACATATGATAAAGTATCATATGTCCTCACTGCCTCAGCCCTTCCTACCCCAGGCCCTAAATCTTCTGTTGCAGATAGGGAAATCCGCAAAACATGGGATATTGACTGTGCCACTGCCAAATGCCTCGCGCTTGCATCGATGGACAATACACATCAAAAGCAGCACGAGCAGATGGATGTCCAATCCATCTTTCTCCATACAAAAGAGTTGTATGGGGAACAATCTCGGACCCTGAGATACGAAGCATCTCGAAAGTTGTTTCAAATGCGGATGGCTCCTGGCACACCAGTAGGAGATTACGTGTTGAAGATGATAGCTTTTATAGAAGAGCTTGAGGACCTCGGATGGAAAATGGATAACGAACAGTATACTAATATTGTTCTACAGTCTTTTCCCTCTGTCTTTGCTCCATTCATAGTGAACTTCAACATGCATAACATGGAGAAGTCACTACCCGAACTTCTCAATATGTTGAGAAGTGCGGAGAGCACGCTTAAGGCGAAGTCTCCCTCTCTGCTTGTTGGACAATCTTCCTCTTCCATCCCAAAAGCCATGGCCAATGGAAAGAATAAGAAGAAATCCACCAAACCGAAAGGTGGAATCAAGAAAGCGAAGGGGAAAGTAAATCCAAAGCTGCGGAGTCAGGGAAGGGAGAATGTTTTCATTGAAAGAAGACGGGGCACTGGAAGCGAAATTGTACTGAGTACTTGGATCTCAAGAAAAACAAGTATGGTGATGCTTCCGCTTCAAGTGTGTTTGTAACTGAAAACTGTTTTTCTATTAACTCTGCTTCCTGGGTATTGGATACCGGTTCGGGTTCTCATATCTTTAATTCTGTGTAGGCGTTGAGAAATAGCAGAGTTTTGAAGACCGGTGATCATACTCTCCGAGTTGGAAATGGTTCCATTGTACATGCAGTTTCAGTAGGAGAGTATCACCTAGGGTTGCCGTCGGCTTGTATATTGGTTTTGAACCAATGTTATTTTGTACCAAGCATGCTTTGTAATATAATATTTGTTTCTTTGTTAGACAATGAAGGATATCATTTTGTAATGCGGCATAATGTTATGAACATTAAACTGAATCAAGAGTTGATTGGTTATAGTACACTAAATAACGGGATATACGTCCTGAATCAACACACATTTTTCAACATACAACATACAAATAAAAGAAAATTTTCAGATATAAATGAAGCTTTTCTTTAGCATTGTAGACTTGGTCATATTAATGAAACAAGACTAAACAAGCTTCATAGAGATGGATATTTAAACCCTTTTGAATATAAATCTTATGCGACTTGTCAGTCCTGTATCAAAGGTAAATTGACCAAAACTCCGTTTACTATACACGGAGAAAGAACTACAGAGCTCTTAGGCCTCATACATAGTGATGTATGTGGGCCAATGTCTACATATGCGAGAGGCGGTTTTTTCTTACTTCATAACTTTTACTAATGATTTCTCAAGATTCGGTCATGTGTTTTTATTAAAGCATAAGTCTGAAGCTTTCGAGAAATTCAAGGAGTACAAACTTGAAGTAGAAAAACAAACAGTAATGAGGATCAAAATACTTCGATCAGATCGAGGTGGGGAGTATTTTAGTACAGAGTTTTCAAACTTCCAAAAAGAGAATGGGATTCTCTCTCAGCTCACTCCCCCTTACACACCACAGCACAACAGTGTGTCAAAGTGGCAGAATCATACCCTATTAGATATGGTACGTGTAACACCCTAGTTCATTTATACCAATTCCAGTTCAAGTATTTACTTATTTATGGTAGTTTCTTGGTTTACTGTTTTTTGGGTGCGAATAGTATTTTGACATTTGTATTTGCATTTTACCCGACCCGTTTGCTTGAAACCTGTCTTGATTCAAGTTTATGATTTATCCTAACCTGTTACATGGATTCGTGTATTTTCATTTTTTACTGCATACTGGCATTTTATTAGGCATCTTCATTTTTTTAATATAACATTTAAAGTCAAGTAAAATATTTTAAAAATATTTAGCACGGCCTGCATGATATCCCTGACCCTGTCGTAGCATCCGCATATCTTGTTCTCATCCCATTCAGTGAAACAGACTTGTTTGGATGGCTACGCGCATGTACGTGCATCCGTGCTTGGGGGTATGCATTTTCGTTACCCGGATATCCAACTTTAATTTTGGTCGACATGTATATTTTTCGTATTTTTGAAACTGAATTTTAGACCCGACCCGGGCGTATTTAGGCCTAAATTTGTATTTACCAGAAAATCCAATTTTATTTCATCTAATATCTTTATTAAAATTTAACAGTTTAAAATATTTATAACTTAAAAAATCTTTTTAAATTAAAATCTAAACCTTAATAACAACCCCCCCTCTCTCTCGTGACTCTCTCTCTCTCTCCTCTGCATATATATATTTATATATATTTTATTTATTTATTTATTTTCTTTCCTTATTTAATACACAGCCTCTTCTTCTTCTTCTTCCGTCTTTCTTTTCTTGATCTTGTTTCTTGATTCCGGTGATCACCGCCGGAGCTGTGCTCGTTGCTGACGATCTGAGTGATCCAATGAACGTACCTTGCCTATGTGATCATACTCTTGCCTTACCTAGACCCGTCCCGCATGCCGCGTGTGCGTTGCGACGATTTACTGACGTCGGACGTGCCGTGCGTATCCGTCGCGTGATTCGATCGAGGCAAGTTTACAACTTGCTACATACTATGATTTATGTAATGTATTTATATGTTTCCGTATTATTATTATCATCATCATCATCATACAGCTATGTCTATATAATTTATACACCGTAGTTATTTAACGTTAATCGATTTTATAATATAAAATGTATGAAAGTTTACAACTTGCGACATGCTATAATTATATCTATAAAAATATATATCGTCGTAATATTTCTTATTATTATCTTTAATTAGTTTATAATCTGCATTTTATAATGTAATACAAAATATAGTTTGAAAATATTATAGTTTACACATGAAACGTCATAACAAAGCGGATACGACAAATCTGAAATTTACTGTACACCTTACCTTATAAAATTCATTATAAATCATAAAACAATCATTAGTATACTTTCTTTAGTTCGTTACGAAGATAACTCAGAATACTATAACTCTATGAAATATTTACTTGCAAAATAAATTGTTTAAATAACGTAAAATGCAAATGAAAATATCTCTAAACTGCTGTCCAGGGAAATTCCAGCAGCAAACTTTCAACTTCGAATATTCATACCGTTTTGTAGAAACAACCTGAGATATTTCAACTTATAAAAATGAAAACCTTATTGAATTATCTTTCTTCTTGTATAAGACACGTCGCTTTTGGAGGACGTTTGTTATTTTTAAACTATTTTACAAATCAGGGTGACGCTGAATTTCTGAACGGAACTTTCTTGTGCATGTTTAATCAATACCACTTTTATAGTTATTAATCGGTTTGAATATGTTGTCCATGTTAATATTATTATATCACTATTTACATATCTAGTCGCGTGCTAATTCATCTTGCTACATGCTAGGTATATTATTATGCATCCATATGAGTAAAATGTTACCCGTTTATCACATTGTACATCCATACTAAAAGTTTATTGTTTTCGGATACCCGTTTGCATCCATATCATTTAAAATATATATAACTGCATTTATAGATCACATTAATTCATATTATTATTGTAGTAACACCCCATACTTAATAAGGTGCATCCCATTTAGTCTTGGAACTGTAAATATAACCCTAATAGTTAATTATGCATCCATGTTTTATTGTGCATCCAAACCATTAATTATATACCAATTTATATACCATGGCACATTATTACATATTGTTGTTATATCGACACCCCATGCTTGATATTGTACACCCTACATAGTCATGATGTAACCCCTGATCGATATTTGTGTATCCATGCTTTTATTGTACATCCGTACTATCATCCTAATTCAATACTTGCTACAGTTTGATTATGAGCACCCGTTTGATACCTGTGCACTACTTGACATAACCTGATACACCACTACTTGAAATGACTTGATACATGTACACTACCTGACATGACCTGATATATCACTACTTGACATGTTACCTGATCTTGTTACTAATGCTGACAATCTTGACCCGTTGTCCCTACGGAGATATCATGTTGTCTACACAGACAAACTTGTACCTGTTTGATCTTGTTTTGGCATTAGCTCCAGATTTATCAATACCTGACTTACACACATAATCTTGGGGGTATGGGGAAATCAAGATTGTAACTGAACGTAACTCAAAAGGCTATTACATCCTGTACCGTGGTCCCGTGGGGTATGAACGGGACATAGACTCACAGTCTATTATATATTGTACCGTGGTCCCGTGGGGAATGAACGGGGCATAGACCGATGGGTTAAGATGGGGATTAAATTAATTGATTTCGAATAACTTTAGAGTAGATAACCCTATAACACAGTTTAGACTACTCACTGCACTTCACCTGTTTATATCCTGTTCACAGATCTATATTCATGTTACTGTTTACTTGTTACTGATGACTTGTTACTGTTCATACTCATGCCTGCATGACTTGTTACCCCTTGATTATATTATTGTTGATATTATGACGCACTGACGTCTGGGTTTTGCATGGCCCAGATCCTCTACCCTTGTCGCAGGCTGATAAGGAGTATTTCCGCCGTCGGTCCGAGCAGTGAGGATCCTGTTAGTATCCAGTTAGTATCCAGTTTAGTTATGTTTACTTTCCAGATGTTATTGCTCATTGGATTTATTGCTTCCGCATATTATTTCTTGACTCGTTTATTCTGGCTCATGGACATGTACTAGATAGTTTATTTACTTTCTTGTTCTTGATATCTTCTAGACAGCCGTAATGTGACTGTAGAAGGATGTTCCTAGCCACAGGTAGCATGGTTGGCTCTGTCACGTGTCGATTTTAGCACACTCTGGGAAGCGGGGCGTAATAGGGTTTGTTTGGTATCAGAGCCATAGGATTTAAGTTAATCGGGTTTGATTCTTTTTTTAGTTGGATATTGGACCCAATACACGAATCATAATACTTGTAACTAGGAACATGTCCTGCCATATTGTTATCGTGATTCTTGAATCATATCTTTCTATTGACTCTTGTCTTGACAATATGCAAACAACTTTGCATCTCGGCTTGAAACCTTTTGGTTCCCTATTGTTTCTCCATATTCCTTTGATTCTGATACTAGGATTTGGGCGACTTGAACGGAGTTATGTGATTGTAACTATGAACTGCAGCATGGTTACAATGCAGTACTCTATTCAAGTAACTTGGAGTCCTGGTCTTGATTCATTTCCTTGTTCCATGGTCGTTTTATTACCTTGGTTCTCTCAGTTTCATTGCTTACCGGTTCATGTTTTGCAGATCTCTTGGTGATCGATACCGGCAGTTATGATGTTGTCTTGGGAATGGATTTTCTCAGCACTTTCCACGCTCACATTAATTGTAGGGCAAAGAAAGTAATTTTCCAGATTCCCGGATATCAGAAGTTTGTCTTTGCTGGAGGTAGCAGTTCTGTCGGGCCAGTCGAGTTTTGGGCTAGGCCGACAAACAATGTTCTTTCGTCAATGGAAGTTAATAAGGAGGAAGCGCCAGCTGTAGTTCGAGAGTTCATAGACGTGTTCGAGGACATCTCGGGTTTACTACCAAAACGAGATGTAGAGTTCACAATCGATCTTGTTCCTGGTGCAGCGCCAATCTCAAAGGCGTACTACCCAATGGCACCAGTGGAGCTGGAAGAAGTCAAGACGCAGGTTACCGAATTACTTAAGAAGGGTTGGATTCGCAGCAGCAATTCACCTTGGGGAGTTCCAGTTCTTCTAGTAAAGAAGAAATATGGCACAAGAAAGATGTGCATCGAGTATCGAGACGGGTGACTATTAAGAACAAGTACCCGATCTCTCGCATTGGCGAATTATTCGAGCAACTTAATGGCGCGAGGGTATTCTCGAAAATGGATTTGCGATCCGGATATCATCAGGTCCAACTTAAACCAGAGGATATTTGCAAGACTGCGTTCCGAACTCGGTATGGATATTACGAGTATTTAGTGATGCCATTCGGAGTCACGAATGCACCGGCGATATTTATGGACTTGATGAACCGAATCTTTTCACCGTTCTTGGACCAGTTTATAGTGGTGTTCATCGATGATATTCTGGTCTACTCGAGGAGCATTGAAGAACATGCAGAACACTTGAAGATCGCACTGCAAACATTGAGACAAGAAAGATTGTATGCAAAGATGAGCAAGTGCGAGTTTGGCTTGAAGAAGTGAAGTTTTTGGGGCACGTCGTATCCGGAGATGGAATTTCCGTTGATCCTGAGAAAGTTGCAGCAGTTCAAGATTGGCCGATTTCGAAGAACGTAGCAGAGATCAGAATTTTCTTAGACTTGCAGGATATTACAGAAGATTCATGGAGAATTTTGCTCGTTTGGCTAAGCCTTTGACCAAGCTTACGCGTAAGGAAGTACCGTTTGTATGGACGGATAAATGTGCGTCATCTTTTGAGGCGTTGATGCAGAGGTTGATAACCGCACCTATTTTGACCGTAGCAGACGGTTCCGGAGGATTGGTGATTCACAGCGATGCATCTGGGAAAGGTTTGGGATGTGTTTTGATGCAGCATAGGAAAGTTATAGCTTATACATCACGGCAGTTGAAGACCTATGAGAAGAATTACACAACTCATGATTTGGAGCTAGCAGCTGTGATTTTCTCTTTGAAGATTTGGAGACACTACTTATTGGGCGAAAGGGTCGAAGTATTCACCGATCACAAAAGCCTAAAATATGTGTTCACGCAGAAAGAGCTTAACATGAGGCAGCGTAGATGGTTGGAGCTGATGGCTGACTACGAACTTGATCTAAAGTACCATCCAGGGAATGTTAATGTAGTGCCGGATGGGCTTAGTGTAGGGTTCCTAGGCACACTAATAAGGTCTCACAAGTGATCAAACATGTTATCATGTGCCGACAAACCCTAATACGGATCGTTGACTAGATAATGAGGCGATGCAATGCGAGTAAACGAATTTAACGCTAAAGGAAAGGGGCTACAACCTTTGTAGATCCGTTCCTCCACCTCCATAGCTCTGTGATGAAGTCTCCTCGCTGCGATCATCGGATCCCGGGCTCTAGCGTCGGCTTCATCGGAGAAATGGGCGGGCTTGGTCGTCGGCTTCGATGCCGAAGATGATCTACATCGAGGCAACACAAGATCAAGCTCCAACTTCACCAAGCTATGAAACTTGTGAAGAAAACACCCTATACTAATTGGCAAGTGGTAAAGGATAAAGAAATAGGAAGTGGGTTCACTTTAGAATTGGATTTCTCATTCTTTTTCTCAAGTTGCCATTGATGGTTGCAAGGTTTCTTCGTTGTTGAAGATGAAGAAGATGAAGAAAGAATATGATAAGTGTTATTCAAAATAGAAAATAAAATCAATACTTATCATATAGAAACCATGGTTAGGTGTAGAGAATGAACTATGGTTAGGTTGAATGGTTAGGGTTAAGCATGAGAGAAAAAATGGTGGACTTGTTCAAAGCTTCATGAAGCTTCAACAAGCAAACAAAGAAAGCCAACATGACTAATTATCTTTCAAAAATGAATAAATAAACAAATAAATGAATAAGTAAATAAAATCAAAACCCTAACCATTGCATAACCATGGTTTAATCTAAACATACACCCTAACATTCATGTATCATCAAACATGATACAATCAAGTGCACAAAAGTATATCACATATACAACTTGTGTACTTCAAGTGAGAAAATCCAATTTAAATGAACCAATACTAGTTAATGCAAAGTAATATATCAAATATATAATTATGCATTAAATCATTAAATCAATACTTGATTTAACGATCCGGTCATATCGCATATAACCGACTAATATCCAATGTATCGGCTTATCGAATCAATCCTTGATTCGATAACTAGGTTATATCGCATACAACCAATCGATACATTCATCGCGAGAATAGAATACGGTATCACATACACGCATTATTCTCGGTCCCGCACATATCTCATATGCGCTCCTGTTTCGTTTCTCTTGAGCCAGGAAACCTCTGTGTAGGACTCTAAAGACTCATCAATATGCCGGCAGCAGGTGATGATCATATCAAACACCCACAAGCCGCAAGCGGTCTGCTAAACGTAACGGCCACCCGGGTATTAAGCGATCAGAAGATCGACGAGCAAGCCCGCTCACACTCCTGTGAATCCAACCAGTAACACTTACCGTACAGTCCGGTCTGTTCGTCTGATATGTCGCATATCTCGCCTAGGGATGGTAAACGTCAGACCCCAATAGCTCGATAAGTCATGCCGACGTGAGGTCCATAACATGTGTGAAACTACTGATAACACTTACCAGTAGATCACTGCAACCCTGGCCAGGGATTTCCTGCTATGGCCAGTCGAGCATAGCGCAACATCAACCCCCAATACCGGGAGAGACGAATCCCCTCCTATCGCTCATTGCCTCCATGTGAATCGGGACTGTACCCAAAAACTACCTGTTTGCACGACTCAGTAGAGCCGTGGTAGGGTGGAAATCAAAGCACAGTGGGAGACACACAAGACTCTATGACGATCTCGGGTCAACAGACTAAGCTGTACCAGTGTCACCAGAGAACTGCCATCTGACGTGAGGTATAATACCATCTGGGAGTTCTCGGCGAGTCCGTTCAGTGTACCCAGTCTCCACTGAGCACTCGTATACCATCTCTGATGTCAAACACCAATGGATATGGGATCATCCATCGCCCATCACATGGGTCGAGAAGATATATGCTAGTCTACTCTGGAATATCGATGCCCCGTCTCGATATTCCCACGACTAGGAACATTGAAGGATGTACTCATGGACTATCCAGGCCCCAGTAGTATGATCTACATCATAGTCCTGGAAGTCGAGCACACATCCTAAGGGCTTTATCAACATGTAATCAGAGAGACAGAGAGTATACATGTTAAGATAAAGAGCAACCAGATAGCATACTATCATGTCGAGCAAGAAAGTCCTACCTATATATGTCCCAGCATCCACTACAATATACATCCAATGTACAGTAATGGCCTCTAGGGCATACATATAACTAACAATCTCCCACTTGCACTAGGGCCATCTGCAGCAGTGGTTGCAGTATCACATACTCAACCATCCCATAAGTCTATCTCTGGGAAAAAGCCTTTGTGAGTGGATCCGCCGTGTTGTCCTCTAAATCTACTCCCCAACCTCGATCACCCTGGAGATCAAATATCTCCATGATCAGGTGATGCTGCCTCAGAATATGTCTGGGTCACTGATGGGACCTGGGTTCGTGGGCCGAAACCACACTTCCATTGTCATATAATGGTAGGAACCTGGTTCATCTTATGAACCAATATACACCCAAACTTCCTCTTTGGTAGTATCTTTAATAGCGATGTTACCAGCCTTTATCGTCTAGTTTGCCACGGTATCTAGCTTGGAACTCTTCCAACATACCGTCCCTTTACTGAGGGTAAAGACAATGCCTGTGACTGACATTCAGTCGTCTTTATCACCGTGGAACCCTTCCAGTGATTCTCCCCAGGATCGATTGATACCATCTCACTACATCTAGTGAGAATCCTAGCATCCAATTACATCTATCTCATAGATGAAAACTCAGGATTTATGAGGTATCACTTTGATCCTATTGGAGAATCCTTGTGATAAGCGGAGATTGACCGAGCGTAGTATAGGAAACCCCTTTCCTATCAAGAGTATGTTGTCCACGTACAATACGAGGATGACCACCTTACTCTCTACTACGTTTTTGTACTTACAAGGTTCATCTACCATTTTGATGACGTCAAACTCTTTGACTACCACATCAAAACAGACGTTCCAACTCCACGATGCCTGCTTTATCATGTAAAGCAACTTGCACACGTTTCCGTTGCTCCCACTGTTTACGAAGCCCTCTGGCTGTGTTCTTATAGACGTTCTCTTCTAAATCATTATTTAGAAAAGTAGTCATGGCACCCAACCACCAGATATCGTAGTCATGGTATGTAGCAATGGCAAGTAGGATCTGGATGGACTTAAGCATAGTCCCTGGAAAAGATTTCATCATTATCCATGCCTGGTCGATGACGAAAACCTTTAACAAGTCTAGCTTTGAAAGTCTCAACTTTTCCATCTACACCAAGTAATCTTCTCTAGATATACTTGCTCCTGATGGGGATTTAACCCTTCAGATATAGCAAACAAAGTCCATACTTTGTTGGTGTACATGGATTCCATCTCAGATCGCTAAGCATCCAGCCATTCTTACAGAGTCCCTACTCTCGATGGCCTGCTCGAAACTAGTTGGGTCATCATCTCATGATGCATTCCTCGCTCCCACTGTCATCGAGAAACCGAGGTATCTCTCAGGCAGGTGAGGAACCCTACCAGATCAGCGGAGAGGCTAAGGTTCGTCGGGGATTATTGAATCCTTTGGTTCTGTCAAATCATCAGCTGCAGTTTGTATAGCTGGAACCTTTCCAGTTCTACAGAACTGACCTTGCCTCGATCTTGTCCGGATTTTGCTTTAGACATAGGCCGGACAATCCCAAATCTTAACTTACTTAAAAGATGGGCTCTTCCCATACCATATCTCATATGGAGTGATAGGAACTGATTTGATTCGAACCTAATTCAATAGGTATGCAGCTTCTCAAGTGCACAACCCCAAAAGGAAATAGGTAACTCAGTAATACTCATCATAGAGCACACCATATCTAATATTGTGCGATTGCTCCACCCTGATACACCATTGTGCTGTGGTGTATTCAGAGGAGTAATACGGAGAGAGAATCTCATTCTCCTTTAGAACAGTCCAGGAATTCCATGCACAAGTATTCTCCTCCCTGATCTCATCATCGGATATAATACTTATACCCGGTTTTTGGTTCTCTACTTCTAACTTATATTCTGTGAATATCTCAAAAGCATCGGGCCTATGTTTCAACAGGAACATATGTCTGAATCTTGAGAGATCATCAGAGGACGTAATGAAGTACAGAGAACCGGTCCTGGCATGTATAGACAGGAGAACTTACATACATCATCATGTATCAGTCCCAAGAGTTTACTAACTCTTTCTCTGCTTCTAATAAACAGAGCTATGGTCACCTTATCTCTGTGACATGACTGGCAAGTTTCACAAGATGTAAATTCAAACTGATTTAAATATGCATCTAAAATGTAACTTCAACCAGTCGGGTCGCATTGATATGACCTAGTCTACAATGCCTCAAGAATGATTCGTTCATTTCTGAACTCTTCCTCTTGTGTGTGTTCTGTATACTAGGAACTGTAGTTTGATTTAGAACGTCAATGCTTTTAGATAACGTGCCTGAACTGATCAACTTTTGAAATAGGAAATGTTCAAAACAATATCCAACAATACAAAATTATATCCTTCTTTACTAATAAAGAGATTTATATGATTTTGTATATCAGGTTCGGTATCTAATAGCATTTGTTCAGAATCAATGTACTGGTAATACAGGGTGACAGTGACCAACAGACTTGGCTGCAACACTTGCCCCGTTTTCTGTCTCATGAAACTTATCACCCGTTCTCAATTTTCTACCCTTTTGTAGCCCTATGTAACAGATTACATATCTGGGATCCTGATCCAGTATCAAATACCCAAGATGCAGAGGATACTGAGAAACAGTTATTTGTAATGAACACACCCGAAGGAGATGCATCTCATGTACTTTCTTCGTTTGGGCGGCATGGGAATCCTGGTATTCCCCTAATTCCTGTTCGGTCTTATAACAATTATAAGTTGGAACGGGACCAACGTTCCCCAGCACAGTATAACAAGCGGGTTCGGTCAATACATCCATATTATTATCTTGATTAAGGCGTGATATGGTCGCTACCTGGAGAGAGAGAGAAGAAAACACTCAGTGTGCGCTCTTGCAAGATCAGATTGGTTATATATTTTATCTAATCAGGATGGCTCCCACTGTTTTTATCAAATCTTCCTTCAAACCTTAAAAGGAAAGACTAGCCGGGATTAATTACACTCTACAAGTTCGCAAATCTTTCAGCCAGGCCAGTGTCGGTACTTTGAGGGAGGTTCCCCGTGCTTTCGCACGGACCTAATTACAGTAAACCTCGTTTTCCCATAGGCGTAACCCCGTTGACACCTTTCTAGACACCTACTTGATCGGCTAATTGTAAAGTGCAAAACTCTCCCAGGAGTAACAATTACTCGCAGTGGGTATCGGGATCCAACTATCATATAGAAGGTATGCAATCTCATTGCAAATTTCAACACTTGAAACTCCCGATAATGGTTTTTACCCATAGCACCTATGACCTTGGCTAAGGTCAACAAATCATAGGTACTAGTCAAGTTCTACCCGTCATTTCGTGATTAATTAGACCCACCCACATGACCCTTGGCTAAGGTCAACAAAGCCACATGACTGTCCTAACTAATCGCATCATATGCTGTATAGGAAGACATCACTTAGCTACCGCACACTACGCCTCGGCTATGGTCGACAAACGTAGCACGAATACTAAGTACTCTACTTCCTAAAATGACGGAGGGTTGCGAATGGTTTTTGTGAAAACCTTTAACGCTTTGAACTTGATCTCGTTGCGGAATCAAATGGTTTTTAAATGGAATGTTTTTGAGGCTTTTCTAGTTTTGCTAAAAGGGTCACTCCCGGTGAAGGGATCGTCGGCCCTTTCCTCGTCGAATGAGGTGCGGGATATATCATATATATCACTGTGCAAAGCAGAAACTATCGAAGCAATCAAAAGAAAAACCGAGTGTGTAGCATCTGCCAGTTATTGCTAAAGGAGTCACTCCCGGTGAAGGGATCTCGGTCCTTTCCTCATCGAATAAGGTGCAGGATGTTCTACAAGGAACACCGCGATGCAAAGCAAGAACTGTAGCTACCTATTTTTATTTTGAAATTCGATTCCATAACATCGATTAGGTTTATTTTCTTTCATTAATCTTATTAATGAATATCCCATCATTTAAGTCCACCTAAACATCACAGATAAATATAACGTACGCTTATGCCATCCGCATTCTCCTCGATGTCCCGTCTGCACCGTTAGGTTAGGTAACTAACGCCAGAACGAGGCAGGGCTAGCGCGGGTGTAAAACATAAGCAACGTCTATATAATATATCATATATACTATATACAATATCTATCCGAACAAATCACATGATCTCATCACAGATAACGCAGCAGAAAATATCATATGAAATATTGGATATACTAGGACGTCCGTGTTTTCAATACGAGCCAGTATAAAACACGGATTTCACGGTCGTGATGAATAGCCAATCCCACACCCCTAGACCCCTACGAGAGCGGCAAGCAACCCTACCAATTCTAGGGTTAGGAGACCCGGACTTGACTCCTCGAGTTGGTCTCCCTCTGGACCCTAGAACCCGGTTACTTGTGCCCTCCTCCTTGGGTCTATCCTAGTGCAGAAAAGTAAATAATATACAAATGGTGACATCATCCGCAACTTGGAAGTGCCCCAATAAAAGAATATTACATACAAGTTTTTATATGAATGAAAATGAAAAACACTCATCTCACATAAAAACCCCCGGCTATTCGAACACGACGATCCAATATAACATATCCAGCAACACATAACATCACATGTCATCAACGTAAGTAAACATGCGTATCACAATTGTCGTTGACATATAGCAACGAAACCAGTGATATCACATATTACACTTACGGTCACAGAAAAGAAAGTGTAAAACTACAACAGTTGGAATCCGCAATCTCTTTAGACATCGCATGCCTAATCAAATGAAATACTTAGACATCGCATGCCTAACAATTATAAACCCCGCATTTTAGTCTCATTATCGAAAACTCTTTTCAATATCAAGTCGGGCAATTCAACAGGATTCCCAAAATTCTGATCGAATGCTCGTCGCAAACTTTAGTAGGCAACTGCACCCCCGACGCCGTCGACGAAGTGCACCAAAGCGGAATACCGCTGCCGCGAGCACCCGAACAGATGCTTTCGGCGACGGGGTTCTCCTACAGTCACTTGGTCGGGGCTATGGGGTGAGGCTGTCTATTAAGTTTACCCGGCGAGTATCCGCGTACGCTACGTGATTGCGACGGACTTTTGATCACATCAAAATTCCGTGGCAACCGATCAAGTGAGACTAAACTGCTATGTTTATAACATTCATTCAGTTATCTCATAACCACTTGTGAATTCCAAATATTGTATCACATTCCAGATAAGATAGAAAATGATAAACTTTTCGATCGAACAATCGAACACCCAAGTTTTCCCGAAACAGCTCAACACATGAAATAAGTTTAAAAACATTCACTTCGTGCCTCAGTACCAACGGTCCAGCCGTAGAAGGGTCAAGCCAACGCCTCACATGTGGCACGCCGTACTGCCCCAAACCCTAAGGTTCAAAGGGCAGTTCAAGACGGTCACATAATCGAGTTAAGGTTTGTTGTCTTCTAGAGGGACCATCGCGTTACTTGCACTACTTAGAACGTCGTTAAACTACGGAAAAATCCAACAATTGTAAATTTCCCGGCAGGGGAAAAAGTGGGTATTTATATCCGGTCGAACTTTTTAACATATTCTAAAATATCCGGAAAACACATAGACAAAGTTTGATAATCCGATCGAATCTACGAACTCCCAATACAACCCAGAATATTCAACTCTTGAGTAAATATTAAAAATTCCCATAAAACTCAGCATTCAAATAAAGAAGTTACTGTGCAAAAATGGTTGACTAAAGAGACTAACTGGCCGCGGAACCGCCGCATTAGCCATGCTAATGCCGCGGTTCCGCCGCGCTTTAGACACATCATTAGGTAATTTTTGCACCGTAATTCTTAGAATTTCCTGCTGAATTTTTTAAGCATTTTTAATTTACAAAATTCCACGAATTTCAAAAATGTACAGAGAGCATTTTGGAGTTAGGGTTTCGGTTCGATCGGACTTCTAACTCCGTCTACGCATCGCCTAAGGCTCTAGCTAGGCTCTGATACTACTGTAGGGTTCCTAGGCACACTAATAAGGTCTCACAAGTGATCAAACATGGCCAATTCAAATTTATCATGTGCCTACAAACCCTAATACGGATCGTTGACTAGATAATGAGGCGATGCAATGCGAGTAAACGAATTTAACGCTAAAGGAAAGGGGATACAACCTTTGTAGATCCGGTCCTCCACCTCAATAGCTCCGTGATGAAGTCTCCTCGCTGCGATCATCGGATCCCGGGCTCTAGCGTCGGCTTCATCGGAGAAATGGGCGGGCTTGGTCGTCGGCTTCGATGCCGAAGATGATCTACGTCGAGGCAACACAAGATCAAGCTCCAACTTCACCAAGCTATGAAACTTGTGAAGAAAACACCCTATACTACTTGGCAAGTGGTAGAGGATGAAGAAATAGAAAGTGGGTTCACTTTAGAATTGGATTTCTCATTCTTTTTCTCAAGTTGCCATTGATGGTTGCAAGGTTTCTTCATTGTTGAAGATGAAGAAGATGAAGAAAGAATATGATAAGTGTTACTCAAAATAGAAAATAAAATCAATACTTATCATATAGCAACCATGGTTAGGTGTAGAGAATGAACTATGGTTAGGTTGAATGGTTAGGGTTAAGCATGAGACAAAAATGGTGGACTTGTTCAAAGCTTCATGAAGTTTCAACAAGCAAACAAAGAAAGCCACCATGACTAATTATCTTTCAAAAATGAATAAATAAACAAATAAATGAATAAGTAAATAAAATCAAAACCCTAACCATTGCATAACCATGGTTTAATCTAAACATACACCCTAACATTCATGTATCATCAAACATGATACAATCAAGTGCACAAAAGTATATCACATATACAACTTGTGTACTTCAAGTGAGAAAATCCAATTTAAATGAACCAATACTAGTTAATGCAAAGTAATATATCAAATATATAATTATGCATTAAATCATTAAATCAATACTTGATTTAACGATCCGGTCATATCGCATATAACCGACTAATATCCAATGTATCGGTTTATCGAATCAATTCTTGATTCGATAACTAGGTTATATCGCATACAACCAATCGATACATTCATCGCGAGAATAGAATACGGTATCACATACACGCATTATTCTCGGTCCCGCACATATCTCATATGCGCTCCTGTTTCGTTTCTCTTGAGCCAGGAAACCTCTGTGTAGGACTCTAAAGACTCATCAATATGCCGGCAGCAGGTGATGATCATATCAAACACCCACAAGCCGCAAGCGGTCTGCTAAACGTAACGGCCACCCGGGTATTGAGCGATCAGAAGATCGACGAGCAAGCCCGCTCACACTCCTGTGAATCCAACCAGTAACACTTACCGTACAGTCCGGTCTGTTCGTCTGATATGTCGCATATCTCGCCTAGGGGTGGTAAACGTCAGACCCCAATAGCTCGATAAGTCATGCCGATGTGAGGTCCATAACATGTGTGAAACTACTGATAACACTTACCAGTAGATCACTGCAACCCTGGCCAGGGATTTCCTGTTATGGCCAGTCGAGCATAGCGCAACATCAACCCCCAATACCGGGAGAGACGAATCCCCTCCTATCGCTCATTGCCTCTATGTGAATCGGGACTGTACCCAAAAACCATCTGTTTGCATGACTCAGTAGAGCCGTGGTAGGGTGGAAATCAAAGCACAGTGGGAGACACACAAGACTCTATGACGATCTCGGGTCAACAGACTAATCTGTACCAGTGTCACCAGAGAACTGCCATCTGATGTGTGGTATAATACCATCTGGGAGTTCTCGGCGAGTCCGTTCAGTGTACCCAGTCTCCACTGAGCACCCGTATACCATCTCTGATGTCAAACACCAATGGATATGGGATCATCCATCGCCCATCACATGGGTCGAGAAGATATACGCTAGTCTACTCTGGAATATCGATGCCCCGTCTCGATATTCCCACGACTAGGAACATTGAAGGATGTACTCATGGACTATCCAGGCCCCACTAGTATGATCTACATCATAGTCCTGGAAGTCGAGCACACATCCTAAGGGCTTTATCAACATGTAATCAGAGAGCCAGAGAGTATACATGTTAAGATAAAGAGCAACCAGATAGCGTACTATCATGTCGAGCAAGAAAGTCCTACCTATATATGTCCCAGCATCCACTACAATATACATCCAATGTACAGTAATGGCCTCTAAGGCATACATATAACTAACACTTAGTCGGTTACCAGCAATTTGGATGTTTACTGCACAGAAAGAACTTATCGAAGATTTTCGGAGATTCTAGTTAGAGATCGTGCTCCCGCATTCTTCGGGACAGTTGATGCATCTGCAAGTACAGTCGTCGTTGATCGATAATATTAAAGCAACGCAGCCACAGGACCCAAGATTGCAAAAGTTTCAAGAACAAGTTGAAGCTGGACTTCGAACGGACTTGTTGATTCATGAAGATGGTTCATTGCGATAAGGTAGCCGTTTGTGTATGCCAAAAGGAGATATTCATGAAGAAGTTATGAAGGAGGCACACAGTTCCGCGTATTCCGTACATCCAGGAGGCACGAAGATGTACCGTGATCTAAGACAGCATTTCTGGTGGGAAGGCATGAAAAAGGAAATTGCTCGCTTTGTAGCGAAGTGCTTGGTGTGTCAGCAAGTTAAGGCTGAACATCAAAGGGTTGCTGCTTTATTGCAACCACTTTCGATTCCTCAATGGAAGTGGGAACATATAACTATGGATTTCGTGACAGCTTTACCGCGGAGTCCAAAGGGCAACAATGCAGTTTGGGTGATTGTTGATCGATTGACCAAGGCAGCTCATTTCATACCATTTTGAGTTGGTCAGTCAACGGAAACGTTGGCGGAATGGTACAGGCAGGAGATTGTGTGATTGAATGGAGTACCCGTAAGCATCATTTCTGATCGTGATACCCGATTTTTGTCGCACTTCTGGAAGAGCTTACAGGAAGGTTTTAGGACTCGATTGAAGTTTAGCACAGCTTATCATCCTCAGACAGATGGCCAGTCGAAGAAAATGATCCAAACTCTTGAAGACATGTTGAGAGCTTGCATGTTAGACTTCAAGGGTTCATGGGAGGATCATCTACACTTGGTGGAGTTTTCTTACAATAACAATTTTCAGGCGACTATTGAGATGGCTCCATTCGAAGTGTTGTATGGTCGCAAGTGTCGCTCACCCGTTTGTTGGGATGATGTTGGAGAGCGAAGATTGTTGGGTGTCACGACCCGAAAGTACGGAACGCGACTGGCACTTAGATTACGAGACGTCTAAAGGCGTACCGTAACCTAAGTCAGCCAAAGCCCAGAAGAATCTAAACCGAAAACAAAAGAGAGTGAAGGAAAACCTTTAATGAAAATGGTTTTTTTAAATCATTTAGGTTGCATAGAATCCCTTTTTAAAAACATCATAAATTTCTGAAAATTTCGGCAGCGTCTCCCCTGTATTTTCTATCCCCCAAAATGGGTACAACAAGATAATAAACCTGTAATCATAAAATGGCATCCCCAAGCGGGAGCTAGCTCTTCGCCCAAGGCGGATCACAACCACATGCAATATAATAACAATATCAAGAAAAGAGCATAAAAGAAACGCAAATTATAAGAAAACACAATGCCGGCTCAAGTGAGCTCGACCCAAAAGAAACCACAAATATACAAACCTCTCAGTCTCATCACTAGGTCACATATACAATATAAAGTGGTAGATGGAGAATACTAGATACAATGATAAAGCAAAAGAAATAAAGTGTGCTCGCAACCCACCTACGGGCGATGTCGCGAGTCTGAGCAAAAGGAACTGATGATAAGATAGCCCGCCGCTACAAGACTGACGGGTCCGACCTGCAAGACACTGTGGCACAACGGGGGTGAGTTGCCAGCTCGTGAGTAGAATATAATATCTAGTAAGGCAATCGTAAAAATGCACGCAATGCACCACAACATGCATGTCCATATGTGATATAATAGCTATAGTATGCATGCACATGTATGCAGTGTCATTTCTAACTCTTTAAGTGTTTTAAATGCTAAGGGTACTGCGTTCTTAACTTTTAGAAAATGAATATCTGTATAATAGCTAAGTACCATCAAGAAATCATCTGAAAACCCGTGTCAAGCATCGACACCAAATAGGAATCATATCTGTCTCAATATCGGGCTCCGTCAGTCCGGATCGGCCCATATCATAAATCTCATGACAACGGTCGGTATCCTCCGGATATCCGCCGCGCCAGACATCACCGGTAGGTAGTCTTCCCCTGCCAGGCTCATCGTCTACAACTCGATCTTCTTGCCCCGGGGTACCATACCGGGCCCACCATGTACCCGAGACGGTTCATCCACTCCTCGAATCGGGTCTCGAAATCCAACAGAAAACATGAAAACTCATGGTGGACGACACATACATCACGAGAAAACCGCAACTTTGTTTTGAAAATGATAAATATAAGGTTTTGTTAAATTCTTGCGGTTTTCCCCAAAGATCCAGAAATCGCAGCAATACTGAAATCCTCAAGAAAATCATAATGTCCACATGTTATATATGATAAATGTCTATGATATCAATGCAAACGATGTGAATTTTGGCTAGAAATCTATATAAATATGATGATGATTCGAGGTATACGTATGCTATGCAATTTCATATATCAAGTATGAATGCAAGTGGCGATATTATGATAAACAGGTTCTATAGTGCACGTGGCTTGGCAATTACCAAAGGCGTATGTGTCACATGAATAGTGCGCGTGCAGCAGATGCCAATGGTAATGGTGTTCGTGTCCTACGAAGTGATATCGCATAAGTATAGATGAATGTCCATGCAATTTAATATACTGTTCGCTATAAGGGTATGCAGTGTACATGAATGGATAAGATAGCTAACAAAATGAATCTTGCAAAAAGTAGGGTAATCCTAACTAGGGGGGCACCTCGCGCCATTCAGACGATTCCCCCATAGATGAATACATCTACTCACCTGAAATCCCCGCTAATCCGATCCGACCACCGCCTTGCCTTTACGCGCCGTGTCCGATGTTTCCCCGACCGATCCTATATTTGCACAACACCAAGCATAAGATTACAAAACCTAAAACGATGCAAGTCATATTATACAAATATCGACGCTCTCGAATTAAACATAACACGCACTCGGTGCGCGAGAAAACGCACGAAAATCGCTAATCTTTAACTAGAATCAGCATTTCGGGGAAATCGACAAAACTAAAACCCGACTAGACGAAACCCCGCGTTCGCGCACTCTAATAGTCCTATACGAAGCTAATTATATCGCTAACATAACGCAATTTGATCGCATTCTAATTTTTATAAAAATCTAGTAAGCAATTTGCTTACCGATTCAATACAAACATCGCAATTTTGTCGATTTAGCGAGCATAACACTACACAATTAATTAACCACTCCAATCAATTAGATAACCAAACCCTAACTTAAATCCAACCACCATGCTACAAACCCTAATCTAGAACATCATCCCTTTCTTGAAATTTCAAAACTAACCATTACAATGAAATTAATCACTTTAAAATACTAAACTAGCTTTATTAAACTATAAATTAACAACTAGTTTAGGAATTATACCTCCCAAGTGAACCCCAACTTGCACTAAGGCTCCAAAGTGGCCTCCTTTCTCCACTTCTCTAACTAATTAGGGTTAGGGAATGGAGGGATTAAGGTTTTGGTTTGAATCTATAAAGAAAATGGTGCAATTTTGTGGATTTTTCTTGATTTTATCATGATTTTAGAAGCAAGAATGAAGTGAGAAGATGAGGGATTTCAGCAAGGAGGCTCGGCCAGCAGCTTGAGGAGGAGGTGTGGGATTTTTGGAGAAGTTTCTACGTCAATAAAACACCATATGTTATCATTTAATGCTTTCACATCAATATTTTCACAAAAAGCCTCATTTTAATTCATTTTTTTCATAAAATTTCCAACCCTAAAACCAAAAATTTGCAAGCCATGACACAATTTTATTAACACCATATTTTAGCTTATAAAGATTCCTAATTATGAAATTTACCTAATTAAATTTGTATTTATCACTAATTTAATGTATTTTTAAAAGCTTAAAATAATAAAAAAATAATTAATTACGAAAAAAAAATTTATTTAACTAGAAAATTATAAGTGACATTTTAGTGACAAAATTATAGTAATATCTTATCTAAATTTTGTATAATTAGATCTACAATGAAAAATACCTCTTTTGACTTTTTACGGAAAAAGCCGATAAATTAGCCGATTACCGAAAAACTGCCTAAACGATTTTCGAAGGGTTACATTGGGACCGGATTTGATCGTACAAACAGTTAAGAAGGTTAACACTATCCGGAGTCATATGAAGGCTGCACAAGATCGGTAGAAGAGTCGGGCCGATACATCGAAAAGACCTCTAGAGTTTATTGTTGTTGATCTGGTGTTCTTGAAGATATCACCTACTAGAGGAGTGATTCGTTTTGGGAGTCGAGGCAAGCTTAGTCCTCGATTCGTAGGGCCTTTCGAGATTTTGGAGCGTGTTGGAGAAGTGGCCTATCGATTGGCTTTACCGCAATCTTTGGCGAATGTTCATGACGTATTTCATGTATCTCAACTCCGTAAGTATGTTCGAGATGAAACACACGTGCTGGATCATTCAGAGCTGACTGTAAGAAAGAATTTGACCTTTGAGAAACGACCGATGTCGATTGTGGATCGAAGAGAAAAGGTTCTTAAGAACAAGGTTATCCCTCTCGTACTTGTTTCTTGGGGAAATCGCTCCCATGGAGAATCGACTTGGGAACGTGAAGATGAAATTCGACAGAAGTTTCCACACCTATTCTTGTAGTTTCATGATTGTTTATCTTTCCTTGTTCTTGGAATTTTGAGGACGAAATTCTTTTTGTAGTTGGGTATAATGTAACACCCTATTTCATTTATACCAATTCCAGTTCAAGTATTTACTTATTTATGGTAGATTCTTGGTTTACTGTGTTTTGGGTGCGAATAGTATTTTGACATTTGTATTTGCATTTTACCCGACTCGCTTGCTTGAAACCTGTCTTGATTCATATTTATGATTTATCCTGACCTGTTACATGGATTCATGCATTTTCATTTTTTACTGCATACTGGCATTTTATCTGGCATCTGCATTTTTTAATATAACATTTAAAGTCAAGTAAAATATTTTAAAAATATCTAGCACGGCCTGCATGATATCCCTGACCCTGTCGTAGCATCCGCGTATCTTGTTCTCGTCCCGTTCAGTGAAACAGACTTGTTTGGATGGCTACGTGCACGTACGTGCATCCCTTCTTGGGGGTATGCATTTTCGTAACCCGGATATCCAACTTTAATTTTGGTCGACATGTATATCTTTCGTATTTTTGAAACTGAATTTTAGACCCGACACGGGCGTATTTTGGCCTAAATTTGTATTTACCAGAAAATCCAATTTTATTTCATCTAATATCTTTATTAATATTTAACAGTTTCAAATATTTATAACTTACAAAATCTTTTTAAATTAAATTCTAAACCTTAATAACAACCCCCTCTCTCTCTTTCTTGACTCTCTATCTCTCTCCTCTGCATATATATATTTTTATATATATAATTTATTTATTTATTTTCTTTCCTTATTTAATACACAGCCTCTTCTTCTTCTTCTTCCTTCTTTCCTTTCTTGATCTTGTTTCTTGATTCCGGTGATCACCGCCGGAGCCGTACTCGTCGCTGATGATCCGAGTGATTCAGTGAACATACCTTACCTGTGTGATCACCCTCTTTCCTTGCCTGAACCCGTCCCGCGTGCTGCGTGTGCGTTGCGACTATTTACCGACGTCGGACGTGCCGTGCGTATCCATCGCGTGATTCGATCGAGGCAAGTTTACAACTTGCTACATGCTATTCTTTATGTAATTCATTTATATGTTTCTGTATCATCATCATCATCATCATCATCATCATCATACAGCTATGTCAATATAATTTATACACCGTAGTTATTTAACGTTAATCGGTTTTATAATATAAAATGTATGAAAGTTTACAACTTGAGACATGCTATAATTATATCTATAAAAACATATATCGTCGTAATATTTCTTATTATTATCTTTAATTAGTTTATAATCTGTATTTTATAATGTTATACAAAATATAGTTTGAAAATATTATAGTTTACACATGAAACGTCGTTGCAAAGCGGATACGACAAATCTGAAATTTACTGTACACCTTACCTTATAAAATTCATTATAAATCATAAAAAAATCATTAGTATACATTCTTTAGTTCATTACGAAGCTAACTCAGAATACTATAACTCTATGAAATATTTACTTGCAAAATAAATTGTTTAAATAACGTAAAAATCAAATGAAAATATCTCTAAACTGCTGTCCAGGGAAATTCCAGCAGCAAACTTTCAATTTCGAATGTTCATAGTTTTTTGTAGGAAAAACCTGAGAGACTTCAACTTATAAAAATGAAAACCTTATTGAATTATCTTTCTTTTGGTATAAGACACGACCCTTTTGGAGGACGTTTGTTATTTTTAAGCTATTTTACAAATCAGGGTGACGCTGAATTTCTGAACGGAACTTTCTTGTGCATGGTTAATCAATACCACTTTTATAGTTATTAATCGGTTTGAATATGTTATCCATGTTAATATTATTATATCACTATTTACATATCTAGTCGCATGCTAATTCATCTTGCTACATGCTAGGTATATTATTATGCATCCATATAAGTAAAATGTTACCCGTTTATCACATTGTACATCCATACTAAAAGTTTACTGTTTTCGGATACCCGTTTGCTTCCATATCATTTAAAATATATATAACTGCATTTATAAATCACATTAATTCATATTATTATTGTAGTAACACCCTATACTTAATAAGGTGCATCCCATTTAGTCTTGGAACTGTAAATATAACCCTAATAGTTAATTATGCATCCATATTTTATTGTGCATCCATACCATTAATTATATACCAATTTGCATACCATGGCACATTATTACATATTGTTGTTATATAGACACCCCATGCTTGATATTGTACACCTTACATAGTCATGATGTAACCCCTGATCGATATTTGTGTATCCATGCTTTTATTGTACATCCGTACTTTCACCCTGATTCAATACCTGCTACAGTTTGATTATGAGCACCCGTTTGATACCTGTACACTACTTGACATGACCTGATACACCACTACTTGACATGACTTGATACATGTACACTACCTGACATGACCTGATATATCACTACTTGACATGTTACCTGATCTTGTTACTAATGCCGACAATCTTGACATGTTGTCCCTACGGACATATCCTGTTGTCTACACAGACAAACCTGTACCTGTTTGATCCTATGTTGGCATTAGCTCCATATTTATCAATACCTGACTTACACACATAACCTTGGGGGTATGGGGAAATCAAGATTATAACTGAACGTAACTCAAAGGGCTATTACATCCTGTACCGTGGTCCCGTGGGGTATAAACAGGACATAGACTCACAGTCTATTATATATTGTACCGTGGTCCCATGGGGAATGAACGGGACATAGACCGATGGGTTACGATGAGGATTACATTAATTGATTTCGAATAAGTTTAGAGTAGATAACCCTATAGCACAGTTTAGACTACTCACTGCACTTCACCTGTTTATATCCTGTTCACTGATCTATATTCATGTTACTGTTTACTTGTTACTGATGACTTGTTACTGTTCATACTCATGCCTGCATGACTTGTTATCCCTTGATTATATTATTGTTGATATTATGACGCACTGACGTCTGGGTTTTACATGGCCCAGATCCTCTACCCTTGTCGCAGGCTGATCAGGAGTATTTCCGCCGTCGGTCCGAGCAGTGAGGATTCTGTTAGTATCCAGTTTAGTTATGTTTACTTTCCAGATGTTATTGCTCATTGGATTTATTGCTTCCGCATATTATTTCTTGACTCGTTTATTCTGGCTCATGGACATGTACTAGATAGTTTATTTACTTTCCTGTTCTTGATATCTTCTAGACAGCCGTAATGTGACTATGGGAGGATGTTTCCTAGCCACAGGTAGTATGGTTGGCTCTGTCACGTGCCGATTTTAGAGCACTCTGGGAAACGGGGCGTGACAGTACGATCCATGATGAGTGATACTGAGTTACCTCTCTCTTTTTTGGGGAGCATTGGAGACTGCAGCTTTTCTGTTAAACAAAGTTCCAACCAAGACCGTGTCTACCACTCTATATGAGATATGGTATGGGAAGAGACCATCTCTTAAACGAGTTAAGATTTGGGGTTGTCCGGCTTTTGTCAAAAAGCAGAATCCACACAAACTCGAGAGACGATCGGTCAAGTGTATATTTGTGGGATATCCGAAACATTCGTTTTGGGTATCTTTTCTACCACAAGGAGGAACAAAAGGTGTTTTTTTCTCAGTATACCACATTTTTAGAAAATGAGATTTTTCCAAATGATACTGATGGCAATGTGGTAGATCTAGAAGAGGTTCTAGAGACACAAGTTACAAATGACGACTTGGTTGTACCTGATGTTGCAACAGAATCTTATGAATCTCAGCCACTCCGTAGATCTGATAGGACTTCTCGCCCACCGGAGAGATACTAAGGTTTTCTCATAGATGGTGATAGAGAAGATTGCATCATGGATGATGATGACCCTGCCAGTTTTCAACAGGCTATCACGAGTGGTGACTCTGTGAAGTGGCTGTATGCCATGAGCTCCGAAATGGAGTCTATGTACACCAACAAATTATGGACTTTGGAGGTTGTACCCTCTGGGGTAAAATCCGTAGGGTGCAAATAGATCTTTAAAAGAAAGATCGGTGTAGATGGACAGGTAGAGACCTATAAAGCAAGGTTGGTAGTGAAAGGATTTCGTCAAAGACCAGGACTGGACTATGACGAGACTTTATCTCCGGTAGCCATGCTTAAATCCATTCGGATCCTACTTGCTATTGCTGCTCACTACGACTATGAAATCTGGCAGATGGACGTTAAAACTGCATTTCTAAATGGTGATTTAGAAGAATGCGTTTATATGGATCAGCCAGAGGGCCTTATTAATAGTGGGAGCCGCGGGAAAGCATGTAAGTTGCTTAAATCCATTTATGGATTAAAGCAGGCATCACGGAGTTGGAACATCTGCTTTGATGATGTTATCAAAGAGTTTGATTTCGTAAAAAATCCAGATGAATCTTGTGTTTATAAGAAGACTGTAGGGAGAACTGTCGCATTTCTCATATTATACGTAGATGACATTATTCTGATAGGAAATGAAATTCCTATGCTACAGTCGGTCAAATCATTCTTGTCACAAAGGTTCTCCATGAAAGACCTGGGTGATGCCACGTACATATTGGGCATACGGATCTATTGGGATAGATCCAAATGGTTATTGGGATTGTCCCAAACCAAGTACATCAACACCATCCTAAAGAGATTTAGTATGGAAGACTCCAAGCGGGGTGCCTTACCCGCTTGCCATGGAATCACTCTTTCCAAGGACTTTTGCCCAAAGTCTGATGAAGAGAGAGCTCGAATGAGCATTATTCCCTACGCTTCAGCCGTAGGATCAATAATGTATGCGATGTTGTGTACACGCCCTGATGTAGGTTATGCACTGAGTGTAGTAAGCAGGTATCAGTCAAACCCAGGGGAGAATCACTGGACTGCTATGAAGAACATTCTTAAGTACTTGCGAAGGACTAAAGAATTGTTCTTGGTGTATAGTAACGGGGATCTCCAAATGGAAGCCTTTATCGATTCGAGCTTCCATAGTGATAACGATGACAGCAAGTCTATCTCAGGGTTTGCATTTACCCTCAACGGAGGGGCAATGAGTTGGAAGAGTTCCAAATAGGATACCATCGCAGACTCTACGATGGAAGCTGAGTACATTGCTGCAAATGATGTTGCCAAGGAAGCTGTCTGGATGAGGAAGTTCATCTCGGAGCAAGGAGTAGTTCCAACCATTATTGATCCAATACCATTGTATTGTGATAATAATGGGGCTGTGGCATTGGCCAAAGAGCCCAGGTTCCATCAGAAATCCAGACATATCCTGAGGCGATATCATTTGAGCTGGGAGATAGTTGATCGCCACGAGATCGAGATTAGGAGAGTAGATACAAAGAATAACACCGTGGATCCACTCACCAAGGCCCCTCAGCCGCAGCATGAGCGACTTTTTTAGATGTTGGGTATGGATACGCCAATAAATGGCCTTAGTGCAAGTGGGAGATTGTTGGATATATGTATGCCCTAGAGGCCATTATATGATAGTGGATATATCGGTATGTGTGTATATATATTAAGAGGACATTCTTGCTCGACATGATAGTATGCAATCTGGTTGTACTTTATCTTGACATGTCCATTTGATCTTGCATCTTACTCATTTGGTACATGTTGATAAATCCCTTAAGATATTTGCTTGACTACTGGGATTATGATGTGGATCATCCTAGTGGGACATCTGTAGTTTATAAGTATATCCTTGAAATGTTCCTAGTCGTGGGTGTATCCAGGACATCGATATTCCAGAGTAGACTAGCGTATACGGTTCTTGTCCCATATGATGGGCGATGGATGATCCCATAACCATCTGGTGTGCTGACACCAAAGATTGTATACGGGTGCTCAGTGGAGACTGGGTACACTGAACGGACTCGCCGAGAACTCCTATGTGGTATTATATCTCACGTCGTATAACAGTTCTCAGGTGACACTGGTACAGGTTAGTCTGTAGACCCGAGATTGTCATAGAGTCTTGTATGTCCTCCTACTGTACTTTGATCTCCACCCTACTATGGCTCTACTGAGTCGTGCAAACAGGTGGGTTTTGGGTACAATCCTGAGGCACATGGTGGCAATGAGCGATAGGAGGGGTTTCTTCTCTCCCGGTATTTGGGGTTGATATTGTGCTATGCTCGATTGGCTATAACAGGAAGTCCCTGGCCAGAGCTGTTGAGATTTACTGATAAGTGTTATCAGTAGCTTCTCAATCTGTTATGAGCCATATACCGGCATGACTTATTGAGTTATTGGGGTCGACGATACCATCCCTAGACTTGATATGCAGCATATCTGACGAAGAGACCGGACTGTACGGTAAGTGTTGCCAGTTGGCTCGATGGGAGTTTTGACAGGTTCGCTTGTTTTTCTTTTGATCGCTCAATACCCGGATGGCCAGTACGTTTAGCTGACCGCTTGCGGCTTGTGGGTGTTTGATGTTATCATCACCTACTGCCGGCGTATTGACGAGTCTTAGAGTCCTACACAGGAGTTTCCTAGCTCAGGCGAAACGATGTGGTGTGCATATGAGATATGCACGGGAGCTCGATTAAATGCGTGTATGTGATAACGTATTTTAATAGGGCGTTTTTATATTGGTCGGGTCGTATGTGATATGACCGGTTTGTTAAATCAAGTGTTAATTTAACATTGACTTTTATCTCATTTCTTAATAAACCTTTTCTTTATATTGATGTATGCATGGATGTATGCACACATACATGCATACATGGTGTCATGGTTGTTGATACATGAAAGATGGCAATGCAAGACTCACATGGTTCATTTATATATATATTTTTTGATATTGGGTAAAAGAAAATGGAAATTAAATCATTATTTGGTTTCTACACTCTTCTCTCTTTTGACCTAACATTAAACCATGATTTAATTTTCATTTGGCTTTTGACTCAACACTAAAATATCTAGATATTTATTAACCATAGTTTGGCATGACATTATTATATGGTTGATATTTTATTTCTATGCTTAATGATAATTTTAATTGAGAATTATCTAAAGAGAACTCTAGCTTTGCCATCTCCATCTTCTTCCTCCTTCATTCTCTCTTAAGATTTCTAGTGAGTGGGGTTTATAAAAAGAAAGAGTTTTTAAGTGAGCATACAAACCACATCATCATTCTATACTAGTTTAGCCCATTAGTTTAGAGTGTTATCTCTACTTCCTCATTGATCAAGTGAAGCTAGGAGGTTTGAGCAAAGAGACTTCGGCTAGATCATCGTGGACTTGGAAGGTCTCTAGCGAGCCGGTTCAAACTCTCAAGGATCCAAGGAGTCAAGAGAAGAGGTCTACAAAGGTTGTATGCTTTTCACTTAGTGATAGTTTTCATCTAGTATGTGATGCTAGTTAGATGTTACCCTAAAAATTCTAGTTCGATTCCTAGGTTAGTTTGCTAAGCACCCCCTTAAATTTTTGTTGTGGCATGTGTGATGCTTCCAAACCCTAGGCAAGGTGCTAAGTAAACCCTACATGTGGGGCCTAGGAAGGGTGATGAAATCCCCACCTAATCTGAATTTGGTCTTTACCCCTTAATGTCCGTATTAAAATATCCACAAACTAATTACAAAACACGCAAAAAGATTTTTTTTAGCGGCGATATTTTGCAAAGAATCGTGGAGAAAAATACATTATTGGATTTTTCAGAGGAGAGAGAAAGTATAGAAGAAGTTACCAGAGAAGTTTGGAGGCATGATTCCTCATTTCCACCGCGGTTCCGCCGCAAATATGGTGCTTTATCCGTGGAAGCGCCGCAGGAAGGAGGGTTCGCTTGAAAAAAATTTCACCATGGCCTCCTTTGCTCCTATAGTCCTCCTTGAAGGTCTCTGAATCTCTGTTTCCTCGTTCTGTTATCTTCATATTCCCTCGCAAAAATCGCACACTAATAGTTAAATACACAATTTGCTGTTTTGTTTTATTTATGATATGGATCGAATAAGAATTCAACATGAATAGTAAGAAAAAAATATTACGCACGTATCCCCGGCAACGACGCCATTTGATTGATCTTCTATGTAAGAGTGTAGTAATAACCGCAATCAATAGCGGTGTCGCGTATAGCTAAAAGAAATGAGTACGGGTCGTCCTCAGGGATACGTTGAATCTTTTAGTCTTGTTTTAGACGTGTTGATTAGAAAGAAGAAAATAAGAGGAATAAAGAATAGTGAAGAATAGTTTCTAGATCTACGTCAAAATATGGATATAGAATACAGATCTAGTTTGAATACGGATATAGATTTTATAAGAAGAGGGCTTGTAGGGTTCGCTAGGATTTAGTAGTCATGGATAAATAATAAAGATGACTTCTTTTATCTTTTGATAGATTTAAAACTAGATCGATAGTGATGAATGAGGATTAGGGTTCTTAGAAGAAACTAGTATTTCTACACTATTGATCCTTGTCCTTTCATTGATCTCTATTCATGTCTAGCCCTTAACAAAACAATTGTTAATCTAATCTCAAATCGCGGTCAAGACTATCAATAAATTGATAGAGCGCCCGATTAGGATGTTAACGATTCTTTTGCTAAAGTTTACAAACTTCATAAGATTTAAAAAAAGTTAAGAAATTTTTCATCTTCCATTGATCTACCCTAATCTTACGAACCCTATCAAGCGGTGAATTAATCATGCATGATGGAGATAGAAGAACGGATAGAGATAGTGATGTAAATATAGAAAATAAACTCAATAAGAATAAAACAACTACCTTTATTAATCAACTTGATCAATTAGACTTTTTATTCCTTTAGAAAGTGGAATACAAAACCCTAGTTTTCTTCCCAATCTATCTTGAAGGAGGTAAATGAAGACCTGATTGATCAACCTGGATGCGTGAGTCGACTTGAACTTCATGGTCTCTTCGATTTGATGAACTTCCAAGAGGGGCTCTGGGTTCTATTTATAGTCACAGAAGTTGCAATCCCTAAATTCTATAAATTAGGGTTTGTTGAGACGATCCTATACAGAAAATCCCACATCCCAACTCCCTCATATAGCCGCGGTTCCGCCGCATTAAGTAAGGTTTGGCCGCGTTTGGGCGGCACTCTGGTAGGATCTTGGCTTCAAAATTCTGGAGCTTTATCTTGTTGACATGTGGTGATCTTTTGGATATCTGGATTTTGGAAATCTTCTCTGAGTCTCTGCCAGAATTGATTTCATGATTTACTTTAATATTTTGGCAGTTTTGATCTCGATATCTCGGATTTCCTTGATTCCAGTCTTGATGTAATTTCTGCACAATATCTCAATGAATATGTTAGTAATATTTGGTATTTTTTTGAGATATTATCCTAACCATTTTATATGATATTATATTTTAAGAATATTGATTAAGAATATTTGATATGATATGCACATTTAAATTATCAAAATATTATATGCATATATTTTCCTTCATAATGTTAATTATAATATAAACATATGGTAAATAGTATTTTGCAGATAAACCCCAAATATGTTTTATATTTATAATAAACACCTTTTATTATTTAAGAATAGTAAGGAAAATTTTATATCAAAAGTGCAGTTTTTTCAATTGAACATGACCATTCTTCTGACAATAGTAGAACTTATTCTTTCCTGCTTTTACTCTCTTCGAATTGTTCATTCTTTGCACCTTTTTGACACCTCCTTTCAGCTTAGTGGGGGTCTTCTTCTTCTTCCCCATAGCTTTCACTTTGGATTTAGATGAGGAAGATTCCCCAACAATAAGGACAGGTGTTTTCTTCTTTTTCAAGGAGCTCTCAGCTACCCATAACATGTTGAGGAGATTTGGAAGATCCGCTTCTATCCCATGCATGTTGAAATTCAGCAAGAATTGAGAGAAAGTGTGATGAAAGGATTGTAGAATCAAATCAATGTATAACTCGTTTTCTAACACGCATCCCAGGTTTGCGAGTTCTTAAATGAGACTGATCATCTTTAGGACGTGTTCTCCTATAGGTAATCTGACAGCTAACCTCATCTGGAATAATTTCTTTGAGGTCTCGTATCTTGCGATAAGAGAGTGCTCTCCATACTAATCCTTGCAATGGAGAAAAATGGATTTGATGTCCATATTCTCGTGCAGCTTCTGAAGTTCATTATTCATTGAAGCCAGCACAATACACCTAGCTTTTTCACAATCTAGGTCCCATGTTTTGCGGATCTCGATGTCCGCAACCATGGAATCCGGCCCTGGAACAGGGGGAGCAGTACTAGTGATGACATATGCCACTTTGTTATAAGTGAGTGCAATATTGACGTTCCTCAGCCAATCTTTATACTTTGGCCCAGTCAGCGTGTTTTTTTCAAGTAGTAGTTTAAGTCCCGTCATGGTTGCTGCCAGAGAGAGAGAAAAGAAACACTCAACGTATGCTCTTGCAAGATAAGATTGGTTTATTATCTTATCTAACCAGGATGGCTCCCACTGTTTCCTCGAATTCTCCATCAAAGCTTAAAAAGAGAATTAGTCGGGATCATTTACACTTTACAACTTCGATAACCATTCATCCAGGTGTGTGTTGGTTCCCTGAGGGAGGTTTCCCGTGCTCTCATACGGACCTAATTAAAATAAACCTCGTTTCCGCAAAGACGTGGCCCTGTTAACATTTCCTAGACACCTAATAGGTTTGCTATTTGTGAAGTGAAAATATCTCCCAAGAGTAATCTTACTCATCAATGGGATTGGGATCCATCTATCATTCCGTGATGACCTAGATGGAAGCCACTCCAGTCACCATACTCCAGAAGATATGTTCAATCTGCAAGTTTACTTTATGTTTGAAACACCTGATGTGGTTTTTGCCCCAAGCTCTTAAGACCTTGACGAAGACTAACAAATCATAAGACACAAGTCAAGTTCTTTCCATAATTGTCCTGAATAATTTAGACCCACCCATACTCACCCTTGACGAAGGCCAACAAGGTTGTACGACTGTCCTAAACCAATGCATCTACAAATAAGCAATACACGGCTACCATTCACTATGCCTTGACGAAGGCCAACAAATATAGCATGAATACGATGTGCTAATCATTTGAAATGATGGAGGGCTACGGCTGAATTTTGTGAAAAATTTAAATGTAATGAACTTGATATCGTTGAGGGAACGATAGCTTTGAAAAGGAGTAGTTCAAGTTCCGCTTTTTAAATAAGTGTTTTGAAAAGAACCGAGTGGTTTTTCAAATTGTTCCAACAACATATTTTTAAGTTTATTATCTTGCATTAATGAGGATTAGTGCAGTCCCGTCAATTTAAACCTATCACACCAGAAAATAACGAAAATAGAATGTACGTATATGACATCCTCATTCGCCACGGGGCCCCGTCATGCACCGTTAGGTTAGCTACCGGCAGAATGGGGGTAGGGTTAGCGCGGGTGCGAAACATATACAACGTTTATTAATATATAGATATACATATATAACCATTCGTCAAAGACATGATAAGCATCACAGAGAATGGAAAAATAGATCAACTAAGAATTTTGCATTTCATCGAGCCACCTGTGAAATACAATCCTCTACGGTCGTTTGAATAGCCGAGTGTGAACTATCCTAGTCCCCTATGAGTGCGGAAAGCTACCCGCTAATCCTAGAATTGGGAGTCATGGGTCTTGACTTTTCGAGATGGCCACCCACTGAATTCTAGAACCCGGTAGCTTGTGCACTCCTCCGCGGGTCGATCCTAGATGAGGAAATGAAAAATAATATATAGTCGGTGACATCATCCTCAAACCAGATGTGCCCTAATAAAAGAATATACATCAATTATTACATGAATTACAAAATTCACTCACATCTTACATCTAAATTCACTCCGGGCTATTCACATGACGATCTATCGAACCATTCGCAACACAGAACATCACAAGATGTATGCAGCCCCTTTTAATTGACATATAGCGATTAAAAGACATTCAACAACACATATACACATCACAAAAGCATTTAAAGAAATCTAAGACATTAGAATTCTGCGCACAATTAGCAAACACATCCAATTTTCCAAGACTTGAAAATCCAGGCCACTAAACTCCAAAAAACATCCGTTTAAGACAATCCGGGAGTCGAAATGAACTTGAAACCCACCTAAATCTTCATGGGGTCGAAGAACACGAAATTAATATACGTCTAGGGGGCCTAGGGGGATACCCACCACCCGGGGCCACCATGAGGTGGCCCCTAGGGCTAGGCAGACCCGAGAACACCCATATAGGGTGCTCTCAGGTCCCCACCCCTAAGGCTACCACTGGGTGGTCTAAGGGGGGTTGGCCCGACCTTTAGTCCCCCCCCAAAGGTTCCCCGAGGTACCCTTTCACTGCCTTGTGGCTTCTTGGTTCAAACCGTGAGCACGCGGGGTGTGCAAACATGCCAAAACATTAATTTTTGGGACTGTTTTTGTCGGCGGTTCGTGCGTGACAAAAACAACGAATTCCTAACGTAGTAATGAGCTATCTAAGGATTAAGGAGTGGCTCTGATACCATGTAAGTCTATGTTGCACACTCTATGGGGTTTGTATAGAAGAGGAATTTTAAAAAATCGATTTTGAAGCATACAACAAAGACTATAATCCAAGAATTACCCTAAGCCCTAATAGCAAAACTTCATAGACGTTTATCTACTATGATTGAAATATTATACTGATAGATTCATGTCCTTTGGGTATTGACACCTCTTCTTAAGCTTCTTTGAGATCCTTGATCAAGCTTGGTTGTCGGCCACCTCGATCCTAGATGATCCACCCGAAGGTTCTTGATTCAAGATTCTACTTTCAAAAAAAAAGTAAAAAAAACTAACTAGTTTGCTAATCTAGTTAGTTTAGATGATGTAGAGATGATTAGTAGTGATTTTTTCTATCTCAAAACTCTATTTCTCTCAACACATGAGAAGGTTTATGGTTGAGGAGGAATATGAGTTCAAGAGAGGAGAGAGAATGGCAAGCTAAGAATGAATTGAAAAATGGCTAAGCTCAAAAGATATCAAGCATTTTTCTTTCATTAAAAATACTAGCCATACTTTAATAGTATTTAAAAATGAATAAATAAATACAATAGCCATGCTTCATGACATAGTTGAAGCCACCTCACCCTTCTACCTCATTTTCTATTTTTAAAAAAATAGAAAAATACATAATGAGGTGTCATCTTCTAAAAGGTATTTTGTATAAATACAAAATACATTCTACCGTATATACATACTTGTATTCGTATCAAAATACGAATACCCAAGAGATAGAATAATACTACTAATTTAATACTAGTATTAAATCAATTTTTGACTAACAAACCGGATTAATCCTAAGCCCGCTAGTATTATAATCCGTCCGATTAAATTCCGCGCAACTAGAACACGTAATTAATCGAAACCCAACATGTATAAACATACGGCATCCATATCGTTTCGCCTGAACCAGAGAAACCCTCTGTGTGGGACTCTAAAGACTCGACAGTACGCTGGCAGTGGGTTTAACCACAAGCGCGTCAGCGGCACTAACTTTACATAACGGCTACCCCGGTATCTGTAGAAAAGAAGGCCGAAGAGCAAACTCATCTGAACCCCTACTAAGCCCAACCGTGACAATATCCGAGCAGTCCGGCCTGTTCGTCTGGGAGTATCGCATACCAGATCTAGGGAGTGGTTAACGTCAGACCCCTACTAACCCGATAAGTCGTGTTGGTGCGGCTCAAGACCATCCGAGAAACTACTGACCTAACTATCAGTAATTCTCAACTCCCCTGGCCAGGGAATTATGGTGTTGACCAACCAAACATAGTACGATATCGACTCCCTATATTAGGAAAGACGGATCCTTAACAATCACTCGCTGCCTCCATGTAGCTCGAGACTGTACCCAACTAAAACTTGTTTGCACGACTCCTTTGAGTCATGGTAGGGTAGTAATCAAAGTACGGTGGGAACTCATACGAGACAAATGATGATTTCAAGTCTACAGACTACTTGTACACATGCTACATGAGAAATGCCATCTGATGCTTGCTATAATACCATCCAGTAGTTCCCGACGAGTTCTTCCAGTGTACCCACCCACAGTGAGCACCTGTATACAATCTTAGGTGAAACACACAAATGGCTGTAGGACTAACCATTGCCCCTTGTCGGGGTCTAAAAATGTATACACTGGTCTACTCTGGAATATCGATGCCATATCTCGATATTCCTACGACTAGGGACAATTTATGGTTGTGCTTATAGACTATCCATCCCCCACAAGTATGATCGCCATCACAACGCTGGTAGTCAAAAACATCCTTCGGGCTTTATCAACATGTATAGGCAATACGTAATAACTAGTAAAATATACGCACATGTTAAGATAAAGGCAAACCGGATAGAATACTATCATTTCGAGCAAGATTGTCATGTACATATACATACACACACACACACACACACACACACACACACACACACACACACACACACATATATATATATATATATATATCCATAGCATCCATTACAAATAATGGCCTCTAGGGAATACATATCCTACACGAGGAATGAAGGATAAACTGGCAAAAGTATACATGGCCGATATCACCTTCATTGAAGAAGATATTCTTTTAGAAACGTTCGAGCATAATCGACCGCTCTACGTGGCCGGGTATTGCGATGATAAGAGGATAAATAAGATCCTCATCGATAATGACTCTTCGTTCAACCTTTTGAATGTAAAGGTTCTCAAGCAGTTGTCTATGGATGTTTGATATCTCGGCTATAAAAAGATCACCATCTCTGGTTTCGACTTGTAGTCTTCAAAAATGCTTGGGTCCATAGTATTGAAATTGCGCTTCAGACAGCTCGTCACAGACATAAAGTTCCATGTCATTGAAGGCATGACGTGCTATAGAGCTTTACTCGGTCGACCTTGGCTACACGAGCATGGCATCATCCTCTCTAGAAAATATCAGTGTATGAAGTATTTTAAAGATGGACAAGAGCACACCATCACATGAGAGCTCAACCCCTTCTCTGTGAATGAAGTACGGAAATATGAAGATGTCATGTACTTCCTATTGAACTTCGAAGATACTGAGAGGTGCGGAAAGTCAAAGAACAAACAATTACAAACGATCACAGCCCAATCTTTAGAAGCAATTTAGAGGAAGAAGAAGAGATAGTGTTAATGGGTCAACCTCCGAGGGAAACCAATAAGCATAGCTCATCAACCCCCATTCCAGTCTTCGGCAATGACTCGGAAGAAAAAGTTGATGCAGTGTTCTCTACCCACATGCAGGTGAAGATTCCTGATGAAACAGACTGATCTGTACTTATTACGATGGTTCCATCTTGCCACTACAAAGAACTCGATACACTCAGCACTTACAGCGTGCAGGAGCTGGTCACCTTTCACGTACCTCCTAGATATAGAGGAGAAAAGGCAATTCTCTTCTATAAGTCGTAAGAGACTAGAGTGGAGAAAGAGATCTAGTATGGACTTGATCCGAATCTAGATAGGTCACAATCAATCCTTATGCTGAAATACTGTTCGAGGAATTTAAAAGAACTCCTTAATCGGCAGGGAATACCATTCCAACAAACTGTCCGTCAGGCTCAATATTATAGGAGGATGTGGGAAGTGTCAGGGACCCGCCAAGTCATGCCTCATGGAAAGTTTCAAACCACTGGTTTGAGATACGATCGGCCCAAGAAGTAGTTAATTCATAGCTGTTATGCCTTAAGCGAAGGAGAAGACATTTGGTTGGTAGATGATGCGGCCGAGCAAGAGGGAGATACCATACAAAGTGCTTCAACCCAACCATCAGAAGTGCCGATTGAGACGCTTATGAAAGCAGTGATTCAAGAAGTTGATGAGCTCGAAGAAGGTATAATGGCCCTATATGAAAAGATCATACGGTTTCCCCCAACCAAGCAATATAATGGAGCTAGGAGTTATGTTAGTCCAGCTCCACAACAACTACCTCTGCCTTCTTTTATAAGACATGATATTCGAAATGGTTACAATAAAAATAGGATGACACCTACATACTACTCTCAAACAGGACAAGGTAATCGCAGAATATCACATCAAGAAGAGAAGTGCCACCCAGGCCCACCCCTCATAAAGAAGATGGGATGGGGATATTCTTTCCCCGTTGATAAGACAAAGAAGATATTCGCCCTTGTCATGAAGCACTAAATGATACACTACCCAAGTCTAAGCGGCCCATTAAGCAAATGCCTTTAATCATCCAGATTACTATCTCTATCATCGGGTCATTAGTCATCCTATCGAAGATTGCTTCTTCTTCAAGAATTGGGTGGAAGAGCAATATAGGCAAGGTAGTTTCATACTAAGTGACAGCTAGAGAGTAAAGCCCCACAAAAAGCATATACTAATGCGAGAATACTCCACCAAATCAGAGCATGGCCAGCCCAAGAAACGAAAGCTCACCCATTTATGCCATATGATAAGGCTTTTTAATGATAAGGAAGATGAAGAAATACTTGAGCTCTTCGATTGCCTCGCCAATGAAGACAAGAAGAGCTCAGAACTGCCACCAGCACCTAAGGAGCTGGAAGATGGAATCCATACTACCGCTGATGAATTAAAGTAGATTTAGGAATGGAAGATGATCCAAGACCAACGTTCGTCAGTGAGCTGCTGTCTGATGAACAAATATCCGACCTAAGAAAAGTACTCATGGAATATAGAGACTTCTTCGCCTGGAACTAATCCGAGATGCCGTGTCTTGATCCAGAGATAGCAGTACACAAGCTGGCCATAACCCTAGGTATAAAACCAATCAAACAAGCACCAAGAAGGATGCGTCTCGAACTCGAGATGAGCATCAATGCTGAAGTCAAGAAGCTCATAGACTCCGGCTTCATCTATAAAGTACAATACCCAGATTGGATAGCTAATATCGTCCTTGTGATGAAGAAGAACAGGACCGTCTAGATTTGTGTGGACTTTCAAGACCTTAATAAGGCGTGTACGAAAGATGACTTCAATGTACCAGTAACGGAGATTATAATCGACAACACCTCCACTCACGAGGTCTTTTCATTTATGGGCAGGTCTTCAGGATATAACCAAATAAAGATGGATCCAAAAGATCAGAAGCATACAGCCTTCCGCACACCACTAGGTGTATTCAGTTATACGGTGATGCCCTTCGGCCTGAAAAATGCTAGAGCAATCTATCAAAGAGCTATGACAAAAATATTCGACAAGCTTATACATGATATTGTCGAATGTTATATTAATGACTTGGTGGTCAAGAGAAAATCCCAGGAAGAGCATTGGGAGCATGTAAGGATAGTCTTCAACCGCCTACGGAAGTTCAACCTGAAGATGAATCCACTAAAATGCATGTTCGGAGTTTCATCCGGCAAATTCTTGGGATTCATAATCCGCCACAGAGGGATCAAGATCGATCCCTCCAAAATCAAAGCAATTAAAGAAATGCCCCAACCAAGGAATCTAAAAAAAAAACAATCTCTCCAAGGAAAGCTCGCCTATATCCGACGGTTCTTTGCCAACCTATCCGGCAAATTTCGTTCGTTCAACGACCTTATAAAGAAGTAAATGCCCTTTATATAGGATCAGAGATGCAACACTGGAGGAAATCAAGCAATACTTGCAGAATCCGTCAGTACTAGCTACCCAGTGTTTACCACCGAAAATAGGACTGAGACGTTGAGACATCTAGCCTAAATTTGGGGCAGATGCTATTTGGGCATATCCATCCACCTCTCCGAAGATGCCAAATTGATTTATGGCACCGTATATCGAAGATTTGGATAGATGCGACTGATCTAGCAGACTTCATCAGATTCCCCCTCATTTATGAGGGATTTTCTTATCCTGAGGACGCTCTTTCCAGTATGTGCAATCCCCTGCAGTTAATTATGTTATCGCGTTGCGAAAACAACTTTCTCTTGCTCCAGTATTTCACTTTATGTTGTGTTATGTTTTATTTATTTTGGTTTCCCGTGGATTGTATACAGAGACTAATTTATGTCGTCGCCCGTAAGGCACGGATTAGTCCAAATCCTTATATATTAGATTTGGGTTTGAACCTAGGTTGTATGTTCCATCAGTTCAAAGAATATTTTATTTTATTTAAGGACCGTTAATCTGGTTTTAGATTAAGATCAACTTAAATATATGAGCATATGAGCTCAATTTATTTTAACTAAGGATACGTTAGTCTTGTATGAGACTAAGATCAACTTAGAAATATGTTTAAGGATCATTAAATTTTGTTAAGATCCATCAACAGAGTATATAGGCTCAGCTACAAAGAAATTTCAGAGACTTGTCCAATTTGGGCTCAGTCTTGGGATTTTCCCTCATTCAGGAGTGCTAAGCACTTAGTCTTTTGACTATATATATAGTGCTAAGCACTTATGTTCAGCGCTCACGTGTGTTTCACGTAAGGCGCTGAGTTCTTGGGCGCTCACGTGTGAAACATATGAGGCGTTGAGTTTTTAAGCATTTACGTGCGTTTCATGAGAGGCGCTGAGTTTTTAAGCGCTCACGTGAGGCGCTATCTTCCACTTCTTTTTGAGCGCTCACACAAGTATCATGTGAGACGCTGAGTTTTCTTTTTGGACCCTCACCTGTGAAACACGTGAGGCACTGAGTTTTCATTTTGGGCACTCACGTGTGAAACATGTGAGGCACTGAGCTTTCTTTTCCCGCTCACGTGTTGCCACGTAAGGAGGTGAGTTTCTTAGCACTCATGTATGTTTCACGTGAGGCACTGAAATTTCTTTTATAGGCGCTCACGTATGAAACACGTGAGGCGCTATCTTCCACTTCTTTCTTAGCGCTCACACATGTATCACGTGAGGTGCTGAGCCCTTTAGGAATTACTCTTTGTTTATCTTTTAAAAAGAAGCTAAATTTCTATTAATGTCATTTTGGCCATTAACGATCACCAAGGTCATTGTTTTAAGGATCTAAGATCAAATTTTCCTTGACAACTAAGTTCTTCTGATCTTTTTCGTAAGAACTAAGTTCTTTATATAGGGTTAAACCAAGTTTTCAAAGAAATTAAATTCCTGGAATGTAATTTCCATATTTTTTTATTTCTTTTCTCATCTATAGTTTTTCCCCTAGATCTTGAGTCTGAAGGGCAAAGTCTTCCCGATGAGAATTAAATTCTCAACTTATAGGAGATTTTCCTTGTGGATCTCAGATCCAGAAAAAGAACTAAGTTTTTTTTAAAAAGTTAAACTCTTGTATTTTTATATGTTAGACAAAGAAGATACTTTTTTATCTCTACTTTTTTTCTTTACCTAGGGTTTTGAAAGGAGAAGGGACTTTTCTTCAGCAAGAGAATTGAATTCTCGGTTGTAGATGCCAAAGCTTATGGGGGGTCTCTCTATATGAGACTTGAAGTCTCGGGTTCTTTATATAGGTAATGCAAACCGTTGATCATTTTTAAGAAAATCTCTCATTAAGAGATACCAATTGATTTAATTGGTCTCAAAAATTATTCAGGGAATTTTATCCACTGTTAGATCTTTGATCTAGTGATTTTCTGATTAACATAATATATTTTCTATTAGTTTCAGCAAGATTAGGAAAATATTTTTCTAACAAAGAAATTGATTTGATTTTCTAATTTGATCGGTAATATTATAATCACCGTTGGATTTTGAATCCAAAGGTTCTCTTTTTAACAGAGAAAAATCTTTCTCTTTTTAGAAAGATCGGGGGGATATTTTCCCAAATAGAATTTAATTCTATATAGAATTAAATTCTATCTGAAGCCAGCGCTTCAAAATGATGTGCTCACGTGTTTAACATGTGACCCCCAGTGTGTGTTTTAGCCTATTTATATTCAGCGCTCATATGCTTTGCATATGAGCGCCCACGTGTTTAACACATGTGGCCTATTTGACTTTTGGTCGCTTAATTTCAGCACCCATATGCTTTGCATATGAGTGCTCACGTGTTTAACATGTGGGGCCTCTTTGGCCTTTGGTCATTTATTTTCAGCGCTCATATGCTTTGCATATGAGTATTCACGTGTTTAACACGTGAGGTCTGTTTGGCCTTTTGGTTAATTATTTTCAGCGCTCATATTTTTTGAGTATAAGTGCTCACATGTTTAACACGTGAGGCTAAACCATGGGTTTTAATTTTCCTTAAAGCCAGAACGCCCACGTTCTTTGCACATGGAAGGAATTCTCTTCTTCTTCTTTTCTCTTCTCCCCTTTTTATAAGGGAACAAATACCCCCCAGCATTGCTCTCACGTGGCTTGCACGTGAGTGCAACAGTGCCAGTCTTACAACCGTTCCATCATCTAGGGAAGTGGGGAGTCGAACCGATCCCATCATGTCCTATAAATGGGGTCTTTACCTCTGAAGTGACTACTGTTTCTTAGTCTTCTTTATTGAGTTTTCCTTTTCTTGAAATTTAATTCTCGTTCAGAGCTTAGTTCTCTACCTTTCAGAAAAGCTTTTGAACCAAGTCGACTCTGCCAAAATTTTGGTATGGACCATGAATAGAGCTTAGCTCTTAACATATTTTGGGCATTTTGCGGATTTTAAATCCATTAACATATTTGACAGAGCTTGGCTCTTTTTCTTGAACTGATCTCTTGGAGATCTAGAATAAAAAGAGGTTTTTTTTTTAACATCATGGATCTTGATGTCCTGATCTAGAGTTTGAATCAATGTACATTCTTGAGATTATCGTTGATTTTCTCCTTAAGGGTTTACCCTGTTGTCAATCTTGACATTTGGGGATTTCTGGAATTTAATTCCATTGTTTAACCCATAAGTTTCCCAATATGGGATTATGGGATTTAATCCCATTATTGACTTCTTGTTCTCAGAGCTTAGGTCTGGATTTTTTAATGGTTTTTTAGGGATTTTATGAATTTTATCCAATTAACTTTCTTTTGTTATTCTTGAGTATTTTCCTTTTTAGGGTTTTTAGGGTTTTAATATCCATCTCCCATATTTGAATTTGTTGTTGTTTAAAAGAATCCACTTTTCAGGGATGTTGGGAGGTTTAACTCCACTGCACATTTAATGAGAATATTTTTTTATTCTCACAATAGGTACATGTCTCATCATTGTTGAGCCGCCAGTAGTTCCATAAAAATGAACTCATGTCCCTTGGCTAACACTTCTTTTGTCCCCTTTTAGGTACCATGGCTAATCGTTTCTATGACATCGAGGAGATTATCTCCTACGAAGAGATTTTCATTCAAGGGCACCTTCAAGGCCAAGAATATAGTGCCGCCCAATGTGATGATGTGATGCGTCACTTCTGTGATTACAACGGTCGATTGCTCCCCCGCCGCTCTGCCCTTTTGAAGATCATCGTTGGGTCGATCTGGGAAGCTTTACCTGGGCGTCTTGAGGCTATGTCGCTCCAAGTGCTCGATAACGCTGAAGATAAGGTACATTTAGTATATCTGATGGGCCTGATTTCGAAGAAACGGAGAAATAATCTCATCACTATCTCGCACCACGTCTTCCAACAAAAAGCAATAGTATCATCGTATCAGAGGATGGAGGACATCGGCGATGACCCTGAAACTTGCATCCGAGAGAAAATGGATATGAAGATGGTCGATAAGACTAAAGGCGCATTGCTCAAACTTTCTTTTGAGTTTGAGAATACATGCCCGGAATTTAGCCTCTTGCTATTGTAGACCCTAGATGATATTTGTTTTTAATTTTGTTTCTTTTTTATTTCCTTTGTAACCATCCTTATCATCAATGTGTAATTCTTTTTTTTAAGTATGAATGACAAGCCTCTTTCCCTTTCATATCTGCACTTTTCTTTTCTTTTTGAGCTGAAGTGGCTAAGCTTAGTTTATTTACTCGTTCCGGGGTGTTAGTTTACCTTTCCCTTAGGTTTATAGGCAAACTCACCCTAACGTTAAATATCGATAACCCCTCTTTTTATGATAGGGGTCCATTAGGTTTGTGGTATTTGGTTAAGTCCATCGTACCGTCGCGTTGACTGATGTATCCTCGATATGGAATCCCTTGGGTTGCGGCTCGAGTAGCCCCGCGTTTGTCGTGCTTCTGATCCCTTCTGAGGATGAATAAGACATCTTCAAGTAATCTTCTTAGGTTGGAATATCCATATTACCATCGAAAGATCAAGCGTTAATTATTGCCATGGCGCTTTACTTGATATTAGGCTTGATTTGAAGCCCCGATGAGTCATAACCGCACTCTTTTGGGATGGGATGATCTCCAATGGTCTCTAGGCTTGCCATCAAGACCTGAAGCTAGGAATATGCCGTCACTTCAAATTTTTTTGTCGTACCAATTCTTTGATGAAGTAAGGTAGTCATCTGTGTGATCTCTATGTTGTATGTATCGCAATCGAGGTCTGGAGCTAGGAACATGCTATTGCTCCAATTTCATTTGACAGTTGCGTCTGCACCCTGCTGGAATGAGGAGAACGTCGAGATGATCTCTAGGCTATAGATATTGCCATCGAGATCTGGAGTTAGGATTTTGCCATCACTCCACTTTTATTTTACCCTTGGGTCCTTGTTGACGTCGCGTCTGTACTTTGTTGGAATAAGGACGTCCAAACAGTCTCTAAGCTGTAGATGTACCATTAAGATCCGGTTCTTCTTTTGACGAAATATGGTGGAAAATTTGGTTCCCCTTTCTTTCATTTGTGCCCATGGATTGTATACAATAGTCAGTATGGACCAACTTGTAGAACAGAAAAATTTTATTTTTTTATATTTCTGTGATGCTCTATCTTTTTAGTTTTTCATATCGTGAAAGTCGCGTTTGCACAATCATTTTAGCTACTTTTTCACGATGCCCAATCATTTCGACTATGTCATTTTTTGGTTTTTTACTCGCTGCCTTTTCTTGCGAGTTGCCTAAACATTTTAGCTATTTCATATGCATATATTTTTTGGCTCGCTGATTTTTATTGCGAGTTGCCCCATAATTTCGGCTATTTTTATATGCATATTTTTCCTTACTCGCTGATTTTATTGCGAGTAGGGATTTGGAATCTGATGCCAATCTTGGCATCAATATCGCTACAACTGGAATATTGCCATAAGCGAATCATCATATGCCGTAAGAGGATTTAGAGTTTGATACATGTTTAGGTATCAGCATCGCTACAACTGGAATATTGTCAGGAGCGTATCATCATTTTCCTTTGTTGATTTCAACAAAGGCGGCTTAGCAAACAGGATTAGGATCCTGTTGACTAAGGCTTTTGACTTTATGAGCCATAAGGGTCTCATAAAGGTATTTCTCCCTACGAGTCGAGAGAATCTCATAGGTGTATTTTCTCAGGAATCGTAAGGATTCGTAAGTGATATTTTCCCCTTGCAAGTTGTAAGGACTCGCAGGTGTCGTTCACCATATTGAACGATATTTCTTATTCTTGGTGGGACTTGGTTGAGAATATATCTATTTACGTCCGTAGATTGTATACAAGGGTCGATATTGGACCTCCTGTAGGGCATAAATTTGTGGGGTTATGATGGCTTAAGAACAAGTTCAGATCTCTGTAACTTATGACTTTTGAATTCTATAAGCCGTGAGGGTCTTATAAAGGGTATATTCTCCTTACGAGTCATAAGGATCTTGCAAGTACATTTTCTCCTTAGGGATCATATGGATTCCTAAGTGTGTTGCTCCTTTATGAGTCATAACGATCTCACGCAGGTATTTTCTCCTTACAAATTCGTGAGGACTTTGCAGGTGCATCTTTTCCATTTTTTTAACGATTCTGCGCCCTCTCTGGTTTTCACAAGCTCGCCGGTAGCCCTGCTATTTTTACTCACGGCGCCCTTTCGGGTTTTTATCCATGCCCATTTCACTTGTGGACATACCCTTTTTTTAAGTGGCCCGTAAGATAACACACTATCAGTTGTCGATCATGACATTCTTCGAAGGACCGCATCATATGGGACCTGGGAAGGATGTGAGTTATTTTATGCCTGTGGATTGTATACGGTAATTGATATGGAGACTCGCTGTAGGAAAATATATTAGTTTAAGAACATTACGGTACATTTTTAGTTTAGAAACTTTTCAGTCCATTTTTAGTTTAGGGACATTTCGTTCCAATATCAATTTAAGGACGTAGTTGTCCATTGTTAGTTTAGAGACGTTTCGGTCTGTCATTCCCGTATTTGGGATGAATTTTAGTTTAAGGACATTTCAATCCATTTTTAGTTTAGAGACGTTTCTGTCTATCATTAATTTAAGGATATTTCGGTCCAACATTCCCATGTTCGGGACAAATATTAGTTTAAGGACATCTCGGTCCAACATTCCCATGTTCGGGACGAATTTCATTTAACACCACTTTCAGAGTTTTGACTTAGGAAGATAGCAAGCATACACAAGCGTCGTCATCTATCATTGACCTAAGTCGCGACTCTTCACGCGTAGTAGTTTTTTAGGAATCAACCGTTTATCGACTGGAATGGCCTTTCGCTATGTATATCCATAAGCAGATAAGCTCCACCTTGGTAGACCATATCTATGATGTACGGGCCTTCATAGTTTGGCTCGAACTTCCCCCGTTTTGCACGATTAGGGATCATTGGTCTTTTGACGACCAGCACGAGTTTGTCTTGGCAGAATGTTCTCGTCCTGGCCAGTTTTGCATACGACCATGTCATTCTTGCCTTATAAGTTTCAGGTTTTGCTGTGCTATAAGGCGGGTTTCATCGAGAGCATCGAGTTCCTCGAGCCTAAGATGAGCAGTTTCTTTATCCGTTGGCTCGTATTGAACTGCTACTCGTAGTGAGGGGAGCTCTATCTCCAATGGGAGTACTGCTTCAGCGCCAAACACCAATGCATATGGTGTTGTATTTGTGGCTGTCTTGAACGTTGTTCGGTATGCCCAAAGAGCTTCATGCAGCCTTTCGTGCCAGTCTTTTTTGTTTTTGGACACCGTCATTTTTATAATCTTGGTCAAGGTCTTATTAAATGCTTCAGCTAAACCATTGGCCCGAGGAATATAGACTGAGGAGTATCTCCAGTCTATCTTATGCTGCTATGCGAAGCGACTTATTTCGTGGCTTCTATAAGCTAGCCCATTATCCAAGATTATCCATCACGGAGTTCCGAACTGGTAGATGACATGGGTTTTGAAGAAATGGAGGATATTTTTCGTCTTCACCTCCCTTAGCGGCACTACTTCTGCCAACTTAGAGAAATAATCAGTTGTTGCTAGTATAAACTGATGTCCTCTGGATGATGCTGATTCGATAGGGCAGATTATATCGGTTCCCCACATCTTGAGCAGCCAGCTGGCCACTTTCGGATGCAGCGGATTTGGATGCTGATGAATGAAGTCCCCGTGTATTTGGCATAAGTGACATTGCTTCGCATATTCGAGGTAGTTCTGAATCATCGTGGGCCAGTAATAGCCCATCCTTTTTATCTTCAGCTTCATTTTTAGTCCTAATTGATGAGATCCACAAAGTCCGTCATGTACTTCTTGGACGACTTTCTTTGGTTCTTTCGGCCCTAGACATCTTAACCATATGAAGTCAAAGGATCTTTTGTATAGAGTGTCATTGACGAAAGCGAATGACAGAGCTCATTTCATGAGCTGGTGTCTAGATGACACATCTTCAGCAGTGCTTTGGGACTTAAAGTAATGTATGAAGACTTCTCTCCAGTCCTTGACCTCTTCTTCGTCCTCTATTTGGAGAACTTCTTGTTCGGTTGTTTCTTTCTCTTCGGATAGTTTTATCAGATCTTCCGAAGGTATATCTGTTGGCGCCAGGATACTATGGGTCTGAACAATAATCCTTCCGTCATCGAGGTCTTCATCGGCCAATTCTTTGGCCAACTTGGCTAACGCATCCACCTTGCTGTTATCCACTCACGGTACGCTTTCCAGGATATATAAAGGGATCTGGGTCAACATCTGCTGCACTTTTTTGCCATACATTATTAATTCCGGCTTACATGTCTTGTAGTCACCATTTACTTGACTGATAATCAGTTGAGAATCTCCATATAAGAGAAGGTTCTTGATTCCCATGTCGATTGCGATCTCAAGACTGGCTATCAAAGCTTCATATTCTGCCTAGTTATTAGTCCTGGATTCTGTCAAGGAGAGGGCGTAACGCAATATTCCTCCTTGCGGGGTCACGAAGATAAGACCCACCCTGGCTTTGATTATGGGAGTATTCCTCTTTCGCCGCTTCATGGAAGATGCTCCATCAAAGTAGAGTTCCCATTGATAATTATTTTCTTCTTCCTCTTCTTCGACTGCTTCAAACGCGTGTTCATCCGACAACTCATAATTTAGGGGTGAGTCGGCTGGTATCGGATGTTCCGCAAGGAAGCCTGCGATTGCTTGTCCTTTCATCGCTTTGAGGGGTCAATACGTCACCAAAAATTCCATCAACAGTAGATCCTATTTGGCAAGCCTCCCCGTTAGTATGGCTTTCGACATAAGATATTTAAGAGGATCCACCTTTGATATGAGATGGAGCTCATGTTCTAAGGCGTAGTTTCTGAACTTCGTAATTGCGAAGATCAGCACCAGGCAGTGCTTTTCGATAGGGGGTAGTTTCTTTCTGCCCCCAGGAGGACTCGACTTGGATAGTACAAAGGTTTCTCCTTTCCTTGGTCGTTCTTTTGTGCCTATAGTGTGCCTAGAGAACCTTCAAGGGCCGTTGTATATAGGATAAGGGGTTTTCCCTTAACCGGAGCGGCCAATTCCAACGGATTTTACAGGTATTGTTTGATTTCATCCAATGCATTTTGGCATTTCTGATCCTAGACAAACGGGGTCCCCTTCTTCATCAGATGGCTATAGGGACGACATTTTCCGGAGTAGTTGGCTATGAACCGCTGGATGTACATGAGCTTTCCTTGGAGAGATCGCAGCTGTTTGAGGGTTCATGGAGATGGAATTTCCATGATCGCCTTGATTTTTGAGGGATCAATTTCGATGCCTCTGTGATGGATGATGAAACCTAGGAATTTGCTTGAGGAGACTCCAATTGTGCACTTTAGAGGGTTCGTCTTCTGATTATACTTCCGAAGACACTCGAAAACAATCTTTAGGTGTTCCCGGTGTTCCTCATGAGATTTGCTTTTGACCACGAGGTCGTCGATATAACATTCGACGATCTTGTGTATGAGGTCATTGAATATCTTTGTCATGGCTCTTTAGTATGTAGCTCCGGCGTTTTTCAGACCGAAGGTCATCATCTTGTAGAAAAATACGCCAAGCGGTGTCTGGAAAGCGGTATGCTTCTAGTCCTCATGATCCATTTTTATTTGGTTGTATCCTAAAGATCCATCCATGAAGGAGAAGACCTCGTGGGTGGATGTGTTATCGATCATCAGCTCGGTAACGGGTACTGTGAAGTCATCTTTCGGGCATACTTTGTTGAGGTCCTGAAAGTCCACGTAAATGCGAACCGTCCCATTTTTCTTCATCACTGGAATGATGTTAGCGATCCAGTCGGGATATTGAACTTATTGGATGAAGTTAGAGTTAATTAATTTCTTGGCTTCGGTGTTGATACTCATCCCAATTTCGAGCCGCATCCTTTTGGGTGCATGTTTGATTGGCTTTATGTCTGTCGATATGGCCAGTTTATGTACCTCTGCTTCTGGATCTAAACCTGGCATTTCGAAATAGTTCCAAGTGAAACAGTCTTTGTATTATATAAGCACGTCTTTCAGTGTGGCTACTTGTTTTTCAGATACTAGCTTACTGACAAACGTCGTTCTCGGATCATCCTCTGTTCCTAAATCGATTTTCCTTAGGTTGTCCGCCGTGGTATGTATCTATAACATTTCAAAAAACGGAAAATATTATTTTAGAATTTAAATAATAAAATAATGAATTTCACGGATATTATACGAATATAGATTTGAGTTTTCGTAGATTAGTATAATTATATACCTATATTTTTGGAAAATAATTGGAATTTAAAAATGAATTATAATTATGAATGTATTTATTTGATTTGGGCTTTTTATAAATGCGTATATAATTATTTCCATACAAGTTTAGTGTTAAAATTAATTAAGGTTCTCCTAATTGTGCATTAAACCAAGCTTATTTTTTTAACTATGTTTTAATGTACTATGACACATTTATTTGAAAGAGTTCACACATTACATTTTGGTTTCTATGTATGGTTTCTATTTTATAAAGAAAAGAAAAGATAATGAGAAGGGACAAGGAAACCAAGAGGTATGGGTAGGAGAGAGAGTAAGAAAAAGGGGCGGAGCCATGTTTACTACAACCATTCTCTTTTCTTCACAACTCATTTTCCTCATCTTCATCTCCTTCTTCCTCTTCTTCCTCCACCTTCTCCACCACCTTCTCTACCACCATAAACCACCACCCAAACTACCTCAAAACATCACAAAATCTTCACTAAAAATGTTTTTAACCTCATCCTAAGCTTCATGATGGGATCAAGATTTCGTTTTGAGAGTCTTTAGCCATCTTGGAAATTTCTTAAGTTACTTTATGAGATAATAATCATACTTTTAGATAAGTTTCTAGATTTCCTAACCTCACAAACTAGTTAGAGTTAATTTTAAAGCTTTAGGTGTATGTTTTCAAAACTTGAGAATTCTAAAGTGGGTTGTGGTGAGTAGAACTTGCAGTAGGGGTTTAGTAAAGGATTTAGTGAGTGTTTGCTAGCCTAGTAGTGATATTAGCTTTAGTAGATATAAGTTTAGAATTTTCTAATGTCGGTTTTGTTGGACTTTTAATGATCAAATGAAATCTGGGATAACTAGAGTTTTCTGAAAATTAAATAGAGGATACAGAGAGATATATAGACCAGTAGAAAGCCACCGTAAGAGCCCGAGCCCAAACCTTTAAGTTATGGCCGCAAATTTAATGGTTATAGCCGCAATCTGTCGATTTTGGAATTAGGCTTTGAAATTTGTTATGTAGCTCACTCATTAGATAACTAAGACTGCCCTATACGCTAAAAAGTCTCAGATCATCTGACGAAAAATCTGGAGTTGTTTTACTTGATTTCTGTCAATGTTTTGCGATATGTGAAACTTGGTTTTTGGATATTTGTGTTTTGATTGGGTCGTTTGACGTTCGTACATCGACGTCGGGGAGTATTTTGTTCTTTTGGCATGCATTGACCATAGGTTCTAACCTATGTGCGCTTCGCTCGTGATTTCAAATTTGATTCAGGTTTTTATGAAATTTTGGTTATGGATTTGATTGTAGGTACAAACACGTAGATTTTCAAGACGACGAAGTAGGGCAAGGCGTCCGTCGACTTCGACTAGGGCGAGGCGTGTCGAGGTGAGTAGATGTATATCTATGGGGGAAGTAGAGTGGATGGCGTATAGCACCCCTGCAACCGTAGAATTGGGATGCTATATATATAGGGATAGTATACTTAGTTTATAGGTTTTACTATAATATTATATGTGTATATTCCTATACTTAGTAAAATTGATACCTTAAATCTCTATTTCTTGCCATTAGGCTATTCACACACACACACACACACACACACACACACACACACACACAAGGATATGATTTGATATAATGATATGAGATGATGTACGCGACTATAGATCTGTACTATTGATTTGATGATATCATACTATGGATATTTCGTGCGTGATATGATGAGGATGAATCGCCAATATTTATTCCAACTCAAGAATCTTATTTAAAATCATTAAAGTAAATACTATGAGATATTTAGAGCCATACCTACTTTCAAACCTAACAAATCGTTACGTACTTTTAAATGATAACTTCAAGGGGATGCTACGACTTTTCAAATGGTATCTTCTTCAAAAACATCGTAGTTCCTATTTTCTAAAACAACGTGTCATACTATTTTAAACTATAACTGTATGGCTCATATGTAGTTACGTATTTTTATACTTGTTCGCGTTACGATTTCTTATTTTTGCATATGCTCGCAATTCGATTACTTACGATATATACTGCGTTCATACCTTTAGCTTTACTTGACCTCGTACTAGAACACTCGTACCATTACCGATGATTTACATGTTGCAAGTGCACATACTCGCATGCTCACACACACATCATCGGTAATTGCCATGCCACATATACAGATAAAACTCGCTATGCTACCGCATTATACTATACCTGTTAGCATGTTAGATTCTTTTAGTACTTTCTTTACAATGTTATGCAACACGCTTAAATGAACACACTTGCTATGCATTACAGTATTGTTCTGTGCCTGCACATATCTTTTCATTATTGTCATATTCTTATGAGATTCTGTTTTCATGAGATTTATGGATTTAATAAACCGCAAATATTATTTACAAAATTGTGAATATTTTAAAAACGCAGTTTTCTCTTGATATGATATTTCAGCGTCCACCATGAGATTTCTCGATTCTGGGCTATGATTATTATCCGAATCGAGGCAGGGGGAGAGACCGGTTGTGGATATATGGTGGACCCAGTACGGTACCCAGGGCAAGAAGATCGTATAGAAAGGCGTTGAGCTTGGCTGGAAACATTACCTATCGGTGATAGTATTGGACTCGGCGGATATCCGGAGGATACCGACCAGAGTGATATGAGACAGAAGGATATGAGGACCGATCTGATGAGACGGTGCCTGAAATATAAGGGCTGATCCAATGAGACGGCACCTGAGATATGAGGATTTACGTGTCGATGCAGGACACAGGATTTATGATGATTTCGAGTGTCGATACTGGACACTCAGGGTTTTATGATGATTTCGAGTGTCGTTGATGGAAACTCCTCGGATGATATATATATATATATATATATATATATATATATGGATGACATGATACCACATATTGATACAGGCATGATATTATACTTATATATATATATATGGATGACATGATACCACATATTGATACAGGCATGATATTATACTTATATATATATATATATATATACACACATACACACATTCACCTTCGATACCACACAGTATGATATTATTATATTTACTGTATGACCTAGGTAGATCGTTATACATTCAATTTGTACCTGATGATACCTTCTACTCACGAGTTAGCAACTCACCACCGTTGTGCCATGGTTTTCTTGCAGGATCGACCGTTCGGATCAGTAGTGGCTTGCTGGCACTTTCTTCTTTCGGGTGATTTGCTTGGTAGGTGGGTTACAGTCCGGATCGTAACCACCTTTGTATATTTTATTCATTGTAATCTAGTTAAAATCTCCATCAATCACACTATGTATATTTAGTAAACTTAGAAACCAGAGACTTGTATATTCTTTTGGACTTAGAGTGAGAGTTGTATATATTCTTTATACTTGAGTTCGATGATGTTTTGCTTTTCTTTATTCTATTCTGTGCTTGATCTTCGCTTTGGGTATCGTATACATACTTGCGTGGTTGTGTTTCCGCCGATTGGCGAAGAGCTAGCTCCCGCTTGAGGATGCCAATATTATTATTGTTTATGTACCGTTTGATCAAAATTTACAAAGGACATGCTGGCCAAATTTCAAATGATGAAAATGTTTTCAACTTTAGTATACATCCACTTGTATTTCTATAAACTATATTTATACTTTAAAAGAGGAACTTGATTTCATTAACACCCCTTTTCAAAACTTCACCTCCACTATTTTACTTTAAAATGTTTAGATTCCTGGTTTTCAGCTTACTTGGGTTACAGTGGGGTCCTATAGATTTCACTTGATTCAAGTGTCAGTCATATGCCATTTCCGGGTTGTGACAGTATCCCGTCCTCCAGCTCTTTGGGCACTGGTGGAAATTCTATGATCTCCTCATCATCATCTTCATTTGCGATGCATCGGAAAAGGTCAATCACATCCTCGTTCTCTCCTTCTTTTGAAAGAGTTACCATATGACAAATACAAGTCCGCTTCCATTTTTGCGGTCAACCTGGTCCTATCTTGACGGTATTGGTCTTCTTTGGCTCGTGCTTGTGTGGCGGGTTTATCCTCCAATTGTCGAATAATTTGAACCTGCCTAGTTGATATTGGTCTTCGACCCAGTCCTTAAATATGAAGCAGTCCTCAAGGGGATGACCTATTTCTCTATGATAGGAGCAATAGTCTGGTTGGTGGACCTCATTTAACTGTTTGGGGTGCCGAGATTCTATAAGCGTCAACATTTGGTGCTTCATGACAAGACCGAAGATTTTTCCTGTCTTGTCTTGAGGGAAGGAATATTTTCGACCCATCTTCTTTATAAAAGACGGGCTCCAACCGAGCTTTTCTCGATTAATCGGCGCCTTGGACCTGTTTTTTTTTTTCCTTGAACGCTGTTTGCGTTCTTCACCTTATTTTTACCTCCGCTTCAGGATTTTCGCTCTTCGCGAAAGCGAATAGCGGGCTGTGGATGAAAAACATTGCGGTCTACCTCTTCACTGATTGCGGACTGAGACGATGCGTCTTGGCTTTTTCATAAATGGCCATTTCATGGCTATGGCTGTCTCGGCTCACCTGACAAGCCTCTTTTATTAGATTGGCGTCAATGACATGGAATTTGATGTCAGTGACAAGCAGCCCGAACCGGAGCATTAATATTACAGACACAAACGTTCGTGACGACTGCGAGTCGAACCCTAAGATTGTTATTTTGTCTCGGGTAAGGTGTTGAACATTCATATATATTTTCTTCAACACTCTTACGTTGAGAAGATTGACGGATGATCCGTTGTCGATAAGGATTTTACCTATCTTGACGTCGTGGCAGTACCTGATGACATAAAGCGGTCGATTATGTTTGCATGTACCGAGGAGTAGATCTTCATCGCTAAATGTGATGTCAGACGTGTAGACTTCTGCCAGTTCTTTTTTCATCATCTCTTCTGTAAGGAAGGCCTGAAACTGATCAGGCTCTTGCAGGGCTTTGATTATAGAGTCTCGTGCCTCTTTGTATAAGTGCAAAGCATCTAGCATGCCCAGTTGCGAGGGTATTTTTCTCAACTGGGTAAGAACATTATAATCCGTCTTAGTTTTCTTAGGCAGGTCTTTCGCGGCGAGCTGTTTGGCAACGTATTCATCAAGTACAATCTTGTCATGTATTTTCTCCATCTCTTTATCCTTTTTATTTGGACCCTTGTTTTCGGGTTCGAGATTCTTTTCGGGCAACGTGTGGTTACGCCGCTGGATGTTCTCGCAATCTTTCTCCTCCTCTTCTTTTTCCAAAGGGGAGTTTTTAAAGAGAGAATCGAGAGATATTTCATCCTCAAAATCGCTCCCGAACGTGAGAACTCGGGGTTTTTCCCCTTCTGAACTGGTACCAGCTATATGACAACTACCAGTTGCTTCTTTGTTTGCTGCCGTTTTACCATTCTCATTTCGACGGGCGCGAGCTTCACGCTTCTCCTTCTTGAAGTGTTTTTTGTGGGAAACATATTCTTGCCACCGCTTCTTGAAGGCATTGCAGTTCTCGATGGTGTGAGCGACTCTTCGGTGATATGCGCGGTATTTTGGGTGTCTTTCTACACCATCGAAATATGGGACCCCAGGCGTGTACATCATAAGAGATGGCAGCTTCATCCCCAGTGATAGGGTTTTGGTAAACCACTTCTCAGTTTTAATCATGCTCTTATTTTTTGCAAGCATGGTTTGGTTTGGTTGGAGCACTTTATGACTCGTTCTCACCGCAGTATATTTATTCAGATGCTGACGCTTAGCCTTTTCATATATGGATGTCTCGCGTTCTTGGTCATTTTTGCTCCTTCGAAAAGCTTCGTTTAGTACCCTTTCAATCGGGTCTTCTTCCGGTAGTTTCGGGGAATTTAGCGCCGATTCTGCCCCCGGTTCACCCACGTCGCTTTCTGATGCTGGCGGAGCTTCTTCATCATATAAAGATGAATGGAAGATCATGTGGCATCTTTCCACACGGTCTTCCGTTTCTTCTGAGTCGTTTTCCTCATCATCGTCACTGCTCTCACCCTCAAGAATATGCTTGAGGAATTCTTTAAGTGTGGCCGGCGTTCATACTTTCTGATTGTATTCTTCCAGTGCGTCTATGTATTTCTGGAGGTCTGTGCGCTTGTCGACATATTCATCAGGCTGCACAGGCTTCTTAGACTTCTTCTTTTTCTTAAAAGACTTTGATGGCTTGACCTAGGGGCTTTTCCCTTTTTCAGTGACTTTTGGCGTGGGACGAGATTTTAACATCCCCTCTATAATTTCGGGCTCAAGCGGACTTTTCCACTTGTTCGCTGGACAGGTTTGTAGATCTTTCAGCATTCTTTTAGTTTTTGTTGAAAGGAATACTACCCGTGGAGATTCTTCCACAAGAGAGCAGGATGCCCCCTACGCATCCACCTTTTTGGGAGCATGCTTTAGGGGTGGATTTACCCTCCAATTGTCAGACAGTGCAACCTTTCCCTGCTGGTTCTCGACCCAGTTTTTGAAGATGTAGCAATTCTCGATTGGATGGCTTACTATCCTATGGTAGGAGCAATAGTTGGGGTTAATATTTCAGAAATATAAAATATTATTTTTGGGATTTAAATATTAAAATAATATATTTTGCGAAAACTATTCGATTTGCGAATAAGGGTTTTTCGTAAAGTGGTATAATTATATACCAATATTTGGAAAATAATTGAAGATTAAAATGATTTAGTTACTAAAAAGATATTTATCGGATTTGGGCATCTTTATAATTAATTATATGCAAGTTTATATTAAACTTGATTAGTGCACTACTAATCACGATTAAGCCAAATCCGTATTTTTAATTAAGCCATGGTTAGTGCACCATGACATGTTGCATGTTGTTTCATTGTGTTTGTTTCATTTGTATTTGGGTTTTTCTTTATTGTGTGAGAAGAAGAAAAAAGAAGAAAAAGGAGAAAAGAAAAGGTCAATATAGCATGGGCATGAGGGAGGGAGGGAGGGAGAGAGAGTAGCATGGCTCCATACCCTCATCCTTTATTCTTTCCTCACTTCACTTATTTCTCCAACTCTCTCATCTTTCATCTTTCTTCTCCTCTTTCTTCACCTCCTTTACCCCATGCCAACCATCCCTAAATCTTCACCAAAACCCCATGCCACCTTCATTAAAATTGATCCCCACCTCTTCATAAACCCTATGGACCTTTCAAATTTGGATTTTGAAGACTTTGGGCATCTAGGGTTTTTCTTGAGTTGCTCCTGTTCATACCAAAATATTGCATTTAATACCGCCCATTCTTATGCTCGTTTGTTTATAGGCAGATGCTTTTAATCCGTGTTTGCTACATATTTATAGGTTACAGGTTCCTAGTCCAAAATGACACAAATGATACAAAATCTCCACTGTTACGCAAAAATACAGAACATCTGTTGCCGACAGATAAAAGCCGGATTCCGGTCACCCGTAACCGTCCAGTGCCGCTTACCGGTTTATGAAACAAGATGAGACAAGACAAATGACAGTGGTCATTCGTGTCTCGGACAAGCACAGAGTACGAGAAGGGCAGCACAAGATTCAATAGGTGCGGGGAGCTTGAGGGAGATAAGGTCAAAAGAATTATTTTTAAGCCATTTTGGACTGTTACAGATCTGAAGAAATTGTGGAAACAATTTGCAATTTGGAACATGTAGATCGATTGAACAAAGCAACACAAGAAACCCCAGAAAAAACGACAAACCAATCCGTCAAACCCACCACAGGACCGCGGCCAATTGGCCACTTATGCGGTGGTTCAGTGGCCGAGTTGACTCAGTGTCAACTCGGATTTTTGGGGTAGTTTGGTAACTTTGTATGGGATCAGAATCTTGCCTTAGGGTTTCAGCACTCAGCCTATAAATACTCCAGTTTTGAGCCACGTAAAGGATGTTCATTCTTGGTGAGGTTTTAGTGTACTTTAGTTTAGCTTCTTCTTCTTCTTCATTCTTTCCTCCATGAAAATTGTAGTGAGAGCTTTTTGAGTGGAAGATTAATGAAGATGAGGGTTATTTTTCTTATCTTGTATTTTTATTTAATTGTATTGTAATTTAATTTCTAGTATAACTTTATTATTTGTTGTTAAGTAGTTGTTGATATTTTTTTGCTTGTTTTATTTTTCCTTCTCTTCTTATCCGTATTATTTTCGAAGCGATGATACTCGACGGAGTTCCTTACTTAGGTGAGGACCCAAGTAGTTAGCTTGCACATTTGTAAAACCGTATTTTCTTTTTCCTACTTTTCTTCCTTCTTGTTTTGTTTTTATTTTCTTTTATAATGTGTGAATAATTTCCACACTTGTTAAGGCTAAGGAAGGTGGTATGAGGGACGGAAAAAATCCCTTGTGCTTCCTTTCACCAAACATCTTGAAACGAACCTCGACCAAATAAACGCAACCCCCTCACTTAGGCGCGCTATACGTGACATATAGCCACGATCTAAGTCGAGAAGTCTTTTAAGCGCACTACAACGTGACATGTAGTTGTGACTTAATTGAATACATGGTTGCGGGTGTTTGGCCGAGGGTTGGAAATAAGTGCATTTAGCGGATGGACAAGGGGCACTAGGAATGGATTTAGCGTTGGAAAGCTTGCTTAAACTCGCAAATCCCATTCCTATGTCCTCCTAATCCCCGCTACTTTCGATTATCGCAATATTGTTTTAAGAATGGAAAAGATAAGCACAAGACTAATTCTAACTCTACTAACCAAGCTTAACCTTAACAAGTTTACTTGAAAATAAATTATGAACACTTAGGATAGAATTGAACATACACATATACATTCTTCATTGACTCGTCTAAAACACGAATGGACATACTACCATCTCCCTGCGGATCGACCCATGCTCAACCGGCTAGCTGCAAAGCGACACCGTCCTTGATCACGGTTAAACTTTAGAACTTAAAACTCGACACGCCAAAAGCGTACGATCAAAATGGCGCCATTGCCGGGGAGACGGTAACGTATTTCTTTCTTGTTATTCGGGTTAATATTCTTTTTGTGTGTGTGTGTGTGTGTGTGTATAAATAAATAAAAAATTATAACAAAAACCCTTTTTTGTTATTTTTGATAATTTTTGTGTGCAAGTGTGCAGATTATCTGGAGCAAGTACAGTATTCAAATCAAAAGATAGAGGTTTTTATTCTGTTGTACAGAAAAAGAGGAGTGTAGGGACCAAAGTTTCAGGCGCCAATACAACATTTTGACCGCGGAACCGTGGTCAAATCTTGGGTTGTGCGGCGGTTCCGCGGTTCTATTGTGGGTTCTTGGCCCCAATTTTTTTTCCACCCCTTCTTTTCCCTCTATTCTTCTCCGTGAATTTTACTAAACTGTATTTTCTGTAGGTTTATTTGCACAGATTGCGCCGCCGCCAAATAAATTTTTTGTTGTTTTATATTTTGTTTGTTTATACGCTTTGCATATAATAATACGGACTTTAAGGGGCTTGAACACCAATTAAGATTGAGTGGGGAATTCATCACCCTTCCTAAGACCCCAAAAATTACAAAAAGTATACGCATTATCTTAAGTTAATAAAAAATATCTAGACCAAACCTATAAGGACTTGTCGCGGTCATTTAGGATAAGTGAAGGTTGTGGGGAATCGGTCGTTTATCTAAACTTGACTTTGTGGTGCTTAGGCTAGACAAGAGAAGAGGTAATTTTAAAAGGCATGTCTCATGGTGATTCGTGAGCGGAACCCTCTTTACCTCACTTGTGCTTACCTGGCCACAATTGGCAGTGAAGAGGCGATTCGAAGGTTATCCTGCAACTTGTCGCTTGGAAGTTTAGGAGCGGTCTAGTTGGACTTTGATGATCCTAGCTCTAGGTGTTGTTGGTGCATATTGTGATTATGATTATACTTGTATAAAGTTTAGTACCATAATTCTGTATTCTTTCAAAAACAAACAATTTCGAAAACTACAAATACAAAAAAAATTAAAAAAATTATAAAAATTCTCCACTTCCACCCTCCCTACTTTTCATAACATGGGTACCCCAAAACGCCCAACTCTTGCCGAACTTTGGTACTCACAACCAGACATTTTTTCTTACTGTTTTTATTTTAGCCGAACTTCGAACGATCCATCCATGCCCGCAATTTCTTTAAGAGATCGGATAGACGCGTCTAAGGCAAGCAATTGGACATCGCAACCCATTTTGTATCAACCATTTCAAACTTTCACCCCTTCTCATGTTGATACCCCATCTGAGAGTCATGTTACGACTCCGACATCCATGTCCATTGCTGAACATATTGAACAATCTCGTAGCCGATCTTTCACTCCTTTCACCACTTCAAATTCTTTTGATCAACAGTTTCAACCACCTTATTATCATAACATTGATCATCATCATGTCCAACCATTCGATTCCTATCATTCCTACCCAACTTTTGCACCTTCCCTAGAAATTGCTTCTACACAGCCATTTGGGAGTTTCACATATCCAGATAACTTTGAATCTTTTACTGAAACCCCTTCACAACCCATGTCTAGTCTGGAACAGGCATTAGAAGATTTTCGGTTAGCGTCATGCCAAATTGAGGAAGTGAATGCGTCCATGGTATCCCTCATACAACTTAACGAACCGGTAGCTAGTTTCAAACTAGCTCCACATTTTCCAATGTATGATGAGGCGGTAGGACAGATTGAGGAATTGAGTCGTGAGAGTAAGCAGTACACCCTTCCAAATCAAACGTACCCATTGCAAATTGAATTCCACAACTCCGGTTTTTCACCAGCTGAAAATAGAACGTTTAATGAGTTGTGCGACTTTGTAGTGTTTGATTTACCTGATTGTGAAGGGTTCCTTTCGAGTGAAACCACACCCAATCCTTTTGACCTCTACACCTCCATCTTAGAACCACATTTGATAGAAATCCATAATTTTGATGAGGTGTCTGAGAATATTGATTTTCGCTTGATTGAGGATATTGACGCCGGGAATATTTTGGATGATGAACCCACAACTTTGGATGAATTTTTCTCTCCAATTCATCATGTCCTTTCACTTCCGTGTGGATATCATCCCGAGTCATTAACTGTTTTTCCCGAATTTTATATGCGTCTTGATATTGATGATAAATACATGGATGAGCTAAATTTTGGGGAGAATTTTGAGGATAATATTGAGGATGAAACAGTTCTACTTGATGAGTCGGATTATCCAATTCATCATGTCCCTTCCACCGACTGTGCGCACCCTCCTGATCGTTTAACCGTTATTATTCCTCAATCTCTTCCCTCCATCTTTTTGTCACGACCCGAAAGTACGGAACATGACCGGCACTTAGACTACGAACGTCTCAAGGCGTACGTATGCTAAGTAAGCCGAAACCCAGAAATCCAAACCAAGAGAAGCAATAGTGAATAGGAAGAACCATATCAAATCAACCTGTATGCAACATAATATACAACGCCTAAAGGCGAGGATCACAACAGAAATGAAACTCAACCAGCAAGAACCCATGGAAATATAATGCGCGACTCTAAGGTCGAAAGAATAAATATCACTGGTCTCAATCTCAAATAAATACATGTTTGGTTGATGGAACTTCTAGATACAACTGAATACAATATACAATGTATAATGATGGGTAAGATACAATAACCCACCTACTAGCAAGTCACCCGAAAGGTACAGTGCCCACAAGCCGTAATGAAATCAGTACGGCAACACCTGCAAGAAACTGGGGCACAACGGGGGTGAGTTGCCAACTCGTGAGTAGAAAAATATCTACGAACAGAAATCGCATGTATGACGCAATCCTAGGTCATACGATCAATATATAAATATAATCCTCAAATATATAACCAGCAATCTCTAACCATGTCTAGGGTAAATATCTAACCCAAGTGTAAACCCATGTGTACATGTCAGTGCATCAGGTGACAATATATCATATGAATGCTGTATGAATGCATGAAACAGAATGCATGTACTGAAGAAAACTGCTTTCATAACTTTGTGAGATTTCTGTATTTTTAAAATGAGGTATCATAATGAAATCAACATAAAACAGTGCCTAGCATCGGCACAAAACATAAATCTCAATATCTCGATATCTCTGTATCACAATCTCTGTACCTCAGTATCTCAAATCTCAATGTCTCAATCATAATATCCAGGGCGCCGTCAGTCCAGATCGACCCCTACCATCCATCTCATGACTACGACGGTATCCTCCGGATATCCGACGTGTCGGGTAATATCACCGGTCGGTCGTGCTCCCCTGCCAGGCTCAACGCCATCTCCTGCGATCTTCTTGCCCCGGGGTACCGCACCGGGCCCACCATGTACCCGAAACGGTTCATTCGCCTCCTCGAATCGGGTCTCGAAATCCATCAGCAAACTCATGGTGGACGACTCATACATCATGGAAAAACCGCATTTTTATTTAAAAGAGAAAGCAGTTTATATATATATGTTTTGCGGTTTTCCTCCAAATCCAGAAAATCTCATGGAAACCCGAATCCAAATCATCAATAGCATGTGTAATCATGAATATGAGCATGAGAATCCATGAATGCAGCATATAATGAATAACAGTATGCATGCAGTGGCAAGTAATAGCTACAATGTCAAGCTGGCATATGAGGCAATGCACTAATATCATGTCACTACTAGCTAACAAGCTAAATCAGGCGATAATATTTTCTAAGTGTACGTGACATGGCAATTACCGATGAAGATGTGTGTGCGACAGCGAATAAGTGTACGTGGTACATACGCATCATCGGTAATGGTGCTGGTGTCCTAGCAGCAGGATATCAATAATAGAATATGAATCACAACAGTATGCAATGCAGAGCAACAGTAATAATATGCGAGAACTGAAATACTGGACACCATGATCACTAAACTGCATCTAATGTCATAATGAGTCAAACTGCTATACCACTAAAAGGCTGAGCTAAGGCTAACAGTAGGTAGGGGAAACCGCCTAACCTCTGAGTCGATACATATATATACATATATAGTCGGTGATCCCGCCTCGATCATATCACATCCGATACCATATCTCTATAATCGATTATTCCCAAGTCAAGTAGGCGGATCAAACATCAAAATATAGCTCGTACGTAAATCCGTCGTACGGCATCCCCAAATCCGGGTACGGGTCAATATCACATCCGTCATATCATTCATCTGGTATTTTCTGTATCAAATATCATTATCTGGGTACTGACCTAAGTCTAGTACAATGCTAATATCATTACTATGTTCAAGCTCTGACTACTGATCAACAGTTTAATATAAATCGATATTATCATCATATATCATCGCAAGAGTATACATCGCCCAAGGCGGCCTATCATAAGTATCCTGACATATCCTATTATATCATATCCCATCGTATATCATAATCACATGTCGATCACATAATATATATGTCACTATTACTATGGCATTATCACTCCCAAAATACTCTAAAGTATCAAGGTGTATCTCAATCAGGAATTTTATCCTATCACATATATCATAATCTCAGATCAAACTCATCGACTCATATCAATCCCATGTGTCATCCTCAAATCCGTATGTGAACACATACTCCCAACCCATGTGACCACATATCTATATAGGATCCCGTAACCACATATGAAATATGGATGCATGCAAGCATGTATGTGTGTATGTATGTGTAGTGCACCCACTACCCTATGGTTTCGTAACCTTTCCCCAATCCAATATACCAATATCCATTTAACATCAATAATAATCCCAACAATAAATAATAGATTGTTGGTGTGTATACGCATCCGTATACATCACCACGGACTGCGGGGGTGCTATACGCCATCCACCCGACTTCTCCCCGTAGATATAAATCTACTCACCTTGTTATGTGTGCCGGTGCCGATATCGCCATTTGCATCTCCAACGCCTCGACGCCACGTGGGGTACCTACAAGGATATCACACGCTAAAACTCATGAAAACCATGTCGGAAATCAAAATGGTGCACACTACGCCCATAGGTAAAAACCAGTGACCTTGTGTGCAAAAACAGCCAATATCCGCTGTCGTTGACGTCCAAACGCTACCCGACAGATACGAATCATCGAATATCAAAATCCATATGAAAACGAGTCGTAAATCATACGCCAACTCATGAAAATGGACCCAGATTTTACCCTAACAGGAAACAGTCAAAACTACACATACCGGGGGTCAATTTTTACATGAAAAGGGGCTGTGCACGCAAAACGAGGCAGTTTTATACTGCTCTGGCCGCAAATTGCGGCCAGGAGGATTAAATTTGCGGCCGGGATTTGGAATTGGTGGCTAGGGCTTTGGGTAGGGGTTCCAGAGTGTCTGCACAGCTCACTTCCAAGTCAATTTTTCCCTAGGAGGCCCCGGGTGAAAGCAGATCTCAGAAAGGTCTCAAAAATCGACAAAAATGCCAAAATACGCCAAGTCGAATAACTCTGGTAAATACTAGAAATCTGGGGTAATATTGGTTACAATGGTCTCAAAAACACCTAATAAGGTTATACTAGCGATCAAAACCAACACTACGTCAAGTTTCACTCAAATTTTGCCTAAACTAGCACTAAACCTCAATATAACAGCAAATTATCAGCTAGGCACTATAACTTGCAAGATAGGAATTTGGTTATGAGATTATACCTCAAGGGAGTCCTGGAATGAAGGAGAAGAGAGGATGAAGGAAGGAGGAGGGGTGCTGAGGTGCCCTGTAGCATTTCAAGTTGCTGCTCTTGCTGAAAATGAAAGGCTGCTGCTGCTGTAGCTATTTGTTGCTGTTGCATTGGCTGCTGCTGCTGCTTGGAATTTTTTTATGGCATGGAGTTGCAGCAGCAGGAGTTTGTGGCTATGGGAGGGTATATTGTTGTGTAGGGTGGAGTATGAAGGGGTGTGGTGTGGTCTTGAATGGATGTTGCTGCAGCTGAAGCAAAACATGGGGCTGATTCTGGTGTTTGAAAATGTGCTGAGCTGATGTGTTTTTTTTTGGCTGAAACTGATGTTATGTTGAAGGGCTGCTGCTGATGTATGGTTCCATCATAAGGATGAGTTGATATGGGGGCTAATGGGTTGATAAAGGGGGCTGAACAGTGCCGAAAAGGGGGGCTGAAGTTGATGTATCAGCTGCTGTTGCAGCAAATGATGATGTTGCTGATGCTGATGTAATGGGCTGCTGTTGCAGCAGTTTGGTGGCTGAAGCTGAAGCATTTGGGGGCTGTTGTAGGGGCTGATGGGGTGTATCAGCTGATGGGAGGATGTAGGTATTGGTTAAGAGGTTAGGGCTGGTATGTTTGCTAATGTTTTGATGTATAATGGGGTATGGTGTAATGTGTGAGAGTGAGAGGTAGTATGAAAGACACAAGGGATAATGGAATGATATGGATCATGGCACATTCTAGCCACCTCTCTCTTACTCTTGAAACATGTTAGCACCCACAAGCCATCATGGCTCACACTCTCTCCTACACAAGTCAACCTAACCCTAATCACCCTAACACAAAGCTAACAACCCTTAAGTAACCCCACTAACCTAACCAATTGGTTCAAGTCACTAAGGTCTTCTATGCATGGTTCACCCTAGGCTTATCATGAGTCCAAAACATGAGATAAGTATAGCAAGTGTAGAAAATGTCATGTGCATATTTTTGCACAAAAAGCCAAAAATACAAATTAGCGATTTTCAATCGCGATTACATTAAAATACCATATACTCCATCATAAAAACTGTAAAATGGCATATTTCCACCCAATAACTTATTTTAGAATTTCTAAAATTTTTTACAGAATTTTCACCATTTATCGGTATTTAATTATACTGACTATTAAAATATTCATTAAAATTAATATTAAATTATGAAATTTCCAAAAATAATTTTTTATTTTTTTGAAATGTTACACTTTTCCATCGTTCCAACTTTGCAAGCCACCGTAACACATTCATTTCCTATGTCTGGTTTACTAATTTCGGTCTACCCATGTTTTCTTACGAATCTTGAGAGGTTAGACCCCATTTCTCAACGGATTGATAGATTAGTACAATCGCTTTTTACACATCTGTCGTCATAAATTGTACCAATTTATTCACTCCATTTTCACACTCAAGTTTGTATTCCACTTCTTTTTCCCTTCTGCCATTCTTCTCCTCATATACCGAGACTGTATCCCACTTCTATCCACATACGGTCTCGCGTATTCTCCATTTCTTTCCTCTCCGCATTCTTTCACCAGCCCTGGCCTTATAGCGATAAAATTTTTGAATGGTTTGTGCTTATTTTTGGCCTGTGTAAGGCCTTGTATAGATTAATACTGTCCCCCCCCCAACTCTGAACGTCAACGCTTAAACAGTGGAAACACTGTTTCACTTAAGTTTGGGGGGACCTTTTCGTGTATATATATTTTTGGTTTGCTTTTTCTTTTGTATAAAAAAAAGATAAAAAAAAAAATAGGAAAGCCCCGACAATATTGACCCTCTTGGTGTAGCCTGACAGTGAGGGCACTGTCAAGTTTAAGTTTGGGGGTGTGCTCGGTATGCTTTCTATCTTTGCATTCATATGTATATTTTGCATTTGCATACTTATTTTAAAAAAACCATAAAAACTGAAAAATTTCTCAAAAATATAAAAACTTTGTCATCAAGTTAGCTAATAGGGTAACTTAGATTCAATTTCTGAAAATTGAGTTGATACGTTAGAAATAACTAAATTCTAGGCTTAGGAATTGAAAACCCTAAAAATAACCCTCATTCTGTTTAACCTTGGCAAATATATATCCTTGCAGTTTCTTTTAGAAGTAGGTAATATTGAGTTCAGTCCTTGAATTAAGTCAAGATGAAGAGAAAGTATTGAAGTTTTACTGAAGGATAAGTCTGAAAAATAATTCATATTCTTGAGTCCAAATTCAGAAAATATATACCCTACAAACTGCACTTACACGCACCTTGAAACTTGGGATAGTAGAGGATACCTAGAAGTACTCTTACCTGAAAACCTAGTATGAAAGAAAAATGGTATTTAAAGCTAACCACCAAAAGAGCATCATTGAAAAATATATCCGGTCTTGAAAAGAAAAAGAAAATAGAAAAAGAAAGAAAAAAGAATAAAGTCAAGACCTGGAAATTGCTATTTACGCTTTAAGCTCACACATTCAGTAATCGGCTGTTAGTGCCTCAAGAAGCATTAATAATCGCATAAAAGGTGTGTGAGCAATACCGTCCATCATTAACGAAAAGAAGTATTATTAGGTATTAGGGCAAGGGTACTATATCTTGAATTGAATTCTTAAGTGTAGGGGTGAAATAATACACACACGTAGGGGTATACAATCGATATTTGGAGGAAAGATAGAAATAAAGAATAAGACTTATGTTTCCAGTAAAACTGATAAAAATCCCTGATTGGAGACCGCACTTTAGAAGGAAATCTCAGGAGAAACCGAGATCTTTCTAAACTGCAAAACGTATAGGATCTAAGGTTGAACAAATAGGAGGCATGAAACATAAGGGTTGTATATTTCTAACTTAGGATGATAGAATTTCTAATCTAGATACTAAACCGTAGGAGTAGAATCGACGTTAACTTATGAAACTAGCTTGACGGGATTTTGTGGGTAGTATCCGCTGAAAACCCTCAGGATACAGCACTCCTCCTACTAGGGACACCTAGAGGTTTAACGGTTTGTTGCACGAGCTCAGTGCAATGGCGTTTCCTGCGAAAGTGAGGTTAGGACTTTTTGTGAATAATTGGTTTTGCTCGGGACGAGCAAAAGTTAAGTTTGGGAGTATTTGTTCATACCAGAATATTGCATTTAATACCGCCCATTCTTATGCTCGTTTGTTTATAGGAAGATACTTTTAATCCGTGTTTGCTACATATTTACAGGTTACAGGTTCCTAGTCCAAAATGACGCAAATGATACAAAATCTCCACTGTTACGCCAAAATCCAGAACATCTGTTGCCGACAGATAAAAGCCGGATTCCGGACACCCGTATCCGTCTAGTGCCGCTTACCGGTTCATGAGACAAGACAAATGACAGTGGTCATTCGTATCTCGGATAAGCACAGAACACGAGAGGGGCAGCACAAGATTCAATGGGTGCGTGGAGCTCGAGGGAGATAAGGTCAAAAGAATTATTTTTAAGCCATTTTGGACTGTTACAGATCTGAAGAAATTGTGGAAGAAATTTGCAATTTGGAACATGTAGAACAACTGAATAAAGCAACACAAGAAACCCCAGAAAAAATGACAAACCAATCCCTCAAACCCACCGCGGGACCGCGGCCAATTGGCCACTTATGCGGCGGTTCCGCAGCCGAGTTGACTCAGTGTCAACTCGGATTTTTGGGGTAGTTTGGTAACTTTGTATGGGCTCAGAATCTTGCCTTAGGGTTTTAGCACTCGGCCTATAAATACTCCAGTTTTGAGCCATGTAAAGGATGTTCATTCTTGGTGAGGTTTTAGTGTAGTTTAGTTTAGCTTCTTCTTCTTCTTCATTCTTTCCTCCATGAAAATTGTAGTGAGAGCTTTTTGAGTGGAAGATCAATGAAGATGAGGGTTATTTTTCTTATCTTGTATTTTTATTTCATTGTACTGTAATTTAATTTCTAGTATAACTTTATTATTTGTTGTTAAGTAGTTGTTGATATTTCTTTGCTTGTTTTATTTTCCTTCTCTTCTTATCCGTATTATTTTCGAAGCGATGATACTCGACGGAGTTCCTTACTTAGGTGAGGACCCAAGTAGTTAGCTTGCACATTTGTAAAACTGTATTTTCCTTTTCCTTCTTTTCTTCCTTCTTGTTTAGTTTATATTTTCTTTTATAATGTGTGAATAATTTCCACACTTGTTAAGGCTAAGGAAGATGGTATGAGGGACGGAAAAATCCCTTATGCTTCTCTTCACCAAATATCTTGAAACGAACCTCGGCCAAACAAATGCAACCCTCTCACTTAGGCACGCTATACGTGACATATAGCCGCGACCTAAGTCGAGAAGTCCTTTAAGCACACTACAATGTGACATGTAGTTGTGACTTAATTGGATACATGGTTGCGGGTATTTGGCAGAGGGTTGGAAATAAGCGCATTTAGCGGACGGACAAGGGGCACTAGGAATGGATTTACCGTTGGAAAGCTTGCTTAAACTCATAAATCCCATTCTTATGTCCTCCTAATCTCCGCTTCTTTCAATTATCCCGACATCGTTTTAAGAATGGCAAAGAAAAGCACAAGACTAATCCTAACTCTACTAACAAACCTTAACCTTAACAAGTTTATTTGAACATAAAATACGAACACTTAGGATAGAATTGAACATACACATATACATTCTTCATTGACTCGTCTAAAATACGAACGGACATACTACCATCTCCCTTCGATCGACCCGTGCTCAACCGGCTAGCTGCAAAGCGACACCGTCCTTGATCGCAGTTAAACTTTAGAACTTAAAACTCAACAGCTCCCATGAGGTATAATTCTCACTTCACATCTTGTAATTAGTTCCTAACTTTCTAGTTTAGTTTAAAGTTCGATTTAGGGTAGATTAATGATCTTAGAATTTTCTAGGTTGAAGTTTAGTAGATGTTTGGACTTGTAAGTGGTAAATTGAGGTTTAATGAGTGTTTACAAGACCAAGATGATGTTTTCCTGACCAAATTATAAGATTAGAAACCCAAAACTAGAACTTAGAATTTTCCCGACATAGGAATTTCGATAGATTGTGACGATGTTTTGTAATCTAGGATGACCTGAGAGACCCATAAAATAAGTTCCCATGACAAAGAAATGAGCAGGCAACCTAGAAGAACCCCTTGAAACCCGAGCCAATATACCTTAGTTTTGGCCGCGGATTTAATCATGGTGGCCGCAATTTGCGGCCACATTTTGGTGTATTGTGTTGGATTTTGGACCATGGATTCCTCATCTGATATCTTAACCAACCCTATATGCAAAATTCCCTAGTTTGGCCTAAGATAGAATCTAGGAGCGATTTCTTTAGTTGTTGATTTCGGTTTGCGATTTCTGAAACTTGGGTTTTGGTATTTGAATTTGGATGTCATCGCTGGAAGTTAGTACGTCAATGACGAGGGATAATTGGTTATTTTTGCATGCGTGAGTTATAGGTTCAAACCTATAAACAATTCGTGTGCCGTATCGGTTTTCGAATATTGGTTTTAATAGTATTGCGATTGTGTATTGATTGTAGGTACCTTCGCGTGGACTTCCGAGACGACGAAGCACATCGACTTCGCTAAGCGAGGAGTTTAGCAGGTGAGTAAATTTATATCTACGGGGGAAGTCGGGTGGATAGCGTATAGCACCCCCGCAACCACTGATATGGATAAGTGATATATAAACTATGGTTTGGAGAAAACCTATGTATAAACTCGCGGATATAATAGCTAAGAATGATTCGGATTAATATATGAGGATGTGAAGCATGATATATAGAATTGAAAGAGGACAAGTATGAGTTGATAGTGGTATGATATGAGATCGAGATCGATACGGCTTGAGATTGAGATAGATGGGGTGAGATTAATAAGATATGATGTTTATGCAAGATGACATGATATGAGATTGATACAGATGTGTACATAAATATATTTATGAGAATAAAGAGTGATATGTCGTACGAGACTATAGATCCATACCCTTATTGTTGTGTAGGACGATAGAATCCCTATTTTGTTTGGTGAACTCATACGATGGATTACCGTGCGCCACGAAACTACCGGATGATTGATCCGCGCTCGTGATTTGAGGATGATGATCGAGGATATTGCCATATCGGATGCTATGAGGCGGAATCGCCGACGTAGAGTGTCACCTGAACCATACTTATTTCCAAAACTGACAAATCGTATGCACTTTTATATGGAAACCTCAAGGGAAGCTACGGATTTTCAAATGGTGTCTTTTTCTCAGAAACACCGTAGCCCCCACTTTCAAAACTACGATTCATATCTTTAAAACCGATCGTATGGTTCATGTGTAGTTGTATACCTTTTATTAGTTCATGTTTATGTTGGTTTATCTCTCGTGATATACATGATATATTTCCGGTATTTACCGCTTTATGATATCGTCTGCTAGTTCACCTGCACAATTATCGATGATGCGCATGTTACACTTACATAGATTTTCCGGCTCACACATTCATCATCGGTAATTGTCATGCCACTTGCACAGTAGAACTTCCATATCATGATATTATTCATAACCGTAAAGTACATTCATTGTTCGGTACTATCACTTGACATGCTTGCGTGATATACTTGATATGCTCATATTACTATTCTATGTTTACATACATCGTACTTTATGGTTATATGCATTGAAATGTTGTTTTCATGAGATCTTTTAATTTGAGAACCGCGGTTATATTTCAAAGGAAATTATGTATTGTTTTAAAAACGCGGTTTCTCGTGATATGATATTTCGTGTCCACCATGAGTTTTCTCGGTTCTGAGCTTGTTTCCGAGACCCGATTCGAGGAGTGGATGAACCGTCTTTGGGTACATGGTGAGCCCGGTAAGCTATCCCGGGGCAAGAATGGTTTTTTGGGGATGACGATGAGCCTGGCAGGGGATGTACTACCTACCGGTGATAGTTTTGGGCTTGGCGATTATTCATAGGATACTGACCGGAGTCATGAGATAGATATGGGCCGATCTGGACTGACGGAGCCCGAGATATAAGGATTTACGTGTCGTGCTGGACACGGGTTTCATGATGTTTCGAGTGTCGATGTTGAACATTCAGGTTCTATGATTTTGATGTGTCGTTGATGGACACACGTGGTTGATATCCTCATACATACAGGCACATGTTTTCATAATGATTCGAGTGTTGATGTTGGACACTCAGGTTCCATGATATTGATTATGTCATTGATGGACACGTGGATGATATCAACATGCATACATGCATATGATGCCAGATATTTATTTCTACATGCCATTGGCTTAGACTCTATTGTTGAAATATATACATTCATGGTCACCCTAGATATCATAGTATTACCGTCATGATATAGTATGACCTAGGAAATCGTTGTTTTATTCGATTTCTACCTGCTGATGTTTTCTACTCACGAGTTGGCAACTCACCCCGTTGTGCCACAGTTCTTGCAGGTTTGACCGCTTGGGATCAGTAGCGGTATCGCTAGCACACAGCTTCATCCATGGTGCTTTGCTTTGGTAGGTGGGTCACATATTGGATCGTGCTAACTCTCGTACTTATATTTTGTTGTATCTAGATAAACTCTATCAATCAGAAACTAGAATATTTATATTAATAGACTAGAAGACTTGAGTTGCGAGACTTAGAGCGATGGGTGTAAGTTCGCTTCTTTGAGGGGTTTTTTATGTCTTGCTTTATTCTTCTTTCTGTGTTGATCTTCGCCATTGGGTGTCGTGTGTATATATATATATATATATATATATATATATATATATTGCTTACTTGCGTGGTTGTGTTTCCGCCGATTAGCGAAGAGCTGGCTCCCGCTTGGAGGTGCCTATATATATATATATATATATATATATATATTGCTTGTATGTGGTTTTTGGATCAAAATATACAAGGGAGGTGCTGCCCGAAATTTCAAGGAAGAAAAATGTTTTCAACTATAGTATAATCCACTTATATTTTCATGTTTCATTACCTATGCATTTAAAGAAAAAACTTGATTTCATTATACCTTTATTTCAAAAACGCACCTCCACTATTTTCCGCAAAAAGGTTTAGATTTCTAGGCTTGGGCTTACTTGGGTTACGTTATGCCTTTAGAAGTTGCGTGATTTAGTGCCGGTCATGAGCTAAATTCCGAGTCATGACAAAGTTGGTAACAGAGCGTTAGGTTTAACCTTGGTTCGAGTTTAGGCTTTACCTTACGGAACATAGATTTGACTTAGGAGGGGTTTTTGGGACCCAAGTTTTCACCTTATAGGATGACCTTGATTGATGTAGTAGGTGGCTTGAGTAGAGTAACGTACCATGTATATGTTCCGCGGCATACTTACGATACGATACTCCGCTTAAGTAACCTTAGGATGTACATTCTTGAGATCCGTGCTTCTATTCGTTCCTATGATCATAATTTCATTGATTCCATTCTTCCCTATGATCATATATCCATTTGGGATCTGTTGATTTCTTTCGTTCAATTGATCTATCTTCATCAGTACCTGCTTGAGGTTCCTGTCACCATGATCCGAGTGCAGATTGAGCTGCTGCTAGAAATGCGGTCAGGGCGAGCTCGTCACGGATGAAGACTTACCATGATGTTTTCTGGTGACATAGGAATGTATAGGTATAGTGTTTTTATTGTGATCTCTCGTTTGAGGCAAGTGTTCGGTTTTGCACTAGATGATCGGGCTATCGATATAGGCTAGCAGATTGAGAGGACTGTTGATGTACAGCCTGCCCCAGAGGTCACGATGTTGTCTACCGTGCAGACAGATGACCCAGCTGTTACTGAGATTGATAGGATATCACCTCCAGAGTTTTAGAATTAAGACCACTGGAGCTTTCAGACAGAGATGTGACAGAGGACCGCTAGTCCATCTTGAATAGAGAGTCGAAGATGGTTCGTCTGATTTGATGTGCCGACGCAGGCTCAGTTGAGTTGAAGAATTCCAGTTTGGAGAATCTTACTCAAATCTATAGTAAATTGATCAAGAGAGGGCGTTGTTCGTGGATGCCCGATGTGAGATCAGTAAGTTGATTAGCTTCAGATAGAAGGACCTCACCCAGATGCGTTATGAGTTGATCAAGAACGGACGAATAAAGTGTATTCCTCCGATGATTTAGACGAGTTTCCGAGGACGTGTTCGGCTAGATATCTTCCACGGAGTTGTGAAGATACCGAGTTCGTAATTTCGAGTCCATGTGAGAGACTCCAGATTGAATGTAGCCAAGGATGGATTGCCGTACGAAGACAGCAAGAGATGACGTCGAAGTGGATGATAATGAAGACGAGTGGAACAAGAGGTTCGTGTGAGATATTAAAGAACTGCCGTTACTCTCTGAGGATGCCAGAGGATTAATATGTGTGCAGAGGCATTAGTTATGTCCAATTCCAGAGGAAAGCCGTGCTGAGGACACAGCCGTCCTGATATGAGAAAAAGGATTAAGTAAAGAGTGCCAACCTCCATAAAGCTCAGCATAGGTGAGATTGGAATAGACCTAAGCATGGTTCTTCCAGGATGCCGTGGCGATGAAGATTTGCACCAGGATCGGTTGTATCGCGCGTATTCAGAGGGCCAGATGCCACCGTCAGTAACGTGTTGTTTTGCTAGTGGTCGCGTTAATTAGCCAAGAAGAGATGATAAGAGGAGCGCCAGAGCGGAACTCTTCCGTTATTATACTTAACCGGGCCAACGAGCAGGAAGATTATAGGATTGTGATCCACAGGGAAAAACAGGACCCAGAAACAGAGGACGCCAGACCGTGAGTAGAAGGCAAGTGGATGTTCTTGCTCTGCCAGCTTTGGGCGCACCAGTATTTTTCGATATTGAAGGAGGTGTACCTCGATGTCATTTATTGCGATTTGCGTTTTGTAATCCGAGTATCACACTTTTATCACTTGGATTTGGGTTTGATGATTAAGATTCATGATATTATTTTCGTGCACCATGGTTGCACCTACTGGATATATCCATTTGTGCATAGTTATTGCATTTGATTTATGTATTATACACCGTTACGTTGGTTTATGATTTGTGCATATCTATTGCGTTCAATATCGATTTTGTGCCTTGGCTGCACAAGTTTATGATTTCATGGATTTCGATACTGTCTATTTCGATTTTGTGCATGTTGTTGTGCACTTGATTTTGACTTATGCACTCGGTATAGCTCACATATGCTTGTAGTGCATCGATTTGGATTTTGTGCACGCAGTTGCACACGTTTATGATTTTATACACCTTGGCAGGCTTGGTATTGTTTTGTGCGCATTGAGATAGTTATGAGTTTTCGGGCACCTAGTGCACCAGAGATTATGCTTTTGTGCATTTGTTGCACTAGATATATGTTTTCGTGCACCGTTACACTTGGCGTTCGTTTTCGTGCGCTTTACTGCATTAGGTGTTTTGTGCGGACCTGATGCACTTGATTTGGATTTCGCGCATATTGGGCGCATGGTATGGGATTTTGTGTACGCCGGATGCACTTGATTGAGATTTTTATCCGTGCATATTAGTTGCACTTGATTGAGATTTTTATCCGTGCATATTAGTAACACTTGATTGAGATTTTCGTACACTTTAGATACACTTGATATTGTTGTCATGCACACCTGTTGCACTAGACAGATGCTTTCATGCACACCCGTTGCACTTAGTTTGGGTTTTGTGCACATTCATGGCACTTTTATTTGTCATTGATTTCCGTGCGCACCAGACTCACGTGATGTTGGATACGCCTTTTGAGACTGATTTTTTGCTCTTGAGCATTATGTTTTGATGTTGGGTACTATATTGTATAGTAGCCGAGCAGGACTGATCTGAGGACAGTACCTGAGCACTTTTGCATGCATGAAAAGTTTGCCAAAAGGTTTTCAAAAAGGAGCTATAATCTCGCTATTTCCTACGTGTCCGTGAGTGACACGAAATTTTACAAGGAGAACCTTCTGTGATATTTCAAAAAGGCAGAACGTATATTTTGCGCAAAACATATATTTACTACTTTACAATTGAGCGTCTACCACTTGTGCCGTGAGCTACGCATCGCACGGCGATTCGGAAAAGATTTTGCATGTGTTTTATTCAGTTTTTAGAGTATTTTACAAGGATGCGTACTATATACGTATTATAGTATTTGACTAGAGTATATTAGATTTCAGCAGTGGATTTCAAGATTTGCGTTTCCTTTATAACTCCACTGATTGCATGACGCTTAACAGAGTTCGATTTTGAGTTTCGCATTCGTTTTCATGCGCACTCGATGCGCTGTGATATTCTTGAGTATTCCATGATCTCGGAGCCCCGTTGATTTGAGCTGATTATTGAAATGTTTTAGTATTTGGGGGTTTAAATTTAAATTTGGAGATCGAATTTATTTAAGGGGGGAAGATTGTAACATTTCAGAAATATAAAATATTATTTTTGGAATTTAAATATTAAAATAATATATTTCACGAAAACTATTCGATTTGCGATAGGGGTTTTTCGTAAAATGGTATAATTATATACCAATATTTGGGAAATAATTGGAGATGAAAATGATTTAGTTACTAAAAAGATATTTATCGGATTCGGGCATCTTTAAAATTAATTATATGCAAGTTTATGTTAAACTTGATAAGTGCACTACTAATCACGATTAAGTCAAATCCGTATTTTTAATTAAGTCATGGTTAGTGCACCATGACATGTTGCATTTTTGTTGCATGTTGTTTCATTGTGTTTGTTTCATTTGTATTTGGGTTTTTCTTTATTGTGTGAGAAGAAGAAAAAAAAGAAAAATGAGAAAAGAAAAAGTCAATATAGCATGGGCATGAAAGAGAGAGAGAGAGTAGCATGTCTCCATACCCTCTTCCTTTATTCTTTCCTCACTTCACTTATTTCTCCAACCCCCTCATCCTTCATTTTTCTTCTCCTCCTCCTTCACCTCCTCTACCTCATGGCAACCATCCCTAAATATTCACCAAAACCCTATGCCACCTTCATTAAAAATGATCCCCGCCTCTTCATAAACCCTATGGACCTTTCAAGTTTGGATTTTGAAGACTTTGGGCATCGAGGTTTTTTCTTGAGTTGCTCCCATGAGGTATAATTCTCACTTCCCATATTTTAATTAGTTCCTAACTTTCTAGATTAGTTTAGAGTTTGATTTAGGGTAGATTAGTGATCTTAGAAGTTTCTAGGTTGAAGTTTAGTGGATATTTGGATTTGTAAGTGGTAAATTGAGGTTTAATGAGTGTTTACAAGACCTAGGTGATGTTTTCCTGACCAAACTATAAGACTAGAAACCCAAAACCAGAACTTAGAATTTGCCCGACAATGGAATTTCGATAGATTGGGATGATGTTTTGTAATCTAGGATGACCCGAGAGACCCATAAAATAAGTTCCCATGACAGAGAGATGAGCAGGCAACGTAGAAGCACTCCTTGAAACCCGAACCCATATACCTTAGTTTTGGCCGCAGATTTAATCATGGTGGCCGCAATTTGCAGCCACATTTTAGTGTATTGTGTTGGATTTTGGTCCATGGATTCCTCATCTAATATCTTAACCAACCCTATATGAAAAATTACCTAGTTTGGCCTAGGGTAGAATCTGGGAGCGATTTCCTTAGTTGCTGATTTCGGTTTTACGATTTCTGAAATTTAGGTTTTGGTATTAGAATTTGGATATCTTCGTTGGACGTTTGTACTTCAACGACGAGAGATAATTGGTTATTTTTGCATGCGTAAGCTATAGGTTCTAACCTATAAGCAATTCGTGTGCCGTATCGGTTTTCGGATATTAGTTTTAATAGTACTGCGATTGTGTATTGATTATAGGTACCTTCGCGTGGACTTCCGAGACGATGAAGCTCATAGACTTCGTCTAAGCGAGGAGTTTAGCAGGTGAGTAGATTTATATCTACGGGGGAAGTCGGGTGGATGGCGTATAGCACCCCCGCAACCACTAATATGGATAAGTGATATATAAACTAAGGTTTGGAGGAAACCTATGTACAAACTTGTGGATATGATAGCTAAGGATGATTCGGATTAATATATGAGGATATGATATGAGGATGTGAAGCATGATATATAGAATTGAAAGAGGACAAGTATGAGTTGATAGTGGTATGATATGAGATCGAGATCGATACGACTTGAGATTGAGATAGATGGGGTGAGATTAATAAGATATGACGTTTATGCAAGATGACATGATATGAGATTGATACAGATGTTTACATAAATATATTTATGAGAATAAAGAGTGATATGACGTACGAGACTATAGATCTATACCCTTATTGTTGTGTAGGATGATAGAATCCCTATTCTATTTGGTAAACTCGTATGATAGATTACCGTACATGACGAGATAACCGGATGATTGATTCGCGCTCGTGGTTTAAGAATGATGATCGAGGATATTGCCATATCGGATGCTATGAGGCGGGATCGCCGACGTAAAGTGTCACCTAAACCATACTTATTTCCAAAACTGACGAATCATATGCACTTTTATATGGAAGCCTCAAGGAAAGTTACAGATTTTCAATGGTGTCTTTTTCTCAAAAACACCGTAGCCCCCACTTTCAAAACTACGATTCGTATCTTTAAAACCGATCGTATGGTTCATGTGTAGTTGTATACCTTTTATTAGTTCATGTTTATGTTGGTTTATCCCTCGTGATATACATGTTATGTTTCCGGTATTTACCGCTTTATGATATCGTCTGCTAGTACACCTGCACAATTATCGATGATGCGCATGTTACACTTACACAGATTTGCCGGCTCACACATTCATCATCGGTAATTGCTATGCCACTTGTACAGTAGAACTGTCATATCATGATATTATTCATAACTGTAAAGTACATTCATTGTTCGGTACTATCACTTGACATGCTTGCATGATATACTTGATATGCTCATATTACTGTTCTTTGTTTGCATACATCGTACTTTATAGTTATATGCATTGAGATACTGTTTTCATGAGATCTCTAGATTTGAGAACCGCAGTTATATTTCAAAGAAAATTATGTATTGTTTTAAAAACGCGGTTTCTCGTGATATGATATTTCGTTTCCACCATGAGTTTTCTCGGTTCTGAGCTTTTTTTCGAGACCCGATTCGAGGAGTGGATGAACCGTCTTTGGGTACATGGTGAGCCCGGTAAGGTACCCCCGGGCAAGAACGGTTTTGTGGGGATGATGATGAGCCTGGCTGGGGATGTACTATCTACCGGTGATAGTTTTAGGCTCGGCGGTTATCCGGAGGATACCGACCGGAGTCGTGAGATAGATATGGGCTAATCCGGACTGATGGAGCCCGTGGGCCGATCCGGACTGACGGAGCCCGAGATATAAGGATTGACGTGTCGATGCTGGACACGGGTATCATGATGTTTCGAGTGTCAATGTTGGACACTCAGGTTCTATGATTTTGATGTGTCGTTGATGGACACACGTGATTGATATCCTCATACATACAGGCACATGTTTTCATGATGATTCGAGTATCGATATTGGACACTCAAGTTTCATGATATTGATTGTGTCGTTGATGGACACGTGGATGATATCCATATGAATACAGGTATATGATGCCAAATGTTTATTTCTACATGCTATTGGCTTTGACTCTATTGTTGATATATATGTATTCATGATCACCCAAGATATCATAGTATTACCTTCATGATATAGTATGACCTAGGAAATCGTTGTTTTATTACTACATGCTGATGTTTTCTACTCACCCCCGTAGTGCCACAGTTCTTGCAGGTTTGACCGTTTGGGATCGGTAGCGGTATCGCTGGCACACAGCTTCATCCAGAGTGTTTTGCTTTGTTAGATGGGTCATATATTGGATTGTACCCACTCTCGTACTTATATTCTATTGTATCTAGATAAACTCAATCAATCAGAAACTAGAATTTGTATATTAATAGACTAGAAGACTTGAGTTGCGAGACTTAGAGCGATGGGTGTAAGTTCGCTTCTTTGAGGGGTTTTTTTATGTCTTGCTTTATTATTCTTTCTGTGTTGATTTTTGTCGTTGGGCGTCGTATATATATCTCTTGCTTACTTGCGTGGTTGTGTTTCCGCCGATTGGCGAAGAGCTAGCTCCCGCTTGGGGATGCCTATATATATATATATATATATTGCTTGTATGTGGTTTTTGGATCAAAATATACAAGGGAGGTGTTGCCCGAAATTTCAAGGACGAAAAATGTTTTCAACTATAATATAATCCACTTACATTTTCATGTTTTATTACCTATGCATTTAAAGAAAAAACTTGACTTCATTATACCTTTATTTCAAAACCGCACCTCCACTATTTTCTACAAAAAGGTTTAGATTTCTGGACTTCTGCTTACTTAAGTTACGTTACGCCTTTAGACATTGCATGATTTAAGTGCCGGTCGTGAGCTAAATTCCGGGTCGTGACACTTGTGAAGGTCGCCGTGGGTTTGGAAATCTGATCAGATTATTTCGCATCGCCAGCTCAAACAATCTCCTCATTTTATCGCGAGGGAATAGGTATACACGTCGCAGCCTTTCTTCTAAGAATGGGCACGTACGAGGGTTGTTTTGGCGAGCAGCTGCTTTTGGACCGCTCAGTTGTTGTTGCGTGTTGGCAACAAAGGCTGCTTTTCCTTTTCCTTTATTATTGTTTCGAGGATCCTTGTTTCAGGAGGAAGGACCATGACCCATCTGATCCATCTGTGCTAACCTATCAATCAGCGCCTAGAACGTGGTATGCTAGAAGAATGTCATGAACTGGGAGACGTTCGATTGAGGATCAATAGTCCCAATGAATATTCTTACAGTTGGAGACTCCTCAATGCGTTGTTCACATTTGGACCACAGGTTTCGCCACCGGATCGTATATTGGACCCACGTTTCACCTGGATTGACCTGGGCATTAATCAGCACTGTAATCGGAGTGCGCTCGCTCGCACTGGAAAACCTTTGTGTAAAGAGCAGTTCTATTTCAGAAAAGGTTTTCACGGAGTCATTTAGGAGCTCCGAGTACCATTCAAAAGCTGTTTCTGATAAACTTCCGAGGAATTGGTAAAGCAATAATTTATCGTCACCTCCAATATTGCCGCACAAAGCTCTGAACTGTGCGACATGTTGATGGGGATTCCCCTTTCCTTTATATACGTGGAACTTTGGGATAGTATATCCCAGTGGGTAATTTATTTGGTCGTACCAGGTCGGATATGGTTGTCCGGTTTTGACGATTTGGTTAGCAGCTTCATTGGCCTGGTGAGCTCTAATTTACTGAGCAATGTAATCATCTAGGGATGCCTTGGAGATAGTCTCATCCTTGGCCGTCGAAAGGGCCTGAGGAGGATTCAACATTTCCCCTATATCATCTTCTATGATCATCGGAGGATCTTCAGCCGGTGATTCTGGTTGGATCATCATTCCAACCATATCTTGAAAGAGAAGAGCCATCTGCTTTATGTTGGTAGCCTGCTCCACGGCTTCCTTATCTTTCTTTTCCAGAACACGTCGCAAGAACTCTGTATCGGTTTCTTGCTCCTGGCACTATTCGGTTTCTTTGTCCGGACTTTCTTTAGGTCCGCCGAGTGTTGTCATTTTGGTCAGCATCTCTTGGAGATTTTGCTGTTGCTGCTGAGCCTTTGTCAGCGACCGAGTATGCTATCTTCGACTGAAAGAATTACGGCTCTCTTCTTTTCCATTGGTCATATTGACCGTATGTATAGTCATGCCCCCAGACTTAGGGCGTTTAGAGCCTTCGCCTTTGGATTTGGTCGTTGGTGATGGAATTTTCTCCGGCCTCATTCTTTTATGAGAGGTAGGAGCAAAAGGAGCCGCTATGACATGCATCTTTTTATGAGAAGTCTCCCTTTGTATGGGGGAGGAGCACTCCTTTTCTTGTCGGACCTTGGATTTCTTCGGTCGAAGAGCGTAGTTTTCATCAAGGACTGAGTCCTGGAATTTCCGCCAGACTCTATGAATTTACGATGAGAGCCGCTGATAAGGCTACTCCGACTTTACCTGCACTGTAGCTTCTGCAGGTGGGGGTGATTTTTTTAGCACCGCCGTTGGGAAGATTTTGCGCATCCTCCTAAGCGGTTCAAAATTGTTCACAGTTGGAACAGCAGCATCAACACCCACCATAGGAGATGGTGGGGTATGTCCGGAAGGAGAGTTGCCCCTAGCTTGTCTCACTCGACCCCAGTAGCGACGCCGAGCATGTCGTGTAGCGAGAATTGCATTAGTTTTGGAGGCGCCTTCGTCATGCCCACGCATTGCTGGGGAGCTTCACTTGGTGTCAGCCTCTTGAAGATGGACGCTCTTGGCGGAGCTGGAGCAAAGTTGGCCAATCTATCGAAGACCAACTGACTTGGTGGCAAAGCACTTTTGCTGGCGTCGCGTATGGTAGGAGTAAGGAGGGCTATCCATTTTAGGGCAACCCCTTTTGGAATCACAGGCTTCTTTACAAGCCCGTTTGAGTTTCTCTTTAGCCTATTGAAGATTGAGACTTTAGAGTTGGACGGCTTGATGATAAGAGCCGTTTCAGTAACCAGCTGATCGAAGACCGATTTTCGGGGTGCTTCTTCTTGGGGCGTTGTGGCACCAAAGCTCGTGGGTGGGAGTATGGTCCCGAAGAATAGCCCGGTAGTGGCCTGAGTGACCTGTCCTACCGGCATTGAGAAGATGGAAGCTGTATTGGGCCCATACGTCACTCCTCCGGTTGGGGCGGAGTGAGAGTTGCTTTTGTAGGAAGTGCAGTTGAAAACCATCGATTTAGCACAGAAGCGAAGCACCAAGTTTTAGTATCTCGCATCCAAGGGAAACCATGATTATAACAAACCACGATTTTGTTCGCGAAACATGACACATAAAGTGTGGAGTGGAAAGAGGAAGAGCTTCCACCGGGCGTGCCAGAATCTGTTTTCCGCCAAAAACTAAATCGAGACGTTGAGACATCTAGCCTGAATTTGGGGGCAGATGCTATTTGGACATATCCATCCACCTATCTGAAATTACCAAGTTGATTTATAGCACCGTATATCGAAGGTTTGGATAGATAGGACCGATGTAGTAGACTTCATCGGATCCCCCCTCATTTGTGAGGGGTTTTTAATTGTGGGGACGCTCTTCCCTACAAGCGCAAGCCCCTGCAGTTAATTATGTTATCACGTTGCGATAACAACTTTCTCCTGCTCTAGTATTTCACTTCGTGTTGTGTTATATTTTATTTATTTTGGTTGCCCGTGGATTGTATACGGAGACTAATTTATGTCGTCGCATGTAGGGCACGAATTTGTCTAAATTCGTATATATTAGATTTAGGTTTGAACCTAAGTTGTATGTTCCATCAGTTCAAGAGATGTTTTATTTTATTTAAGGACCGTTAATCTAGTTTTAGATTAAGATCAACTTAAATATATGAGCAAATGAGCTCAATTTATTTGAACTAAAGATACGTTAGTCTTGTATGAGACTAAGATCAACTTAGAAATATGTTTAAGGATCATTAAATTTTATTAAGATCCATCAACAGAGCATATATGCTCGACTGCAATGAAATTTTAGAGACTTAGCCAATTTGGGCTCAGTCTTGGGCTTTTCCCTCATTTAGCAATGCTAAGCACTTAGTCTTTTGACTATATATATAGTGCTAAGCACTTTTGTTCGGCCCTCACGTATGTTTCACGTGAGGCGCTGAGTTCTTAAGCGCTCACGTGTGAAACACGTGAGGCGTTGAGTTTTTAAGCATTCATGTGCGTTTCACATGAGGCGTTAAGTTTTTAAGTTCACGTGCGTTTCACGTGAGGCGCTATCTTCTACTTATTTTTTAGCGCTCATGTATGTATCACGTGAGGCGCTAAGTTTTCTTTTTGGGCACTCACGTGTTAAACACGTGAGGCGCCGAGCTTTCTGTTTCCCTCTCACGTGTTGCTACATGAGGAGCTGAGTTTCTTGGCACACACGTGTGTTACACATGAGACGCTGAGCTTTCTTTTATGGGCGCTCACGTGTGAAAAACGTGAGGCGCTATCTTCTACTTCTTTTTTAGCGTTCAAGCATGTATCATGTGAGGCACTGAGCCTCTTAGAGATTTACTTTCTGTTTATCTTTTGAAAAGAAGTTAAATTTCTCTTAATGGCGTTTTGGCCATTAACGATCACCAAGATCATTGTTTTGAAGATATGGGATCAGATTTTCTTTGAGAACTAAGTTCTTCTGTTCTTTTTTGTAAGAACTAAGTTCTTTATATAGGATTAAACCCTGTTTTCAGAGGAATTAAATTCTTGGAATGTAACTTCCATATTTTTTTATTTCTTTTCTCATCTCTATTTTTTCCCCTAGATTTTTAGTCTGAAGAGTAAAGTCTTCCCGATGAGAATTAAATTCTCAACTTATGGGAGATTTGCCATGCGGATCTCAGATCCAGAGAAAGAACTAAGTTCTTTTTGAAGGGTTAAACTCTTGTATTTTTATATGTTAAGCAAAGGAGATACTTTTTTATCTCTGTTTTTTTTCTTTACCTAGGGTTTTGAGAGAAGAAATGACTTTTCTTTAGCAAGAGAAATAAATTCTCAGCTGTAGATGCTAAATCTTATGGGGGGTCTCTCTATATTAGACTTGAAGTCTCGGGTCCTTTATATAGGTAATGCAAATTATTGATCAATTTTGAGAAAATCTCTCATTAAGAGATACCATTTGATTTAATTGGTCTTAAAAATTATTCGGAGAATTTTATTCACCGTTGGATTTTTGATCTAGTAATTTTCTGTTAGTTTCAGCAAGATTAGGAAAATAGTTTCCTAACAAAGAAATTGATTTGATTTTCTGATTTGGTCGATGATATTATAATCACCGTTGAATTTTGAATCCAAAGGTTCACTTTTTAACAGATAAAAATCTCTCTCTTTTTGGAAAGATCGGGGGTATATTTTCCCAAATAGAATTTAATTTTATATAGAATTTAATTCTATCTGAAACTAGCGCTTCAAAATGATGTGCTCACGTGTTTAACGCGTAAGGCCTATTTGGATTTTGGTTACTTACTTTCAGCACTCATATGCTTTGCATATGAACGCTCACGTGTTTAACAGGTGGGGCCTCTTTGGCCTTTGGTCATTTATTTTCAGCGCTCATATGCTTTGCATATGAGTGCTCACGTGTTTAATACGTGAGGCATGTTTAGCCTTTTGGTTACTTAGTTTCAGCACTCATATATTTTTCATATGAGCGCTCACGTGTTTAATACGTGAGGCCAAACCGTGGGTTTTATCTTTCCTTAAAGCCAAAACGCCCATGTGCTTTGCATATGGAAAGAATTCGCTTCTTCTTCTTTTTTCTCTTCTCCCTTTTTTTTTATAAGGGAACACCCCGGTTAAGGGAAAGGCCCTTATTCTCTATACGACCATCCTTGATGGTTCTCTAGGCGTGTTATGGGCACATGAGAATGACCAACGAAAAGAAAGGGCTCTATAATACTTAAGCCGAGTCCTACTGGGAGCAGAAAGCAACTACTCCCTCACCGAGAAGCACTGTCTGGCGTTAATCTTTACGGTTACGAAGCTCAGACATTATGCCCTGGCACATGAAGTGCACTTCATATCAAAGGTGGACCCCTTCAAGTACCTAATGACGAAAGCGATACTGGCAGGAAGGCTCGCCAAATGGGCCATTCTGTTGATAGAGTTCACGATCATATATCGCCCCCTCAAAAGGGTAAAATGACAAGCCATTGCTGACTTTCTCGTAGAACATCCGATTCCAGCAGACTCTCCAATAGTGAGCTACCATACGAATATGCGTTCAACACGAGTAAAGAGATAAAAGAAGCAAGGAAGCCTCATTAGGAACTATACTTCGATGGAGCCTCCTCAATAAAAGCACGGAAAAAAAAGTATCCCAGTAATCAGAGCTGGGATAGGCCTTATTTTCGTAACCCCTCAAGGCGGAATAACCCGCTACGCCATCTTTTTGACGGAGCCTAGGACCAATGATGAAGCCGAGTATGAAGCGCTCATAGCTGGTCTTGAGATCGCGATCGACATAGGAATCGAGGATCTCCGTATATACAAAGATTCTCAATTGATCGTCATGCAAGTCAACGAAGATTATAGAACGTGCAAGCCAGAACTGATAAGATATGGCGAAAATGTGCAACAGCTGCTAACGCAGTTTCCTTCATATACACTAGAAAACGTGCCGCGAGCAAAAAACAGCAAAGCGGACGAATTAGCCAAGCTAGCCAAAGGTTGGCCGATGAAAACTTAGATGATGTAAGGATCATCATTCAAAGTAGCAAAATCTTGACCTCGGCAGAGATGTCTTCAGAATCTCTAGCCGAAACTGCCGATGGAAATGTCCTTCAAGCGAAAGAAGCTAAAGAAGAAGAAGATGACTGGCGGGAAGTCTTTATAGACTACTTAAAGTCCTAAAAAAATGCCTGAAAATGTGTTGCAAAGACATCAGCTTATAAAAAGAGCTCTGTCATTCTCCTTCGTCGATAGAACACTATACAAGAGATTCTTCAATCAGATATAGTTAAGGTGCCTCGGACTGAAAGAAGCCAAGAAGGTCATTCAAGAAATTTATGACAGACTCTACGGATCCCATCAAGCCGGTCCAAAGATGAACCTGAAGATCAAAAGGATGGGCTACTACTGGCCCACGATAATCCAAGATTGCATCGACTATGCAAGGCAATGTCACTCATGACAAATGCATGGGGATTTCATACATCAACACCCTAATCCGCTACATCCGACCATAGCCAGTTGGCCATTCGAGATGTAGGGAACATAAATAATAGGTCTTATCGAGCCGGCGTCATCCTGAGGACATCGGTTCATCTTGATGACGACCGATTACTTCTCCAAATGGGCAGAGGTGATACCACTAAGAGAAGTAAAGACGGAGAATATTCTCCATTTCTTCAAAACCCATGTCACATACTGGTTCGGAGTTCCACGGCGAATAGTCTCAGGCAACGAACCAGCATATAGAAGCCACAAGATAAGTCATTTCGCCCAAAAACACAAGATAGACTGGAGATATTACTATGTCTATAATCCTCGAGCTAATGGTTTAGCAGAAACTTTCAACAAGACGCTGACCAAGCTTATAAAGAAGATGGTGTCCAAAAATAAAAAGTACTAGAATGGAAGGCTACATGAAGCTCTTTGGGCGTACTGAACGACGTCCAAGACGGCCACGAAGACGACACCTTATGCGTTGGTGTTTGGCACCGAAGCAGTGCTCTCGTTGGAAATTGAACTCCCCTCACTGTGAATGGCGGTTCAATGAACTTACGGATGAAGAGAATACCCATCTCCGGCTCGAAGAACTTGATGCTCTCAAAGAGATCTACCTCGCAGCTTAGCAAAGCCTGGAAGCCCATCGGGCGAAGATGACCCACGCATATGAAAGGATAAATATACCGAGAACATTCCGCCAGGGCAAACTCGTACTGGTTGTCAAAAAACCGATGACCCCCAACCATACAAAATGTGGAAAGTTCAAGCCAAACTATGAAGGCCAGTACATCGTGGAAAATTTTTGCTAAGGCGGAGCTTATCTCCTGATGGATATGCATGGAGAAAGGCCCTTTCGGCCCATAAATGGTCGGTTCCTCAAAAGGTACTATACTTGAAGAGTCATGACTTGGGTTAATGATAAATGACAGTGCCTATGCTCGCTCGCTATCTTTTTGGATCAAACCACAAAATGATATGCACCCCATTATATTGATGATGAACCGTAATGTCCTTAAAATAATATATTGCCTGCGGCTGGTCTCTATATTGACTATCGTATACCATCCATGGGCTATTCATTGCAAAGATTGCATCTTTAAGTACAAAAAAGATTGACCGCAATGTCCCTAAACTAACATGATGCCCTACGGTAGATCTCCATAATGATCACCGTATACAATCCATGGGCACAAACAATCCATACCTCTCCTAAGTCCTACCGGCAAGCGATGTTGGGTTACCTACGGTGAAGATATCTTTGAGAGTTTTACCGTAAAAAAACGGTATGTCCACAAGCAAAACGGGCACGGATGAAAACTTGAAAAGGCTCCATGAGTAAAAACAGCAGGACTGCCAGCGAGTTTGTGAAAATCCGAAAGGGTGCAAGAAAAGAAAGAAAAAAATATTGCACGGCACTCTCGACTTTGTAAGGAGAAAATACCTGTATAGGATACTTACGACTCACAAAGGAGAAATACATTTAGGAATCCTCACTATTCCTAGGAAGAAAATACATTTATGAGATCCTCTCGACTCGTAAGGAGAAGTACTTTTGTAAGACCCTCACGATTTATAGAATTCAAAACCCTTAAGTTACAGGGATCTAAACCTATTTCCTAAGCCATCATATCCCCAAAATGCTCTACAAGTAGTTCAATACCAACTCTTATATACAATCTACGGGCACAAACAAAATCTTTTCCAACCAAGTTCCACCAAAAGAGAACGATACTTCCCGAATGGTAAATGACACTTGTAAGTCCTCTCGACTTGCAAGGAGAAAACACTATTGTAAGATCCTTACGACATGTAGAAGAATATCCCATTTAGGGATCCTCATCACTCCAAAGGAGAAGATACACTTATGAGATGCTCTTGACTCATTTGGAGAAATTACTTTATGAGACTCTTACGGCTTATAAAGATTAAAAAGCCTTAGATTACAGGAATCTAAACCTGTTTTCTAAGCCACCTTTGTCTAAACAAGAAATGGCAAATGATGAGCCGCTCCTGGCATTAAGCTTTAGTGTTTGCGATATGCCGAACGACGCGCAAAATTCCATGTTCCAAACTCTCGACCCTAAGTCATTAAACTAGGAAATAAAAATAATACTATATATGAAATAGCCGAAATGATTGGACAACTCGCAATAAAAAAATCAGCAAGTAAAAATGATAAAATAAATAGCCAAAATGATTGGGCACTGCGAATAAATAGCCAAAATGATTGGGAAATCGCTACTTTCACGATAAGAAAAGCTGAAATGATAGACCATCGCGGAAAATTAAAAAAATGATATAAAATTAAAAAAATTGTCCCACGGGTATGTCAGTATCGACTCCTGTAGACAATCCACGCGCACAAATATATAAAAAAGAGCAGCATGTCTCGCCATATTTTTCTAAAAGAAGAAATAGGTCTCAATGGCTATACATGCAAGCATAAAGACCATTAGATGTTATCCCACCCTAGGTGGATGCGGCCATGACTTCTATAGGACCAAAGAATAGAGTCTGACCTTAAGGTAAGGCGCCACGGTGACGCCTAACACTGAATCTTCTGACGGCAATATGAATATATCAGCCTAAGAGGATTACTTGAGACATTGTATACTACATCGGAAGGGTTAGGTAATACAGCAAGTATGCGGCTACTCGAACTAGCGACTTGAGTGGATGTGGATCGAGAAGAAATCGTCTGACGTAATAGTACGACGGACTAAACTCAGTACCACAAACCTAACGGACTCCTATATCAATAGATTTTATTTATATTAAATGATAGGCCGAGTTTGTCTTTACCTAAGTGAAATGTAAACTGAACGCTCCGGAATGAGTAAATAAACTGTTCTAAGCCATTTTAGCATAAAAAAAAGAAGTGCAGATATAAAAGAAGAGATGCTTTTCATTCATACGTCAAAGGTGGATTACAGACTACTAACTGAGGACAAGAACTGAAAAGGGAAAGACAAACAAAAGCAAACTATCGTTTAAGGTTTGCAGCAGTGAAATACTATCATCAATACATAGGTTCCTACTCAAAAATAAATCCCAACAAGGCTTCCCAAGCATCATCTTCCATCATCTTGTGCTTCCGTTCATGGAGACAGGCTTCGAGGTCACCACTGATATCTTCCATCCTATCATATGAAGATATGATTGCACTTTGCTAATATATGCGATGCAAGAGAGTAATCGCATCATCCCTCCGCCGTTTAGAAATCTGACCCATTAGGTAAACTGAGTGCACTTTGTCTTTGGGCCGATCAACCTCTTAGAGGGGCATTATCTCAACATTTCCGGGCAAGGCATCCCAGATTGCTTCAAACACCATCTGCATAAGTGAAGAGCAGCGAGGAAGCAATCATCCGCAGTGAGCTTCAAAGCGACGTAGCATGACTTCACACTAGTCATCGGTATAGTATGGCCCATAATAACGAATGATGTTGTGAGAAATGATATCTCCGATGTCGTATATATGACCAGCCATTGGACCTGATGAAAAGGAGATGAGAAAAATATCAACAAAAGTGTTATAGTTTCAAAGATTGGAGTCCATAGAATCAGAAGCCAAGAAACCTCACCGGGTCAAGTTTAACCCAATAAAAAAAGTTGGGATCTTGCGTGCATCCTATAAAAATATCCATGGATTTTCCTAAGTAATTGATGCGTAACCCAAAGGGTGCGCACTAAATGAAAGCAAAGGCTTCGCACTAAGGGCAGAGGTGTACAAGCGCACTTACCAAATGTTGTTCAAAGAACCAAAAGTTTTTGCAGGAAGCGAAAGCTTCAGTAAGTGCACGAACACTAGGGGAAACAAGTGTGCAAGCACTGAGAAGAAAATTTGAAGGAAAAGAAAATAAATGGCGCAACTCGGCAAAAGGGTGGGGACCAATTATAGCCAATTATAGGGTCGCGTCCCATGAATCTCGAGACAAATCCAATGACTCGCAACTTGACACCAATCTCACCAACATGGGAATAATCAATAGGGAGCATTCATTCGCACTTATTTGAATAAGAAAAATATCAAGTGCACACTTATAATAAAATGGCTAAAAACACTTACGCAAATATTAAGTGTGCACATGGCAGAAAAGAAACTTTGATGACATGCGCAGCTATATACATACGCATATGAAAGCTAATACATGAGATAGGCAGTGACACATGCACAGCAAGTGTGCGCATCCTTGCAGTGCGCACTTGCAGCCAATGAAGCATGTGCCGCTATTCAATATTGTTACAAAGATCTAAATCTTTGTTGAAAAGGAAAATTTTCTGTTATTGATCAAATCAATCTTGGATAAAGATCCAATGGCACACAAGGCTTCTAAATTGATATGAATCAATTTAAAATCATTTAAAATCAAATAAATTCCTAATAAATTATAACAAACCCTAAATATTTCTACACTATAAATAGAGACCTAAAAAGGGGGGGGGGAAGAACAACAATATATAAGAGCGGCCAGCAATCAAGTGCGCACTTCCTCTCGATCAAAAAACCTTCATCTTCTTCTTCGATTTTTCTCACAAATAGGTAAAAAAAAAAGAAGAGAAAAAGTAGAAAGATCCATCTGTTAATAATTAAAGTTTTTGTTTTATATAAAACCTTTTGTTTTTTACTGAATCTTTTGATTCATTATATGAACGATGTTAGCTATAGTGCCCTCAAGTCAATTATTGAATCGTAAGCACACGATTGCGGTGATTGAGGGAGGACCTATACGGATAAAACAGTCATATTCAGGATGATAGTATGTTATCTGGTTTGTCTTTATCATCATGTACATGCTTTGTGTGGTATTACAGATCACTATTACATGTTGATAAAGCCCATAGGATTCTTGCTTGACTACCAGCAATATGATGGTGATCATAAGTTGGGTGGTCTATAAGCACATTCTTAAATGTCCCTAGTCGTGTAAGTATCGAGACTGGGTATCGATACTCCAGAGTAGACTAATGTATACTGATCGAGATCCCGACGAGGGGCGGTGGTCAGGTCTCACAAGCCATTGGTGTTAGTTTGTTCACCTAAGATAGTACACAGGTGCTCATTGGGTTATGAGTACACTGGACGGACTCGCCGGGAACCTGCTAGTTAGTAGTAGACCTATGCAGGTTAGTCTGTCGACCTGAGATCTTCATTTGTCTCGTGTGAGTTCCCACTGTGCTTTGATTACTACCCTACCATGGTTCAAAAGAGTCGTGCAAACAGGTTTTAGTTGGATACAGTCTCGAGCCATATGGAGGCAGTGAGCGGATCGTCAGGGATTCGTCTCTCCCGGTATTGGGGGTTGATGTCACGCAGTGCACGGGTGGCCATCACCAGAAATCCTTGGCCAGGGTAGTCGAGAATTACTGATTTGGATCGGTAGTTTCTCAGTTGGTAATGGGCTTCATACCGACACGAAATGTCGCGTTATTAGGGGTCTGACTTTATCCACCCCCTAGACACGATATGTGATACTCTTAGACGAACAGACCGGACTGTACGGATATTTTCACGGACAAGCTCAGTAGGGTTCGGATGAGTTTGCTCATCGGCCTCCCTTCCGCTCAATACCTAGGTAGCTGTTACATACAGCTAGTGTCGCTGACGTGTTTGTGGTTAAACCCACTTCCAGCATACTGACGAGTCTTTAGTGTCCCACACAGAAGGTTTCCCTGCTTTAGGCGAAACGATGTAGATGCCGTATGGTTTTACGGCAGGGTTCGATCATATATGTGCACTTGTATACGTATCAGGATTTGGACGGATAATACTAGTGGTTTTGGTTTAAACCGGATTCTAGTATTATATTGTTGGATTATTTTCGTCTCATTGTATTCGTATTTTTCGGAATACGGATATGGGTATGTATATACGGATGAGGGGTATTCTTGTAATTTATTACAAGGTGCTTCTAGAAGATGCCACCTCATTTAGTTTTAACCATTTAGGATTAAATGGTTAATGACGTGAAGAGGATGAGGTGTTGTTTGCATTTATTGTAGCATGACTTTGTAGTGACTCATGGTTACTATTCAAGCATGCTTGATTTTTGTTTTGTTGTGAGATATTTTGGAGACTTAAGATATTTTGTGTTGACTTAAGATATTTTGGAGACTTGAGATATTTATTGGATGGCTTCATAATAGCTCACAACACTTATCGTTTTTTTGGACTTAGCCATTTTTCTTGAGTTGCCTCACACTCTCATCCTCAAGATTTTTCTTCTACCTCCACCCTTCATGTCTCATGTGTTAATAAACCTATGGTGTTATGAGACAAATTAATCCATCACTACACTCTACATCTTTTAGGCTATCTAGTTTACCGATCTAGGTACCCTAGTTACCTCAGCTATTGAGGTAGGAGCTCGGAATACAAATTCTCAGGTGGATCATCTTCGATGGAGGGAGACCGGAGATCAAGCTTGATCATGGAGGCCTCTAGGAGCTTAGGATGATGGTTAAAGACTGAAGGACACGGATCATTCGGTATAACTTTCTAAACTCCTATATTTATATTGCTAATTTAGGGTTATGGTAGATCCGGGTAGCGGGTTGTGTTAGCGCCAGTTTTATAAATTTTTGTTCTGCAATCGGCCACGGTTTGATGGCCAGGGCGCTTCTATAACCCAACATGGTATCAAAGCCAATCCATTAACCCCTTACTAGCAGTTTTAGATGGCGTTAAAGTAACGAAACCAAAACAACTCCGAAACAATACAGAAAATATTCCAGTTTCTGTCGAATTTTTCTAGTCTTCACAAAAAATTTTAAACAATTACAGAAGGCTATTTATGTAGTAACTAGAACACCCTCAAAACACGAGCCCCAATTGCAAAAATTTCGCCGGCGAGATTGAATAAAAACTCGGCCTGGCCGGTCTGGTATGCAAGTTGGGTCTTGGAATTTTTTGAGTGTTCTGGTATCTGGAATGGGTTTTAGGTATTGTTTGTTTTCTCCCATATTTCATATTGTGTTATCTTTTGTTTGGGGGCAATACGGGGTATTTCGAAGTCGTTATTTTAACATTGTTTAGAAGTTTTCAGTACATACATTACTATCTGCGACCATGAATGTCATTAGAGCAGTACAACTCGTCTAATTACTATATGTTCTTTTAGACGGGTTTACGAACATGACATTCACGTTGATGTTCTATATTGTGCTGAGGTTGATGTTGGATTGTCGTGATGGATAGCCAATGGTGCAATGATAGTTGTATAGTTCAGATTTATTTGTACATTTGATATTGCAGGGTGACCATCCGACATGTGGACTGTCATCTCTGCCAGTTTGTATATTATTTGTTTGGGGCACGACCGGGTTGAGGTTGATGTCACCCTTGTACATATTATTTTCTTTTCTATACTAGGATTAACCCAAGGCGGAGTGCACGAATAGCCGGGTTCTAGAGGGCAACGGGTCCGCATCTCAAGGTGTTGAGATGGAGGGGGCCTTACTCTAGAATTGGCGGGCTATTCGCCGCACTCGTAAGGGGTATAGGTTGACCAACGGAGGGGTGCCCAAGTTACCGAATTCCGTGAAGTGCTGGATGGCCCATTCACGTTGTTGATTGGGGTTGCCTCGCTTCTGGGATTGGCAGGTATCTTGCCGCACTTGTAGGGGGTCTAGGTTTTGCACAGGCTATCCACACGATAGGGAACGTCGGGTCTCATTTGCGGCTCAACTGAAACCCGAGGCTCCAGGCTTATCTACCACTCTGTGTTGTTGGCTGAGATTCTGTAATATTTCTTATATCATGCCAGGGACCAATGTTATTATATTTATATATATACTAGTAGATGTTGTATATGTTTTGCACCCGCGCTAGTCCAGCCCCCGTTCTGCCATTAGTTAAGTAACCCAACGGGTGATGATGGGGCCCAGTGGTGAATGCGGATAGCATATAAGTACATTATATTTTCTTTCCTTTTTTCTGGTGTGAAATGTTTAATTGATGGGACTGCATTAATTCCGATTAATGCAAGGAAAACAAACCTATATGATGTTGTTAGAACCAAATTTTTTAAAAAAGAATCGTAGGATCGAAGATCGACGACGAATTCCCTTTCAAAGGAGCGATCGAGAGCTAGTCTTGTAACCTTAAATAGATAGGTGTAATTTGAAGGAGATTTAATAAAGGTGATAATTGTAATTCTCGCTTTCTTTACATTCTTGCATTATGAAATCTCTCATTCTTGATTCTTTAATTTTCATGATGCGTGAGTGAAATATCTGCTTGTAAAGTATTCGAGAGAATCGGTAGATTAAGTGATGATAAAATCCTAATACTAATCTTAAATCTTATGAGATTTGTGAACTTTAGGAAAAAGAATCATTAATGACCTAATTTGGAGCGAGATCATGTTCTTGCTAATTTCGTTGCAAATTAGGGATCAAATGATTGATGATTTTCTTTGCTAGAGGCTAGATCCGAATGATGATCAATGAAAAGACAAGGGATAGAGAAGGAGAAACCCTAGTTTCTTCAATAGATTCCTAATCTTCATTCATCACCATCGTCATAGCTGCAATTCATCAATAGATAAGATAAGTCATTTTTAGATTCATCATTGCTACTAATTCAATCGAATCGTACAAGCTATTCTTCATATTCTTGATAATTCAAATTGATATTGGACACTTTCTTGATTTTTAATTCTTGAATATGTTCTTGATTTTCTTGAAATGACAACTCAATCAAATCTCGAACTACTTTCTTGAATATTCTTTTATATTTTCATTTCGACTCATCTAAAGCAAGATCGAACAAGTACACGCATCTCAGTGGACGATCTGTATTCATTAACGAAGCTACATTGACACTGTTAATTGATTGCGGTTATAAATTCTTTGGTTGTGATTACATTTCAAAACACGATCCGAAATTTTAGAATCAATCACCAGGCATGCGCATACCTTCTGGAGTGTGGTGACTTGAGTGGCTTCCATCAAGTTATCATGCGATGATAGTTGGATCCCAATTCCCACTGATGAGTAGGATTACTCCTCGAATGATTTTAGTTGATCCCGTCTAATTCTCCTTTTAGGGTTTGAAGGAGGATTCAAGGAAACAGTGGGAGCAATCCTGATTAGATAAAGTGATTAACCATTCTGATCTAGATTAGATTGCACGTTGAGTGTTTCTTTTCTCTCTCTCTTTGGCAGCGAACATGGCCTGACCCTAAACTAAAACTCATGAACTAAGTTAACCGAACCTTCTTAAAACGCTTTGGCTTTTGGATTGTCATAGTCGCATCTATCATTGCCGCTTCTATATCACCTTTGCATTTCCCCAGAACACTCCGTATCACTACGAAAATCCACATTTCTTGGATATATCTATCGTATAGTTACATACGAACTCGAAGGAACTTGTTCCAGTTCGAGGATGGATTCTGGTTCTGGAGAAATTGAATAGGATTATTCGGTTGTCTTTTATCATTACCTTCTCTCAGGTTGCGAGGGCTCCTAGGATTAGAAGAGTACACCTATTGCGCCCATTGGATAGTCTTCTTCCAAACCATAGGCATATAAAGGGATTAGAATGGTTAATAAGTAAAGACATATAAAGGGATTAGAATAAGAGTAAAGGAAATTGCGACTGCTATCATTCATGACAAAACCGTATATACCCCTGCCACTCCTACATCCACTTTGGTTTTCTCCAGAACACTTCGTATCACTACGAAAATCCATATTGCTTGGATATGACATCTTATAGTTACATACGAACTCGAATGAACTTGTTCCAGTTCGAGGATGGATTCTGGTTCGGTAGAAATAGAATAGGATTATTCAGTTGTCTTTTCTCTTCACCTTCTCTCAGGCTGCGGGGGCTCCTGGTAATAGGAGAGTACACCTATTGCACTTATTGGATAGTCTTCTTCCAAACCTTACGCTGGTACCGAAGGGTAGGGAAGGAAGAAAATCAATTAGCCTAAGTATGGTATACAGAAGGTAATAAGTAAAGACATATAAAGGGATTTCAGTGAGGGCAAGAAAGTATACGGTTACTGTCATGAATCAGGATAGTGGAAGTGGCATTACTAGGAATACCCGGATACCCCTTCAAAACATTTTTCATGTTTCAGATTTTCTATGCGATATTAAGTGAAAACTGTTTTCCCAATTGGATTCTAACTCCAGGGTATGTATTTACCAGGTTTAATTCTCACATCTGTATGGCATTACAGATGATGAGTGGGAGTAAGATATTGGGAATTGGGTGATAAGATCCTCTGTATATCGGAATTCTTTGTAATCCTTGGTTTTACCTGACGGCAAATATTTGGTTTTGAATATCCGTTGTTATGCACCAATTTCAAACTGATATATCTGTTCATTTATTTTATAAAGTGAGATATAACTTTTTGATATTATGTATATGACATTTACCTATATCAGTTGGTGGTTAAGTAAGGTGCATTCAACAGCGGTGTAATTCTTCTTAACCATAGTACAGTTTTCAACCTTCGACGCACAGGGTTTAAGTTATTAAACTCAGGGGACTTATACAAAGTAGTGTATATTGTCCAGTGTCCATTATGACAAATGGGTTGGTACTCATACTATATTCTGTTTACTCATGACTTCTCCAATTCTAGACAAGTATTTCGTTGAAATATAAGATCCGGATTTTGAGAAGTTATAGGTATAAGAATAAAGTAGAGAACCATATGTTGCAAGACAAAGGGTTGGTACTCGTACTATATTCTCTTTACTTTTGACTTCTCTAGTTTTAGACAAGTATTTCATTGAAATACAGGGTCCAAGTTTTGAGAAGTTATAGGTATAAGAATAAAGTAGAGAACCATTTATTACAAGTATCACGATTCTTCAAGGTGAACGAAGATGTAGATATTTGTGTTTGGTATTCCGTTGTAAGTAATATTTTTGAGAACTTGCTTCTTTTTCAGGTTACTCATACGAGGATGTATTCCTGGATGAGTAATACTGTATGGCCTCCTTCTATTTGGTTGATATGCACTGGAGACAGCTGCATGATTTTGAATCCGGTTCTAATTAAATTAGTGCCTTTGTTTCTTTATTGGATATATAGAATGGATTCATATCTTAACGATGTTAAGATATATGGAGTTGTCCGGCTGATACTTAAAACCAGAATCCGGATAAACTCTAGGCACGTTTCAGTAATGGCAGTTTATGGGTTATCCCGGGTTTTGACGAGGGTTAACTTTCTACCATCAGAAAGATCGATAGTTATATTGTTCTTGACTCGCCTCCAGTTTTAATTAAATGGATTCTTTTCAGAAAACATTAGTGGGAGTATGGTTGAACTGGAAGTGATTCCAGAAGCACAAACGATTACTGAAAATTTAATAGAACCTATGGATTCAAATGGTTTTGACGATCCATTAGCCACTATGCAGATTTGGTGGGTAACCTCAGGCAACCGGGAGGTACTTCTGTATCCTCAATGACGGTAACAGGGAGGTTTATGATTACCCAAACTTGCCACTGTTACTGTTCTAGACTATGAGGTCTGGCAGGAGGATGAGTATGACGTCATTCTAAACTAGCTTTAGAAGTGTACGTGTATATGACTCTGCCAGAGGGTTTTTGTAGTCAGTGGGAGCAGCAGAAGCATAGTAGCCAAGTTTCTTATGTCTATTTATACACTAAAGCAAGTATAGCGAAGATAGATCATCTATTTTTTATGTGACAGTCATAGGTTTTGACTTTATCAGAATAGAAGACGGATCCGGTAAGAAGGTAGCAGTGAGAGATGTCCTCGTATTTGGATGACCTGCTCTTGATAGGAAGTCATATTCTATACTACGATCGGTTATATTGTGGTCGTCATAAAGGGTTTCTCCACATAGGATATGGATAAAATATCAAGGATTCTAGTGACTAGATCTATGGTTTTAGATTTAGATTTGGGAAGTGTCCCAATTAGGGTACTTTGACATAATTCTAAAAGTATTTTAGAATGGACGACTCCTGGCGTGGTGGTGTACCCGTAGGTGATGGAGTCACCCTTTCTAAAGAGATGTCTTCTAGACTGATGAGGAGAGGGATTTGCATGATTGGCATATCACTTGCTTAGGCAATTGAGTCAATCATGAGATGTCAAGTACAACACTAGATATTGCTTTTGCACGTGCTGCAATAAGCATATATATTAATCCAATCCTGGAGAAACGTTGGGAATCAGTTATGAACATAAGTGGATGTTCTTGGGATATGGTAACGGCAGCCTCCTTCGGGAGACGGTTATCATTTCAGGCTTCCAAGGTGACCTGGATGACAGAGCATCTGTCTGAGTTATAGTTTTCCCTCTTTTGAGAGACAGTATGTTGGACAGGTGGTCCAAGCGGATACTGTGGAAAGCATGGCGCAGGATACTGATTAAATTCAGTGGATGATACAGTCCAAGAAGTTTGTTGGATTTATGAACTGGGTCCCATCAGATATCCAGACAAATTCTAAGACAGGTATCGCTCTTTTCGGGAGATATCTTTCTCCGTGAAGTTGAGATATAGAGATAAATATAGAAACATTGGAGCGGATCCACTCACTGAGGCTATTTCTCGAACGCAATAGTTTCACAAACGGGCTTTGTGAGACTGATTAGTAGAGAAGTTGGGTGTTCGGTATCACACGGGCTGTGAGTATACGACACCGCAATAATTAGCCTTAAGTGCAAGTGGGAGATTTTTGGTTATAGTGCCCTCAAGTCAATTATTGAATTGCATGTACGCGATTGCGATGATTAAGGGAGGACCTATACAGATAGAACAGTCTTGCTCAGGATGATAGTATGCTATCTGGTTTGTCTTTATCATCATGTACATGCTTTATGTGGTATTACAAATCACTGTTACATATTGATAGAGCCCATAGGATTTTTGCTTGACTACCAGCAATATGATGGCGATCATATACATGGGAGATGGGTGGTCTATAAGCACATCCTTAAATGTCCCTAGTCGTGGGAGTATCGAGACTGGGCATCGATAATCTAGAGTATACTAGCGTATACTGATCGAGACCCCGACGAGGGGTGGTGGCCAGGTCTCACAAGCCATTGGTGTTAGTTTGTTGACCTAAGATAGTATACAGGTGCTCATTGGGTTATGAGTACACTGGACGGACTCGCCGGGAACCAGCTAGTTGGTAGTATATCTATTGTCAGATAGCAGTTCCTAAGTGATATGTGTGCAGGTTAGTCTGTCGACCTGAGATCTTCATTTGTCTCGTGTGAGTTCCCACCGTGCTTTGATAACTATCCTACCATGGCTCAAAGGAGTCGTGCAAACGGGTTTTAGTTGGGTACGGTCCCGAGCTACATGGAGGCAGTGAGCGGATCGTCGGGGATTCGTCTCTCCCGATATTGGGGGTTGATGTCGCGCAGTGCACGGGTGGCCTTCACCAGAAATACTTGGACAAGTTAGTCGAGAATTACTGATTTGGATCAGTAGTTTCTCAGTTGTTGATGAGCTTCATACCGACACAAAATGTCGTGCTATTAGGGGTCTGAATTTATCCACCACCACCACCCAGACTCGATATGCGACACTCTTAGACGAACAGACCGGATTGTACAGATATTGTCACGGGCAGGCTCAGTAGGGGTTCGGATGAGTTTGCTAATCGGCCTCCCTTCGGCTCAATACCTGGGTAGTCGTTACGTACAGCTAGTGCCGCTGACGTGTTTGTGGTTAAACCCACTGCCAGCGTACTAACGAGTCTTTAGAGTCCCACACAGAGGGTTTCCCTGCTTCGGGCGAAATGATGTAGATGCCGTATAGTTTTATGGCAGGGTTCGATCATATATATGCATTTGTGCACGTATCAGGATTCGGACGGATAATACTAGTGGCTTTGGTTTAAGACGGATTCTAGTATTATATTGTTGGATTATTTTCGTCTCATTGTATTCGTCTTTTTTGGTATACGGATGAGGGGTATTCTTGTAATTTATTACAAGGTGCTTCTAGAAGATGACACCTCATTTAGTTTTAACCATTTAGGATTAAATGGTTAATAGGGTGGAGAGGATGAGGTGTTGTTTGCATTTATTGTAGCATGGCTTTGTAGTGACTCATGGTTACTATTCAAGCATGCTTGATTTTTGTTTTGTTGTGAAATATTTTGGAGACTTAAGATATTTTGTGTTGACTTAAGATATTTTGGAGACTTGAGATATTTATTGGATGGCTTCATAATAGCTCACAACACTTATCATTTTTGGGACTTAGTCATTTTTCTTGAGTTGCCTCACACTCTCATCCTCAAGCTTTTTCTTCTAACTCCACCCTTCATGTCTCATGTGTTGAGAAACCTAGGGTGTTATGAGACAAATTAATCCATCACTACACTCTACATCCTCTAGGCTATCTAGTTTAGTGATCTATGTACCCTAATTATCTCGACTATTGAGATAGGAGCTCGGAATACAAATCCTCAGGTGGATTATCTTCGATGGAGGGAGACCGGAGATCAAGCTTGATCATGGAGGCCTCTAGGAGCTTAGGATGATGGTTAAAGACCGAAGGACACGGATCATTCGGTATAACTTTCTAAACTCCTATATTTAGATTGCTAGTTTAGGGTTAATGGTAGATCCGGGTAGTGGGTTGTGTTAGCGCCAGTTTTATAAATTTTTCTTCCGCAATAGGCCACGGTTTGATGGTCAAGGCGTTGCCATAACCCAACAAAAGATCGAAAGATCTTAGGGCTGATCTCTCTCATATAAAAGTTCATACTTTTACGAGATATTAATCCTAAAGTTTAAGAATTTTATCGATAGATATTTTGATACAGATGATAAAAACAGAAGTATTTACTTCTTTTTAATATGGACCCTTTATGAAAAAATAATAACTTTTTCATAAAAAAAATGTGCACCATAGATGCACCCAGAAATCAATGCACAAAAACTTATGTTTCTTTCTGAGAGACAAAGCATTCTGTTTGACCATGCGCATCACATGCCAAACACATGTGCGCAGGTGAAGAATGCTATTTATGAAGATATGTGAAGGATATTTGTGTGCCCCCTATCCAGGGCGCACTTGATAAAAGATGGTCTACGAAGAAGTGCACAACCACGTGATATGCACGTGTGCGCATGGGGAAATAATGTCCCTGAAGAAGTACGCATCATGTGATATGCACGTGTGCGAAAATGAAAAATATGGTCTTTTGAACACACACACACACACACACACACACACATACACACACACACACACAGATATATATATGCGCAGATGAAAATTTGGCTTAATGAAGAAATGCGCAACCACATGATATGCACGTGCGCAACCCCCTAGCGGCAAACAAGTGCGCATCATATATATGGCATATGCACGTATGCGCACTTGGACCAACAAGTTTTTTCTTGATTACTTAATTAGAATAAATTGAGTATAGAAGCCTTTACTTCTCGTATGTGATCCTATGATCAAATAAAACATATTTTCTAAGTTGATCTTAGTCCCGCATATGATTAACGATCCTTAGACCATGTCTTCTAAATTGATTTTAGTCCCATACACGACTAACGATCCTTAGATCAATATATATACCCCCCTCCCGAACTGATGGATCTTATTTATATGAGATATACGTACTAAGTTCAACCCTAAATCTAATGTATGGATTTGGACTAATCCGAGCCCAACGGGCGACAACATATATTAGTCTCTGTGTACAATCTAAGGGCAACCCAAAAATAAACAAGTGTAATACGACATACGAAAATTTCTGAAGTAGAGAAAATTGTTATCGCTTGGCGATAACGTAATTAACTGCAAAGGTTTGCGACTGCAGGAACAAGAGTCCCTACAATCAAAAACCCCTCATTATTGAGGGGGAATCTGAAAAGTCTGCTACATCGGTCGCATCTATCCAAACCTCCGATATACTGTGTCATAAATCAACTTGGTGTTTTCGGAGAGGTGGATGGATATGTTCCATATAATATCTGACCCCGTATTCAGGCTGGACGCGCTCCCCGTGCCTAGATCCGGTTTTCGGCGGTAAACAATAACTAAATGAATAAGAGTGTTCTCATATTTTTCCAACCAAAAAATATGTTATACCAATTTTACATTAAACAAATGAGAACCCATCTCTCTCACCGTGCTCTCCTTTACACCTCATCCTTCCACCTTATATTTAATTTTCTACAAAGAAAATCCCATATATGAGGTGTTCTCTTTCTAAAAGTATTCCGTATAAATACAGAATACAACCCCGGTATATATATCGAATACATATACGCGTATTCGTATAAAAATACGAATAGCCAAGTGAGAGAGAAAATGAATAGTGAACATAATACTAGAATATATATATATATATATCAAACTATATATATATATGTATATTATAAAATCAATACATGATTTAATAATTCGGCTTAATTCTAAACCGGCTAGTATTATCAAATGTTCGGTTAAAATCCGTGTAGCTAGTACAAGTATTTAATCGGACCCCTGCACGTATCAATATACGGCCTCTATATCATATCGCTTGAACCGGGAAAAACACTCTGTGTGGGACTCTAAAGACTCGACAATACACTGACAATGAGTTACTGGATAAATCCATAACCACAAGCATGTCGGCAACACTAGATGTACGTAACGGCTTCCATGGTATATGATGAAAGAGAGGTCGACAATCAAGTTTGTCCGTACCCTTCTGAGCCTGTGAGTGACAATCTCCATACATTCCGGTCTCTTTTTCTGAGACTATCGCATACCGGGTCTAGGGGTGGATAACGTCAGACCCCTAATAACCCAATAAATCATGCCGGTGTCAAACCCATCACCTATCAAGAAACTACTGATCTCATATCAGTAAATCTCATCCACCCTGGCCAGGGATTTATGGTGATGGCCATCCGAACACAACGCGATATCGACTCCCTATACCGGGAGAGACGAATCCCTTTCAATCGCTCACTGCCTCCTTGTGGCTCGAGACTGTACCCAACTAAAACCTGTTTGTATGACTCCTTTGAGCCGTGGTAGAGTAGTAATCTAAGTACAGTGGGAACTCACATGAAACAAATGACTATCTTAAGTCTAAAGACTACTGAGTATTCATGTCACCAGAGAATTGCTATCTGACGATAGCTATAATACCATTTAGGAGTTCTCGGAGAATCCGTTTTGTATACTCACCTCTAGTGAGCACCTGTATATAATCTTAGGTGCCCAAAACACCAATGGCTTATAATATCGTCTCTTTTCCCTCATCGAGGTCTAGAAAGTATATACTGGTCTACTCTGGAATATCGATGCCCAGTATCAATACTCCTACTACTAGGAACATTTAAGGATGTGCTTATATACTACTCATCTCCTACGTATATAATTGCCATCATAATGTTGGTAATCAAGCAAGAATCTTATGGGGGCTTTATCATTATGTATCAGCAATACGTAATAGTACGTAAAACATATATACATAATGATAAAGACAAACGAGATAGCATGCTATCATCTCGAGTAAGACTGTTCTAACTGTATTGGTCCTCCTTCAATTATCATAATCGCTTACCTACAATTACAATAATTTTCTTGAGGGCACTATAGCCAAAAAGCTGACAATGGCATAGCAGGTTACGTCATAGCAGGATACGTCATATTGGACAGGATAGGATGACAAGAATTGCCATGGCGACCTACTTGGCCTACATGCCAAGGTCAACCTATCCACATATAAGTATTATCTCATAGGTAATGCCACAAGTAAGCCATTTGGAATGGCAAAGAGAGCAAGTGCTCCATTAAAACTCATTTACTCTGACATATGCGGACTAATCAATGTGAAGGCATGAAGCGGTGCTCCTTATTTCATCACCTTTATAGACGATTACTCTCGTTATAGACACGTGTTTTTGATTTCCTAGTGGTCTAAAGCCTTAGATTGTTTCAAGTGCTATATCAGCGAGGTGGAAAATCAATAGAGCAAAAGTATTAAGGTTTTGCGTACGGATCGTGGTAGAGAATATGTCAGTTCAGGGAACTGTGTGAAGAGAAAGGGATCGTCAGAAAGCTGACAATGCCCTGCACTCCGGAATAAAATGGTGTTGTAGAGAAACAAAATAGGACGTTGCTCGATATGGTTAAGAGCATGATGGCGCAAGCCAATCTTCCTATATCGTTTTTTGGAGATGTGCTGATAACAGCAGCTTATGTTCTTAATCGAGTACCTTCTAAGTCGGTTTAGTCGACACCTTACGAGTTATGGACAGGTAATAAGCTAGTGTCGGATCACTTACGTCCATGGGGGTGCGCTGCCTATATACACAACTCTTTACATCAGTATGAAAAGTTAGGCCGTAGAGAGAAGAAGTATATATTTATACGCTATTCCAAGCACTCTAAGGGATATGTGTTCTCAGGTGAGCATAAGGATGAGACTGTGACCAAGATTGAGTCACGAGATGTTGAATTCCTTGAGGAGGAATTTGTTGGGTTACGGCAGCGCCCTGGCCATCAAACTGTGGTCGATTGCGGAACAAAAATATTATAAACTGGCGCTACCACAACCCGCTACCCGGATCTACCCTTAACCCTAAACTAGCAATATGTAAACTAGGAGTTAGATGGTTATCCCGAGTTGATCCGTGTTCTTCGGTCTTGAACCATCATTCAAAGCTCCTAGAGGCTCCTTGATCAAGCTTGATCTCCGGTCTCCCTCCATCGATGATGATCCTACTGAGAGTCTGTGAATCAAGCTCCAACCACATAACCGAGGTAACTAGGGTATCTAGTTTGCTAAACTTGATAACCTAGGATATGTAGAATCTAATGATGGATTAAGTTGTCTCTAATCACCCAATGTTTCTCAACACATGAGACATAATGGGTGGAGGAAGAAGATGAAGCATGAGAATGAGAGTGTAGCAACTCAAGAAAGGAAAATGGCTAAGTGTTGTGAGGAAGAATATCAAGTATCAAGTGAGAAAAATCCTCACAACCCTTACAATAAATCAAGCATGCAAGAATAGTGTCACCATGAGTCACCCCATGAGTCATCTACAAAGCCATGCTTCATTTAATGCCAAAGAATGACTCATCCTCCACCTCATTAACCATTTATAATAAATGGTTAAAACAATAATGATGTGGCATCTTCTAGAAGTATCATTTAATGAAATTACAAGAATACCCCTCATCCGTATATACATACCCGTATCCGTATTCCGAAAAATACGAATACAATGAGACGAAAATAATCCAACAATACAATAGTAGAATCCGGCTTAAACCAAAACCACTACTATTATCCGTCCGAATCATAATACATGCACAAGTGCACGTATATGATCGAACCCTACCATAAAACCATACGGCCTCTACATCGCATCCCCCAAAGCAGGGAAACACTCTGTGTGGGACTCTAAAGACTCGTCAATACGCTGGCAGTGGGTTTAACCATAAGCACGTCAGCGGCACCAGCTGTACGTAACGGCTACCCAGGTATTGAGCGAAAGGGAGGCCGACGAGCAAACTCATCCTGAACCCCTACTGAGCCTGACAGTGACAATATCCGTACAATCCGGTCCATTCGTTTATGAGTATCACAAATCGAGTATAGGGGGTGGATAATGTCAGACCCCTAATAACGTGACATCTAGTGTCGGTATAAAGCCCATCACCACCTGAGAAACTACTGATCCTAGATCATTAATTCTCGACTACCCCAGCCGAGGATTTCTGGTGATGGTCACTAATTGATAGAGAGGATTTGTACGTGCGTGTTTTAATTTAAGAATACCGCAATCAAGACGGTGTCGCTTGGTAGCTAGCCGGTTGAGTACGGGTCGATCCACAGGGAGAAGGAATCCTTTTCTTTATGTTCTAACGAGTTAAGTCCAAAAAATTGGTGGTTTTGTTGTAGATCTATGAATGGGAATATATTGATAAAAAAGCTTGCTAGGGTTAGGATTAGATTAGTTCGAAAAAGGGATTCTTCTCGCTTCTATCAATGCCCTAATTAAGAATATAGGTGTTAGGGTAATAGTCAACAATGGGGATTAGCACGACTAGGAAGAAACTAAGTTTCTTCCATTTGGTCCTTGTCCGTCCGTTCTTGGCTCTTAGCCCTAACCTCTGGTTAATTCAACCACAACCGGTCTAACTAGGGAATCACCACTATCTTGTAGAATAGGGTTCCGTAGTGAGCGGATTATGGTTGATTTAAAGAGAGTCTTTTAATTAAAATTATTTGGGCAAAGAAAGGAGTGAGAGAGATTTCTTTCTCTCAAACCTTTCCTATCCTACCCCTAACAAGTGAGGAATTACTCACTCATTAGGAAGGTGACAATAAAATTCATTTTTATATTTTCTTTATATTAGACAAACTAAATTGCAGATAAATAAAGAACAGATAAAAAAAAATGCAGGAATTAAAATTGCAGATAAAAAGAATGAGAGATAAAAATTGAAACTTACTTTATTGATGTCCTCCCAACAACGCATTACAATGGAATTGAAAATCTAGATTTAGAAATTAAAAAGAGGAAAAACTAAAGAGATGCACCCTAAAAGAGGCACCCAAAAGAGACACACTTTATTTGTCTTTGAACTATCCTATTTATAGATAGGAAAAACCCTAGGTTTACATTCTGATTCATACATGAAATTACAAAACAACCCCAAAGACCGAGTCAAAGCACAGACACACCACCGACACATGCATTGCACGGCCGCGGATCCGCGGCAGAAAGTCATGTTTGGCCGCGGTTCCGCGGCCGTATTGTGGGATCTTGGAATCAAACTTCTAGGGTTGCTTCATGTTGCTTTTTCCTTCTGTTTTCTTCACTTGGTTCCACAGAATCTCTTCTATTTTCTTCCAGCTTTCCACAGTGCAGAATGTTGTGGACTTTTTACCGTAAGTTTCGTGTTGAAGTCTTGAATCTTGTGCTGCCCTTGTGCTTTATGCATTTGAACTATCTCATGATTTTCATTTGTTCCTTTAACTGGTAAGCGGCATCATATGGATTCATCTATTGTTCGTCGTAGTTTCACATTTGTAACGTCTTTTCATGAATTTCACTGTATTGTTCTGAGAACCTGTAACCTGCAACTATTTAGCAGACATGGATCAAAAGCACCTATTTATTTGTAATATGATTAAGAATGGGCGATATAATAATGCAAAATTCTGATATGAACAAATACCCCCAAACTTATCTTCTGCTCGTCCCGAGCAAAACCAATTTTATTTTCAAAAATTCCTAACCTCACTTTCGCAGGGAATCGCGATTGCACTGAGCTCGTGCAACAAGCCGTTAAACCGCTAGGTGTCCCTAGTAGGAGGAGTGTTGTCTCCTGAGGGTTTTCAGCGGATACTACCCACAAAATCCGATCAATTTGACCATTGACTCTAATTTTTCAATTCAGTATTCTAGCAAGAAATTCTATTATCTTCAACTTAGAAATCATCAAACCGTATTTTTCATACTTCCTTTTCATTTATCTTAAGATCATATACATTTTGCTAGTTTATAAAACTTTCAGCATCTCCTAAGTTTTCCTTCTAAGATGCAATCTCAACTCAAGAATTTTTATCATCTTTACTGAAGATATAAGGCCTATTTTTTATTCCTATCTCTCATCCAAACCCCAATTATATACCTCTACGTGTGTGTAATTATCACCCATACACTTGGAAATTCAATTCAAGCTATCATACTCTTGTCCGTCTTCCAAAATACTTTTAGTTGGTGAATTTTAGATGAAATTGCTCACACATCCTTCATGCGACCGCTAATACTTCTTGAGATACTAAACGACCGATTATAAAATGTGCTCGCGCATTTAGGCGTAATTCCTCGTCTTATAATACCTTAGGCTTAGCAGTGACTCCCAAATCAGTTGGTCTAAGGCACTAGGTGATAAAGCACCCTCGCTATATATTTTATTTATGCAGCCTTAAGTAATTACAAAACCGGTGTTCATTTTTTTTTATTCACACTTATACTTTTATTTTATTTTCCTTCACACTAAGGATTTTAGACAAGAGAATTTCAAGGTATCCTCTACTATCCCAAGTTTCAAGGTGCGTGTTTGTGCAAGTTGTAGGGTATATATTTTCAGAATTTAGACTTAAGTTTTAGAATTATTTTTCAGACTTATACTTCAAATAGAGCTTTCAATACTCTTCCCTTATTTCGATTTAGCCCAAGAACTGAACTCAAAATTTGCCTATTTCTAAATAAAATATAAGCACGTATATTTTCTACAGTTAAACTTTAAGAAGGGTTATTTTTAGGGTTTTTAATTTACTAAGTTTAGGATCTAGTTTTTCCTTACTATTCAACCGTCATGTTGAACTTAAGTCAAATATGGTCAAAATTGAACTTTTCAATTTTTATAATTTTTAAAATTTTTGATTTTTATGGATTTTAAAATAAGTAAGCAAATGCAAAAAATATACACATGAATGCGAAGGAAGAAACCTTACCGAGCATACCCCCAAACTTAAACTTGACAGTGCCCTCACTGTCAGGCTACACCAAGAGGGTTAAAATTGTCGGCACTCCCCTGTTTGTTTATTTTTTAATTTTTTTAAAATTATTTTGTTGTTATTATTAATAGAAAAACAAAATATATATACACAAAAAGGTCCCCCCAAAATTTAAGTGAAACAGTGTTTCCACTGTTGCCATTTTTTTAAAATCTCATAAACCTGTAAACTTGGGAGGAAAATTTATTAACAGGGACATGAAATATGATCATGAAAATCTCCCCCAAAATTATTTTTTTGGCTCACTACTTTGAGTTAAAAAAAAATTATTTTCAAGAGCCAAATGATACCCCCCCTAAACTTAAGTTAAACAATGCTATGCTTTTTAAAGAGGGGGGTCAAAGTTATCGATCAATGCCAAGCTTTGCAAAGACCAAAAGTCAACACCAACCATTCAAACAATTTATCAGTGAAACGCACCGGTTGGTGGATGAACATGTTGTATGGAGCCAGGAAGAAATAGGGAAGAGATAAGTGGTGGTATAGAAAGGGTTTGCGTGAACGTGAATGTGAGGAGATAAGAGATGATGATAAATAAAAAAGAGAATGGGAATGATCAGAAATGAGTGGAATATTGGCATTCTCGTATTTTATAAGAAGAAAATGTGGTGGTTCAACTTCTATAGATGGAGGTTGATTAATCACAAAATCCATGTTGTTTAGGATTACAAGTTCGTCAGCAAAAAGTTCTTCAAAACTCTCATCGATGTAATTGAACATTTTGTTGTCAATAAGTTTTGTGACAGAATTTATCATACTTGTTTTGTCAAAAATTATGGAGGTAGGAGACTCGAAAAACTCATCTACCTCATTTTCAAAATTATCCAAATCATGTTGGTTTTCCGGAATTATCAAACTTGAATTATCGGATTGTGATTCATCAACACTCACTGAAATTATAGGAAGAATAGAAGAAGAACCTGAGGAAGTGGGAGAAAGAAGTTGAATACGAATTTGAGGGTGGAGATGGAGTGTATAAATTAGCACAATTTGTAATGACCGATAAAAAAGCGATTGTGCTAATCTATCAACCCACTGAGAAATGAGGTCAACTCCCTCAAGATTCGTGAGAAAACATGGATACGTCGAACTTGGTAAACCAGACATTGAAAATGAAAGTGATACGGTTTCTTGCGCGGTCGGAACGATGGAAATGATGATGGGGAGTGATTTAGGAAGTATAACAATTAAAGGTTCAGGAGGGTGTACACAGTTAGTGGAAAATACATGATGAATTGGAAAATCCGATTCATCAAGCAAAACTGGTTCATCCTCAATACTATCCTTAAATTCCCCTCAAAATTTAGCTTATCCATGCAATTTTCATCAAAATCAAGACGCATATGAAGTTCGGGAGAAACATTTGATGTCTCGGGATGATGAATTAGAAAGAAAAACTCATCCAAATCTGTGGGTTCATCATCCGAAATATTCCCAGCGTCGATATCCTCAACCAAATGAAAATCAATTTTTTTAGACACCTCATCAAAAGCATGGATATTAATCAATTCAGGTTCTAGAGTAGAGATGTAGAGGTCAAAAGGATTGGTGATGGTTTCACTCGAAAGGGACCCTTCACAATCAGGTAAATCAAACACTACAAAGTCGCACAACTCATTAAGCGTTCTATCTTCAACTGGTGAATCATTTGGGACACTTGATAGACATTCAAAACCGGAGTTGTGCGATTCAATTGAGGATGGGTAGGTTTGATTTAGAAGGGTGTGCATCTCACTCTCACCACTCAAATTCTCAACCTGTCCTACTGCCTCGTCATACATTGGAAAATTTGGAGCTAGTTGGAAACTAGCTCCCGGGTCACTAAGTTGTATAAGGGCGGCCATGGACGCATTCAAATCCATCATCTGTTGGCTTGACGCTACCATAAAATCTTTCAACGACTGTTCCAGACTAGACATGGGTTGTGACGGGGTTTCAGTAAAAGATTTAAAGTTGTTTGGATACGGGAAACTCCCAAATGGCTGTTCAGAAGCAATGTCTAGGGAAGGTGCAAAAGTCGGGTAGGACTTATAGGAATTGAATGGTTGGACAGGAATAAGATCAACATTTGGATAAGAAGGTGAATATAATTGTTGATCCAAACAATTCGCAGTGGTGAAAGGAGTGAATGATCGGTTACGAGATTGTTCGATATGTTCAGTAATAGAAATGGGTTTCGGAGTTACAACAGGACTCGAAAAAGGAGTATCAATATAAGAAGATGGTGAAGGTTGAAATGGTTGATATAAGGTGGATTGCGGAGTCCAATTGGTTGTCCTAAACGCGTCTATCCGATCTTTCAAAGAAATTTTGGGCATGGAGGGGTCGTTCGAAATTCGACCAAAACAAGAACCGTAGGAAGTAATGTCTGGTTGTGGGTACCACAGTTCGGCACCATTTGATTGATAGAGAGGATTTGTACGTGCGTGTTTTAATTTAAGAATACCGCAATCAAGACAATGTCGCTTGGTAGCTAGCCGGTTGAGTATGGGTCGATCCACAGGGAGAAGGAATCCTTTTCTTTATGTTGTAACGAGTAAAGTCCAAAAAATTGGTGGTTTTGTTGTAGATCTATGAATGAGAATAAATTGATAAAAAGACTTGCTAGGGTTAGGATTAGGTTAGTTCAAAAAAGGGATTCTTCTCGCTTCTATCAATGCCCTAATTAACAATATAGGTGTTAGGGTAATAGTCAACAACGGGGATTAGCACGACTAGGAAGAAACTAAGTTTCTTCCCTTTGGTTCTTGTCCGTCCGTTCTTGGATCTTAGCCCTAACCTCTGGTTAATTTAACCACAACCGGTCTAACTAGGGAATCGCCACTATTTTGTAGGATATGGTGCCGTAATGAGCGGATTATGGTTGATTTAAAGAGAGTCTTTTAATTAAAATTATTTGGGCAAAAAAAGGAGTGAAAGAGATTTCCTTCTCTCAAACCTTCCCTATCCTTCCCCTAACAAGTGAGGAATTACTCACTCATTAGGAAGGTGACAATAAAATTCATTTTTATATTTTGTTTATATTAGACAAACTAAATTGCAGATAAATAAAGAACAAATAAAAAATTGCAGGAATTAAAATTGCAGATAAAAAGAATGAGAGATAAAAATTGAAACTTACATTATTGATGTCCTCTCAACAACGCATTACAATGGAATTAAAAATCTAGATCTAGAAATTAAAAGAGGAAAAACTAAAGAGAGGCACCCTAAAAGAGGCACCCAAAAGAGGCACACTTTATTTGGCTTTGAGCCCTCCTATTTATAGATAGGAAAAACCCTAGATTTACATTCTGATCCATACATGAAATTACAAAACAACCCCAAAGACCGAGTCAAAGCACCGACACCCCACCGACATGTGCATTGCACGGCCGCGGATCCGCGGCAGAAAGCCATGTTTGGCCGCGGTTCCGCGGTCGTATTGTGGGATCTTGGTATCAAACTTCTAGAGTTGCTTCATGTTGCTTTTTCCTTCTGTTTTCTTCTCTTGGTTCCACAGAATCTCTTCTATTTTCTTCCAGGTTTCCACAGTGCAGAATGTTGTGGACTTTTTGCCGTGAGCTTCGTGTTGAAGTCTTGAATCTTGTGCTGCCCTTGTGCTTTGTGCATTTGAACTGTCTCGTGATTTTCATTTGTTCCTTTAACTGGTAGGCGGCATCATATGGATTCATCTATTGTTGGTCGTAGTTTCACATTTGTAACGTCTTTTCATGAATTTCACTGTATTGTTCTGAGAACCTGTAACCTGCAACTATTTAGAAGACATGGATCAAAAGCACCTATTTATTTGTAATATGATTAAGAATGGGCGATATAATAATGCAAAATTCTAATATGAATAGTCACCCGTGGACAATACGGCATCAACCCCCAATACTGGGAAAGACGAATCCCCGACGATCCGCTCATTGCCTCCATGTGGCTCGGGACTGTACCTAACTAAAACCTGTTTGCACGAATCCTTTGAGCCGTGGTAGGGTAGTAATCAAAGCACGGTGGGAACTCACACGAGAGAAATGACGATCTCAGGTAGACAGACTAACCTGTACACATGTCACCTGGGAACTGCAATCTGACAATAGGTATAATACCAACTAGCAGGTTCCCGGCGAGTCCGTCCAGTGTACTCATAACCCAATGAGCACCTGTATACTATCTTAGGTGAACAAACTAACACTAATGGCTTGCGAGACCTAGCCACCGCCCCTCGTCGGGGTCTCGATCAGTATACACTAGTCTACTATGGAGTATCAATGCCCAGTCTCGATACTTCTACGACTAGTGTCACGCCCCGCTTCCCAGAGTACGCAAGATTGGGCACGTGACATAGCCAACCATGCTACCTGTGGGTAGGACGTATCCATCCACAGTCACATTACGGTTGTAGGGATATCAAGAACAAGATAAATAAACTAATCTAACACATGTCCAAGTCCATAATAACAAGAGTCAATGAACAATAAGTGCGGAAGCAAATGATCCAATGCAATAATAGAAAGGTACGTCCCGTAATGCGAGATCGCACCTGGAAAATAAAATGCAATAAATGAACTAACCACTACAGAACTCACAAATCAGCCTGCTGGCTGAAGTACTCCTGCTCGGTCGGCGACAGTGGTAAGGAATCTGGGCCATGCAAAACCCAGACGTCAGCGCGTCATGTCAACCAAATAATATAATATAAACATGGTAATAAGCAATGCAGGTATGAACATGAGTAAAGCAGTACTAAGAAATAACAGAGCAGGGTAATGTGCAGAGGTGACTAAACTGTCCTATCAGGTTTCTACTCTATAGTCTTGAAATCAATTGATGAATCGTCGATGTAACTCAATAGTATCCCGTGCGTGCCCGGGACCACGGTCAAGGTCCTCGGGGCTGAATCCGAGACGTGCCGCTAAGCAGTAAAAGTAGGTAGTAGGATGGACGAGTGATGTCAGCATCATCACTCCCGGACTGGCCAAGCCCGTAAGACTGATCAGAACAAGTATCGAACTGTTGAGTTACAAGTCGGTTTCACCTTTGATTTCCCCATACCCCCAAGCTATGTATGTCAGGTCGGGTATTCAGTAGTCAAGGACTAATGCCAACACAAGATCAGGTAAAAGTAGGTCTATCTGGATAGACAGCAGGAATGGTCAGGTTTATCGGCATTAGGCATGAAATCAGGTAACAGGTCAGGTCACTTTTCAACAGGTTGAGTCGATATGTACAAGGTGTCATGTCCGGTGTATCAGTACATGTGTCAGGTGTATCAAGATCGGTCAATATGTAATGCAATCAAATGTATGCTGATAACAGGTATAGTAACGAATAAGGAACAACAGCAGGAACGGCAAATAACAATATTATTCCATGTAAACACAGTGATGCTTTGTATTCTCTTATTAACAGGTTCAAGCACCCTTGGGGTGCAATAATCACAGTGTAGCGCAATATTAATAACAGCAGGCAATAAAGACATAAGTGTGCGACTATTTTCCTCTAAATAGTAAAATGATTAGCAGGTAGTTGTTATTAAGGTTACGGTGGCAAAATGCGATTTAGGTGGCAGTATTATAATGTATATCATATTTCGTCCAATGAGACAAGTAGCAATATTGTAAATCCCCGTTTCCAATTCAATAAAAGTTCCCGATTCTCTGAATTCCAGCAGTTTCTTTTCTTTTTCCCTCATATTTTGAATTGGCTGTTAGGCTAAATAATTGCATTTTTCCAAAACCTAAAAGTTAAGACCCAAGAGTTAAAACCAAAGCCAATTAAACTAAAACCTAAACTAAAACCCAAAATAAAATCAAGATTTACACTTAAACTCAGCCACATCTTTAAAATTCCCACAGCCCATTCAAAACCTTTTTAATAAACTCTATATAACCCTCAGCCCAATCAAATTTCCCTCAGCCCACCTCAAATTTTTTTGATTATTATTTTGTTTTAAAAACCAGCCCGTTCCCACCATGCAGCCCACTTCATTTTGGGAAAATTTTTGTTTTTTTAAACAGGCCGTTTTTCTCCTACAGCCCATGATGTTTTATAAAAGGAATTGTTTTAAAACTAACCAAGCCCAACTCTCCCCACATACACTGTTCATCTTCTCCTTCAAAAATTTCCCAACGGTAACCTCCGTGACTCGCGCGCGCGACCCGCCTCCTCCGCCGTCGCCCACGCCCTCGCCCTGCCATTGCCCCCATGTTGTCAACAGTGTCGCCCTCATCTCTCTCTTACTCACCTCGTCTCCTCTACTTTCACCGAGCCCAAAAACGCGAGCACCCAAAAACCTCCATCGAAACCACTTTATCTCACCGACGGCGATCACCCATCTTTTCGACAACTCCGCTCACTCCTCCTCTGCCAACCTTCTCCTCCACGACTCCTCCCTTCATCACCCGAGCACCCACCAACTCGAGACCCGACCCACTGCAACCAAGCTCGACACCCCTCGACGCCGGTGAACCCCCACCACATCGTCGATCTCCCTACGACCCCCTCAGCGACCCCTCATCCCTCCTCCTTCATCCTCTTCTCTCAAGTAACTCACCCCAAGCATCCCCTGCATCCTTCATCAACCCGAGCCCTCCATCAAATCCAATCTCTGCACAAAAAAAAAAAAAAAAAAAAACCATTACTATCAAGCTCGGCCACCTTGCACCCTCAACGCCGGCGAACTTCCCACCACATCACCGACCATCCTACGACCCTCTTGTCATCAGCAACACCCACACACCCCTACACCTACTCAACCGAGTCTCTCTCTCTCCCTCCAAAACCGCAAGTTTAAATCGATACCGCGAACTCACTGCATCCCTTAGCCGGAGCGACGCCGTCGACCGTCGTCGATCCTAATACACTCGCTGAGGATCATAAAGCATTCCTCAACGTCCAGTGGCTGTGCAAACGACTCCGGACAACCCCGACGCGAGATCCACATCTAGATCGAGGCTCGCGGGAATCCGATACGTGGCGTATATCGCGCGTTCGCGACGACACGGTGGCCGTACGACCCCGAGGCGTTCTCCAGACAAGTGTTTACTTGCTTCATGCTAAATTATTAGTCGTACAACCTTAAAATCATATAACTTAAAACTTACCGAATAACTAAATATATTGTGACGTATGTGTTCGATGTATGATCCCAATGGTAATATTTGTCTAATTTGACGGTAACCTATATGTTCTGTTGGCCCTTTTAATGATATATAACGTGTGCGAAATTCGCTGGAAAATACGATTGTTCGTGATAAAAAGTGATACCCCCATATATATTGTTTAAAACTAGAATCCTCTCGTAGCTGAAAACGAATAAAATCACCATAAATCATATACATATTGGAAAGCTGCGTTCGAGGGCTTAAATCGAAGCTGACTCGATGAACTTTAATCCTATGTAAATTTCTGATCATTTCTGTTTGTAACCATGAAGATATTTGGATCGGAACACGACTCTGGACTGCAGTCCAGAGCGTTTCTGATTAGGGTGTTCTGTCTAAAGTCCTGCGTCCCCGTGTTTCCTGAAATCGCATGATACGGAACTTTACAATAGTTATAAGATATACCTGTTACTGAAAGAAAACAAGTGGTCTCATTCCGATTCATCGCTGTTTGTTATTTTAAACTTATTTTAAAAAGGCAGAACGTAAAGCTGTCCAGAACACTTTCTGAAATGACATTTGAGATTGAACTGTGTATAACTTTCAACGTACAGATACGATTGAAGATCCGTCTATTGCGTTGAATACTTTATCGAAAACCCTAAATTTCATTTAACTGTGACATCTCTAAATTCTGAGCCCAACTGGGTGCAATTCGTGTCGCGAAACAGATGTTCAGTTCTGAAATTGAAATTCCAGCCGCGAACACTTAAACTGAAACAGTTATATCTTGAAAACCGAAACTCCGATTGAACTGAAACAAATTTTGATGAATTACTGACTGATTGTTCTATGTATCTTACCTACATCATTTTCGCTGAATTCGTAACATATTATCTGTGCAATTTATTTTAGTTCATGACATGCATGCTAATTCATAACATACAGAGCTTATTGGTAGCATACAATACATATATCATACCCTTGTCATTTACACAGTGTTAGTGCGTGTGGACATTGCATTATCGTGCGTGATAGATGTTAGTTTAGGAGTGACGAGTACACCAATGGAAAGTGAATATTCATGACAGTGATTGATACAGTGGACAGTGATGAAACCGTGCCTTTGGTATACTCGTACACAACTAGATCAATATCTTAAATAGTGTAACCTGGGGAAAAGGGGAAATCAAAGTGGAAAGAGTATCGTATTTAGCGGGACCGTGTTTAGAGGATGATCATTCGAACCGTGATACTTATACGTGTAGGACAGGATCTAGCGATCCGGCTGACAGGGTTATGTCCCGGGCATGTGGGCCGTTGTCTCGGGTATGTACGAGACTCCTGTTAAACATGATCCTCCTTCCACTATGTGATTTCAAATATGACCTAGAGACCGATAGGGACACATATCATATTCTGCATCATATAGTGACATAGCATATTCTGCATCATATAGTGACATAGCGATTACTTGCATTATTCTCATACCAGTATTACCTCATTTACCTGTTTCATCTGTTAATAATATTATTATTTGTGTCGCTCTGACGACCTGAGTATGCATGCTCAGACTCCGCGGGAGGACCAGCACAGGAGACGGATCTACCCTTCGAGTTCACAGAGATACAGTCTGGTGTACTCCCTATCTTTATTGCTTTTCTTAGAGTGATCGTGATATTGAACTTGGTTAGTTATCGTTCTTATTATCTGTAATCTGTGGACAATAAAATTTTAATGTAATAAATTAGTGATGTGATTCCTTTAATACTGTGCTTATTTACTGATTTCCATGTAGCGCTAGAAGCCGAAGTGTGACTACGGCGGGATGATTCCTTGACCGTAGGAGCATGGCTGGCCTAGTCATCCCTCGTTTTCCGTATTTTGGGAAGCGGGGCGTGACAAATATTTAGTTGATATAGCAAGTTTGTGAGTCAAACATTTAATTAGTTTAACGTAGCATGTAGCAAGAAATCTTGCCTCGACGGTTTCGCAAACCGGAAAGCACGGATGCAATGTCGGCAGAAAACACGAGACGGGTGCACGGACTTCGGATCGAGTCCCAACAGCGAACAGCGGGACCACACGGACCAGGGTACTTCGCTGGAGCGTCGGGTCCAAACAACGGCACGGCCGGAATCCGGCAACAGTCAAAACAACAAAGTTAGCAAACACGATACATGCGGGCAAACGACTAGCGAGGGGGTTTTGCACCAAAGGAAAGTAAGGTGATGCTTACAAAGAAGAACCAGGGGCAACCACGACGGGCCCGACGGCGATGGGCGCGCCGGCGGTGAACAGGAGATGCGGCGAGGGCGACAGCCTTGGCTGAAAGGTTTCTGGTTCTGTTGCAGCCGCGACGAGGGATGTAGTGGTCTGGTCTGGGTGGCAGGAGAGAGAGGAGGTGTCGGCGGTGGCTCTGGCAATGACGGCGATGATCGACGGCGCGTTTCCCGGCGACCCGGAGATTGGTGCTAGGGTCGGGCTCGGGTCTGGTGGTGGTCCAGCGAGGGGAGGAGGAAGGCGACGACGAGGTCGGGACGAGGAGGAAGAGAGGGAGTCGCAGGCGTCATTGGTGACGGGAGGCGGCGTCGACGGCGAGATCTGCGGCCGGGTGATGTCATCGGGGTTGGGTTGCAGGCTCGGGAAGAGACGGAGGAAGGAGGTAGGAGGGTGCGGCTAGGCTGAGGAGGTGTTGAAGGCGACGGCGAGGTCGCGGTGGGACCGGCGGCGAGGTCACGAGGAGGCTGGGGTTAGGGTTCGGGGTTCTCGTGGGTTCCTTCTCGCGATGGTTTCCTGTAGGGGACGTGAGGAAGATAAATATAGAGGGAGAGAGAGAGATTTGATGAGGAGAGAGAGAGAGAGAGTGGGAATAGGGTGGGGCCCACGAGAGCAACCTGATTGGTTGAGGCAAGATTTAAAAGGAAAATTTGAAAGGATTTGAATGATTTAACTGTTAAGGAATATATATTCGTATATATTTTAGTTTTATGATATTTAATTAAATGGGCCTTTTTGGCGCTAAATGAAACATTTCCAAATCGCGCCCGGGTTGCGCCCAAATGTTCCAAATTCAAATTATAGGATTTTAAGCGAGCTTCAAATTTTGAAAAGAGGTGTTTAATGATTAAAATGCAAGCCCCCAACTCGGACACTTGCACGCGCACGTAGTCGTCCAAACTTGCCCGTTTCACCGAACGGGACGGAATCTCGACACGCGGACGCTACCACGCGACTAGTGGCGACGAGTAGGCCAACATGAATATTTTAATTTCATTTTAGGAGTTAAAATTTGTTATGTGCCAAAATGACTTAACCTGTTAAAATTTTGCAAAAAGCACCAAACAATCAGGATAATTGGAATGAGCAATATAAAACACTCAACTAGCAAAAGAAATAGTATTATTGGGCTCGGGTGTTACATCATACCCAACTACAAAAGAATTTCGTCCTCGAAATTCCAAGAATACAAGATAGCTAACTACTGGAAAAAGGTGAGGGAATTTCTGCCGGATCTCGTCTTCTCGCTCCCAAGTGGATTCTCCATGCAATCGATTACCCCAAGAAACTAGCACAAGAGGGATAACCTTGCTCTTAAGAACCTTTTCTCTTCGATCCTTGATTTCAACTGGTCGTTCCTCAAAAGTTAGGTCCTCCCGTACAGTCAACTCCGAATGATCCAAGACATGAGTCTCATCACGAACATACCTCCGTAGTTGAGACACATGAAACACATCGTGCACTCCTGCCAATGACTGTGGTAACACCAAGCGGTACGCTACCTCTCCAACACGCTCCAATATCTCGAAGGGTCCAACGAATCGAGGGCTAAGCTTTCCCCGACTCCCAAAGCGAATCACCCCCCCAGTCGGTGATATCTTCAGGAATACCAAATCGCCCACGGCGAACTCTAGAGGTCTTCTTGACGTGTCGGCCCAACTTTTCTGTCTGTCTTGAGCTGCCTTCATATGCTTCCTGATTGTATTCACCTTCTCGACTGTCTGTACCACCAAATCTGGTCCTAGCAACCTTCGTTCACCAACGTCATCCCAACAAACAGGTGAACGGCATTTACGACCATACAACGCTTCAAACGGAGCCATCTGACTAGTCGCTTGGAAACTATTGTTGTACGAAAACTCCACCAGGTGTAGATGATCCTCCCAAGAACCTTTGAAGTCCAACATACAAGCTATCAACATATCTTCAAGAGTCTGGATCGTTCTCTCCGATTGTCCATCAGTCTGAGGATGATAAGCTATGCTAAACTTCAATCGAGTCCCCAAACTTTCTTGTAAGCTCCCCCAGAAGTGCGACAAGAACCGAATGTCCCGATCGGACACGATGCTCATCGGTACTTCATGCAATCTTACGATCTCCTGCATGTACTGCTCTGCCAAAGTCTCTGTCGATTGACCAACCCGATAAGGAATAAAGTGAGCCGCCTTGGTCAACCGATCGACAATCACCCATACTGCATTGTTGCCCTTTGGACTCCGCGGTAAAGCCGTCACGAAATCCATGGTTATATGTTCCCACTTCCACTGAGGAATCGGAAGTGGTTGCAACAAACCAGCAACCCTTTGGTGTTCAGCCTTGACTTGCTGACACACCAAGCACTTAGCCACGAAGCGAGCAATTTCCCGTTTCATACCTTCCCACCAGAAGTGATGTCGAATATCTCGGTACATCTTTGTCCCTCCTGGATGTACAGAGTAAGCTGAACTGTGTGCCTCCTTCATAAGCTCTTCACGCACATCCCCTTTTGGCACACACACACGGCTACCATATCTCAACGAACCATCTTCGTGGATCAGTAAATCGGTTCGTAGTCCGGCTTCAACCTGCTCTCGAAACTTTTGCAGCCTAGGATCCTGCGATTGCGCCACTTTAATCTTCTCAACTAAGGACGACTGTACTTGCAACTGCATCAACTGTCCCGTAGCATGTGGTAGCACAACCTCCAAGTCAAATCTCCGAAAATCCGCAATGATCTCCCTTTGTGCAGTTAATACCTGAATTGCTGGTAACCGACTTAGCGCATCCGGCACGACGTTAACTTTTCCCGGATGGTACTTAAGATCAAGGTCGTAGTCGGCCATCAGCTCCAACCATCTGCGTTGCCTCATGTTCAACTCCTTCTGAGTGAACACATATTTCAAACTCTTGTGATCTGTAAAGACTTCGACTCTCTCGCCCAAAAGGTAGTGTCTCCAAATCTTCAGGGCGAAGATCACGGCTGCAAGCTCCAAGTCATGAGTCGGATAATTCTTCTCATGAGTCTTCAGTTGTCTTGATGCGTAAGCGACGACCTTCCCATTCTGCATCAAAACACATCCCAATCCTTTTCCAGATGCGTCGCTGTGAATCACCAGTCCTCCTGAATTATCCGGTACAGTCAGGATAGGGGCGGTTATCAACTTCTGCTTCAACGTCTCGAAGGCCAATGCACGTCCATCCGTCCAAACAAACGGTACCTCCTTGCGCGTGAGCTTGGTTAACGGCTCAGCTACACGAGCGAAGTTCTCCACAAATCTTCTGTAGTATCCGGCGAGTCCAAGAAAGCTTCTTATCTCCGCAACATTCTTTGGAATAGGCCAATCTCGAACTGCTGCAATCTTCTCGGGATCAACGGCGATTCCATCGCCCGACACGACATGCCCCAGAAACTTCACTTCTTCCAGCCAAAATTCGCACTTACACATCTTCGCAAACAATTTCTCTTGTCTCAGCGTCTGCAGTGCGATCCTCAAATGCTCAGCGTGCTCCTCCGGACTCTTCGAGTATACCAGAATATCGTCAATGAATACCAGAATAAACTGGTCTAAGAATGGTGAAAAGATCCTGTTCATCAAATCCATGAATATTGCCGGCGCATTCGTCACTCCGAAGGGCATCACCAAATACTCAAAATGTCCATATCGAGTTCGAAACGCCGTCTTGCAAATGTCTTCTGCTTTCACTCGGACCTGATGGTATCCTGATCGCAAATCCAGTTTCGAGAATACTCTCGCGCCACTAAGCTGCTCAAAGAGTTCTCCAATGCGAGGGATCGGGTAATTGTTCTTACTAGTCACCCGGTTCAATTCTCGATAGTCAATGCACATCCTTCTCGTGCCATCCTTCTTCTTTACTAAAAGAACTGGAGCTCCCCAAGGTGAGTTGCTGCTTCGAATCCATCCCTTCTCGAGTAATCCACCAACTTGTTTCTTAACTTCTTCCAATTCCACCGGTGCCATTGGATAATAAGATTTTGATATGGCACTGCACCAGGACTAAGGTCGATTGCGAACTCCACGTCTCGCTTCGGCGGTAAGCCCGATATATCTTCAAATACGTCCATAAAATCGCGAACAACTGCCGGCTCTTCATTACTATCAACTTCCATAGCTGCAAGAACACTGTTTGTCGGCCTAGCCCTAAACTCGACTGGCCCGACAGAACTGCTTCTTTACCGCAACTGCTGTCTGCATCGTTGGCCGCGAAAGGTCCAGCTAGACTACTGAGTCTCGTCCATTCTGCTGCATGCGCGTCCATGGCGCTCCATTCTGCCTTAGTCCGATGAACTTCTCTTCCATTTCCTCCCGTGCAGTCCGCGGGAAGAAATTCTCCAGGGGTTCTTAGAAAACTTCGCCCAACTGATCGGCTTGGGCAAGCGGGTCTCTTCCACAAGCCACCACTCTCGGGCGTAATCCACTAGCTGAATGCGTACCACAACAACTCTCTTGTCCTCTGGGATCTGTGCCGCAATCAGCAAATTCTTCGTGTAACTAGCCTCTGCTCGGCTGGTAACAGCTCCTTTAAACCAGTAAATGTAGACGGACCCAAAATCTAAAATCTGCTACGGTCCCTACTCGTTCGACTGGTCTAATTCCATCGTTGTTTACAGACTGCTGAACGATCTGCAAACCTTCCTGAAACGAATCTGCTGTTGCTGAATCATCTCAGTCTGTCTCTTTGATTTCCAGCATTCCTCTTATCACTCCAAGCACGGCGGCTTCGTTCACACGCCTCCGGTACGTCTTCAACTTCTTACCTGTCATAGTCCTGAACTCAAAACACCCAACATTAGCATGATGATAGATTCTGAGTATAGATCAAGGCTAGAACTCCAAGATACTTAAATAGAGTACTGCATTGTAGCTATGCCGCGGTATCATAGCCGCAATTACTTAACTCCACCCAAGTCGCCCAAGTCCTAGGGATAATAAGAAATCAGGTTTTCGAGTTGACAATGCAAAGTAAGTTTGCATGTCGACATGATCCGGAAGAATGATTCAAGGATGGTAAAACGGTCAAAGTGGCAGGACATGTTTCCTAGTCACGGGTATTATGATTCGTGTATCGGGTGCAATACCCAACTACAAAGAATCAACCCAATTAACCTATGGCTCTGATACCAAAAGAACCATGTCACGCCCCGCTTCCCAGAGTACGCAAGATTGGGCACGTGACATAGCCAACCATGCTACCTGTGGGTAGGACGTATCCATCCACAGTCACATTACGGTTGTAGGGATATCAAGAACAAGATAAATAAACTAATCTAACACATGTCCAAGTCCATAATAACAAGAGTCAATGAACAATAAGTGCGGAAGCAAATGATCCAATGCAATAATAGAAAGGTACGTCCCGTAATGCGAGATCGCACCTGGAAAATAAAATGCAATAAATGAACTAACCACTACAGAACTCACAAATCAGCCTGCTGGCTGAAGTACTCCTGCTCGGTCGGCGACAGTGGTAAGGAATCTGGGCCATGCAAAACCCAGACGTCAGCGCGTCATGTCAACCAAATAATATAATATAAACATGGTAATAAGCAATGCAGGTATGAACATGAGTAAAGCAGTACTAAGAAATAACAGAGCAGGGTAATGTGCAGAGGTGACTAAACTGTCCTATCAGGTTTCTACTCTATAGTCTTGAAATCAATTGATGAATCGTCGATGTAACTCAATAGTATCCCGTGCGTGCCCGGGACCACGGTCAAGGTCCTCGGGGCTGAATCCGAGACGTGCCGCTAAGCAGTAAAAGTAGGTAGTAGGATGGACGAGTGATGTCAGCATCATCACTCCCGGACTGGCCAAGCCCGTAAGACTGATCAGAACAAGTATCGAACTGTTGAGTTACAAGTCGGTTTCACCTTTGATTTCCCCATACCCCCAAGCTATGTATGTCAGGTCGGGTATTCAGTAGTCAAGGACTAATGCCAACACAAGATCAGGTAAAAGTAGGTCTGTCTGGATAGACAGCAGGAATGGTCAGGTTTATCGGCATTAGGCATGAAATCAGGTAACAGGTCAGGTCACTTTTCAATAGGTTGAGTCGATATGTACAGGGTGTCATGTCCGGTGTATCAGTACATGTGTCAGGTGTATCAAGATCGGTCAATATGTAATGCAATCAAATGTATGCTGATAACAGGTATAGTAACGAATAAGGAACAACAGCAGGAACGGCAAATAACAATATTATTCCATGTAAACACAGTGATGCTTTGTATTCTCTTATTAACAGGTTCAAGCACCCTTGGGGTGCAATAATCACAGTGTAGCGCAATATTAATAACAGCAGGCAATAAAGACATAAGTGTGCGACTATTTTCCTCTAAATAGTAAAATGATTAGCAGGTAGTTGTTATTAAGGTTACGGTGGCAAATGCGATTTAGGTGGCAGTATTATAATGTATATCATATTTCGTCCAATGAGACAAGTAGCAATATTTAGTTGATATAGCAAGTTTGTGAGTCAAACATTTAATTAGTTTAACGTAGCATGTAGCAAGAAATCTTGCCTCGACGGTTTCGCAAACCGGAAAGCACGGATGCAATGTCGGCAGAAAACACGAGACGGGTGCACGGACTTCGGATCGAGTCCCAACAGCGAACAGCGGGACCACACGGACCAGGGTACTTCGCTGGAGCGTCGGGTCCAAACAACGGCACGGCCGGAATCCGGCAACAGTCAAACAACAAAGTTAGCAAACACGATACATGCGGGCAAACGACTAGCGAGGGGGTTTTGCACCAAAGGAAAGTAAGGTGATGCTTACAGAGAAGAACCAGGGGCAACCACGACGGGCCCGACGGTGATGGGCGCGCCGGCGGTGAACAGGAGATGCGGCGAGGGCGGCAGCCTTGGCTGAAAGGTTTCTAGTTCTGTTGCAGCCGCGACGAGGGATGTAGTGGTCTGGTCTGGGTGGCAGGAGAGAGAGGAGGTGTCGGCGGTGGCTCTGGCAATGACGGCGATGATCGACGGCGCGTTTCCCGGCGACCCGGAGATTGGTGCTAGGGTCGGGCTCGGGTCTGGTGGTGGTCCGGCGAGGGGAGGAGGAAGGCGACGACGAGGTCGGGACGAGGAGGAAGAGAGGGAGTCGCAGGCGTCGTTGGTGACGGGAAGCGGCGTCGACGGCGAGATCTGCGGCCGGGTGATGTCGTCGGGGTTGGGTTGCAGGCTCGGGAAGAGACGGAGGAAGGAGGTAGGAGGTGTAAGTCCATGCTACCTCTCCCGGTACTTTCGGGAATGCGGAATTTGGTAAAAACGATTTTCTTAAAGAAGGTAACATGGACCTATAACCCAGATCTTGGTTAAACATCTATCTAACATCCTAACTAAGAGATTCTAGCTACTCGGTTAGGGGGTTATACCTAGCTTGTCTTGGACTCCTTCTCTTCAAGCTCCGATGGTGGTCCGATGGCTCCTTCTCGTCGTCTCCGTACGCCGAAGATAGATCCACTTGAAAGCTCCAACCTTTAGCTCCTTCTTCGTTCTTTGAAGAAACTAGTTCACTTGGTTTGCTAAACCTAGTGAACTAGAATGAGTAGAGAGGAAATAGAATGGGATTTTATCTATGGTTCTTGATTCTCAACTCATGAGACAAGAGAACCATAGATCAAGAGAGGGAGCAAGAGGTTGAGGGTGAGAGCAAGAGGAGAGCTCAAGAACAAGAGAGAGAATGAGCAAGAAAGAATGAGCAAGTATTTTGTCTCTCACCCTCTCATAATGCAAAGCAATGATAACTCATCATATTAACAAAAGTCTTATGTGATGGTTTGAAGCAACCACAACCATATCATTTCATGCACTCATTTTACACAAATGAGCAAGTAAACAAAAGTCTTTGCCATGAAATGATGGCTATGGTTATCATGATGGTCAACTAGTCAAGTCTAGTCAACCGGTCAACAAGTCAACAAAAGTCAACAAGTCAACAAAGTCAACAAGTCAACAACCATATCACCATAATACTTAATTAATATAATAGTTAATCACATATCATATTCTCATTAGGGTTGAGCATAAAGTCAAATAGTCAACGGTCAACTGTCAACAACCCTAATGAGAATCCGCTGCCTCTGCCTCCCTGTCAACTGTGCATACACACCCGCATCCGCGTTCCGAGGAACACGAATGCAAACTGGATAAATCCAATCCCATAAGGTACACTAGGATCTGGCTTAAACCAAAGCCCGCTAGTGTAAACTGTCCGGACACTGTACGTGCACAAGTGCACGGATGTGACCGAACCCTGTCGCAAAACCATGCGATATGTCGCAATACCATGCGACCTCTACTCTTTTGCCTAAAGGCGAAAAGCTTTCTGTGTGGGACTCTAAAGACTCGACACTATGCTGGCAGTGGGTTTAACCACAGACCGCAAGCGGCACTAGCTGTGCGTAACGGTCCTCAGGTAATGCCGACAAGAAGACGGACGAGGCGAAACCCATCTGAACTCCTACTGAGCCTGAGTGTGACATTCTCCGTACAGTCCGGTCTGTTCGTCCGATACATCGCATGGCGGGCCTAGGGGGTGGTAAACGTCAGTCCCCCAATAGCGGTACAAGTCGTGCCGGAGCGAAGCCCAAAACACCCTGAGATAACACTGGAAACCTACCAGTATATCTCGTTTGCCCTGGCCAGGGACTACTCGTGTAATGGCTCTCCTAGACACAGCGCGATGTCAACCCCCAATACCGGGAGAGACGAATCCTGTCTAACCGTCACTGCCTCCAAGTGCTTCGGGACTGCACCCAACCACTACCTATTTGCACGACTCCTTTGAGCCGTGGTAGGGTAGTGATCAAAGTACAGTGGGAACACACTTGAGGCGAAGTGACAGTGTCAAGTCAGCGGACTAAGCTGTACTCATGTCACCTGGGAACTGATAACTGACGATAGGTATAATACCAACTAGTCAGTTCCCGACGAGTCCTGTCCAGTGTACCCGTAACCTAACGAGCACCCGCATACTATCTCAAGTACGACGTACTGACGGCTGTGGGACAGACCGTCTCCCACACTGGGATGAGAAGCGCATGCGCTGGTCTACTCCGGAGTATCGATGCCCTGTCTCGATAGTCCTGCGACCAGGGACCTGCATAAGGATGTGCTTATAGATTACCCAGCCCCACTAGTGTGACGGCCATCATATCGCTGGTAATCAAGCAAAGATCCTAAGGGCTCTACTAATATGTATAGGCGATATACAAAATAAACACATGTACATATTGAAGTAGAAACAAACCAAGTAGCATACTACTATTTTGAGCAAGATTGTATATACAAGGTGAATATCCCAAGCATCCATTAAGTAATATACAAACTAGTATGATACAGTAATGGCCTCTAGGGCATATACACTAACAATCTCCCACTTGCACTAAGGCCATGTACTGGCGTATCGAAGACCTATCATCTCGATCAGCCGCTCGAACTGAGTCTGGGGCAGGGCCTTGGTGAATGGATCAGCAGTGTTATCTTCTGAAGCGACTCTCCGAACCTCGATCTCCTGGCGATCTACGATCTCCCTGATCAGGTGATACCGCCTCAAGATGTGCCTGGATCTCTGATGGGACCTGGGTTCCTTCGCTAAAGCTATAGCCCCGTTGTTGTCGCAATACAGAGGTATTGGATCAACAATGGACGGAACCACCTGAAGTTCTTTCAAGAACTTCCTCATCCAGACAGCTTCTTTTGCAGCATCAGATGCAGCGATGTATTCCGCTTCCATCGTCGAGTCTGCAACGGTTTCCTGTTTGGAACTCTTCCAACACACCGCCCCTCCATTGAGGGTAAAGACAAAACCCGACATGGACTTGGAATCATCCTTGTCACTCTGGAAGCTGGAGTCAGCAAAGGCCTCGATCTGGAGGTCTTTTCCGCCATACACCAAGAACATCTCCTTAGTCCTTCTTAGGTACTTGAGAATGTTCTTTACCGCTATCCAGTGTTTCTCCCCAGGGTTTGACTGATACCGGCTTACCACACTCAGTGCATAAGCTACATCCGGTCTGGTACACAACATCGCATACATTATAGAGCCTACCGCAGAAGCGTAGGGTATAATAGACATGCGATCCCTCTCCAAATCAGTCTTGGGAGACATCTCTTTAGAGAGGGTGATCCCGTGACAAGCCGGTAGGTTACCGCGCTTGGAATCTTCCATACTGAATCTCTTCAGTATGGTGTCGATGTACCTGGACTGAGAAAGTCCTAATATCCTCTTGGATCTGTCACGGTAGATCCGGATACCCAGAATGTATGAGGCATCACCCAGGTCTTTCATGGAGAACCTATGTGACAAGAACCCCTTGACAGATTGTAGCATAGGAATGTCATTTCCTATTAAGAGAATGTCATCCACGTATAAAACGAGGAATACTACAGTTCTCGCTACAAATCTACTATAGATGCATGGTTCATCTGGATTTTTGATAAAGCCAAATTCCTTGACCGTCTCATCAAAGCAGATGTTCCAACTCCGCGACGCCTGCTTTAGTCCATAGATGGACTTAAGCAACTTGCACACCTTTTCGCTGCTCCCACTCTGAATGAAACCCTCCGGCTGGTCCATATAGACACACTCCTCTAAATTTCCATTTAGAAAAGCTGTCTTTACGTCCATTTGCCAGATCTCATAATCGTGGAAGGTAGCAATGGCAAGAAGGATCCGAATGGATTTCAGCATGGCTACTGGAGAAAAGGTTTCGTCATAGTCCAAGCCAGGTCTTTGACGAAAACCCTTTGCTACCAGCCTAGCTTTATAGGTCTCAACCTGTCCATCTACACCAATCTTCCTTTTGAAGATCCACTTGCATCCTACGGGTTTTACCCCGTCTGGAGCAATGTCCAACGTCCATACCTTGTTAGTGTACATGGACTCCATTTCTGTCCGCATTGCATCCAGCCATTTCACTGAGTCAACGCTCTGAACGGCCTGCTGGAAGCTAGTAGGCTCATCATAATCTATGATGCAATCCTCTCTATCCCCGTCTATGAGAAAACCGCAGTATCTCTCGGGCGGATGAGACTGCCTACTACTCCTGCGGAGCGGCGTAGGAATGTCCTGTTCTTCCGAACCCTCTGGTTCCACTAAACTTTCAGTAATAGTCCGTGTTTCTGGAATTTCTTCCAGTTCTACTGCGCTCCCACTTATTTCCTTTTCCAAGAACTGGTGTTCTAGAAAGTGGGCATTACGAGAAACAAGTACCTTTTGTTCCTCTGCGTAGTAGAAAAGATACCCCCTGGTGTTCTTTGGGTATCCCACAAACTTACACAGTACTGAGCGTGCCTCGAGTTTGTCCGCATGCTGCTTTTTGACAAAAGCTGGACATCCCCAGATCTTCAGATATTGAAGATAGGGTTTCTTCCCACTCCACATTTCATATGGGGTGGTAGGCACAGTCTTAGTCGGAACTCGGTTCAAAAGGTATGCTGCTGATTCTAGCGCATATCCCCAGAATGATCGCGGTAACTCAGCGTTACTCATCATGGACCGCACCATATCCAATAGGATGCGGTTCCGTCTATCCGATACACCGTTATGTTGCGGGGTGTATGGAGGAGTAAGCTGAGAGAGAATTCCGTTCTCTTTTAAATAGTCCAGGAACTCGGCACTTAAGTATTCTCCACCTCGATCCGATCTTAGAATCTTAATACTTTTGCCGGTCTGTTTCTCTACTTCATTCTTATACTCCTGGAATTTTCCAAAGGCTTCGGACTTATGTTTCATTAAGAAGACATAACCGTACCTTGAAAAGTCATCCGTAAAAGTAATGAAGTAAGAATGTCCGCTTCGGGCATGTGTAGACATTGGACCGCACACGTCACTGTGTACGAGTCCCAAGAGCTCGCTCGCTCTTACTCCATGTCCAGTAAACGGAGTCTTTGTCATCTTTCCTTTGAGACAAGATTGACAAGTGGCATACGATTGATATTCGAACGCATTCAAATATCCTTCTGTATGTAACTTAGTCAACCTTCTCTCATTGATGTGACCCAATCTACAATGCCATAAGAAAGTCTGATTTATTTCTGGAGACTTTCTTTTGTGTGTATTCTGGACATTAAAAATCTGTGGTTGGTTTAACACGTATATACCATTACTCAATGTACCTGACCCAATCAAAACTTGATTAAGATGAATGTTTACAGCATTACTTATAAACGCAAATTCATAACCTTCTTTAGAAACTAAAGATACAGAAATGATATTACAAGTTGCGTTGGGTACAAAAAAGCAATTACGCAAAACCAAAACATGTCCATCTGACATTCCCAGGTGATAGTCCCCCACGGCTTTAGCATCCATGCTAGCTCCGTTCGCAACTCTGAGGGTCATGTCACCTGCCTTCAAAACCCTACGGTTTCTCAACGCCTGCAAAGAATTACAGATATGAGATCCTGATCCGGTATCCAATACCCAGGAAGTAGAGTTTATTGAAAGACAGTTTTCAATAACATACACACCTGAAGCTGAAGCTGCAACCTGCTTCAATTCCTGTGTTCTGGCCTTCCAGGCCCTGCAATCATTCTTCCAGTGTCCTTTCTTATGACAATAGAAGCATTCTTCCTTATCCACAAGCTTCCCCGCTATCTTTGTTGCTTTACCTTTTCCCTTCGTATCCACTTTACTAACACCGCCCCTTGGTTTGGCGGGGGCCTTCTTCTTCTTTCCCTTGGCTTTCGCCTTGGACCTAGAAGAAGATGATCCTCCTACAAACAAAGTGGATGTATCCCTACCTTTCTGTAGGGTGCCCTCTGCGCTCCTCAGCATGTTGAGGAGCTCTGAAAGTTCAACCTCTTTTTCTTGTAGGTTGAAGTTCAGTATGAACTGGGCGTAAGTGGAAGGAAGGGACTGGAGAACTATATCCGTATATAGCTCACTCTCCAATGTGATCCCTAGGTCAGCGAGCTCCTCAATGTAGCCGATCATCTTTAGCACGTGCTCGGCTACTGATGATCCGACGGCCATTCTTGTCGAAAATAACTTTTTCGACGCTTCGTATCTTGCGATACGAGATTGCTCTCCATACAGTTCTTTTGTATGAAGCAATATGGATTCCATGTCCATATTCTCATGCCTCCTCTGATGTTCGTTGTCCATCGAGGCAAGCAGGAGGCATTTGGCCTTCGCGCTATCAATCTCCCAAGTCTTGCGGATTTCCTTATCCGCGACGCTGGAAGTTGGACCAGGGACAGGGGGAGCTTTGGTGGTAAGAAGATACCCCAGTTTGTCATAAGTGATTGCTATCTTGACATTCCTGAGCCAATCTTTGTAGTTTGGCCCTGTCAGTTTGTTTTTATCTAGGAGTAACTTAAGTCCAGTCATGTTGATTGGTTGCTGCAATTAGGAGAGAGAAGAAGAAACACTCAGCATGATGCTCTTGCAAGTTTAGAGTGGTTTTTAGTTTGTCTAAACAGGATGGCTCCCACTGTTTCTCGAATCCCTCCTCAAACCATAAAGGAAGAATTAGTCAGGATCAATCCCACCGTACAATACTTGCTTAACCGTTCAGCCAGGCCGGTGTCGGTACTTCGAGGGAGGTTTTCCAACGCTTTCGCGAAGTTCCTTAATTAAAGAACCTCTTTTCCCTGGGGGCGTAGCCCCGCTAACACCTTTCTAGGCACCTACTAGGTTTATAGCATTGATCGTTAAGTGAGAAATTTCCCGAGGAGTAGCATATACTCACAGTAGGATCGGGATCCAAATATCATCGCGTGACGAAACTGAAGGAATCCTACCAGAATCATCACACTCCAAATGGTATGCAAATCTAGCAAGTTTCAGTACTTATGAAACTCCCGATGTGGATTTTTGCCCCATGCTCTTATAACCTTGGCGTGAGGTCAAAATGTCATAAGTCACATGTCAAGTTCGTCCCATCATTATCCAGGTTAATTTGAACCCACCCGTACATACCCTTGACGTAGGCCAAAATGGCAGTACGACTGTCTCAAACCAACGCATTCTATCTATGTAACAGATAAATATCCGGCAGCTACCAATCACTATGCCTTGGCGTGAGGTCAAAATACATAGCTTGAATACTACCGAATATTTAACTGAAATGATGGAGGGCTACGGATGGTTTTGGCAAAACCGTGAACGTAGTGAACTTGATTTGGTCGATGGAACGAGATAGCTTTTAAATGGAGTGGCTCAAACTCCGTATTTTAAAAGTTTGTTTTGAAAAGAACCGAGTGGTTTTTCGAAAGTGTTCCAACGACTTTAACTTGGTTTATTATCTTGCATTAGTTCTTTTAATGCGTGATATTCTTGCATTAGTTCTTTTAATGCGTCCCATCATTTAATCATACCATTGCAGAAAACAACCAAAATATGACGTACGCTTATGCCATTCGCATTCGCCACGGGGCCCCGTCATTACCCGTTAGGTTACTTAACTAACGACAGAGCGGGGGCTGGGCTAGCGCGTCTGTAAAACATAAGCAACGCCTAAATAATATCATATATAGATATACTGCAATGATAAACATTTCAGATCACAGATAAATACATTGGATATACTAGCAATCTGTAATTTGTACGAGCCTGTAACAAAAACAGATAACACGGTCGCGGTGAATAGCCAATACCCCACCCAAGACCCCTACGGGTGCGGCAAACTACCCGCCAAGTACCCGAAGCGTAGTAACCTCCCTCATCTCCATGAGTAGGCCACTCGACACTTCGGCATACCCGGTAGTTTGTGCACCCCCTCCATGGGTCTATCCTAGGAGCAAAAACAGTAAAAAGAAATTATACAATGACGGCTACAACCCCGACCCGGTTGTGCGGCCATACAAATAATTATTACATCAATTTACAAATTTACAAGAATTGAAAGAAAAGAAAACTCTCGTCTCACAACCCCCGGCTATTCACCCGCGACAATCCAACATATTTATATACACATTCCAGCACATTACAGATCACAGATTTGTATAACCCCCACTAATCGACATATAGCGATTAGTAGACGTTCAATACAAATATCACATTACAGAAAACCCGTTAGCTCAAGTCTTTTAGAAGTTCGATCAAAAATACGGATTTTCGGGACCCCAAAATAAAATTTTCGTTCTGGAAAATCTGGGTTGAAAATATATGTTCTAAAAATCCCAAAATACCCCAATGACCAAACTGCAGAAAAGAAAACCGTTGAACGAGTCAACTCGGCCGCGTTTCCGCGGCGGGAGCGCGGCGCTTTGATCGTTTCAGCGGCCCAAATTTTTGCAGTATCTTTAAAAAAGCCTGAGTCGATTTTTGGTGTTTTTCAACAAGGTTTTCCAGCACTTTTAAAATCGACAGAAAGTTTAAAATTTGGGGTTTTGTTTTCGGGACTTTTTCTTTGATCGATCTTCTAGTTACTTGCTAACATGTTAGATAGAGTTTAATTAGGCTCTGATACCACTGTAAGTCCATGCTACCTCTCCCGGTACTTTCGGGAATGCGGAATTTGGTAAAAACGATTTTCTTAAAGAAGGTAACATGGACCTATAACCCGGATCTTGGTTAAACATCTATCTAACATCCTAACTAAGAGATTCTAGCTACTCGGTTAGGGGGTTATACCTAGCTTGTCTTGAACTCCTTCTCTTCAAGCTCCGATGGTGGTCCGATGGCTTCTTCTCGTCGTCTCCGTACGCCGAAGATAGATCCACTTGAAAGCTCCAACCTTTAGCTCCTTCTTCGTTCTTTGAAGAAACTAGTTCACTTGGTTTGCTAAACCTAGTGAACTAGAATGAGTAGAGAGGAAATAGAATGGGATTTTATCTATGGTTCTTGATTCTCAACTCATAAGACAAGAGAACCATAGATCAAGAGAGGGAGCAAGAGGTTGAAGGTGAGAGCAAGAGGAGAGCTCAAGAACAAGAGAGAGAATGAGCAAGAAAGAATGAGCAAGTATTTTGTCTCTCACCCTCTCATAATGCAAAGCAATGATAACTCATCATATTAACAAAAGTCTTATGTGATGGTTTGAAGCAACCACAACCATATCATTTCATGCACTCATTTTACACAAATGAGCAAGTAAACAAAAGTCTTTGCCATGAAATGATGGCTATGGTTATCATGATGGTCAACTAGTCAAGCCTAGTCAACCGGTCAACAAGTCAACAAAAGTCAACAAGTCAACAAAGTCAACAAGTCAACAAAAGTCAACAAGTCAACAACCATATCACCATAATACTTAATTAATATAATAGTTAATCACATATCATATTCTCATTAGGGTTGAGCATAAAGTCAAATAGTCAACGGTCAACTGTCAACAACCCTAATGAGAATTCGCTGCCTCTGCCTCCCTGTCAACTGTGTATACACACCCGCATCCGCGTTCCGAGGAACACGAATGCAAACTGGATAAATCCAATCCCATAAGGTACACTAGGATCTGGCTTAAACCAAAGCCCGCTAGTGTAAACTGTCCGGACACTGTACGTGCACAAGTGCACGGATGTGACCGAACCCTGTCGCAAAACCATGCGATCTGTCGCAATACCATGCGACCTCTACTCTTTTGCCTAAAGGCGAAAAGCTTTCTGTGTGGGACTCTAAAGACTCGACACTATGCTGGCAGTGGGTTTAACCACAGACCGCAAGCGGCACTAGCTGTGCGTAACGGTCCCCAGGTAATGCCGACAAGAAGACGGACGAGGCGAAACCCATCTGAACTCCTACTGAGCCTGAGTGTGACATTCTCCGTACAGTCCGGTCTGTTCGTCTGATACATCACATGGCGGGCCTAGGGGGTGGTAAACATCAGTCCCCCAATAGCGGTACAAGTCGTGCCGGAGCGAAGCCCAAAACACCCTGAGATAACACTGGAAACCTACCAGTATATCTCGTTTGCCCTGGCCAGGGACTACTCGTGTAATGGCTCTCCTAGACACAGCGCGATGTCAACCCCCAATACCGGGAGAGACGAATCCTGTCTAACCGTCACTGCCTCCAAGTGCTTCGGGACTGCACCCAACCACTACCTATTTGCACGACTCCTTTGAGCCGTGGTAGGGTAGTGATCAAAGTACAGTGGGAACACACTTGAGGCGAAGTGACAGTGTCAAGTCAGCGGACTAAGCTGTACTCATGTCACCTGGGAACTGATAACTGACGATAGGTATAATACCAACTAGTCAGTTCCCGACGAGTCCTGTCCAGTGTACCCGTAACCTAACGAGCACCCGCATACTATCTCAAGTACGACGTACTGACGGCTGTGGGACAGACCGTCTCCCACACTGGGATGAGAAGCGCATGCGCTGGTCTACTCCGGAGTATCGATGCCCTGTCTTGATAGTCCTGCGACCAGGGACCTGCATAAGGATGTGCTTATAGATTACCCAGCCCCACTAGTGTGACGGCCATCATATCGCTGGTAATCAAGCAAAGATCCTAAGGGCTCTACTAATGTGTATAGGCGATATACAAAATAAACACATGTACACATTGAAGTAGAAACAAACCAAGTAGCATACTACTATTTTGAGCAAGATTGTATATACAAGGTGAATATCCCAAGCATCCATTAAGTAATATACAAACTAGTATGATACAGTAATGGCCTCTAGGGCATATACACTAACAGGAGGGTGCGGCTAGGCTGAGGAGGTGTTGAAGGCGACGGCGAGGTCGCGGTGGGACCGGCGGCGAGGTCACGAGGAGGCTGGGGTTAGGGTTCGGGGTTCTCGTGGGTTCCTTCTCGCGATGGTTTCCTGTAGGGGACGTGAGGAAGATAAATATAGAGGGAGAGAGAGAGATTTGATGAGGAGAGAGAGAGTGGGAATAGGGTGGGGCCCACGAGAGCAACCTGATTGGTTGAGGCAAGATTTAAAAGGAAAATTTGAAAGGATTTGAATGATTTAACTGTTAAGGAATATATATTCGTATATATTTTAGTTTTATGATATTTAATTAAATGGGCCTTTTTGGCGCTAAATGAAACATTTCCAAATCGCGCCCGGGTTGCGCCCAAATGTTCCAAATTCAAATTATAGGATTTTAAGTGAGCTTCAAATTTTGAAAAGAGGTGTTTAATGATTAAAATGCATGCCCCCAAGTCGGACACTTGCACGCGCACGTAGTCGTCCAAACTTGCCCGTTTCACCAAACGGGACGGAATCTCGACACGCGGACGCTACCACGCGACTAGTGGCGACGAGTAGGCCAACATGGATATTTTAATTTCATTTTAGGAGTTAAAATTTGTTATGTGCTAAAATGACTTAACCGGTTAAAATTTTGCAAAAAGCACCAAACAATCAGGATAATTGGAATGAGCAATATAAAACACTCAACTAGCAAAAGAAATAGTATTATTGGGCTCGGGTGTTACAACTAGGGACATTTAAGAATGTGCTTATAGACCACCCAGCTCTCACATATATGATCGCCATCATAATGCTGGTAGTCAAGCAAGAATCCTATGGACTATATCAATATGTAATAGTGATCTGTAATGCCACCTAATGCTATACATGATGATAAAGACAAACCAAATAGCATACTATCATCTTGAATAAGACTGCTTTACCAATATAGGTCATCCCTCAATCATCATAATCACGTTCCTGTGATTACAATAATTACCTTGAGGGCACTATAGCCAACATTCTCCCACTTGCACTTAAGGCTAATTATTGCAGTGTCGTATACTTACAGCCCGTGTGATACCGAACACCCAACTTCTCTACTAATCAGTCTCGCAAAGCCCGTTTGCGAAACTATTGCATTCGAGAAATAGCCTCAGTGAGTGGATCCTCTCCAATGTTTCTTTCTGTATCTCTCTATATCTCAATTTCGTGGAGAAAGCTATCTCCCGAAATGAGCAATACCTGTCTTAGAATTTGTCTGGATATCTGATGGGGCCCAGTTCACAAATGAACTCCAAATCCAACAAACTTCTTAGACTGTATCATACACTGAATTTAATTAGTATCCTGCGCCATGCCATCCACAGTATCCTCTTGGACCACCTGTCCAACATACTGTCCCTCAAAAGAGAGAAAACTATAACTTAGACAGCCACTCTGTCATCCAGGTCACCTTGGAAGCCTGAAATGATAACCGCCTCCCGAAGGAAGCTGCCGTTACCATTTCCCTAGAACAACCACTTATGTTCAAAACTGCTTCCCAACATTTCTCCAGGATTGGATTAATATATATATTTATTGCAGCTAGTGCGAAAACAAAATTTGGTGTGGTACTTGACATCTCGTGATTGACTCAATTGCCTAAGCAAGTGATATGCCAATCATGCAAATTCTTCTCCCCTTTAGTCTATAAGACAACCTTTAGAGAGGGTGACTCTATGTCCTACGGGTACAACCATCTCGCCAGGAGTCGTCCATTCAAAAATACCTTTAGAATAATATCAAAATACCCAAATTGGGACACTTCTCAAATCTAGATCTAAAACCATAGATCTAGTTACCAGAATACCTGATATTATATCCATATCCTATATGGAGAAACACTTTGTGACAACCACAGTATATAACCGATCGTAGTATAAGAATATCACTTCCTATCAAGTGCATGTCATCCAAATATCTTAACATCACTTTCTACTACCTTCTTACCCGATCCATCTCTTATTCTGATGAAGTCAAACTCTATGACTGTCATATCAAAAATAGATTATCAATATCTGCTATACATGCTTTAGTCTATAAATAGACATAAGCTACTTGCCCACTATGCTTCCACTGCTCCCACTGACTACAACAACTCTCCGGCAGAGTCATATACACGTGCACTTATAAAATAATTTAGAACGACGTTATACTCATTCTCCTGCCGGATCTCATAGTCTAGAACAGCAGCAATGGCAAGTCTGGGTAAACAAGAAGCTCCCTGTCACCGTCTATGAGAAGACCGAAGTACTTCTCGGGTGCCTGAGGTTACCCACCAAATCTGCAGAGTGGCTAATAGAATGTTGAATCCAATTGAATTTTTAGGTTCTATTAAATTTTCAGCAATCGTTTGTTGTTCTGGAATAACTTCTAATTCTACTATACTCCCACTAATGTTTTCTAAAAAGAATCCATTTTATTAAAACTGGTGGCGAGTCAAGAACAATATAACTATTGATCTTCTTGATGGTAGAAAATTAACCCTCTTCAAAGCCTGGGATAACCCGCAAACTGCCATTACTAAAATGTGCCTTGAGTTTGTCCAGATTCTGGTTTTAAGCATAAGCCGGACAACTCCATATACCTTAATATCATTAAGATATGAACCATTCTATATACAATATAGAAACAAATGCACTAATTTAATTGAAGCCAGATTCAAATCATGCATCTGTCTCCAGTGCATGTCAACTAAGTGGAATGAGTCCAAACAGCATTACTCATCTAGGAATGCATCCACATATGAGTAACCTGAAAGAGAAGTAAGTTCTCAAAACCATTACTATCAACGGAATACCAAACACAAGTATCTACATTTTCAATCACCTTGAAGAATCCTGATACTTGCAATATATGGTTCTCTACTTTATTTTTATACCTATAACTTTCAATATCTGGACCTTGCATTTCAACGAAATACGCGTCTAGAACTGGAGAAGTCATAAGTAAACATAATATAGTACGAGTACCAGCCCCTTTGTCCTAATGGACATTGAACAACATACAATACTTTGTCCTAATGGATACTGGACAACATATAATACTTTGTATAAATCCCATAAGTTTAATAACTCAAACCCTATGTGTCATAGTTTGAAAACTGTACTATAGTTAAGAAGAATTACACCGCTGTTGAATGCACCTTACCTAATCACCAACTGATATAGGTAAATGCCATAGACATAATATCAAAAAGTTATATCTCACTTTATAAAATAAACGTACAGATATATCAGTTTGAAATTGGTTCATAACAAGGGATATTCAAAACCAAATATTTTCCGTCCGGCAAAACCCAGGTGATTTCCTCAAATATCACCAATTACAAGAAATTCCGATATAATGAGGATATAATCATCTATTTCCCAATATTCTACTCCCACTCGTCATCTGTAACACTATACATATGTGAGAATCAAAGCTGGTAAATATATACCCTGGAGTAAAAATCTAATTGGCAAATCAATTTTCAATTAACACACAGTGAAACTGAAACATGAAAATGTTTCAAAGGGGTACCCGGGTATTCCTAGTAATGCCTCTTCCATTATCCATATTCATAACTGTTACCGTATATTTTTGTACCATCTCTCCAACCCCTTTATTTGTCTTTACTTATTACCTTCTGTACACCACCCTTAGGCTAAATGGTTTTCTTCCTTCCCTACCTTTCGGCACCAGCCTATGATTTGGAAGAAAACTATCCAATAAGCGTAATAGGTGTACCCTCCTAATCCTAGGAGCCCTCGCAACCGGAGAGAAGGAAAAATTAAAAGACAACCCTAATAATCCTATTCGATTTCTCCTGAATCGAAATCCATCCTCGAACTGGAACAAGTTCCTTCGAGTTCGTATGTAACTATATGATGGCTTATCAAATAAATGTGGATCTTCGTAGTGATACGGAATGTTCCGGAGAAATGCAAAGGTGAAGTAGGAGTGGCAATGATATACGCGGTTTCGTCGTGAATGATAGCAGTCACAATTTACTTTGCCCTCTTTCTAATCCCTTTATTTGTCTTTACTTATTACCTTCTGCACACCACACTTAGGCTAATAGGTTTTCTTCCTTCCCCACCTTTCGGCACCTGCCTATAGCTTGGAAGAAGACTATCCAATAAGCGCAATAGGTGTACTCTCCTAATCCTAGGAGCTCTCGCAACCTGAGAGAAGGTAAGGGGAAAAGACAACTGAATAATCCTATTCAATTTCTCCTGAACCAGAATCCATCCTCGAATCTGGAATAAGTTCCTTCGAGTTCGTATTTAACTATACGATGGAATATCCAAGAAATGTGGATCTTCGTAGTGATACGGAGTGTTCTGGAGAAATGGAAAAGGAAAGAAGGAGCGGCAATGATTTATGCGACTATATGACAATCCAAAAGCCAAAGTGTTTTAAGAAGGTTCGGTTAACTTGGTTCATGAGTTTTATCTTAGAGTCGAGCCATGGTCGCTGCCAAAGAGAGAGAGAGAAAAGAAACACTCAGCGTGCACTCTAACCTAGATCAGAATAGTTAATCACTTTATATAATCATGATGGCTCCCACTGTTTCCTCGAATTCTCCTCCAAACCTAAAAGGAGAATTAGTCGGGATCATCTAAAATCACCCGAGGAGTAACACCTACTCATCAGTGGGAATCGGGATCCAACTATCATCGCATGATAACTTGATGGAAGCCACTCAAGTCACCACACTCCAGAAGGTATGCGCATGCCTGGCAAGTTTCCTGTATGTTTGAAGCTCCCGATATGATTTTTACCCCTAGGACCCAAGTGACCTTAACTAAAGATCAAAATGTCAAAAGGTCCTAGTCAAGTTTTACCCGTCACAATCTTGATTGCATTAGACCCACCCGTACGAGCCTTGACTAAAGATCAAAATGATCGCACGACTGTCCTAACCAATCTCATATCCATGCAACGGAAAAGCATTACATAGCTACCGAACACTACGCCTCGACTAAAGATCGAAATGCGTAGCACGAATACTAAGCACTACCAATCCGAAATGACAGAGGGATACGACTGGTTTTTGGCGAAAAACCTTTAACGTAATGAACTTGATCCCGTTGAAGGAATCCAAGTGGCTTTTCAAATATATAGTAGCGCGGACTTTTGCTAAAGAGGTCACTCCCTGTGAAGGGATCTCGGCTCTTTCCTCGTCGAATGAGGTGCAAGATATTCCAAACTGAATACCAGGATGCAAAGCAAAAGAATCGACTATAGTGAAGTTATTACCCTGACGCAAACTTTTACTCAAGAGGTCACTCCCGATGATGGGATCTCGGCCCTTGCCTCGTCGAATGAGGTGCTGGATATTCATAACCGAATACCACTGTGCAAAGCAAAAGAAAACGTCTGTAATGTCAGTTTTTAAAAAATCTTGGTTCCAACAACATCATATATATAGGTTTTCTTTCCTTGCATTGATCAGAATCAACGCAGTCCCATCAATTAATCACACCAGAAAAGAACGAAAATATGATGTACGTATATGCCATCTGCATTCGCCACTGGGTCCCGTCTTCACCCGTTAGGTTACTTAACTAAGGACAGAGCGGGGACTGGACTAGCGTGGGTGCAAAACATATACAACATCTATTAGTGTGTGTGTGTGTGTGTGTGTGTATAACAATCGTCCCAGGTATAATATAAAGCAACATCATAGAATCTCAGCCAACAACACAGAGTGGTGGATAATCCTGGAGCCTAGGGTTTCACTTGAGCCGCAAATGAGACCCGACGTTCCCCTGTCGTGTAGATAGCATGTGCAATGAAAACCAAGACCCCTACGAGTGCGACAAGTTACCCGTCAATCCCAGAAGCGAGGCAACCCCAATCAACAAAGTGAATGGGCCACCCAGCACTTCACGGAATCCGGTAACTTGAGCATCCCTCCGTGGGTCAACCTATACCCCCTACGAGTGCGGCGAATAGCCCGCTAATTCTAGAGTAAGGTCCCCTCCGTCTCAATGCCATGAGATGCGGACCCGTTGCCCTCTAGAACCCGGCTATTCGTGCACTCCACCGTGGAGTAATCCTAGTACAGAAAAGAAAATAATATATACAAGGGTGGTATCGACCTCAACCCAGTCGTGCCCCAAACAAATAATATACAAACTGGCAGTGACGGCAGTCCACATGTCGGACGCTCGCCCTGCAATATCAAATGTACAAATGAAACTAAACTGTATTATATTGCACCCAAGCTATCCACCACGATGATCCAGCCACAATACAGCACAACACAAAATATCAACGTGAATGTCACGTTCGCAAACTCGTCTAAAAGAACATATAGTAATTAGACGAGTTGTACCGCTCTAATGATATTCACGGTCGCAGGTAGTAATGTATGTACAATAAACATTTAAACAGTGCTAAAATATCGACTTCAAAACACCCCGAATTGCCCCCAAAAAAATGATAACATAATATCCAAACTGGGCAAAACAAACAATACCACTGCACTAACATTCCAGAGACAAGAAAACAAAAAAAATTCCAAGTCCAAACTCCTTCAGAAAACCGGCCATCTCGGGATTTCCTTGGATTTCACCAGACCAATTTTGGGGTTTTGGGCTAGTATTTTTAGGGTGTTCTAGTTATCACAAAAACAGCCATCTGCAATTGTTTAAAAAAAATTCAAGACTCTGAAAAAATCGAAAAAGACTGGAATATGCAGTGTACCGTTTCGGGGTTGTTTCAGTTTTGATACTTTAACATCGTCTAAACTAGCTATCTAAGGGTTTAAGGGTTGGCTCTGATACCATGTTGGGTTACGGTAGCGCCCTGGCCATCAAACCGTGGCCGATTACGGAACAAAAATTTTATAAACTGGCATTACCACGACCCGCTACCCGGATCTACCCTTTAACCCTAAACTAGCAATATGTAAACTTGGAGTTAGATAGTTATACCGAGTTGATCCGTGTCCTTCGGTCTTGAACCATCATCCCAAGCTCCTAGAGGCTCCTTGATCAAGTTTGCTCTCCGGTCTCCCTCCATCGATGATGATCCACCTGAGAGTCAGTGAATTGAGCTCCAACCTCATAACCGATGTAACTAGGGTATCTAGTTTGCTAAACTTGATAGCCTAGAAGATGTAGAATCTAATGATGGATTAAGTTGTCTCTAATCACCCAATGTTTCTCAACACATGAGACATAATGGGTGGAGGAAGAAGATGAAGCATGAGGATGAGAGTGTAGCAACTCAAAAAAGGAAAATGGCTAAGTGTTGTGAGGAAAAATATCAAGCATCAAGTGAGAAAAATCCTCACAACCCTTACAACAAATCAAGCATGCAAGAATAGTGACACCATGAGTCACCCCATGAGTCATCTACAAAGCCATGCCTCGTTTAATGCCAAAGAATGACTCATCCTCCACCTCATTAACCATTTATAATAAATGGTTAAAACAATAATAAGGTGGCATCTTCTAGAAGCATCTTGTAATGAAATTACAAGAATACCCCTCCTCTGTTTATACATACCCGTATCCGTATTCCAAAAAATACGAATACAATGAGACAAAAATAATCCAACAATACAATACTAGAATCCGGCTTAAACCAAAACCACTAGTATTATCCGTCCGAATCATAATACATGCACAAGTGCACGTATATGATCGAACCTGCCGTAAAACCATACGGCCTCTACATCGCATCGCCCGAAGCAGGAAAACCCTCTGTGTTGGACTCTAAAGACTCGTCAATACGCTGGCAGTGGGTTTAACCACAAGCACGTCAGCGGCACTAGCTGTACGTAATGGCTACCCAGGTATTGAGCGAAAGAAAGGCCGACGAGCAAACTCATCCTGAACCCATACTGAGCCTGATAGTGACAATATCCGTACAGTCTGGTCCATTCGTCTATGAGTATCGCATATCGAGTTTAGGGGGTGGATAAAGTCAGACCCCTAATAACGCGACATCTAGTGTTGGTATGAAGCCCATCACCACCTGAGAAACTACTGATCATAGATCATTAATTCTTGACTACCCCGGCCGAGGATTTCTGGTGATGGCCACCCATGCACAACGCGACATCAACCCCCAATACCGGGAGAGACGAATCCCCGACGATCCGCTCACTGCCTCCATGTGGATCGAGACTGTACCCAACTAAAACCTGTTTGTACGACTCATTTGAGCCGTGGTAGTGTAGTAATCAAAGCATAGTGGGAACTCACACGAGACAAATGACGATCTCAGGTCGACAGACTAACCTGTACACATGTCACCTGGGAACTAAAATCTGATAATAGGTATAATACCAACTAGTAGGTTCCCGGCGAGTCCGTCCAGTGTACTCATAACCCAATGAGCACATGTATACTATCTTAGGTGAACAAACTAACACCAATGGCTTGTGAGACCTGGCCACCGTCCCTCGTCGGGGTCTCGATCAGTATACACTAGTCTACTATGGAGTATCAATGCCCAGTCTCGATACTCCTACGACTAGGGATATTTAAGGATGTGCTTATAGACCGCCCAGCTCTCACATATATGATCGCCATCATAATACTGGTAGTCAAGCAAGAATCCTATGGGCTCTAACAACATGTAATAATGATCTATAATGCCACCTAATGCTATACATGATGATAAAGACAAACCAGATAACATACTATCATCTCGAGTAAGACTTCTCTATCGGTATAGGTTCTCCCTCAATCATCATAATCACGTGCCTGGGATTACAATAATTACCTTAAGGGCACTATAGCCAACAGATTTTTTGCAAAAAGGTGGAGTACCTAAAGATTTAGGGTTGTACGAAGTCGAGGAGACCACGGATCATCCAAAACTGAAAGAGGAATCGATTCCTCTACTGTTTGGGGACAGTAGGAGTGAGATACCGACATATAACTTGGAGCCATTTGCGGAATCTCAACTGCCTCGTAGATCGTCCCATGGACAAGTACCATGTCGATGCTTTGAGATTGAAGGGGAAGCATTCATGATTGGCCACATGATGTTGCGGAACCCAAGTCCTATGAGTACGCTATTTCCGGACCTGCAGCGGAAGAGTGGAAGGCCATGATGGAGGAGGAGCTTGAGTCCATAAGGAAGAATCAAGTTCGGGACTTGGTGGATCTTCCTGCCAAACGTAAGACCATTGAGAACAAATGGGTTTTCAAGGTTAAGTGGAAAGCGGATGGGATAATTGAGCGTTGCAATGTACGCTTGGTGGCGAAGGGGTTCACATAAAGGAGTGGTGTGGACTATGATGAAACATTTTCCTCGGTGGTGAAAATTGTCTCCATTCGCCTTGTTCTGGCTTTAGTAGCGCAGATGGATCTTGAATTAATCTAGATGGATGTCAAGACAACTTTTCTCTATGGAGAACTGGAAGAGCAAAACTATATGGATCAGCCTACTTGTTTCAAAGCCAAAGGCCTCGAGCGCAAGGTGTGCAAATTGAGGAGGTTTACTTATGGCTTGAAACAGTCTTCCAGAGTCTGGTATTTTTGATTTCATAAAACCATGTTGAGTTATGCTTTTAAGATGATCGATCAGAACAATTGTATCTACCTAAGACAAGCTAGTAAAAGTTTCGAGATTCTATCATTGTATGTCGACAATATTTTGCTAGCACGGAACAACATAAACACCATAAATACCACCCGGAGTTGGTTATCCTCCGCTTTTGAAATGAAAGACATGGGCGATGCCCAATTTGTGCTCAGGATTCAAATTCTGAGGGACCATTCCAAGAGGACTCTAGGTTTATCTAAGGAGACTTACATTAGGAAAATCTTAGAAAAGTTCGGCATGAACAGTTGCAAACCCATTGGGACTCCAATTGAAAAGAATCATGCGCTAAGTCTAGAACAGTGTCCTAAGAATGAAATAGAGAAAAGACAGATGCAGAATGTTCCTTGTAGAAGCTCTATCATGAGTCTCATGTATGTTATGGTATGTAGGAGACTGGATATATCTTATGCAGTAGGATTAATGAGCAGATATCAGTCCAACCCCGGTTTTGCTCATTGGAAGGAGGTAAAGAGGATATTGCGGTACCTAAGTGGGACAGCCCACTATACTTTGTGCTATGACAGATCAGAAACTCGCCTATGGGGCTATACAGATGTCGACTGGGCCGGCGATCTGGATGAGCGAGCGTCCATGTCGGAATATACCTTCTTACTCAATGGCAGGGCCATCTCTTGGTGTAGTAAGAAACATAAATGCATTTCCCTTTCCACCATGGAGACGGAATATATGGCGGCCAGTGCAGCAGCATAAGAGGTTGTTTGGTTATGCAGATTCTTAGAGAATATGACTATCGTGCCACATGCAAAGGATAAGGTGATCTTTAACTGCGATAGCATGTCGGCAATTGCGTACTCGAAGGATCAAAAGTACCATGCCAAGTCAAAGCACATTCAGATTCAGTAACATTTTATTAGGAAGCAAAAGGAAGAGGAAGTCAAGTTGCGGTACATTCCTACTGATCAGATGGTCGCGGACCCACTAACAAAGGGAATAGCCGAGGAGTATTTTGTACAACATATTAGGGCCTTAGGGCTACGTCCTTGATGACGGACATGTATATAGACATGTAGTGACTTTCTATTATGTTTGACATTATATTCATTATGGGTGGCGACTTTTATAGGTGCATGTTTTAAGACTGATTTTATATTGCTTCCTTTCTTTATTATCTGAGGTGGATATTTCTATATTTTGTTTTACTATTTCTGGCATAGAGTATAAGTGTACGGGGTACACGAAGTGTACGAGATACACGATGTGTTCATGGCACATATTTAACAAAGATATGTCACTAGGTAGGAACTCTCTCTCATACGAGAGACACCATTTATGCTGGGAAAGCATACGAAGGTGAGACTAAGTACTAGATGTCATCTGCTTGGAGCAGTGACTATGTTGTTGTATACTGGGTATGGAGACAGTGGGAGCACTTAAAAGAGTCGCCCTGATCAGGTCAGGATGAGGTTTCCATGTGCAATAAGCCGATAGACCGAAGTAGTTATCCCATGGCCACTTTACCTATTTACATATAGCCGGACTAAGGGTCTGACTTATTGCATGAGGTGTGAGCTTGTCAGGAGATCTCAGGCATATCACAGGGCGATATGGCCGGACTAAGGGTCTGATTGGACTTGGGTCTGTACGATATAACTTTAATGGCGTACGCTCTTAAAGAGAGGATTTTATACTGTAGCGCATAGCCATACGATGTGCGCTAAGATCGTGCACATAAGAAGGTTAATGGATAGATCCCATCTCCCTTAATGTGTAAACCCTTATGAAGACCTCTTTCATGGAAAGATGGGCAATCTATATACCCTTACGACACTGGGTTGTCTAGATAGGCATATTATGAGCATCTTCTAGTTTGGCTGATATTTCCTGCTGCGATGACAATGTACCACACATACGGGGCAGTGTCAGGAAAGCTGGTGAATAGCAGACCTAAGTATTTAAAGCTGGAGGAAGATCGATTGGAATGTTACATGATTGCATCGTATGGCCAACTCTTATTAACTCCATGATGATGAAGCTTAAGAGTGCGATGAATCGAGAAGCTATGATGGTGTTCAAGTATGCTTTCGAGAGGGATCGAAGGTATTTGGGCAGATATGTCTGATCGGATATGGGGTATGAAATTTCGTGAGCCTAACATATATTTGGTTTATATTGTTTTTCTTTTAGAGAGATCATTGTGCCGATCCTAACGGATCTAGCTACAAGGCTATCTGGTTACAGGTTCTCAATGGTCCACGCCGCACCAACATGTAAGGGTAAGAACGAGGATTAGAAGGAGGAGATTCTCAGGGAGACAATTGACTCAGAGAGTCAATGGTTCAGGGAACCAGCTCGGCGAGTTATGGATTGCACCCACTCTAATGTGCGAGTGGGAGTATGTTACCAATTAGGCCCGACCAAGCCCAATTCCCGCCCATGTGAATTGGTACCCTATATATATACATATAGGGGGCTAGGATTTCATAAGAGTTTTTCATAGAGAGAAAAATAGAGAGATCCATAAAGAGAGTCGTTGTCTCCTTCCTTTCATCCTATTCTACTACGGTTGGCCTGCGGGGTAATCATGTGGAGGATTCTCGTTTCATCAAAGTGTGGTTTCCCTCCGGGCGTTGTGTGGAGGCATAACAGATCGGATCTAGAACGTGACGTGGGCGAGGATAACGATTCCATCAATCGAATAAAGTATATCGGTAAATCTCTAACATATATACGTAGTTATTTCCGCTGCTTTGATCGTATATCATGTATCTACGCACCTAGATGTAACAAAAACAAATTAATAAATATGTTAAATAAAAAGGTTGAAGGGTGTTTTTCGTCACCCCATGGAAATGGGAATGCGCGTCGCTTGTCAGGCATATTACAGATTCCCCTGCCTAGGGTAGGCTGGGGTTTAATGATTGTGGGGATCCGAATCTTTGGCAGCCGCGGACTAAGCTGCCATTAATTACCCCACGATTTTGGAGCTAGAGAATCTTCGATTAACAAGTCAAACAGATCATGCAAACTCAATATGCAATATGTGCGTGTTGTGTTTGGAAACAAGTTTGAGGGTGCTTCGGGTATATCGAGAGCCTTGCAGAGTTTTAACGGGGGTCCCGCTATTCAGATAGTGGGTTGGGAGTCAAAGGGCTAGTAGCCCCCTTGCAGGGTGCGGGACAGTGCCCCGTTAGAAAAAAATTTAGAACAGGAAAGGTGATGAGTGTATATATGTCAAGTGTGCACATGGTAAGACGCGCGCGTGATAAGTGCGCACCTGCCGAGACGGGCACAAAGCAAGGTGTAAGTCTATGATGCACACCCAATGAGTCGCGGGGAGGCGGAATACTTTAAAAACGATTTTTCTCATAACAAAAGAAACTTGTTTTAGCTTTGCAACATAGACTTATTCCACTTTTAGGATCTTTATTAAACCTTAGCTAACAAAAATAGACTGAGAGAGAGAGCTAACTACTATGTTCAAGAGTTATACCCTCGTTCCTAGTCCTTCGGGTCTTCAAGTGGCTCCTTGCTCCTTGGTTCATGCTTCCTCTTGATCTCCTTTTTTTTGCTTCTTCTAGGTCTTTGAAAAGTTAGGTAGCCAGTCTCCTTTGCGTCGAAGATGGATCCACCCGAGGGCCTATGGTCAAGCTCCAACCTCCATGAGATAACTTAGTGATCTTGCTTGCTAGGGAAGATGACTAAGTAGATGTAGAGAGAATTTGTATTGGACTAGTTGATCTCAAAGCTCATTGTTTTGCAACACATGCAAGTGTATGAGCTTGAGGAAGAAGGAGAGAAGAAACCTAGGAGAGAGAAAGCTTTTGTGATAATGATAATAGAAATGAGAAGAGAGAATGGCTAAGTATTGAGGCAATAATTCATCCATGGAATTAAATAATCTCACAAATTACAACCTTACTTGAATAGTAGCTCCAAAGTGATTAAACAAATACTTAGCCATGCTTTCAACCCATGCCTTAAAAATCTCCTCATTTCCACCTCATTAATCCTTTATGAAAAAAGAATAAAACAATAATAAGGTGTCTCCTTCTAGAAGCTCATCCTTGTGAAATTACAAGAATGCCCTTTTCCGTATTTCCATACCCATATCCGTATTCCGAAAAATACGGATACACTGAGATCAGTATAATCCAATACTATAATACTAGAATCCGGCTTAAACCAAAGTCCACTAGTATTATCTGTCCGAACGTCATTCGAGTAGCCAGTACTCGAATGGGATCGAAACCCTGCCGTAAGACCATACGTCGTCTACATCGTCTCGCCTGATCCAGGGAAACCCTCTATGTGGGAATCTAAAGACTCGACAGTACGTTGGCAGTGGGTTTAACCACAAGTCCGTCAGTGGCACTAGCTGTACGTAACGGCAACCCAGGTACGTGTCAAAAAGGAGGCCGGCGAGCGAACTCGTCCGTAACCCCTACTGAGCCTGTCCGTGACAATATCCGTACAGTCCGGTTTGTTCGTCTGAGAGTATCGCATGTATGGTCTAGGGAGGTGGTGAACGTCAGACCCCTAACAACCGTATAAGTCGTGCCGGTGTAGCTCAAGACCATCCGAGAATCTACTGGTCAGTCCACCAGTAATTCTCAATCAGCCCTGGCCAGGGACTTACGGTAATGACCAACCGATCACAGTGTGATATCGACTCCCTATACCGGGAGAAACAAATTCCTAACAGTTGCTCACTGCCTCCATGTGGCTCGGGACTGTACCCAACTAAAACCTGTTTGCATGACTCCTTCGAACCGTAGTAGGGTAGTAATCAAAGCACAGTGGGAACTCACACGAGACAAATGACGACCTTAAGTCGACAGACTATCTGCACACATGTCACCTGAGAACTGCTATCTAATGCTATGTATAATACCATCTAGTCAGTTCTCGGCGAGTCCTGTCTTGTGTACTCACACCCAGTGAGCATCTGTATACAATCTTAGGTGCACATCACCAATGACTGCGGGACCAATCCATCGCCCCTCGTCAGGGTCTAGATATGTATACACTAGACTACTCTGGAGCATCGATGCCCTATCTCGATACTCCTGCGACTAGGGACATTTAAGGATGTGCCTATTGACCGTTCAGCTCCCACAAGTATGACTGCTATCACAACGCCGGTAGTCAGGCAAACACCCTACGGGTTTTATCAACATGTATACATATATGAAATACAAAGTAAAATATATCACATGTTAAGATAAAGACAAACCAAATAGCGTACTATCATATCAAGCAAGATTGTCATGTACATATATATCCCTAGCATCCTATACAATGAAGGCCTCTATGGCATATATATCCAACAATCTCCCACTTGCACTAAGGCCTGTAATTGGCGCAATGAGTATCCACTGTCTGCACTAGATCCAGTTGCTGGCGTACCGCATGCCCAACATCTCAAACAGACTTTCGAACTGGACTTGAGGGATGGCCTTGGTGAATGGTTCTGCCGTGTTGTCTTTTGTGTCCACTCTCCGTACCTCGATCTCCCGGCGATCCACGATCTCCCTGATCAGGTGATACCGCTTCAAGATATGCCTGGATTTCTGATGGGACCTTGGCTCCTTCGCTAATGCTACAGCCCTATTGTTATCACAATACAAAGGTATTGGATTGGCAATGGACGGAACCACCTGAAGTTTAGAGATAAACTTCTTCATCCAGACAGCCTCTTTCGCGGCATCGTAAGCAGCTATATACTTAGCCTCCATAGTTGAGTCTGCGACGGTATCCTGTTTGGAACTCCTCCAACATACCGCCCCTCTATTGAGGGTAAACACAAAACCCAAAACGGATTTAGAGTCATTTTTGTCACTTTGGAAGCTGGAGTCGGTAAAAACCTCGACCTGGAGGTTCCTATTACCATAAACCAAGAACATCTCCTTAGTCCTTCTCAGGTACTTGAGAATGTTCTTTACCGCTATCCAATGCTTCTCATCTGAGTCAGACTATACCTGCTTACCACACTAAGTGTGTAAGCTACATCTGGTCTGGTACATAACATCGCATACATTATGGATCCTACTGCCGAAGCGTAGGGTATAATGCCCATGCGAGCCCTCTCTTCATCAGTCTTTGGAGACATCTCTTTGGAGAGGGTGATCCCGTGACAAGCGGGTAAATTACCGCGTTTGGAATCTTCCATACTAAATCTCTTTAGTATAGTGTCAATGTACCCGGACTGTGAAAGTCCCAACATCCTTTTGGATCTATCACGATAGATTTTAATGCCCAGAATGTAGGATGCATCTCCCAAGTCTTTCATGGAGAATTTCTGTGACAAGAAGAGCTTTACTGATTGTAGCATAGGGACATCATTCCCTATCAGTAGTATGTCGTCGACGTACAAAACGAGCAAGACTACTGCTCCTTCTACAATCTTCCTATAAATGCATAGTTCATCTACATTTTTGATAAAATCAAATTCTTTGATCGTCTCATCAAAGCAGATGTTCCAACTCTGCGATGCTTGCTTTAATCCATAAATGGATTTAAGCAACTTGCACACCTTTCCGCTGCTCCCACTGTCTAAGAAATCTTCTGGTTGATCCATGTAAACACTTTCTTCTAAATGTCCATTTAGAAAAGCTATTTTTACGTCCATCTGCCAGATTTCATAGTCATGGAAAGCAACAATGGCAAGCAGGATCCGAATGGATTTAAGTATAGCTACTGGGGAAAAGGTTTCATCATAATCTAATCCTGGTCTTTGACGAAAACCTTTTGCAACGAGTCTAGCTTTGTAGGTTTCCACTTGTCCAAATACACCAATCTTCTTTTTGAAGATCCATTTGCATCCAACTGGTTTCACCCCAGGAGGAGCAACATCTAAAGTCCATACTTTATTGGTGTACAAGGATTCCATTTCGGATCTCATAGCATCCAGCCACTTCACCGAGTCTTTACTCGTGATAGCCTGCTGAAAATTAGTAGGCTCATCATCATCGATGATGCAATCCTCTCGATCCCCATCTACAAGAAACCCATAGTATCTTTCAGGAGGACGAGAAAGCCTACCAGATCTGGGGAGCGGCGTTGGTTCGTCGGGCTCTATTGAAACCTGAGGTTCTACTAAGTCCTCGGCAGTAGTTTGAGGTTCTGGAATTTCTTCCAGCTCTACTGCGCTCCTACTAATTTCTTTTGCAAGAAATTCGCTCTCTAAGAAGACAATGTGGCGAGCGACAAACACCTTTTGTTCTTCAGTGTGGTAGACAATATATCCCCTTGAATGCTTGGGGTATCCCACAAACTTGCACAAAACCGATCATGCCTGAAGCTTGTCCGGATTATGCTTTTTAACAAATGCCGGACACCCCCATATCTTGATATACTTAAGACATGGTCTCTTCCCGCTCCATATTTCATATAGCGTGGTAGGCACAGACTTAGTCAGAACTCTATTCAATAGGTATGCAGCTGATTCTAGCGCAAAACCCCAGAAGGAAAGTGGAAACTCAGCACTACTCATCATTGAACGCACCTTGTCCAATAGCGTGTGATTCCTCCTTTCTGATACACCATTATGCTGAGGTGTATACGGTGGAGTAAGCTAAGAGAGAATTCCATTCTCTTTTAAGCATTCAAGAAAACTGGTACTTAAGTATTCTCCACCTCGATCAGATCGAAGTGTCTTGATGCTTTTACCAGTCTGTTTCTCCACTTCATTTTTATACTCCTTAAATTTCTCAAAGGCCTCGGATTTATGCTTCATTAAAAACACATGTCCATACCTCGAGAAATCATCAGTAAAAGTGATGAAGTAGGAGTGACCGCTTCGTGCATGTGTAGACATCGGACCACATACATCGCTGTGTACAAGTCCCAAGAGTTCCGTGGCTCTTTCTCCGTGTCCGGTGAACGGAGATTTGGTCATATTTCCTTTGATACATGATTGACAAGTTGCATACGATAAATATTCAAACGGATCTAAATATCCATCTTTATGTAACTTAGTCAACCTTGTTTCATTTATATGACCAACTCTACAATGCCATAGGAAGGCTTGGTTTGAATCTGGAGCCTTCCTTTTAAGCGTGTTTTGAATATTGAAAACTTGAGGTTGATTAAGTATGTATATGCCATTTTCCAGTGTGCCAAATCCAATCATTTCTTAATTTAGGAAAATGTTCATGAAATTTCTTTCAAGTGCAAAATTATATCCTTCATTAGATAACAAAGATACTGATATAATATTACACAGTATACTGGGAATACAAAAACAGCTGTACAACACCAAAATGTGCCCAGTAGTCAACCCCAGGTGATATTCCCCCACTGCAACAGCATCTACGTTCGTTCCATTGCCCACCCGGAGGGTCATATCACCTGTCTTCAGTGCTCTACGGTTTCTCAGAGCCTGCAAAGAATTACAGATGTGAGAACCAGAACCCGTATCAAGTACCCATGATGTAGAGTTTACTGAAAGACAGTTTTCGATTACAAACACACCTGAAGCAGAAGCAGAAGCATTCTTCGTGTCCTTGGCTTTGAAAGCCATGCAATCCTTCTTCCAGTGCCCCTGTTTGTGACAATAATAGCATTCATTTTTTTCCGCCTTCACTCTCCCTGCCTTGTTCGTTCCCTACACCTTCTTGACCCCGCCTTTCGGTTTAGTGGCTTTCATCTTCTTCTTCCCCTTAACTTTCGCTTTGGATTTAGAAGAGAATGATTGGCCAACATACAGAACGGGGGTCTTCTTCTTTTTCAAGGAGGTCTCTGCTACCCTCAACATGTTGAGGAGCTTTGGAAGATCGGCTTCCATTTCGTGCATGTTGAAATTCAGCATGAACTGAGAGAAGGTGTGGGGAAGGGACTGCAAAATCAAGTCGATGTACAATTCATTCTGTAGCACGCATCCCAGGTTTGCGAGTTCCTCAATGAGGCTGATCATTTTTAGGACGTGCTCTCCTACAGGTGATCCTGGAGCTAACCTCGTCTGGAATAGTTTCCTTGAGGTCTCGTACCTTGCGATACGGGAGTGCTCTCCATACAGTTCCTTGCAATGGAGAAAGATGGATATAATATCCATACTTTCATGCTATTTCTGGAGTTCATTGTTCATGGACGCCAGCACGATACACTTAGCTCTCTCGCAGTCTAGATCCCAAGTTTTGCGGACCTCCTTTTCCGCAACTGAGAAATCTGGTCCTGAGATAGGGGGAGGAACAGCGGTGGTAACATATACAACTCTGTCATAAGTCAGTGCAATGTTGACGTTTCTTAGCCAATCTTTATAGTTTGGCCCGGTCAGTGTATTCTTTTCAAGTAATAGTTTTAGTCCTGTCATGGTAGCTGCCAGAGAGAGAGAAAAGAAACACTCAGCATATGCTCTTGCAAGTTTAGATTGGTTTATTAGTTTATCTAAACAGGATGGCTCCCACTGTTTCTTCAAATCCTTCTTCAAACCCTAAAAGAAGAATTAGTCAGGATTAATCGCACGTCACAACACTTGCTTAACCTTTCAGCCAAGCCAGTATTGATACTTCGAGGGAGGTTTTCCAACGCTTTCGCGAAGTTCCTTAATTATATAACCTCTTTTCCCTGGAGGCGTAGCCCCCCTAACACCTTTCTAGACACCTACTTGGTTTATAACATTGATTATTAAGTGAGAAAATCTCCCGAGAGTAATCCTACTCGTCAGTGGGATCGGGATCCAACTATCATCGTATGATGCCCTAGATGGAAGCCACTCTAGTCACCACACTCCAGAAGATATGCTAAATCTGCAAGTTTCCTTTATATTTGAAACTCCGTATGTGATTTTTACCCCAAGCTCTTATGACCTTGACGTAGGCCAATAAATCATAAGATGCAAGTTAAGTTCTACCCGTCGTTGTCCTGATTAATTTAGATCCATCCGTACTCGCCCTTGACGTAGGCCAACAAGGCTGTACGACTGTCCTAAACTAATGCATCTATCTGTGCAACAAATAAGCAACACATTGCTACCATATACTATGCCTTGACGTAGGCCAACAAACATAGCATGAATACGATGTGCTGTTTATTTGAAACGACGAAGGGTTATGACTGGTTTTTGGCAAAGCCGTTAACGTAGTGAACTTGATATGATCGAAGGAACCATGATAGATTTTTAAAAGGAGTGATTTAAGCTCCGCATTTAAAATTTTCTTTTTGAAGAAAACCTAGTGGTTTTGAAATTGTTCCAACGATTTAGTTTAGGTTTATTTTCTTTGCATTAATGAATTAATGTTGTCCCATCATTTAATCCTACCATTGCAGAAAACAACGAAAATACAACGTACGCTTATGCCATCCGCATTCGCCACTGGGCCCCGTCATCACCCGTTAGGTTACTTAACTAATGACAGAGCGGGGGCTGAACTAGCGCGGGTGTAAAACATAAGCAACGCCTAATAAATATCATATATAGATATATCCATTCGTCGCACACAATAATAGGCATTCCAGATCACAGATAAACATATTGGATATACTAGGAATTCCGCACTTCGTTTAAGTCCATAACGAAGGACGGGTTCCACGGTCGTGATGAATAGCCAAAACCTCACCCTAGACCCCTACGGGTGCGGCAAACTACCCGCCAAGTACCAGAAGTGAAGCAGTCTCCCTCAACAACGTGAGTAGGCCACTTAGCACTTCAAAATACCCGGTAGTTTGTGCACCCCACCTTGAGTCTATCCTAGGAGAAAAAACAGTAAAAGAAATAATACAACGGTGGCTACAACCTCAACTCAGATGTACCCCACAAAAATAATATTACATCAATTTTACAAATTGCATTGAATGAAAGAAATGAAAACACACGTCTCACATACCTCGGCTATTCATCATCGACGATCCAATAAGATTCATATACACAAGCCAATCAAACACAGATATGTGCAACCCCAACTAACCGACGTATAGCGATTAGCGGACGTTTAGAAACACATATATCATCACAGATTACAACTGAAAAATGTAAACGACGGTAAAAACCACGACTTCGAAGTACTACGAGATTGCCACAGAACAAGTTTAACAGTGCAGGCAAAATTGGCAATTGCAAACAACACTTGAAACCCCAAATCCAAGATACAAGACCACAGCACAAAATTCAAGGCAATACAACCCTATTGGGCCAGCTAGGCCGGAAATATAGGGAAAGTGGCCGGCCACATGTAGATGGAATTGTCTCGTTTTTGTTCTGTGTTCACTTGACAGTAAAAAGAGCACTCTGCAATTGTTTGAAAAAATTTTGAAGGCTCTGCAAAAATCGACAGAAACTTGGATCCGTGTTTCGTTGTTTTCGTAGTTGTTTCGATTTCGTAGTTTCTCACTTCGTTTAAACTGTTAGCTAGGGTTTAATTAGGCTCTAGTACCAGTGTAAGTCCATGATGCACACCCTACGAGTCGCGGAGAGGCGGAATACTTTAAAAACGATTTTTCTCATAACAAAAGAAACTTGTTTTAGCTTTGCAACATAGACTTATTCCACTTTTAGGATCTTTATTAAACCTTAGCTAACAAAAATAGACAGAGAGAGAGAGAGCTAACTACTATGTTCAAGAGTTATACCCTCGTTCCTAGTCCTTCGGGTCTTCAAGTGGCTCCTTGCTCCTTGGTTCAAGCTTCCTCTTAATCTCCTTTCTTTTGCTTCTTCTAGGTCTTTGAAAAGTTCGGTAGCCGGTCTCCTTTGCGTCGAAGATGGATCCACCCGAGGGCCTATGGTCAAGCTCCAACCTCCATGAGATAACTTAGTGATCTTGCTTGCTAGGGAAGATGAGTAGATGTAGAGAGAATGTGTATTGGACTAGTTGATCTCAAAGCTCATTGTTTTGCAACACATGCAAGTGTATGAGCTTGAGGAAGAAGGAGAGAAGAAACCTAGGAGAGAGAAAGCTTTTGTGATAATGATAATAGAAATGAGAAGAGAGAATGGTTAAATATTGAAGCAATAATTCATCCATGGAATTAAATAATCTCACAAATTACAACCTTACTTGAATAGTAGCTCCAAAGTGAATAAACAAATACTTAGCCATGCTTTCAACCCATGCCTTAAAAATCTCCTCATTTCCACCTCATTAATCCTTTATGAAAAAAGAATAAAATAATAATGAGGTGTCTCCTTCTAGAAGCTTATCCTTGTGAAATTACAAAAATGCCCTTTTCCGTATTTCCATACCCGTATCCGTATTCCGAAAAATACGGATACACTGAGATTAGTATAATCTAATACTACAATACTAGGATCCGGCTTAAACCAAAACCCGCTAGTACTATCTGTCCGAACGTCATTCGAGTAGCCAGTACACGAATACGATCGAAACCCTGCCGTAAGACCATACGGCGTCTACATCGTCTCGCCTGATCCAGGGAAACCCTCTGTGTGGGACTCTAAAGCCTCGATAGTACGCTGGCAGTGGGTTTAACCACAAGTCCGTTAGTGGCACTAGCTGTACGTAACGGCAACCCAGGTACGTGTCGAAAAGGAGGCCAACGAGCGAACTCGTCCGTAACCCCTACTGAGCATATCTGTGACAATATCCATGCAGTCCGGTCTGTTCGTCTGAGAGTATCGCATGTATGGTCTAGGGAGGTGGTGAACGTCAGACCCCTAATAACCGTACAAGTCGTGCCGGTGTGGCTCAAGACCATCCGAGAATCTACTGGTCAGTCCACCAGTAATTCTCAATCAGCCTTAGCCAAGGACTTATGGTAATGACCAACCGATCACAGTGCGATATCAACTCCCTATACAGGGAGAGACGAATCCCTAACAGTCGCTCACTGCCTCCATGTGGCTCGGGACTGTAACCAACTAAAACCTGTTTGCACGACTCTTTTGAACCGTGGTAAGGTAGTAATCAAAGTACGGTGGGAACTCACACGAGACAAATGACGACCTTAAGTCGACAGACTATCTGCACACATGTCACCTAAGAACTGCTATCTGACGCTAGGTATAATACCATCTAGTCAGTTCTCGGCGAGTCCTGTCCGGTGTACTCACACCCAGTGAGCATCTGTATACAATCTTAGGTGCACATCACCAATGTCTGCGGGACCAATCCATCACCCCTCGTCAGGGTCTAGATATGTATACACTAGTCTATTCTGGAGTATCGATGCCATGTCTCGATACTCCTACGACTATGGACATTTAAGGGTGTGCTTATTGACCATCCAGCTCCCACAAGTATGACTACTATCACAACGCCGGTAGTCAGGCAAACACCCTACGGGCTTTATCAACATGTATACAATATATGAAATACAAAGTAAAATATATCACATATTAAGATAAAGACAAACCAAATAGCGTACTATCATATCAAGCAAGATTGTCATGTATATATATATTCCTAGCATCCTATACAATGAAGGCCTCTCCAGGGCATATATATCCAACACAAGGTGGGCGTCTAGTAAGAGGGCGCACATGATAAGTGCGCACCTGCCGAGAAACATACTTTGCTATGTGCGCATCTCAGCAGGTGTGCACACGATAAGTGAGCCCCTGCCGAGGAGCACACCTTACAAGGTGCGCACTTGGCAAGGTGCGAAAGAGTAAAGGAGGCCAAAGTGTCCCGGATAGGGCCAAAAGGTCCAGTAAGGTGCGCACTTAGGGAAGTGCAAACCTAACGAGGTGCGGACCTAGTGAGGTTCGTGCCTAGGCCGGTACGCACTTGGATTGATGTGCACCCAACGAGGTGCGCAAATATCCAAATGGGCATCTAGCACAGTGTAAATAGGGTCGAAACCCAATGAAGCAACAGTCCAAAAACACCAAGTTTTTGACTTTTGAATATCAAAGGTGGCTCTTTTCCCCTTTTTGAGGACTCCTGACATGCGCACTTTGAGAAAAAGAAAGGAAAAGGAGAAAAAAAACTTGCGCAATAAAGATTAGCTCAAAACTCAAAATTTTGATTTTTAGGGAATCCAAATTCCTCCCTTTCGCTCAATACCTGGGTAGCCGTTACGTACAGCTAGTGCCGCTGACGTGCTTGTGGTTAAACCCACTGTCAGCGTATTGACGAGTCTTTAGAGTCCCACACAGAGGGTTTTTACGGTTCAGGCAATATGGTGTACATGTCGTATGTTGGTACATACGGGTGTCCGATTAAATATGTGCACTTGCTGCGCAGACTTTAATCGGACGGTTGATAATACTAGCGGCTTAGGATTAAGCCGGATTATTAAATAGGGTTTTGATTTAATAATTGATATATGTATTTGTATATACGTATTCTAGTATTATTGTTCACTATTCGTTCTCTCTCTTGGCTATTCGTATTTTTGTACGAATACGCGTATATGTATTTCGGTACATGTACCGGGAAGTATTCCGTATTTTATACGGAATAGCTTCTAGATGTTTTGCCACCTCATTATTGATTTTCCATTTATGGAAAAATCATTTGTTTTATAATGAGGTAGAAGGTGTGAGGTGGCATGAGGCATGGACCATGGTATGGTGCAAAGTATGGTGCACATTTGTTTAATGGTTTGTATTGTTTAATTGGAAAAAGAAAATGACTTTTTTTTGTGGAGGTGAGAGGAGGGGCCGGCCATTCGTTTGGTTGGGGGTTGATTTCATTTGATGATTAATTGATTACACTTGCATTACTCCCTCACTCTCTCATTCACACAAAAGACTTAGCCATTTTGGTTGCCTCATGCCAAGTTTTCTTCACCTCCTTCATCTTCTTCTTTGGTTGCTCCCATAGCCTAGATATTGAAAGAGAAATGTAGTGACACTTTCATACACCCCCACTCTCCATCGCTAGCGACTTTGGAGCGTCGGTTGCCTCGTTCGACGAGGCTGGAGCTTGCACCGTTTCCCTCGGGTGGATCATCGGAGATGGAGGAAAACCGGCAACCAAATATCATCAAAGGATCGCTAGGAGCTTGGAATGAAGACCGAAGGACTCGGATCATCTCGGTATAACCTTTTTAACTCTTAGTTAGCTCGCTAGAATTAGGTTTAAGGTCGATCCGGAAATCGAGTAATGGTAGCGCCGGTTCTAAAAAATTTTGTTCCGCATTTTGGCCGCGTTTCGACGGTCGGGGCGCTGCCGTGACCCAACAGATCTTGCGGTATCTAAGTGGGACAACCCACTATACTTTGTGCTATGACAGATCAGAAATTCGCCTGTGGAGCTATACATATGTCGACTGGGCCGGCGATCTGGATGAGCAAGCGTCCATGTCGGAATATACCTTCTTACTCAATGGCAGGGCCATCTCTTGGTGTAGTAAGAAACATAAATGCATTTCCCTTTCCACCATGGAGGCGGAATATATAGCAGCCAGTGCAGCGGCATAAGAAGTTGTTTGGTTATGCAGATTCTTAGGGAATATGACTATAGTGCCACATGCAAAGGATAAGATGATCTTTAAATGCAATAGCATGTCGGCAATTGCATACTCGAAGGATCCAAAGTACCATGCCAAGTCAAAGCACATTCAGATTCGGTAACATTTTATTAGGAAGCAAGAGGAAGAGGAAGTCAAGTTGCAGTACATTCCTACGGATCAGATAATCGCGGACCCACTAACAAAAGGAATAGCCGAAGAGTATTTTGTACAACATATTAGGGCCTTAGGGCTACGTCCTTGATGACGGACATGTATTTAGACATGTAGTGACTTTCTATTATGTTTGACATTATATACATTATAGGTGGCGACTTTTATAGGTGCATGTTTTAAGACTGATTTTATATTGCTTCCTTTCTTTATTATCTGAGATGGATATTTCTATATTTTTATTTACTATTTCAGGCATTGAGTATAAGTGTACGGGGTACACGAAGTGTACGGGGTACACGATGTGTTCATGGCACACATTTAACAATGATACGTCACTAGGTAGGAACTCTCTCTCATACGAGAGACACCATTTATGCTAGGAAAGCATACGAAGGTGAGACTAAGTGCTAGATGTCATCTGCTTGGAGCGGTGACTATGTTGTTGTATACTGGGTATGGAGACAGTGGGAGCACTTAAAAGAGTCGCCCTGAGCAGCTCAGAATGAGGTTGCTATGTGCAATAAGCCGAGAGACCGAAGTAGTTATCCCATGGCCACTTTACCTATTTACATATAGCCGGACTAAGGGTCTGACTTGTCGCATGAGGTGCGAGCTTGTCAGGAGATCTCAGGCATATCACATGGCGATATGGCCGGACTAAGGGTCTGATTGGACTTGGGTCTGTACGATATAACTTTAATGGCGTACGCTCTTAAAGAGAGGATTTTATACTGTAGCACATAGCCATACGACGTGCGCTAGGATCGTGCACATAAGAAGGTTGATGGATAGATCCCATCTCCCTTACTGTGTAAACCCTTATGAAGACCTCTTTCATGGAAAGATGGGCAATCTATATACCCTTGCGACACTGGGCTGTCTAGATAGGCATATTATGAGTATCTTCTAGTTTGGCTGATATTTCCTGCTGCGATGACAATGTACCACACATACGGGGCAGTGTCAGGAATGCTGGTGAATAGCAGACCTAAGTATTCAGAGTCGGAGGAAGATCGATTGGAATGTCACAAGATTGCAAAGTATGGCCAACTCTTATTAACTCCATGATGATGAAGTTTAAGAGTGCGATGAATCGAGAAGCTACGATGGTGTTCAAGTACGCTTTCGAGAGGGATCGAAGGTATTTGGACAGAAATGTCTGATCGGATCTGGGGTATGAAATTTCGCGAGCCTAACATATATTTGGTTTATATTGTTTTTCGTTTAGAGAGATCATTGTGCCGATGGTAACGGATCTAGCTATAAGGCTATCTGCTTACAGGTTCTCAACGGTCCACGCCGCACCAACATGTAAGGGTAAGAACGAGGATTAGAAGGGGGAGATTCTCAGGGAGACAATTGACTCAGAGAGTCAATGGTGCAGGGAACCAGCTCAGGGAGTTATGGATTGCACCCACTCGAATGTGCGAGTGGGAGTATGTTACCAATTGGGCCCGACCCAACCCAATTCCCGCCCATGTGAATTGGTACCCTATATATATACATATAGGGGACTAGGATTTCATAAGAGTTTTTCATAGAGAGATCCATAAAGAGAGCCGTTGTCTCCTTCCTTTCATCCTATTCTACTACAGTTGGCCTGCGGGGTGATCACGTGGGGGATTCTCGCTTCATCAAAGTATGGTTTCCCTCCGGCCGTTGTGTGGAGGCATAACAGATCGGATCTAGAACGTGACGTGGGCGAGGATAACAATCCCATCAATCGAATCAGGTATATCGGTAAATCTCTAACATAGATACGTAGTTATTTCCTCTACTTTGATCGTATATCATGTATCTACGCACCTAGATATAACAAAAACAAATTAATAAATATATTAAATAACAAAGTTGTAGGGTGTTTTTCGTCACCCCATGGAGATAGGAATGCACGTTGCTTGTCAGGCATATTACAGATTCTCCTGCCTAGGGTAGGCTGGGGTTTAATGATTGTGGGGATCCGAATCTTTGGCAGCCGCGGACTAAGCTGCCATTAATTACCCCTCGTTTTTGGAGCGAGAGAATCTCCGATTAACAAGTCAAACAGATCATGCAAACTCAATATGCAATATATGCGTGTTGTGTTTGGGAACAAGTTTGAGGGTGCTTCGGGTATATCGAAAACCTCGCAGAGTTTTTACAGGGGTCCCGCTATCCAGATAGTGGGCTGGGAGTCAAAGGGCTAGTAGCCCCCTTACGGGGTGCGTGACAGCGCCCCATTAGAAATTTTTTTATAACGGGAAAGGTGATGAGTGTATATATGTCAAGTGCGCACATGGTAAGACGCGCACGTGACAAGTGCGCACCTGCCGAGACGCGCACATAGCAAGGTGCGCGTCTAGTAAGAGGGCGCACATGATAAGTGCGCACCTGCCGAGAAACACACTTTGCTATGTGCGCATCTTGGCAGGTGCGCACACGACAAGTGAGCCCCTGCCGAAGAGCACACCTTACAAGGTGTGTACTTGGCGATGTGCGAAAGAGTAAAGGAGGCCAAAGTGTCCCGGATGGAACCAAAAGGTCCAGTAAGATGCGTACTTAGGGAAGTGCACACCTAACGAGGTGCGGACCTAGTGAGGTTCGCACCGAGGCCGGTACGCATTTGGATAGATGTGCACCCAACGAGATGCATACATAGCCAAATGGGCACCTAGCACGGTGCAAATAGGGTCGAAACCCAATAAAGCAACAGTCCAAAAACACCAAGATTTTGACTTTTGAATATCAAAGGGAGCTCTTTTCCCCCTTTTTGAGGCCTCCTGACGTACGCACTTTGAGAAAAAGAAAGGAAAAGGAGGGGGGGGAAAAAAACTTGCGCAATAAAGAGTAGCTCAAAATTCAAAATTTTATTTTTTAGGGAATCCAAATTCCTCTATTTTCTAATCCCCATGGAGGGCCTTTTATAGGCTTACATTTTTTACATTAAGCCTCATAGTTTGTACAAAAATTGGCTTGTTGCCTATTAAAAACAAACAATACATTTAGTTTTTCTTTTTCTTTTTCTTTTCTTTGGCCGGCCCCTGTTCATGCTTGGTATTGACTTGGGTTCGGGTTTAGGTTTGGGCCCACTTAGCTTTTGATTTTGATTTTGGTTCTAATTTTGAGTTTGATTTTGATTTTTGAGTTTGGCAACAGAGTGTAAATTTTTATCCCAACAAAAGTAAATATTCTCTTACCTAAGTTTTGGGATTCATGCGTATCTCTATTCATTTATTTTGGGTAATATGGATCATGGAATATTTTGGATAATATTTTTTCAAAATCATGGGGATTGAATTTGTTGGATATTTTGATATTTTATCTTTGGGTTCATTAAAAAAAATTTGGGTCATATTAATTAGAATCGTGAGTATTGGAATTATATAATCATGAATCCAAAAATTATGTAAAAGAATATTTATTTTGTTATTTAATGGATTTATTAATTTGTTTTAATCGGACCCGTTAAAATTAAAGGGTAGATCCAACGGCTGTTATTCATGTTTAAAAACGCAAACCCGCCCTAATGGATGCGTACTGTATATATATTCTTTGGGCCAATGGTTTTTGGCAGCGAAAGTCTTTATTTGGGGGGTTTCTAACTCTCCCTTTTATTTTATGTTCGACAAGAATTAGTTTTACTAAAAGTTAGTTTATACCGATAGGTTATCGAATTTTCAGAAAGTTTAAATATGTACATCAATATACCACAACTTAATTTTTTTTATATTATGGACATGATATAGAGTGCTCTAGCTAGGTTTCAAAGTATCATGGATTAAACCTTTATATAGTAGGAGGCATTTCCATGCGTGCCAATGGCCCACATGAGGGGCTGTCACATATTACATTTGATTGATTTACATTGTTTTCAAGCAACTCAACAACTTAATTCTTTAGGTTAAGTGGCTTCAGACATAGAATTATCAAGCAACTCAGCAGCTTAATTTTTGTGGTTAAGTGACTTCAGACATAGTACCGGGCACACCATATTGCCTTTATAACATTTGATAGTATCTTTACAACCTTAGAAGAATTTGGGATACACCAACTATATTTAGTAATATTGCAACTGATGGGCTTTGCATAAGATTTAGATTTTATTGAAATGGTTTGGATTGAACGGGTTTTGAATATATGCGGGTTTAAGAATAGGTTGTGACGAACAGGTTTCATCCTTAAACTTGAATCCAACCGGAAAAAAATTCAGAGAAAGTCAAACTTGCTACAACGGGGTTCAAGCAGGCATATGCGAATGAAAACTCACAAAAAGTAGGGTTAGATTGAGTTGTTCATATCAAGCCCGGCTTGGCGTGCATCCCGGGTGGCCCAATTCTATATTCCTTCATGTACTGATTTTACGATGCATCGTCTACTTATGAATTGGCTATTGGGTGTGCGACGGATCGTGCCGGACGGATTCTCGACAATATATAGCTGATACTATGAAATCGGGTCTCATTTCTTATTTTGAGGTCTACATTTTGAGGTCTACTTTTCAAACACACAATACGTCATGTTTCTCACCGATCCACACCGATCAACATGATCTACACATGTTAGATCAGTTATGTATCAAATTTTACGAGATTTGAAGACCCTTATTAATATCCGAAATTTAAAACCTGAAGCCAGATTTGTCCAAAACTAACTGAGTTTACAATACATTATACCCCAACTGCTCACATTTTGGAGTTTTCAGTTTTAGCCCACATATTTCTCTCTCCTATAATCAAACGCATGCATCTTCTATCTATAAAAACTTTATGAACAACACTAGTTTGGCTTTGTTATTAGTCAAAGTTTCATTATGCAAGTAAATAGGTTTTGGCCGAAACGTGATTAATGTGCGAAGAATTGATGGAATTTATTTAAGCAGCAACCAACACCCTCACCTCAAATTAACGTTGTGTACATCAAATCAAAAGTCTGGACCATTTTTTCCCCATAATATTTCCATATGATTTGTATATATTCAATGAAAGGGACCATGCATTTCTTGCATAGGAGAGAGCTTGGAAAATTATAGCCCATTTGACGCGATCTGGATCGCGCCAAGATATTACCTTCTGTTGATCTGCTGATGGCGGCGATGGATGGCTGAGATTGGATCTGGAGGCTGTCGCTCCTGAAACGTGTGGATCTCAATGGATTTGAGGCTGTGATTGCCGAGTTACCTGCAAGGAAGTCCCGAGGTGGTTGTACCACCGAGGACCCTCCGACGGTTAAGTTAGACTAGAGATCCAAGCAGAGTAACGGCTTAGTGGAGTCAAAATGGCTTATCTTGACCGTCTGAAAGAGGAGTTTAAGTAATGGTGGCAGCAGGTGCAGCAGGCGCGAGAATCACGCCGGCAGTTACGCTCCCAACGTCACGCCCGCGTGATGAGCGGGATCTCCCATTAATGGCGAGACAGTCTCGTTAATGGGGATCGTGATGACGTGGAACGTGGGATGTGGCCGGCGGATATCTCGCGCATGGCGAGATTCGCGGGATGGCGGTTGCACCTGTGAGCGGGACCTTTGGTCGGTCGATGAGACCGAGTAAGATGACCTCGGCGGGAGAGCTCGCAGACGAGCGGGAGAGCCGAGGTATCTTGGTTTTGCGGTAGCCCGGAGACGAGCTGTGAGGCCGAGGAAGCCAATTGTGCTGGGGGTCGGAGGCGAGCCAGCTTTGGTCGGTAGGACGGGCATAAGAGTAGTCTGGTCGGCCACTGTAGGTCCTTCCTTGCATGCTCTGGGACACGTCATCTGCCACGTGTCATGATCTAAGGAATTACCGTTATCGAGCATCATCATTAGCCCCCCACTCTCGTTCCGATCTATTCGTGGGTCGAGTCGAGAGTGGACTGCTTGGTTCATTCTGTGCGGCTTGGCGCTGGTAATTCCTCGTGGTGGATTGTTCGGGGACGACACGGCGTTCTTGTTGTCGCGCATCGAGTATAAGTCGAACGAAGGACGGGGGTGGGAAGGTCGGTATCCTCCCTTTGCCGGGGTTGAGGTGCTAATTGCGCGTTGAGTATGAGTTCATTCGGCGGGTCTTGGATCCGTGTCTTTGTAGAATAAAAAGCCACTCGCTGCGGATGCGCCAAGCAGGAAGCTACTCAGCTGCCTCGCAAGGAGGGCTTTGGACCCACCGCGTTGATAGGCAGGAGGGTGCCCGCTGGGGATGCGTCGAGCAGGAAGGAACCTGGCGGCCTCACAATGAGGGCTTCAGATTCTCAGGGTCTGATGGGTAGGAGGATGCCCGCTGGGGATGCGCCGAGCAGGAAGGGACTCGGCGGCCTCACAATGAGGGCTTCAGATCCTCAGCGTCGGATGGGCGGGAGGTTGCCAGCTGAGGATGCGCCGAACAGGGTAGCTGCTCGATGGCCTCACGATGAGGGCTTCAGATCCTCAGCGTCTGATGGGAAGGAGGATACCCGTTGGGGATGCGCCGAGCAGGAAGGGACTCGGCGGCCTCACGATGAGGGCTTCAGATCCTCAGCGTCGTATGAGCAGGAGGTTGCCCACTGGGGATGCGCCGAGCAGGGTAGCTGCTCGGTGGCCTCGCGATGAGAGCTTCAAATCCTCAGCGTCTGATGGGCAGGAGGATGCCCGCTGGGGATGCGCCGAGCAGGAAGGGACTCGACGGTTACACGATGAGGGCTTCAGATCCTCAGCGTCTGATGGGCAGGAGGTTGCCCGCTGGGGATGCGCCGAGCAAGAAGGGACTCGGCGGCCTCACGATGAGGGCTTCAGATCCTTAGCGTCTGATGGGCAGGAGGATGCCCGCTGGGGATGCACCGAGCAGGAAGGGACTCGGCGGCTTCACGATGAGGGCTTCAGATTCTCAGCGTCTGATAGGCAGGCGGATGCCCGCTGAGGATGCGCCAAGCAGGAAGGGACTCGGCGGCCTCGCGATGAGGGCTTCAGATCCTCGGCGTCTGATGGGCAGGAGGATGCCCGCTGAGGATGCATCGAGCGGGAAGAGACTCGGCGGCCTCACGATGAGGGCTTCAGATCCTCAGTGTCTGATGGGCAGGAGGATACCGGCTGGGGATGCACCGAGCAGGGTAGCTTCTCGGTGGCCTCGCGATAAGGGCTTCAAATCCTCAGCGTCTGATGGGCAGAAGGATGCCCACTGGGGATGCGCCGAGCAGGAAGTGACTCGGCGGCCTCACGATGAGGGCTTCAGATCCTCGGCGTTGGATGGGCAGGAGGTTGCCCGCTGGGGATGCGCCGAGCAGGGTAGCTACTCGGTGGCCTCGTGATGAGGGCTTCAGATCCTCAGCGTCTGATGGACAGGAGGATGCCCGCTGGGGATGCGCCGAGCAGGAAGGGACTCGGTGGCCTCACGATGAGGGCTTCAGATCCTCAAGGATGCTTAGCGATGGCCTAGCAGGGTAGTCGCTCGGATGCCTCTTGGTAAGGGCTTTGATCCTTAGCGGTGGAGGGGCCGTGAGAGGCCTACTAAGGATGGCCGAGCAGGGTAACTGCTCGGTGCCCCTTGGCGAGGGATTTGATTCTTAGCGCGGGAGGGGCCAGGAGAGGCCTACTAAGGATGGCTGAGCAGGGTGGCTTCTCGGTGCCTCTTGGCAAGGGCTTTGATCCTTAGCTCGGGGGGGCCGTGAAAGGCCTACTAAGGATGGCCGAGTATGGTAGCTGCTCGGTGCCTCTTGGCTAGGGCTTTGATCCTTAAGGATGCCCGAGCGGGGTTGCCGCCCGGTGCCTTTTGGCGAGGCCTTCGATCCGTGGCGTTCTGCCAGGGATAACCGAGTACGGGTCGTGCTAAGCGGTTGCCTCTTGCGAGGGCTTTTTATCCATAGCACGGGAGGGGCCGTAGGAGGCCTACTAAGGATGGCCGGGAGGGGTTGCCGCCCGATGCCTCTTGGCGAGGGCTTTGATCCCTGGTGTGTTGCCAAGGATAACCAAGCAAGGGCCGTGCTAAGCGGTTGCCTCTTGCGAGGGATTTTGGGTCCTTAAGGATGACCGAGCAGGGTTGCTGCCCGACCGCCTCTTGTCGAGAGCTTTGATCCCTGGCGTTGTGGGGTAGGTAGCTACCGGCCAGGGATAGCCGAGCGGGGTAGCCGCTCGGCTGCCTTTAGGTGAGGGCTTAGATCCTTAGTGCTGAAGGGGTCGTTGGAGGCCTGCTAAGGATTACCGAGCGGGGTAGCCGCTCGGCTGCCTCTAGGTGAGGGCTTCGATCCTCAGCGCTGGAGAGGCCGTTGGAGGCATGCTAAGGATAGCCGAGCAGGGTAGCCGCTCAGCTGCCTCTAGGTGAGGGCTTAGATCCTTAGCGCTGGAGGGGTTGTTGGAGGCCTGCTAAGGACAGTCGAACGGGGTAGCCACTCGACTCCCTCACCCGCTCGGCTACCTCTAGGTGAGGGCTTAGATCCTCAGCGCTAGAGGGGCCGTTGGAGGCCTGCTAAGGATAGCCGAGCAGGGTAGCCGCTCGGTTGCCTCTAGATGAGGGCTTAGATCCTTAGCGCTGGAGGGGTTGTTGGAGGCCTGCTAAGATAGCCAAGCGGGGCAGCCGCTCGGCTGCCTCAAGATGAGGGCTTAGATCCTTAGCGCTGGAGGGCCCGTTGGATGCCTGCAAAGGATAGCCGAACAGGGTAGCCATTCGGCTGCCTCTAGGTGAGGGCTTAGATTCTTAGCGCTGAAGGGGCCGTTGGAGGCCTGCTAAGGATAGCTGAGCAGGGTAGCCGCTCGGCTGCCTCTAGATGAGGGCTTAGATCTTTAGGGCTGGAGGGGCCGTTGGAGGCCTGCTAAGGATAGCCGAGCGGAGTAGCCGCTCGGCTGCCTCTGGGTGAGGGTTTAGATCCTCAGCGCTGGAGGGGCCGTTGGAGGCCCGCTAAGGATAGCTGAACAGGGTAGCTGCTCGGCTGTCTCTAGATGAGGGCTCAGATCCTTGGTGCTGGAGGAGCCATTGGAGGCTTGCTAAGGAGAGCCGAGCAGGGTAGTCGCTCGGCTATGGTAAGGGCATTAATGGCATTCGGGGGAGGGGGTTCGTCCGTGCCTCTGTTGAGAAGGAGGCGGCGGCTGGTGCTTGGATCGTCGTGATGATCGCTCGCCATTGGAATGAGATCGGAAGATGAACTTTGGTTTTCGTGGAATTATCAGGTTCCCACAGACGGCGCCAGCTGACGCGACCTGGATCGCGCCAAGATGTTACCTTCCGTTGATCTGCTGATGGCGGCGATGGGTGGCTGAGATTGGATCTGGAGGCTGTCGCTCCTGAAGCATGTGGATCTCAATGGGTTTGAGGTTGTGGTTGCCGAGCTACCTGCAAGGAAGTCCCGGGGTGGTTGTACCACCGAGGACCCTCCAACGGTCAAGTTAGACTAGAGATCCGAGCAGCGTAACGGTTTAGTGGAGTCAAAATGGCTTACCTTGACCGTCTGAAAGATGGGTTTAAGTAGTGGTGACAGCAGGTGCAGCAGACGCGAGAATCACGCCGGCAGTTACTCTCCCGACGTCACTCCCGCGTGATGAGCGGGATCTCCCATTAATGGCGAGACAGGCTCGTTAATGAGGATCGTGATGGCGTGGAACGTGGGATGTGGCCGGCAGATATCTCGAGCATGGCGAGATTCGCGGGATGGCGGTTGCGCCTGTGAGCGGGACCTCTGGTCTGTCGATGAGACCGAGGAAGAGACCTCGGCGGGAGAGTTCGCGGACGAGCGGGAGAGCCGAGGTATCTTGGTTCTGCGGTAGCCCGGAGACGAGCTGTGAGGCCGAGGAGGCCAATTGTGCTGGGGTCGGAGGCGAGCTAGCTTTGGTCGGTAGGACGGGCATAGGAGTGGCCTTGTCGGCCACTGTAGGTCCTTCCTTACATGCTATAGGTCACGTCATCTACCAAGTGTCATGATCTAAGAAATTACCGTTATCGAGCATCATCACCATTATTGATTAATTTTGTGTGCCCATTTATCTTGAGACATGTTCCTTTGCTCTCGCTAGCTTGCATTAAAACTTTGGACCACGGTAGTTGCTAGCTTCAATCAGCTACAATTGTTAGATAGCAGAGCACACAGGGAACAGGTCTATTTTATAATACACGGTTGAATTTCTGAATAAGTAGAGTAAGCTGAGTACCAAGTGTTCCATTAAAAGATGAATCATGGCAAGCCAAATAAAACAACTAAAGTTGGGATAACAGACCCTTACAAAAAGATCAGGGAAAAGGCAAATCCGAATGCTGCGTACTAAAGAAGATAATCAAGACCGATGTCATATCGGTCCCCCAAGCCCCTCCATGTAACTGGCTGCTCGTTCTCCCGCTCTGTCTGATCCAAGCACCCTCCTGTTGCCGAGGATCCAGCAGTACATGGTTACCGTCTCCGGCATCCTAAGTTTATACATACCGATGTAATTCAAGAGAAACAAAATGTATATTAAGAGGAGAGTCAGACTAAGTTTATTAACATGCTGTCGCACGAATTCAAACGAGCAGCAGATGATGCAACCTGCAAAAATGGGAATGCCTATGTGCTAGGATAAATGGATGGAGGTGTCGAGTTTGGCCCGTAACTTGTTTGACTGGTGAGCCGACTTGTAGAACACGGGTTATGGAACAAAAAAATATTACCCATTATAAAAATATATACAGCTGACCTGCGCGTTTAGAGGTATCACCGATCCGACCCATGAGTTTGTGCCTTTGATGAAAACTCAAGCCCTTTTCAGATAAACGTGTCCTGAGAAAGCTCAAGGGATGTTTGGTGATTTGGAAGTTAAAAAAAGGCAGAAACTTAAAAGTGAAATGGATTCATACAAGAATAAAGATATGGATTTGATAGAATTAGTGTAGCTCCAATTTAGTGCCATCTAAATAATGATACCGTGTCAAACAATGGTACTTTTAGTTCAATATAACCTTATGAGGAATAATTTACACGTTGTCCGTATCTTCCCACATACACAAACTAAACTTTAGTTTAACAAGTAATGCGTTTATCGTATTGCTGTGAATAGTTATTGAATCAAATTATTAAGAGTAAATTGTCAAAGAGCCCCCGGCCCGCTAAGGAGTTGTCTAAAAATTCTTGTAATTTTAAAAATTGTTGCGAAGAGCCTACTGTTCAAAATCTTTATGAGAAAACCTGGCATATATTTCATTAGGCCTTTGTATCCCTCAATTGCTTGAATATTACATATAGCTGTGTAGATATCACAGGCAACCACACAACTGCTTAGATATCACAGACGATTGCTTAAATATTAAAGAGGCAGCTGCTTAGATATTACATGCAAGTGAAATAAGAGGTTTTTGATTGGGCCATGCGTTATTTTAATTTTACACAAGTCGGGAGCTTTTTGACAATTTACCCAATCATCATTAAATAAGTTCACCCTTTTATCATGATTCGCCTGTGAGGATTGATGGGCTCTATTGCCCAAACAGTTAATAAAAGAATAGCCCAAGCTTAGGAAAATTATTCGGTATGCCAGATATAATATGAGAGAGGGGAGAGTTTCGGGAAGCTAGCCTTGTACAGCGTGTGGGTCCCACTCATTCTTGTCCGTGTGTACACGGCCGGCGCACAGCAAAGCCCAACCTGATTAAGTTATCAAAAAGGGCCCATCTTCAATTGGACTTATTAAAAAAAATGATGGGTTTAATGTCTTTAAAACTAGGATAAATTTTCAAAAAGTCCCCGGCCCACTCGAGATTTGTCTAAAACCCCTGTAATTTTCAAACCTGTTGCGGGAGAGCCTACTGTTCAAATCTTGTGAAAAAGCCACTGAGCCGTATTTCATTTCGGCCTTTATTCCCTCTAACTACTTAGCTTGGATATTACATGCAACTTTTTAAATATTACAGACAATTAGTATAAAAGGAGTTTTATTTGCGTTGAGGGTATTTTTTAACCAGAATAAAAGGCCTCGTTTTTTTTTACACAAGTCTAAAGTGGATAGGAGGCTTTTTGACAGTTTACCCCTAAAACCATATCTTGTTGCATCGGATGCTTTGATGTTGTAAACTGAAATCGCTTTGACATATGCGCTATGATTCTAGTATAAAATATGATAAAATTGGGTCTGCACAGGCACATGCGGCGGATGTGTCCCAGTCCGCATGGATGTGTCCCACCCATTGCCTGCATGGGTTTGTGTTGGGTTCACAGCCACTGGGCTTGGGGATCTATTGAGGCTCATTAGTCTCTGAAAAATACGAAGCCTAGGGTTGTTGCCTAACATCTCTCCGGATCGCGGGAAGCCGACCCAGAGCAAGCCCCGCTATGATCGTGTCTCCTCTGGCCACTTTTTTACAAACAAATCTAAAAGAATTACTATGGTCATTATAGCTTTCTAGACGAGAAGTGAAAATCTGGTGATATCTCCAAATACCTATAACAATAGAATATTCTTTTAGATTTGTTCGTAAAAAACCTGGCATTTTTGTAAATTATTATGTTTTGGTGGAGGTATTTTAGATAGTTCAAGGCAAAATTTTGTTAACTTCTTATTATTTACAACTTTGTCATCATCTCAACTTCTCACTACTTACAAATGTACCATTAATAAAAAAAAATCAATAATTACAAGCATGCCATCAATTCAAAATCCAAATAGTTTTCCCTGAAATACCATGAACTTTCAATGTTTTATACATAAATACCATTAGATTTTCATTAACGATGAACTTTCGCTAGTTTCAAATATACACCATGAATTTTGTCCATAAAAAAATACTATAAATATCCAATGTTTTCCAGATAAATACCATGTGTTTTGTCCGTTGCAAATAAATATAGCTAGCTTTCAACAATTTTCAGGTAAATAACATGGACTTTTTTCATTACAATAAATCACGTTAACTTTTGCCCTTTTTCGGATAAATACTTGGACTTGCTCTGTTTACAAATAAGTAACATAAAATTTCAGTGTTTTATAAGTTAATAGCACTAGATATTCATTAAAATACAATGAACTTTCCTTTTTTTAAAATAAATACAATGGACTTTGTCCGTTACAAAAAAATACCACAAACTTTCGACGTTTTTCAGATAAATACCCTTGGCTTTCTCTATTACAAAAAAATATCAATAAATTTCAACATTTGTTAGATAAACACTATGGTTTTGTCCATTACAAATAAATAACATTAAATTTCAACGTTCTTAAATAAATTTTAATTTTTTCGGATAAATACCATGGATTTTGTTTTTCACAAATAAATTACATTTTCACAGATTATTCAAAAACCCGTCGCATCGCTTTACCGTTAGTATCTCTACCATTATAACTCAAACCCGTGAAGGTATGAGTTGACATTTGTTCTTTTTTAAAGGGCAAAAAGCAAAGAAATTAAGAATTTTTTCTTTTTAATCGGTTCTTTCCACTCATCTTGCCACTTCAGCACCATTTTTAAAAGAGTAAACCCCCGTTTCCTCCCCCCCCCCCTCTCCTCGTCGCCCCCCCCCCCCCCCCCGCACCCCCGTCCCAAAAAAAAAACAAAAAAAAAACAAAGATAAACAAAAAGAAATACAGCAATACAGGCACCTACAAATTTATGAACAACTTCTTTTATTCGTATTTATATTTACCATGCTAAATTCTCTAAATTTGTTCTATTATATGACAACTGTTTGCTAATTATTCTCTAAGTCTAGACAATTTATTTACTTGACCAAATCTTTTCTTCTATGCCCTTTAATTACCGTAGCATGAACCTTTATATTCCATGATTTGATATTAGAATCCTATCTATCTATCTTTCTATCTATCTTCTATTTATCTATCTATATATCACATATAATAGCTATATCAAAAAATATTTTAGATATATTACCACTTCTATTCTTCTATTCTGTTTGTTTTTGCAAAAATTAATTTAAACCCCTAACTTTCTATAAAATGCAAACTAATTCCATTCGAAGCTCATATCTATATGCAAAAATTAGTTTAAGTCCCTAACAAAATTGGTTGAGGCCCCTGACTTTCTATAAAAAATAAACTAATCTCATTCTAAACCCATTTGTATATGCAAAAAATTGTTCAGGTCCCTAACTTTCTGATAGTGTCCCTAGTGCTCGTGCCACTAAATTCGCGGTCAAGACGGAAGCGAAACGAAAAATTTTAAGCAAGCACTAGAAACCCAAACTTAGAAACCGTCCAAACTCTAAACTAGCAAACAAAACAAGAGAATTAGCTACAAGGTTAAGATCGTACAACCTTTATAACGTGTTCATCCAATCGTGAAAGACCTCTTCTAGGCTTCTAGACCATCCGGAACGAGCTTGAAAACCGATCGCCCTTACCGAAGATAATCCACCCGAGGGAAACCAATCCAAACTTCAGTTTCACTTCAAAATGAATTTTGACGAAACAACTAACCATCTAAAATCGATAGGGATAGAGTGTTAGGGGTGTAGGAATTTTCACAATTTAATTGCTTTCTCTTTTTCCCCTTTGTTCTCAACATATGAGAAGAGAAAATGAAAGACGAGATGAGAGCATAAGAGAGAATGAAAGTGAGAGAATGAAAAACCAAGTAAGAGAAATGAACCATGCCATAATAGTTTTATCAAAACATTTCCGAATAAAATAATGCATGTCTATTCCTCTCACTTATGCCATCCCTGTCTACCATGCTCTCTCTTTACACCTTACCCTCCATCTCATTTCCTTTATTTTCTAAAAGAAAAATAACAAATGAGGTATCCTCCTACTAGATGTATTTTGTATAAATACAAAATACATCCCCGGTATATGTATCGTCTACATATACATGTATTCGTATAAAAATACGAATATTCAAGAGAGAGAAAATAGAAAGTGTACATAATACAAGAATATGTGTGTGTATTATTAAATCAATATTTAATTTAATAACCCGACTTAAACATAAGCCGGCTAGTATTATCAAACTTCCGATTAAATTTCGTGTATCCAGTACACGTATTTAATCGGACTCCTGCACATATCAACATACAGTCTCTACATCGTTTTGCCTGAACTGGAAAACCCCTCTATGTGGGACTCTAAAAACTCAACAATACGTTAGCAGTGAGTTACTGGTTAAATCCATAATCACAAGCACGTCAGTAGTACTAGCTGTACGTAACGGCTACCCAAGTATGTGTCGAAAGAGAGGTCGACAATCAAGTCAGTCCGTACCCTACTGAGCTTATAAGTGAAAATCTTCATACAGTCCGGTCTCTTCGTTTCAGAGTGTCGCATATCGGGCGTAAGGGAGGAAGCCGTTAGATCCCTAATAACCCGATAAGTTATGCCGATGTCAAGCTCATGACTAACCGAGAAACTACTGATCTCCTATCAGTAAATCTCATCAGCCCTGGCCAGGGACTTATGGTGATGGTCGGCCGAACACAGCGCGAAAACACTCCCTATACCGGGAGAGGCGAATCCCTTCCGATTGCTCACTGTCTCTATGTGGCTCGGGACCGTACCTAACTAAAATATGTTTGCACGACTCAGTAGAGCCGTGGTAGGGTAGTAATAAAAGTGCAGTAGGAACTCACATGAGACAAATGATGATCCCAGGTCTACAGACTACCCTGTATCATGTTACCAGAGAAATGCTATCTCACGATAGGTATAATACAATTTAGGAGTTCTCGGCGAGTCCGTTCGGTCTACTCACCTCCAGTGAGCACCTGTATACAATCTTTGGTGTCATACGCCAATGTCTGTGAGACCGGCCACCGCCCCTCGTCGGGGTCAAGAAACGTATACACTAGTCTACACTAGAATATCGATGCCTAGTCTCAATACTCTCACGACTAGGAACATTTAAAGATGTTCTTATGGACTACCCAGCTCCCACAAGTATGATCACCATCATAATCCTGGTAGTCAAGTAAGGATCCCACGGGCTTTATCATTATGTATTAGCGACACATAATAGCAAATAAAACGTATACACATGAATAATAAAGACAAACCAGATAGTAAACTATCATTTCAAGTAAGAATGTTTCACCTGTATAAGTCCTCCTTCAATTACAATAATTACCTTGAGGGTACTATATCCAACAATCTCTCACTTGCACTTAAGGCCAATTATTGCGGTATCGCATACCCACACGTCTCGTGTGTTACCGAATTCCCAACTTCTCTACTAACAGTTTCGCAAACAGTATTTAAGAAACAACGATGTTCGAGAAACAACCTTAGTGAGTGGATCCGCTGCAATGTTTCTAACTTTATCTCTCTATATCTCAACTTCACGGAGATCAACTATCTCATGAATTAAGCGATACCGGCCTTAGAATTTGTCTAGATAGATGATGGGACTAAGTTCACAAATGAACAATTTTATCCAACAAACTTCTTGGGTTGTATCCTCTGCTAAGTCATAATTAGCATCCAGTGCTATGTCTACCTCAGTATCCCTGCTTGGAACCCTTTCCAACATACTGCACCTCATAAGAGGGTAAACTTATAACTCTTGACAGATACTGTACCGTCCATGTCACCAAGGAAGCCAGAATTGGTAACCGCCTCCTGTAGGAGGTTGTCATTACCATACACCAAGAACATCCTCTTATATTCCTCACTGCTTCCCTTTGTTTCTCCAGGATTAGATTTGCTTACTACATCAAGTGCAAAAGCAATATCTGGTCTGATACATGATATCGCATGATTGACCCAATTGCCAAAGAAAGTAGAATGTCATTCACGCGAGTTCCTCTCCTCATCAGTCTAGAAGAAATTTCTTTAGAGAGGGTGACTCCATCACAAGCGGGTACACTACCGCGCTAGGAGTCGTCCATTATAGACTCCTTTAAAATGGTGTCTAAGTACTCGGATTAGGACAATCCCTAAATCTTTCTAGATCTATATCTATAGATCTAGTCATCAAAATTCTTGATACATTATCCAGATCCTTTGTAGAAAAACATCTGTGACAACCATAATTTGACCGATTATAGTATAGAAATATCTCTTCCTATCAGGAGTATGCCATCCATATATCATATGACAGTATTTCCTACATCATTCTTACCAGTTTCATTTGATATTTTGATGAAGTCAAACATTTTGACTGTCACATCAAAACAGATGATCCATCTCCGCTATGCCTTGTTTAGTCTATAAATATACATAAGCAATTTGCACACCTTCCGCTGCTCCCACTGACTATGATAACCCTCTGACAGAGTCATATACACGTGCACTTCTAAATTCCTATTTAGAAAGACATTATAGTCATACACCTGTCAGATCTCATAATCATGAATAGCAGCAGTGTCAAGTTATATCCATATGGACTTCAGCACAGACACCGACGTAAAAGTTTCATCACAATCCACGGCGGGTATTTGAAGAAAACCTTTTATTACAAATCTAGCTTTATTAGGTTACTACCTTTCCATCTACACTGATTTCGAAAGATCTACTTGCTCCTAATAGGTTTTATCCCTTTAGGCGCATCCAATAAAGTCCATAATTTTCTGGAATGCATAGAGTCCAACTTTGATATAATGCATACAACCATCAATCGGAAGTCACCACTTTCTCACCACTTTCTACGACCTGCTGATAACTAGTAGGGCCATCATCATCATGATTCGGACCTCTATACCACCGTCTACAAGGAAACCGAAGTATCTCTGGATGGTGAGGTCACCTACTAAAATCAACGGAGTGGCTAAGGTTTGTCGAGTCAAATTAAATCATTACGTTCTACTAAATTTTCAGTAACCGTTTGTGGTTCTGGAATCACTTTCAGTTCTACCATACTCCCACTAATTTATTTTGCAAAAACATTCCTTTTATAAAAAGGTGGCGAGTCAAGAACAAATCAACTTTTGATCTTGAAAATGGTAGGAATTAAACCCTTGCTAAATCTTGGGATAACCCACAAACTGCTCATTACTGAAACGTACATTGAGTATATCCGGATTTTGCTATCAATAAGAACTGGATTACTCCATATCTTATCTACCTTAAGTAATGTTCCCATTCTATATCCATATAGAATCTCAGGCACTAATTTAGATGGAACCAGATTTAAATCTTATGCAGATGCGTCCAGTACATATTCTAAAATGGAAAAATGCCATACAATATTACTCATCATGGAGCACACCCGCGGATGAGTAATCTGAGAGAGAATCAAATTCTCAATTTAAACATCTACATAATCCTAACATAAGTATCCACATTTTCGATTATTTCGAAGAATCTTGATACTTCCAACGTCTGGTTCTCTACATTATTCTTATACCCTATGAACTTCTCAAAATCATTGGACTTTGCATTTCAACAAGAACACGTGTCTAAAACCAGAGAATTCATAGGTAAAACGGAATGAAGTATGAGTACCAACTCATTGTCCATGGGGACATTGGACAACATACATTACTTTCTATAAGTCCTATAAGTATGCTAACTCAAACTCCGTGTGTTATAAGTTGAGAACTGTATTTTGGTTAAAAATTTCTACACCGTTATTCAATGCACCTTACCTAATCATCAACTGATAAAGGTAAATGTTCGGAACATAAGTTCGAAAAATTATATCTCACTTTATTAAATAATAATACAGATATATCAGTTTTTAAAAATCGGTGCATAATCGTTGGATATGTATGCCCTAGATTCCATTATTGTGTGTGTGTGTAGTGGATGCTTGGACAAATGCATGTACTGGACAATCTTACTCGATATGATAATATGCTATTTGGTTTATCTTTATCTTAACATGTGTATATATTTTACTTGTTATTACATATCATTAATACATGTTGATAAAGCCCGTAGGATTATTGATTGACTACCAGCGTTATGATGGCGATCATACATGTGGGGGCTGGGTAGTCTATAAGCACATCTTTAAATGTCCCTAGTCGTGGGAGTATCCAAACTGGGCATCGATACTCCGGAGTAGACTGATGTATACGTTTCTATACCCTGACGAGGGGTGATGGTTGGTCCTACAGCCATTTGTCTTCGGCACCTAAGATCGTATACAGGTGCTCACTGGGGGTGAGTGTTGGGTTACGGCAGTGCCCCGGCCATCAATCTGTGGCTAAATACGGAACAAAAACTTTAATAAACCGGCGCTAACGGAACCCTAATCTACAGATCGTACCATTAACCCTATACTAGTCCTTTGAAAGGAGTTTAGAGAGGTTATACCGATCGATCCGAATCCTACGGTCTTCAACCTTTGTCCTAAGCTTCTCGCGGCTTCTTTGATCAAGCTTGATCTCCGGTCTCCCCACATCGAAGAAGATCCACGTCGAGGGTTGGTAATACGGGCTCCCGCCTCAAAACCGAAGCAACTCGGGTATCTAGTTTGCTAACCTAGATAACCAAGATGAAGTAGAGATTGTGTGTGATTACTTTGTCTCAATACACCCAAGAATTCTCGACTCATGAGAGGGTTTGGGTGGAGATTGAAGAAGCAGCCATGGGGTGAAAAGTGTGAACTCAAGAAAAAACAAGTGAAGAATTGGCTTAAGTCTTTTGTGTGTTGTATTTTGTTGTGAGAAAAACAACTCAAGAAAATCCTCACTAATAAAGAACTGCCTTCTCACAGCCGTAAATATCTCACAAATATCTTAGCCAAAACAAAACCATCCATGTCACCATGAATCACCTTATGACTCAACACCATGAGTCACAAGTGCACATGCATGATAATGAATCCAAACAATGAGTCACACTTTCCAATCCAAATAAACATTTAACTTAAATGTTTATAACAAAAAGAAATGGCATCAACTAAAGAAATCTTGTAACAAATTACAAGAATACCTCTCATCCATATATACATACCCGCATCCGTATTCCGACCAAATACAAATATAACGAGACGAAAATAATCCAATAATATAATACTAAGATCCGGCTTAAACCAAAGCCCACTAGTATTATTCGTCCGATCATGATCCGTGCACAAGTGCACATATATGATCGAACCCTGCCATAAAACCACACGGCCACTACAACGTTTCGCCCGAACTAGTGAAACCCTCTGTGTGGGAGTCCAAGGACTCGTCAATACGCTGGCAGTGGGTTTAACCACAAGCACGTCAGTGGCACTAGCTGTACGTAACGGCTACCTAGGTATTGAGCGTAAGGGAGGCCGACGAGCAAACTCATCCTGAAACCCTACCGAGCCTGACAATGACAATATCCGTACAGTCCGGTCCGTTCGTCTATGAGTATCGAATATCGAGTCTAGAGGGGTGAATAAAGTCAGACCCCTAATAACGCGACATGTAGTGTCGGTATGAAACCTATTACCACCTGAGAAACTATTGATCCGAATCAGTAATTCTCGACTACCTTGGCCAAGGATTTCTGGTGATGGCACACGTGCACACCGCGACATCAACCCCTAATACCGAGAGAGACGAATCCCCTAACGATCCGCTCACTGCTTCCATGTGGCTCGGGACTGTACCCAACTAAAACCTGTTTGCACGACTCCTTTGAGCCGTGGTAGGGTAGTAATCAAAGCACAGTGGGAACCCACACGAGACAAATGACGATCTCAAGTCGATAGACTAACCTGTACACATGTCACCAGGGAACTGCTATCTGACAATAGGTATAATACTAACTAGCATGTTCCCGGCGAGTCCGTCCGGTGTACTCATAACCCAATGAGCACCTGTATACATCTTAGGTGAACCAACTGACACCAATGGCTTGTGAGACCGGCCACCGCCCCTCGTCGGGGTCTCGATCCGTATACACTAGTCTACTCTTGGAGTATCGATGTCCGGTCTCGAAACTCCCATGACTAGGGACACTTTAAGGATGTGCTTATAGACCGCCCAGCTCTCACGTATATGAATGCCATCATACTGTTGGTAGTCAAGCAAGAATCATATGTGCTCTATCAACATGTAATAGTGATCTGTAATGTCACCTAAAACATATACACGATGATAAAGACAAACCAGATAGCATACCATCATCTCGAGTAAGACTGTTCTACCGGTATAGGTCCTCCCTCAATCATTGCAATCACGTGCCTGCGATCCAATAATTGACTTGAGGGCACTATAGCCAACAATCTCCCACTTGCACTTAAGGCTAATTATTGCGGTGTCGCATACTCACAGCCCGTGTGATACCGAACATCCAGCTTCTCTACTAATCAGTTTCACAAAGCTTGTTTGTAAAACTATTGCGTTCGAGAAATAGCCTCAGTGAGTGGATCCGCTCTAATGTTTCTTTCTATGTCTCTCTTTATCTCAAGTTCGCGGAGAAAGCCATCTCCCGAAATAAGCAATACCTGTCTTAGAATATCTCTGGATATCTGATGGGACCCAGTTCATAAATGAACTCCAAATCCAGCAAACTTCTTAGACTATATCGTCAACTGAATTTAATCAGTATCCTGCGCCATGCCTCCCTCAGTATCCGCTTGGACCACCTGTCCAAACAACTGCCCCTCGTCAAGAGGGAAAACTATAACTCTGACAGTCACTCTGTCATCCAGGTCACCTTGGAAGCCTGGAATGATAACCGTCTCCCGAAGGAGGCTGCCGTTACCAAATCCCTAGAACATCAACTTATGATCATAAACTTCTTCCGAACGTTTCTCCAAAATTGGATTAATATATAAACTTATTGCAGCTAGCGCAAAAACAACATCTGGTGTGGTACTTGACATCTCATGATTGACCAATTGCCTAAGCAAGTGATATACCAATCATGCACATCCCTCTCCCCTTTAGTCTGTAAGACACCTTTAGAGAGAGTGACTCCATCACCTGCAGGTATACCACCATGCCAGGAGTCGTCCATTCTAAAACACCATTAGAATAGTGTTAAAGTACCCAGATTGGGAAACTACCCAAATCTAGATCTAAAATCATAGATCTAGTAACCATAATGCCTGATATAATATCCATATCCTATGTGGAGAAACCACTGTGTGACAACCACAGTATAACCGATCATAGTATAGGAATTTCACTTCCTACAAAGTGTATGTCATCCAAATACCAGGACATACCACCCTACTACCTTCTTAACAGATCTATCTTCTATTCTGATGAAGTCAAAGCCTATAACTGTCACATCAAAAATAGATGATCTATCTCCGCTATACCTACTTTAATCTATAAATAGACACAAGCTACTTGTCCACTATGCTTCCGCTGCTCCCACTGACTACAACAACCCTCTGGTAGAGTCATATACATATACACTTCTAAAGCTAGTTTAAAACGACGCTATACTTATCCTCATGCCGGGTCTCATAGTCTAGAACAGCAGTAATGGCAAGTCTGGGTAAACAAGAACCTCCCTGTCACCGTCTTTGAGGATACCAAAATACCTCTCAGGCGCCTGAGGTTACCCACCATATCTACGGAGTGGCCAACAGAATGTCAGACTCGATTGAATTTTTAGGTTCTATTAAATTTTCAGTAATCGTTTGTGGTTCTGGAATCACTTTCAGTTTTACCATACTCCCACTACTGTTTTCTGAAAAAGTCCATTTTACTAAAACTGTGGCGAGTCAAGAACAATATCACTATTGATCTTCCATATGGTAGAAAGTTACCCTTCGTCATAGCCCGGGATAACCTACAAACTGCCATTACTGAAACATGCCTTGAGTATGTCTAGAGTCTGGTTTTAAGCATAAGCCGGACAACCCCATATATCTTAACATCGTTAAGATATGAACCATTCTATATACAATATAGAAACAGAGGCACTAATTTAATTGGAACCAGATTCAAATCATGCAGCTTTCTCCAGTGCATGTCAACTAAATGAAAGGAGGCCGATCAGCATTACTCAACTAGGGGTGCATCCAGATATGAGTAACCTGAAAGAAAAGCAAGTTCTCAAAACCATTACTATCAACTGAATACCAAACACAAGTATCTACATCTTCGATCACCTTGAAGAATCCTGATACTTGCAACACATGATTCTCTACTTTATTCTTGTACCTATAACTTCTCAAAACTTGGACCTTGTATTTCTACGAAATACTTGTCTAAAACTGGAGAAGTCACAAGTAAATAGAATATAGTATGAGCACCAGCCCCTTTATCCTAATGGACACTGGACAACATACAATACTTTATATAAGTCCCCTGAGTTGAATAACTCAAACCATGTGCGTCGTAGGTTGAAAACTGTACTATGGTTAAGAAGAATTACACCGCTGTTTAATGCTCCTTACCCAATCATCAACTGATATAGGTAAATGTCATGGACATAATTTCAAAAAGTTTTATCTCACATTATAAAATAAACGTACAGATATGTCAGTTTGAAATTGGTGCATAACAACGGATATTCAAAACCAAATATTTGCCGTCAGGCAAACTCCAGGCGATTTCCTCAAATATCACCAATTACAACGAATTCCGATATAATGAGGATATAATCTCCTAATTCCCAATAACTTACTCCCACTCATCATCTGTAAAACCATACAGATGTAAGAATCAAATCTGGTAAATACATACCCTGGAGTAAGGATCTAATTGGGAAATCGGTTTTCAATTAACAACGCATAGTGGAACTGAAACATGAAAATGTTTCGAAGGGGTAGCCGGGTATTCCTAATAACGCCTCTTCCATTATCCAGATTCATAACTGTAACCGTATACTTCCTTGCCATCTCTCCAAATCCCTTTATTTGTCTTTACTCATTACCTTCTATACACCACCCTTAGGCTAAATGGTTTTCTTCCTTTCCTACCGTTCGACACCAGCCTATGGTTTGGAAGAAGACTATCCAATAAGCGTAATAGGTGTACTCTCCTAATCCTAGGAGCACTCGCAACCAGAGAGAAGGTAAAGATAAAATACAACTGAATAATCCTTATTTTATTTCTCCTGAACCAGAATCCATTCTCAAACTGGAACAAGTTCTTTCGAGTTCGTATGTAAATATACGATGGATTATCCAATAAATATGGATCTTCGTAGTGATACGGGGTGTTCTGGAGAAATCCAAAGGTGAAGTAGGAGTGGCGATGATATACGCGGTTTGGTCGTGAATGATAGCAGTTGCAATTTACTTTGCCCTCTTTCTAATCCCTTTATTTGTCTTTACTTATTACCTTTTGTACACCCATCTTAGGCTAATTGATTTTCTTCCTTCCCCACTTTTCGGCACCTGCCTATGGTTTGGAAGAAGACTATCCAATAAGCGCAATAGATGTACCCTCTCCTAATCCTAGGAGCCCTCACAACCTGAGAGAAGGAAAAAGGAAAAGACAACTGAATAGTCCTATTCATTTTCTCCAGAACCGGAAACCACTCTCGAATCTGAAACAAGTTTCTTCGAGTTCGTATGTAACTATACGATGGTTATATCCAATAAATGTGGATCTTCGTAGTGATACAGAATGTTCCGGAGAAAAGCAAAGGGTAAAAGTAGGAGTGGCAATGAAGTATGTAACTCTGACAATCCAAAAGCCAATGTGTTTTAAGAAAATTCGGTTAACTTGGTTACTGAGTTATAATCTAGGGTCAGACCATGGTCGCTGCCAAAGAGAGAGAGAAAACACTCAGCGTGCACTCTAACCTAGATCAGAATGGTTAATCACTTTATCTAATCAGGACGTCTTCCACTGTATCCTCAAATTCTCCTCCAAACCCGAAAGAAGAATTAATCGGGATCATCTAAAATCACCCGAGGAGTAAACAACTCATCAGTGGGAATCGGGATCCAACTATCATCGCATGATAACCTGATGGTATCCACTCAAGTTATCACACTCCAGAAGGTATGCGCATGCGTGGAAAGTTTCCTGTATGTTTGAAACTCCTGATGTGATTTTTACCCCATGCTCTTATGACCTTGGCTAAGGCCAACAAATCATAAGTCACATGTCAAGTTCTACCTGTCATTGTCCAGGTTAATTTGAACCCACCCGAACTTGCCCTTGACTAGGGTCAACAAGGCTGTACGACTGTCCCAAACCAACGCATCTATCTATGCAACAGAAAAGTAACAAGTAGCTACCATACACTATGACTTGACTAAGGCCAACAAACATAGCATGAATACTAAGTGCTACCCGTCTGAAATGACGGAAGGCTACGAATGGTTTTTGGTGAAAAAACCTTTAACGTAATGAACTTGATATCGTTGAAGGAACCGAATAGCTTTTTACAAATATATAGTGGCGAAAACCTTTGCTAAAGAGGTCACTCCCGGCGAAGGGATCTCGGCTCTTTTCTCGTGGAATAAGGTGCAGGATATTCTCACTGAATACCGCGATGCAAAGCAAAAACTAATCGACTATAGTGAAGTTATTACCCTGACGTAAACTTCTGCCCAAGAAGTCGCTCCCGGTGAAGGGATCTCGGCTCTTGCCTCGTCGAATGAGGTGCTGGATATTCATAACCGAATACCGCTGTGCAAAACAAATGAAAACGTCCTTGTAATAACAGCTTTTAAAAATTGTTCCAACAACATCGAATAAGTCTGTTTTCCTTGCATTGATCTGAATCAACGCAATCCCATCAATTAATCACACCAGAAAAGAACGAAAATATGATGTACATATATGCCATCCGCATTCGCCACTAGGTCCCTTCATTACCCGTTAGGTTACTTAACTAACGACAGAGCGGGGACTGGACTAGCGCGGGTGTAAAACATATACAACATATACTAGTATATATATATATAACAATATATAATAATCGCTCCAGGCATGATAAATGCAACATCACAGATAAGCGATAAGCATCACAGAATAAAACAGATAATCTGGGAGCCCCGGGTTTCCTTTGAGCCGCAAGTGAAACCCGACGTTCCCCTAGTCGTGTGGATAGTCTGTGCAATGAAAACCTAGACCCCTACGAGCGCGGTAAGTTACCCGCCAAAACCAGAAGTGAGGCAACCCCCTTCATCAAAGTGAATGGGCCACCCGGCACCTCACGGAATCCGGTAACTTGAGCACTCCTCCTTGGGTCAATCTGTACCCCCTACGAGTGCGGCGAATAGCCCGCCAATTCTAGAGTGAGGCCCTCTTCGTCTCAACGCCATAAGATGCGGACCCGTTGCCCTCCAGAACCCGGCTATCCGTGCACTCCATCGCGGGGTAATCCTAGTACAGAAAAGAAAAATATGTACATCGGTGACATCGACCTCAACCCGGTCGTACCCCAAACAAATAATATACAAGCAGGCAGTGACAGCAGTCCACATGTCGGACGCTCGCCCCGCGATTTCAAATGTACAAATGAAACTAAACTGTATTAACATTGCACCCAAGCTATCCACCACGATAATCCAGCCAACAAACACAGCACAACACAGAACATCAATGTGAATGTCACGTTCGCAAACCCGTCTAAAAGAACTATAGCAATTAGACAAGTTGTACCGCTCTAATGACATTCACGGTCGCAGATATTAATGCATGTACTGTAAAACTTTAAACAGTGTTAAAAATATCGACTTCGAAATAACCCAGAATCGCCTCCAAACTAATAGATAAAACCATATCCAAATTGGGCTAAACTAGCAATACCACTGAACCAATATTCTAAATACTAGACCACACAACAAAAATCAAGTCCCGGTTCCCAAGAAAAACCGGCCACCTCGGACATTTCAGTGATCTGGCCAGTCCTAAATTGTTGGAATGGGTTCGTATTTGGGATATGTTCTAGTTGTCATCAGAGTAGTCTTCTGCAGCTGCTTAAATATTTTTAGAAGACTCGGAAAAATTTGACAGAGAATGGAATACATCGGGTATTGTTTCAAAGTTGTTTCGGTTTTGATACTTTAACATCGTCTAAACCAACTACTATATGGTTAATGGGTTGGCTATGATACCATGTTGGGTTACGGCAATGCCCCGGCCATCAATCTGTGGCCAAATGCGGAACAACAACTTTAATAAACCGGCGCTAACGGAACCTTAATCTACGGTCGTACCATTAACCCTATACTAGTCCTTTGAAAGGAGTTTAGAGAGGTTATACCGATCGATCCGAGTCATTCGGTCTTCAACCTCTGTCCTAAGCTCCTCGCGGCTTTCTTGATCAAACTTGATCTCCGGTCTCCCCACATCGAAGAAGATCCACGTCGAGGGTTAGTAATACGGGCTCCCGCCTCAAAACCGAAGCAACTAGGGTATCTAGTTTGCTAACCTAGATAGCCAAGATGAAGTAGAGATTGTGTGTGATTACTTTGTCTCAATACACCCAAGAATTCTCAACTCATGAGAGGGTTTGTGTGGAGGTTGAAGAAGAAGCCATGGGGTGAAAAGTGTGAACTCAAGAAAAAACAAGTGAAGAATTGGCTTAAGTCTTTTTTGTGTTGTATTTTGTTGTGAGAAATACAACCCAAGAAAATCCCCACTAATAAAGAACTGCCTTCTCACAACCCTAAATATCTCACACAAATATCTTAGCCAAAACAAAACCATCCATGTCACCATGAATCACCTTATGACTCAACACCATGAGTCACAAGTGCACATGCATGATAATGAATGCAAACAACGAGTCACACTTTCCAATCCAAATAAACATTTAACCTAAATGTTTATAACAAAAAGAAATGGCATCAACTAAAGAAATCTTGTAACAAATTACAAGAATACCCCTCATCCGTATATACATACCTGCATCCGTATTCCGACCAAGTACAAATATAACGAGACGAAAATAATCCAATAATATAATACTAGGATCCGGCTTAAACCAAAGCCCACTAGTATTATCCGTCCGATCATGATCCGTGCATAAGTGCGCATATATGATCGAACCCTGCCATAAAACCACACGGCCTCTACAACGTTTCGCCCAAAGCAGTGAAACCCTCTGTATGGGACTCCAAGGACTCGTCAATACGCTGGCAGTGGGTTTAACCACAAGCACGTCAGTAGCACTAGCTATACGTAACGGCTACCTAGGTATTGAGCGTAAGGGAGGCCGACGAGCAAACTCATCCTGAAACCCTACTGAGCCTGACAATGACAATATCCGTACAGTCCGGTCCGTTCGTCTATGAGTATCGAATATCGAATCTAGAGGGGTGAATAAAGTCAGACCCCTAATAACGCGACATTTAGTGTCGGTATGAAACCTATCACTACCTGAGAAACTATTGATCCGAATCAGTAATTCTCGACTATCTTGGCCAAGGATTTCTGGTGATGGCCACCCGTGCACACCACGACATCAACCCCTAATACCGGGAGAGACGAATCCCCTGACGATCCGCTCACTGCCTCCATGTGGCTCAGGACTGTACCCAACTAAAACCTGTTTGCACGACTCCTTTGAGCCGTGGTAGGGTAGTAATCAAAGCACAGTGGGAACCTACATGAGACCAATGACGATATCAGGTCGATAGACTAACCTGTACACATGTCACCAGGGAAATGCTATCTGACAATAGGTATAATACCAACTAGCATGTTCCCGGCGAGTCCGTCCGGTGTACTCATAACCCAATGAGCACCTGTATACATCTTAGGTGAACCAACTGATACCAATGGCTTGTGAGACCGGCCACCGCCCCTCGTCGGGGTCTCGATCCGTATACACTAGTCTACTCTTGGAGTATCGATGCCCGGTCTGGAAACTCCCATGACTAGGGACACTTTAAGGATGTGCTTATAGACCGCCCAGCACTCACGAATATGAACGCCATCATACTGCTGGTAGTCAAGAAAGAATCATATGGGCTCTATCAACATGTAATAATGATCTGTAATGTCACCTAAAACATGTACACGATGATAAAGACAAACCAGATAGCATACTATCATCTCGAGTAAGACTGTTCTACCGGTATAGGTCCTCCCTCAATCATTGCAATTACATGCCTGCGATCCAATATTTGACTTGAGGGCACTATAGCCAACAGTGAGTACACCGGACGGACTAGCCGAGAACTTCTAAATGGTACTATACCTATCGTCAGATAGCAATTCTCAGGCGATATGAGTACAGGTTAGTCTTTAGACCTGGGATAGTCATTTGTCTCGTATGAGTTCCCACTATACTTAGATTACTACCCTACCACGGCTGTACTGAGTCGTGAAAACATGTTTTAGTTGGGTACAGTTTCGAGCCATATGGAGGCAGTGAGCGATTGATGGGGATTCGTCTCTCCCAGTATAGGGAGTCGATATCGCACTGTGTTCGGTTGGGCAGCACCATAATGTTAGGAATATGTATGACTTAGAGGCCATTATTGTATGATATAGTGGATGCTTGGACATATATATAGAGGACTTTCTTGCTCGACATGATAGTTTGCTATCTGGTCGCTCTTTATCTTAACATGTACACTTGTATTATTATACTGTCTCTCTAATACATGTTGATAAAGCCCTTAGGATGTTTGCTTGACTAGCAGGACTATGATGTGGATCATACTACTTGGACTTGTGTAGTCTACAAGCACATTCTTTAATTGTTTCTAGTCGAGAGGATATCGAGACAGGGCATCGATATTCCAGAGTAGACTAGTGTATACGTTTCTTGACCCCGTAAGGGGCGATGGTTGATCCCATAACCATTGGAGTTTGACGTCAAAGATTATACACAGGTACTCATTAGAGAATGGGTACACCGAACAGGACTCTCCTAGAACTCCTAGATGGTACCATACCTATCGTCAGATAGCAGTTCTCTGGAGACACCGGTACAGGTTAGTCTGTAGACCCGAGATCGTCATAGTGTCTTGTGTGGTTCCCACTGTGCTTTGATTTTCTCCCTACCACGGCTCAAAGGAATTGTGCAACCAGGTGGATTTTGGGTACAGTCCCAAGTCACATGGAGGCAGTGAGCGATAGGAGGGGTTTCGTCTATCCCGGTATTGGGAGTTGATGTTGCGGTATGCTTGATTGGCTATAACAGCAAGTCCGTGCCCAGGGCTGATGAGATTTACCGGTAAATGTTATCAGTAGTTTCTTGAACCGTTATGAGCCATACATCGACATGACTTATCAAGTTACTTGGGTCTAAAGATTCCACCCCTAAACTCGATATGCGACATATCATACGAAGAGACCGGACTGTACGGTAAGTGTTACTTACAGGCTTCATGGGAGTTTGGACAATCTTGCTTGTTGATCTTCTAATCGCTTAATACCTGGATAGCCGTTACGTCCAGCTAGTACCGCTGACGGCTTGTAGGTAACTGATGTGATCATTACCTACTGCTGACGTATTGACGAGTCTTTAGAGTCCCACACAGAGCTTTCATAGTTCAAGAGATACGAAGAGGGCATATATGATGATATGTGCGGGGGCCTGATTAAATATGAGTATGTGATACCGTATTCTAACCTGCAGATAAATGATATTAGTCGGTTATATGTGATATAACCGGATTATTAAATCAAATGTTGATTTAATAATTTGATATATATTTATATTTGATATAATTATGTAGGGTTATTAATCACGACAGCAAGGTTTCGGGTGGCATCTTCCAGGCCAATTTAAAAATTTGCCAGGGACTTCCAGTTATAGCCAATCGAACACAGCGCAACATCAACCCCCAATACCGGGAGAGACGAAACCCCTCCTATCGCTCATTGCCTCCATGTGATTCGGGACTGTACCCAAAAGCCACCGTTTTTCACGTTCTCATGAACGTGGTAAGGTGGAAATCAAAGCACAGTAGGAATCACACAAGGCTCTATGACGATCTCGGGTCTACAGACTAACCTGTACCAGTGTCACCAGAGAACTGCTATCTGACGATTGGTATAATACCATCTAGGAGTTCACGGCGAGTCCGTTCAGTGTACCCAGTCTCCACTGAGCACCTATACACCATCTTTGATATCAAACACCAATGGATATGAGATCATCCATCGCCCATCATATGGGTCAAGATGCGTATACGCTAGTCTACGCTGGAGTATCGTTGCCCTGTCTCGATACACCCTCGACTAGGAACAGTTATAGGATGTACTCTTTGACTACCCTGGCCCCATTAGTATGATCTGCATCACAGTCCTAGTAGTCAAGTACATATTCTAAGGGCTTTATCAACATGTGAGAGCAAGACAGTAAACCAATACAAGTCAACATGTTTAGACAAAGTGAAACCAGATAGCATACTATCATATCGAGCAAGAAAGTCCTCTCTATATATATCCAAGCATCCACTATAATATACATCATATGTATAACAAATGGCCTCTAGGGCATATACATAACTAACAATCTCCCACTTGCACTAAGGCCAGCTGTTGTAGTATCTCATACCCAACATCCTGAAGAGTCTCTCAAATTGTATCTGGGGTATGGCCTTTGTGAGTGGATCCGCAGTGTTGTCCTTTGTGTCAACTCTCCTGACCTCGATCTCGCGGCGATCAGCTATCTCCCGGATCAGGTGATACCGCCTCAAAATATGCCTGGATCTCTGATGGGACCTGAACGTAAAGTGAACTGAGAAACAGTTCTCAATAACAAACACACCCGAAGGAGATGCATCAACATGCTTGTTCTTCATATGGGCGGCTTGCGAATCTGGATATTCCCCTATTTCCTGTTCGGTTTTATAACAATTATAAGAAAGAACGGAACCAACGTTCTCCTGCTCAGTATAATAAGCGGGTTCGGTCAATACATCCATATTATTATCTTGATTAAGGCCTGACATGGTCGCTACCTGGAGAGAGAGAGAGAGAAGAAAACACTTTAGCGTATGCTCTTGCAAGATTAAATTGGTTATTATCTTATCTAATCAGGATGGCTCCCACTGCTTTTATCAAATCTTCCTTAAAACCTTAAAAGGTAAGACTAGCCGGGATTAATTACACTTTACAAGTTCGCCAATCTTTCAGCCAGCCCAGTGTTGGTAGTTTGAGGGAGGTTCCCCGTGCTTTCGCACGGACCTAATTAAAATAAACCTCGTTTTCTCAAAGGCATAACCCCGTTAACACTTTTCTAGACACCTACTTGATCGGCTAATTGTCATGTGTAAAACTCTTCCAGGAGTAACTCTTACTCGCAGTGGGTATCAGGATCCAACTATCTCATAGAAGGTATGCAATCTCATTGCAAATTTCAACACTTGAAATTCCCGATAATACTTTTACCCCTAGCGTCCTATGACCTTGACGGAGGCCAAACTACCCATAGGGCGCTAGTAAAGATCAACCCGTTCATTTCTTGATTGAATTAGACCCACCCACATGACCCTTGACGGAGGCCAAACTACGCCGTACGAATACTCTAATCCAATCGCATCTCATGCTACAGATAAGTACTAATCAGCTACCATACACTACGCCTTGACGGAGGCCAAACTACCGTAGCACGAATACTAAATAATACTTATCTGAAATGACGGAGGGCTACGCAGGTTTTTATGAAAACCATGAGCGTAATGAACTTGATATCATTGTAGAAACAAGTGATTTTGAAAAGGAGTGTTTTTGAGGCTTTTACTAGTTTTGCTAAAGAGGTCACTCCCGGTGAAGGGATCTCGGCTCTTTCCTTATCGAATAAGGTACATGATATTTCACAAATACCACTATGCAAAGCAAGAACTATAGAAGTAATCAAAAACAAAACCGAATGAGTTGTAGCATCTGCTAGTATCGCTAAAGAGGTCACTCCCGATGAAGGGATCTCGTCTCTTTCCTTATCGAATAAGGTGCCGGATATTCTATAAGGAATACCGCTATGCAAAGCAAAAACTAGAGCTACCCTTTTTATAAATTTGATTCTACAACATCTTTTAGGTTTCTTTTTCTTTCATTAATCTCAATAATGAAGTCCCATCATTTATACTTCCTTAGCATCACAGAAGAAACGAAAATACAACGTACGCTTATGCCATCCGTATTTGCCACAGTGTCCCGTTATGCACCGTTAGGTTACTTAACTAACGGCATATCGGGGCGGGACTAGCACGGGTGAAAAACATAAGCAACGTTTATTATATATCATATATATACTATAATAAAGCATTCGTCTCACGCATATAATATGATCACATCACATATAATCAGCAGCAGAAGATAACATATGAAATATTGGATATACTAGGAGGTCCGTGTTTTATTTTGAGCCTGTATAAAACACGGATTCCACGGTCGCGATGAATAGCCAAACCCATATTCCTAGACGCCTACGAGAGCGGCAAGCAACCCTCCCAATTCTAGGGTTAGGAGACCCGGTCTCGACTCCTCGAGATGGCCTCCCACTGGACCCTAGAACCCGGTTACTTGTGCTCCCCTCCTTGGGTCTATCCTAATGTGGAAAAGTAAATAATATACAATGGTGACATCATTCTCAACCCGGAAGTGCCCTAATAAAAGAATATTACATACATTGAATTTTACATGAATGAAAATAAAAAACCCCATCTCACATAAAACCCCCGGCTATTCAAAACACGACGATCCAATATAACATATCACAGCAACACATAACATCACATGTCATCAACGTAAGTAAATATGCGTATCCCAATTGTCGTTGATGTATAGCAATGAAACCGGCGATACACCACATATTACACTTACGGCCGCTGAAAAGAAAGTGAAAACTACAACATTTGGAATCCACAATCACCTTAGACATCGTAAACCCGAAATATCACATATTACGGATTTCATGCCTAACTATATGAATTCCACATATTGTATCACATTCCAGATAACTAGACAATGTTAAATTTTCCGATCGAATAAACAAACACCCAAAATTTCCCAATTGAGCTCAACACTTGAGCGAAGTTCAAAAAGTCCCAGAACATACCACAGCTCCTATGAACCAGTCGTAGAAGGGTCAACCAATGCCTCACATGTGGCACCGCTAAACTACCGCAAACCCTAGGGTTTAGTGGCGGTTTTGACGGTCACATAATAAAGTTAAGGTTTCGTTCTTCTAGAGGGTTCACAGAATGGCTTGCATGATTTTCTGAAAGTTTTAAACTAAAGAAAAATCCAACACTTGGAAAAATTTCCAGCAAGGGAAAAAATGAGTTATTGATATCCGTTCGAACTTTTTAACACCGTCTAAAAAACCCGAAAACAAACCAGAATTACGAATACGAAACACTTCGAATTGCCTCTGTAAAAAGATAACATCACATGCAAATTTAGTAAAAACAAACAACACCTGAATTACCAAACCCCAGAGACTGGAACACCCTAAAAAATTGGACCCTGAATTCCTCAAAAAAACCGATCTGGCCGGTTTTTCATGCCTGGTGCTCGGCCAAATTCCGAGGAGAGGAGCTCAGTTTTCTACGGTGTTCATGATATATCACATATAACATTCTGCAACTGTTTAAAAAAAAAATTGACACCTGAAAAAATTTAAAAGAAACCTGGGTTTGCAAACGGGTGTTTTGGAGTTGTTTCGGTTTCGTAATCCTACACTTATCCGTCTAATTCTCTAGCTAGGCTCTGATATCACTGTAGGCTTATTAATCACGAGAGCAAGGTTTCGGGTGGCATCGTCCATGCCAATTTAAAAATTTGTCATGTTTAAACAACCCTAACACAAGATCTTTAACTAGAGAATCAAACTAAAACTTAAAGAAAACAACTTTACTTCTAAGCGATAGGGATTACAACCTTTGTAGTCTATTCCTTCGCTTCATAAGCTCCTTGTTATGGTCCCTTCGCTGCGATCATCAAGTTCTCGGACTCTCGAGAGGCTCCATGAGGTGAATGATGCATCTTGCTTGAAGTCTTCGAAATCCAAGACGATCTATCTTGAGGAAACACAAACCCAAGCTATCACTTTACTAATGAGGTATTAGTGAAGCAAACACCCTAATCTAAGTGGCTAGAATAGATGAGGATGATGAAGTAGGAATTTTGCTCTCTTTATATTTCTTTTTCTCTCAAACATTCATCACAAATGAAAAAGCTAGAAAGCTTTTGTGAGGAGGAAGAAGAAGATAAGTGATGAATGAATGAATTATTGTGGAGTTTAGAAATGCAATCATGGGTTAAGCATGGCATGCTTAACCCTTGTAGAGACTTGACCATGGGCTAGGGTTAGAAGGTTAGGTTAACGAATATCTAGTAAATATCTAAAGAGTGGACTAAGTAAACTAAGCATAATATCTTAGCATAAACTCCACAATTTAGAATTAACTAAAATAAAAATGTAAACCCTAATCTTAACCCTAATCATGTTTTAACTCTCATAAACCCAAGTTGCATTTATAACCTAGCATGTTACAATTATACATATCATATATATATAATTATGTAATAAAAGAAAATAATACAATTAACATATATCACATATATATCAATGTATCATCAAGTGAGAAAAAGAATCATTTAAGTGAGCTTATATTAGTTAATGTAATGTAATATATCACATATATCATTATACATTAAATTATTAAATCAACACTTAATTTAATAATCCGGCTATATTAGATATAACCGACCAATATAACATGTACCATTTTATCGAATCAACACTTGATCCGATAACCCGGCTATATCACATATACCCGGCCGATATCACATATCGCGAGAATAGAATACGGTATCTCATATCGTATTAATCTCGGTCCCGCACATATCACATATGTGCTCCTACTCCGTTTTGCCTGAGCCAGAAACCTCTGTGTAGGACTCTAAAGACTCGTCAATACGCCGGCAGTAGGTGATGATCATATCAAATACCCACAAGCTGCAAGCGGTCAACTAAACGTAACAGCCACCCGGGTATTGAGCGATCAGAAGATCAACAAGCAAGCCTGCACACACTCCTGTGAATCCAATCGGTAACACTACCGTACAGTCCGGTCTCTTCGTCTGATATATCGCATATCCAGTCTAGGGGTGGTAAACTTCAGACCCCAGTAACCGATAAGTCGTGTCGATATGAGGCTCATAACGGGTCGAGAAACTACTGATAACGCTTACCAGTATATCTCCATATCAGCCCTGGCCAGGGACTTCCAGTTATAGCCAATCGAACACAGCGCAACATCAACCCCCAATACCGGAAGAGAAGAAACCCCTCCTATCGCTCATTGCCTCCATGTGATTCGGGACTGTACCCAAAATCCACCGTTTTGCACGTTCTCATGAACGTGGTAAGGTGGAAATCAAAGCACAGTGGGAATCACACAAGGCTCTATGACGATCTCGGGTCTACAGACTAACCTGTACTAGTGTCACCAAAGAATTGCTATTTGACGATAGGTATAATACCATCTAGGAGTTCTCGGCGAGTCCGTTCAGTGTACCCAGTCTCCACTGAGCACCCGTACACCATCTTTGATGTCAAACACCAATGGATATGGGATCATCCATCGCCCATCATATGGGTCAAGATGTGTATACGCTAGTCTACGCTGGAGTATCGATGCCCTGTCTCGATACACCCTCGACTAGAAACAGTTATAGGATGTACTCTTGGACTACCCTGGCCCCACTAGTATGTTCTGCATCACAGTCCTAGTAGTCAAGTACATATTCTAAGGGTTTTATCAACATGTGAGAGCAAGAAAATAAACCAATACAAGTCAACATGTTTAGATAAAGTGAAACCAGATAGCATACTATCATATCGAGCAAGAAAGTCCTCTCTATATATATCCAAACATCCACTATAATATACATCATATGTACAACAAATGGCCTCTAGGGCATATACATAACTAACAAATTATATATTAACTAATATTAAGCTCACTAATTATTTTCTTCTCTTTATATATATTAATATATATATGTGTGTGTGTGTGTGTGTGAGTGATATATGTGATATATATATATATATATATATATATATATATAGAGAGAGAGAGAGAGAATAATGGAGGAAAGAGGCCATATGAGTGGATTTCCTCCTATGGCGTCGAAAAAATACAACCCCCACCATTTTTTCTTACGATCGGCATCTATCATCATCATTATTATCATCTAAGATGTGCATACACCAAATTTCATGTGATTCCGTTACTTTTTCACCGTTGAATTAGCAATGTAAAAAGTTCTTTTGTCGGTAAACCATTAATTTTGCACCACCTAAATCAACGGTGAAAAAATGGTATAATCACATGAAATTTGGTGTATCCATATCTTAGATGATAAAGATGGAGGTGATGTATGCCGATCGTCGAAAAAAATCACGGAGGGTGCATTTTTCCGACGCCATAGGAGGAAAATCCCCTCCTATGGCACATTTCCTCCATTAACCTCATATATACAGTAAAACCTCCGTATAGGAATACTCTATATAGGAATAACCTCCCTATAGTGATAAAAAGTCTCGGTCCCGACTCGGGACCAGTTATAAATAAGAATAACCTCCACAGTGTGATATTCCATACTTTTTCCAAGTCCCGCCTGTACTAATTTACCTCTATATAGTAATAAATTGGCATTAAATTTTAAATAATTTTTTATATATATAAAAAATACATAAAATTACTTGGCTATTACAATTGAACTTAAGATGACATAAATTACTTAACTACACAATTGAACTTAAGATGACATAAAGTACTTATTCAAAGTTGTTTGGGACAATGACTTAATTTTTTGAGTTACTACCATATCCTTTAACTTGCGAGTTCGTAGTAACTCGTCACCACAATCACCTTCTTGTTGAATCCAAAACATTTCTAACTTATCCAACATGTTTGAAGCTTCTCGACATGACACCTTTTCTATTTCCACACTATCGTCTTCCGGATTATCACCTTGCGCTTCTTGCCTTATTGCCGCCATGATTTCTTTTATATATAAAACTCTACTTAAGAATAACCCCCCTATAGTAATATTTTTCCCCGGTCCCAAGGATATTACTGTATAGAGGTTTTACTGTATATATATATATATATATATATATATATATATGGGTTTTCTATTTTGAGAAAATAGAAAAAGAAGGGAAAATAGAAAAAGATGTGGAAAATGGGGAGATATTTTAAGCATGGCTTTTATTATTTCTTTATTGATTTGTGATCACTATTGAAGTATGGTTCCAATTTTCAATATAAAATAATCCATGCTTCAATAAGTGAGAGAGAGATGAGCCATTCTCTTGACTTGCTTGATTTTCATGCTAGCTCATTTTCACTCTAGCTCTCTCTCCTTTTCTTCTTCTTCCTAAACCAAGCTCTACTCTTTTCCATGAGTTGGAAAATAAAGAGTTAGAGAAATCTAAGTGCGCTTATAAACCTACTTCATCAATCTACTCTAAATTAGCACCCAAGATTATGTTGTTTCCTTCACTAATGATAGATTAGTAAAGAGATTGCTTTAACTAGAGAAGCTTCAAGGTGGATCATCTTCGACACGAAGATAGCGAAGCAAGCTTGTTCCTTCTTCAAGTGAAGCTACGAGGAGTCGTAGGGACTACTACCCGGAACTTTAGAAGAGAATGACTTGGTCTACAAAGGTTGTAATCTCTTTCTCTTAGAATAGTTCTTGTTATATCATGTTAAACCCTAATACTCTAGTTATTCTAGGTTAGTGTAGCTTAGCACCAAGAAAAATTTAAAATTGCATGCTTGATGCCGGTTAAAACCTTATAGTGGTGCTAGGATACACTTTCATGGTATCAGAGCCAAGCTAGAGCATTACATGATGTATGTAGAATTGCAAAACCGAAATGACTCATAAACCAAAAACTAAAACCCTAGTTTTTGTCGTTTTTAAAATGACCTCTGATTTTTTTTAAATAAGTGCAGAATGTTACATGTGATGTAAATAGAACACCAGAGAAAAACGAGAACCAAACTCAATATTTTGGCCGGCGAGATTTATGTTTTGGCCGGCCTGGCCGGTTTTTCCATGGAGTTTGGGCTCGTTTTTGGTTTGGTGTTCTGGAGTGTTTGGATTAGGGTTTCAGGTTATTATTTGATTTTGCCCAGGTTGCATGTGATGTTATCTTTCTGTTGGGGCAATTTAGAGTGTTTCATATTCGCAGTTTTAACATCGTTTCGGGTTTAAGTATTGATATGTGATACAATATTTGGAATCCACATTTAATTAGTTTTATGAAAACTAGTTTGCTAATTGTAAATCTAGCATTTTAGTCTCTATTGATCGATTGCCATGGAGTTTTGATTCGGATCAAAACTCCGTCGCAATCTCGTAAAGTACGCGAATACTCGCCGGATAACATTACTAGATAGCCACGCCTCACAGCCCCGACCAAGTGACTTTAGGAGAACCCCGTTTCCAAAAGCATCCACTCGGATGCTCGCGGCCACGGTGTTCCGCCTAAGTGCACTTCGTCGACGGCATCGGGGGTGTGGCCATCTACTAAAGTTCCCGACGAGCATTCGATCAGGTAGTCGGGACTTTTGTTGAATTACCCGACTAAGTTATTGAAAAGTGTTTTCGATTTGAGACTAAAATGCAAGGTTTATAGGGCTAGGCATGAAATCGGAATATATGATATTCCGGGTTTATGATGTCTAAGCTTAATGCGGATTCTAATTATTGTAGTTTTCATTTCTTTTCTGCGACCGTAAGTGTAATATATGGGGTATCCCCAATCTCGTTGCTATATGTCAACGTCATTCGGGATACACATATTTATTTACATTGATGACATGTGATATTATGTGTTGCCGTGATATGTTATATTGGATCGTCATGATTGAATAGCCGGTTTTTTTTTACGTGAGATGAGAGTTTTTCTATTTTCATTCATGTAAAATTGTATGTAATATTCTTTTATTGGGACACTTTCAGGTTGAGGATGATGTCACCATTGATGTATATTATTTACTTTTCCGCATTAGGATAGACCCAAGGCGGGGAGCACAAGTAACCGGGTTCTAGAGTCCAGTGGGAGACCATCTCGAGTAGTCGAGACCGGGTCTCCTAACTCTAGAATTGGCAAGGTTGCTTGCCGCTCTCGTAGGGGTTTAGAGATGTAGGTTTGGCTATTCATCATGACCGTGGAATCCGTGTTTTTCATTACTGGCTAAATTTAAAATACGGACCTCCTAATATATCCAATATTTCATATGTTTGCTTCTGCTGCTTGAGTTCTGTGATGTGATCATATAACCGCGCGAGAAGAATGCTATATATATATATATATATATATATGATATATATAATAAACATTGCTTATGTTTTGCACCCGCGCTAGTCCATCCCCCTCTCTGCCGTTAGTTAAGTAACCTAACGGTGCATGACGGGGCTCCGTGGCGAATGCGGATGGCATAAGCGTACGTTCTATTTTCATTTCTTTTCTGTGATGTTGAGGGAAACATAAATGATGGGACTTCATTAATGAGATTAATGGAAAGAAAAGAAACCTAAAGATGTTGTAGAATCAAATTTTTCAAAAAGGTAGCTCTAGATCTTGCCTTGCATTGTGGTATTCCTTGATGAATATGTTAGTTATGTATATGCCCTAGAGGCCATTATTGTACATATGATATATATTATAGTGGATGCTTGGATATATATAGAGAGGACTTTCTTGCTCGACATGATAGTATGATATCTGGTTTCACTTTTTCTTAACATGTTGATTTGTATTGGTTTACTGTCTTGCTCTCACATGTTGATAAAGCCTTTAGGATATGTACTCGACTACTAGGACTATGATGCAGATCATACTAGTGAGGCCAGGGTAGTCCAAGAGTAAATCCTATAACTGTTCCTAGTCAAGGGTGTACCGAGACAGGGCATCGATACTCCAGTGTAGACTAGCGTATACGCATCTTGACCCATATGATGGGCGATGGATGATCCCATATCCATCGGTGTTTGACATCAAAGATGGTGTACGGGTGCTCAGTGGAGACTGGATACACTGAACGGACTCGCCGAGAACTCCTAGATGGTATTATACCTATCGTCAGGTAGCAGTTCTCTGGTGACACTGGTACAGGTTAGTCTGTAGACCCGAGATCATCATAGAGTCTTGTGTGATTCCAACTGTGCTTTGATTTCCACATTACCACGTTCATGAGAACGTGCAAAACGGTGGCTTTTGGATACAGTCCCGAATCACATGGAGGCAGTGAGTGATAGGAGGGGTTTCGTCTCTCCCGGTATTGGGGTTGATGTTGCGCTGTGTTCGATTGGCTCTAACTGGAAGTCCCTGGCCAGGGCTGATATGGAGATCTACTGGTAAGTGTTATCAGTAGTTTCTCGACCCGTTATGAGCCTCACATCGACACGATTTATCGGTTACTGGGGTCTGACGTTTACCACCCCTAGACTGGATATGCGATATATCAGACGAAGAGACCGGACTGTACGGTAATGCTACTGATTGGATTCACAGGAGTGTGTGTAGGCTTGCTTGTTGATCTTCTGATCGCTCAATATCCGGGTGACTGTTACGTTTAGCTGACCGCTTGCAGCTTGTGGGTGTTTGATATGATCATGACCTACTGCCGACGTATTGACGATTCTTTAGAGTCCTACACAGAGGTTTCCTGGCTCAGGCAAAACGGAGTAGGAGCACATATGTGATATGTGCGGGACCGACAATAATACGTGTATGTGATACCGTATTCGATTCTCGCGATATGAGATATCGACCGGGTATATGTGATATAGCCGGGTCATCGGATCAAGTGTTGATTCGATGAACTGATACATGTTATATTAGTCGGTTATTTGCAAAATAGCCGGATTATCGGATCAAGTGTTGATTCGATAATTTAATGTATAAATATGTATTTGATATATTACATTACATTAACTAATATAAGCTCACTTAAATGATTCTTTTTCTCACTTGATGATACATTGATATATATGTGATATATGTTAATTGTATTATTTTCTTTTGTTACATTATATATTATATATGTGATATATAATATTGTAACATGTTAGGGTTACACATGCAACTAAGGTTATGATATTAAACCATGCTAGGGTTTAAATTAGGGTTAATATTTTCTTTTTAGTTATTTCTAAATTGTGGATTAAAGTTAAGATATTTCTTTGTGTTGACTAAACTCCACCCTTTAGATAATATCTAGATATTTTTTAACCTTACCTCTTAACCCTAGCCTATGGTTTATTCTCTAGAAGGGTTAAACATGCCATGCTTAACCTTGATTGCTTTTCTAACCTCAACAATAATTCATTCATCACAATTCATCTTCTTCTTCCTCTCACAAAAGCTCACTAACTTTTTCATTTGTGATGAATTAAAGTGAGAAATAGAAAACAAAAGAGAGAAAAATTCCTACTTCATCATACTCATCTATTCTAGCCACTTAGATTAGGGTGTTCATTTCACTAATACCTAATTAGTGAAAAGAGAGCTTGGGTTTGTGATTCCTCAAGGTAGATCATCTTGGATTGTGAAGATTACTAGCAAGGATACATCATTCACTTCATGAAGCTTCTCAAGAGTTTGGGAGCATGATGATCGCAGCGAAGGGACCTCAACTCGGAGCTTTTGAAGCGAAGGAACGGACTACAAAGGTTGTAATCCCTAACTCTTAGATGTTAAGTTGTTAACATATAGTTTAAGTTTGATTCTTTAGTTAAAGATCTAGGGTTAGGGTTATCTATAAAGGCAAAAAATTTAAACTTGGCATGGGTGATGCCTCCCGAAACCTTGCTGCCGTTGTTCGTATCCCAACAGTGGTATCAGATCCTAGCTAGAGAATTAGACGGATTAGTGTAGGATTACGAAACCGAAACAACTCCGAAACACCCGACGTCAAACCCTAGTTTCTGTAAAAAATTTCCGAGAGTCGAATTTTTTTCCAAACAGTTGCAGAATGATGTATGAGATACATAATGAACACTGTACAAAATTCACCCTATTCCCTCAAAAATTGGCCGAGCCAATCAGTGTCAAAACCGGCCAGATCGGGCAGTTCTGGGCTGAAATTTTTACAGTGTTTAAGGCTCTGGGTTTTGGTATTTTAGGTGTTGTTTGTTTTTGCTAATTTTTCATATGATGTTATCTTTTAGCAAAGGCAATTCGGAGTGTTTCGTATTCGTAATTCTAGGTTTTGTTTCGGTTTTTTTAGACGGTATTAAAAAATTCGATCGGATATCAAATACCCACTTTAACTCTTACCGGAAAATTTTCAAGTGTTGGATCTTTCCTTAGTTAAAGAACATTCAAATATCATGCAAGTGATGCGGTGAACCCTCTAGAAGAACGAAACCTCAACTCGATTTTATGACCGTCAAAACCGCCACTAAACCCTAGGGTTTGTGGTAGTTTAGCGCTTCAACAAGTGAGACATTGGTTGACCCTTCTACGGCTGGTTCATTGCTACTGTGGCATGTGATGGATACTTCTAAACTACGCTCAAGTGTTGAGCATTTTGGAAACTTTTGGGTGTTTGTTGATTCGATCGGAATGTTTAACATCGTCTAGCTTTCTCTGTAATGTGATACAATACGTGGAATTCATATAGTTAGGCATAAAATCTATAATATGTGATATTTCGGGTTTACGATATCTAAGGTGATTGTGGATTCCAAATGTTGTAGTTTTTCGCTTTCTTTTTTGCGACCGTAAGTGTAATATGTGGTATATCGCCGTTTTCGTTACTATATGTCAACGACAATTGTGATAGGCATATTTACTTACGTTGATGACATGTGATGTTATGCGTTGCTGTGATATGTTATATTGGATCGTCGTGTTTTGAATAGCAGGGGGTTTTATGTGAGATGAGGGTTTTTATTTTCATTCATGTAAATTCATTGTATGTAATATTCTTTTATTGGGGCACTTCCGGGTTGAGGATGATGTCACTATTGTATATTATTTACTTTTCCGCATTAGGATAGACCCAAGGAGGGGAGCATAAGTAACCGGGTTCTAGGGTCCAGTGAGAGGCCATCTCGAGGAGTTGAGACCGGGTCTCCTAACCCTAGAATTGGTAGGGTTACTTGCCGCTCTTGTAGGGGTCTAGGGTTGTGGGTTTGGCCATTCATCGCGACCGTGGAATCCGTGTTTTATACAAGCTCAAAATAAAACACGGACCTCCTAATATATCCAATATTTCATATGTTATCTTCTGCTACTGATATACTGTGATGTGATCATTTTATATGCGTGAGACGAATGCTTTATTGTTGTATATATGATATATAATAAACGTTGCTTATGTTTTACACCCGCGCTAGTCCCGCCCCGGTATGTCGTTAGTTAAGTAACCTAACGGTGCATAACGGGACACTGTGGCGAATGCGGATGGCATAAGCGTACGTTGTATTTTCGTTTCTTCTATTATGCTTAGGAAGCTTAAATGATGGGATTCATTAATGAGATTAATGAAAGAAAAGAAACCCAAAAGATGTTGTAGAATCAAATTTATAAAAATGGTAGCTCTAGTTTTTGTTTTGCATAGCGGTATTCCTTGTAGAATATCCAGCACCTTATTCGATAAAGAAAGAGCCGAGATCTCTTCACCGGGAGTGAGCTCTTTAGCGATACTAGCAGATGCTATAACTCACTCAGTTTTGGTTTTGATTGCTTCTATATTTCTTGCTTTGTATAGTGGTATTTGTGAAATACCCTGCACTTTATTCGATAAGGAAAGAGCCGAGATCCCTTCACCGGGAGTGACCTCTTTAGCGAAACTAGTAAAAGCCTCAAAAACACTCCTTTTTCAAAAATCACTTGTTTCTACAACGATATCAAGTTCATTATGCAAAAGGTTTTCAGAAAAACCTGTCGTATCCTTCCGTCATTTTAGATGAGTCCTATTTAGTATTCGTGCTATATTTGTTGACCTCCGTCAAGGCGTAGTGTGCTGTAGCTGACTAGTATTTATCTGCGGCATATGATGCGATTGTTTTAAAGTAGTCGTACGACCTTGTTGACCTCCGTCAAGGGTCGTGTGGGTGGGTTTAATTCAATCAGGAAATGACGGATTGAACTTGACCAGTATCTTATGGTTTGTTGACCTCCGTCAAGGTCATAGGACGCTAGGGATAGAATATTATTAGGAATTTCAAGTGTTGAGATTTGCAATGAGATTGCATACCTTCTATGAGATAGTTGGATCCTGATACCCACTGCGAGTAAGAGTTATTCCTGGGAGAGTTTTACACATGACAATTAGCCGATCAAGTAGGTGTCTAGAAAGGTGTTAACGGGGTTATGCTTTTGGGAAAACGAGCTTTATTTTAATTAGGTCCGTGCGAAAGCACGGGGAACCTCCCTCAAAGTACCAACACTGACCTGGCCGAAAGATTGGCGAACTTGTAAGGTGTAATTAATCCCGGCTAGTCTTACTTTTTAGGGTTTGAAGGAAGATTTGATGAAAATAGTGGGAGTCATCCTGATTAGATAAGATAATAACCAATCTAATCTTACAAGAGCATACGCTAAAGTGTTTTCTTCTCTCTCTCTCTCCAGGTAGCGACCATGTCAGGCCTTAATCAAGATAATAATATGGATGTATTGACCGAACCCGTTTGTTATACTGAGCAGGGGAACGTTGGTCCCGCTCCAACTTATAATTGTTATAAGTCCGAGCAGGGAATAGGAGAACATCCGGATTCTCACGCCGCTCAAACGAAGAATAAGCATGTTGATGTATCTTCTTCGGGTGTGTTTGTTATCGAGAACTGTTTTTCAGTTCATTCTACGTCCTGGGTATTAGATACCGGATCGAGATCCCACATATGTAATATGTTACATGGGCTAAGGAAAGATAGGGAACTGGGAATAGGTAATCATTCCATAAGAGTAGGGAATGGTGCAAATGTTACAGCCAAAGCAGTTGGCGAATATCACCTTGTATTACCAAATGGAAATATATTGATTCTGAATGAATGCCATTACATTCCGACCCTGATATGCAATCTTATATTAGTTTCTTTATTAAGTAAAGAAGGATATAATTTTATAGTACAGGATAATGTTATGAACATCTTCCTAAATCAAAAGTTGATTGGATCAAGCTCGTTAAATAATGGCATATACGTTATGAACCAAACTACAGTTCTTAATGTACAAAACACACACAAGAGGAAGAGTTCAGAAATAAACGAATCCTTCTTGTGGTATTGTAGACTAGGTCATATCAATGCACACGACTGGCTAAGTTGCATAAGGATGGATATTTGAATCCGTTCGAATTATCATCCTATGAAACTTGCCATTCATGTCTCAAAGGCAAGATGACCAAAACTCCGTTTAGTGGACATGGAGAAAGAGTTACGAAACTCTTGGGACAGATACATAGTGATGTATGTGGTCCCATGTCTACACATGCCAAGAATGGTTCATCATACTTTATTACATTCACTGACGATCTCTCAAGATACGGACATGTATTCCTGTTGAAACACAAGTCTGAAGCTTTTGAGAAATTCAAAGAATATAAGCACGAAGTCGAGAACCAAACGGGTAAAAGAATTAAGATCTTTCGATTTGATCGAGGAGGAGAATACTTGAGCAATGAGTTTCTAGACTATCTAAAAGAGAATGAGATTCTCTCTCAGCTTACTCCTCCACATACACCACAGCACAATGGTGTATCGGAGTGGAGGAATCGCACCCTATTAGATATGGTGCGCTCTATGATGAGCACTGCTGAGTTGCCTATTTTTTTGGGGGTATGTGCTTGAGAAAACCAAATACCTATTGAATAGAGTTCCAACCAAATCAGTGCCTACCACTCCATATGAAATATGGGAGGGGAAGAGACCGTATCTTAATTTTGTTAAGATATGGGTTTGCCCGGCCTATGTCAAAAAGCAAAATCCGGACAAGCTCGAGGCAAGATCAGTTCTGTGCAAGTTTATAGGATATCCCAAGCATTCGGGAGGACATATCTTCTACCACCATGAGGAACAAAAGGTGTTTGTTGCTCAGCATGCCACTTTTTTATAAAAGGAATTTCTTGAAAAAGAAATTAGTGGCAATGAGGTAGAACTGGAAGAAGTTATAGCTACACAAACTGCAACAGAAGATTTGGTAGAACCAGAGGATTCAGTAGTTCCTGACGAACCCCAGCCTCTCCGCCGATCTAGTAGGGTTCCTCATTCACCTGAGAGATACTACGGTTTTCTCATAGACGGTGGGAGCGAGGATTGCATCATGGAAGATGATGACCCGACTAGCTTCGAGCAGGCCATCACGAGTGGGGACTCTGTGAAGTGGCTGGATGCAATGCGATCTGAGATGGAATCCATGTACACCAACAAAGTATGGACTTTGGAAGTTGCTCTTGAAGGGGTAAAACCCATTGGGAGTAAATGGATCTTTAAGAAGAAACTTGGTGTAGACGCAAAAGTTGAGACTTTCAAAGCTAGACTTGTTGCAAAGGGTTTTCGTCAACGACCAGGTGTGGATTATGACGAAACCTTTTCTCCAGTGGCTATGCTTAATTCCATCCGGATCCTACTTGCCATTGCTGCATACCATGACTACGAAATCTGGCAAATGGATGTTAAGACCGCCTTTCTAAATGGTGATTTAGAGGAATGCGTGTACATGACTCAGCCAGAGGGCTTCGTAGACAGTGGGAGTAGCGGAAAGGTATGCAAGCTGCTTAAATCCATCTACGGGTTAAAGCAAGCATCGTGGAGTTGGAACATCTGTTTTGATGTGGTAGTCAAAAAGTTTGACTTCATCAAGAACGTAGATGAACCTTGTATTTACAAGAAGATTGCAGAGAGTAAGGTTGTCTTCCTCGTATTGTACGTGGATGACATACTCTTGATAGGAAATGATGTTCATATGCTGCACTCGGTCAAGCTCTTCTTATCACATAGATTCTCAATGAAAGATCTAGGTGATGCCTCCTGCATTTTGGGGATTAAGATCTATAGAGATAGATCTAAAAGGATACTGGGATTGTCCCAATCCAGGTACATTGACACCATACTAAAGAGGTTTAGTATGGAAGAATCCAAGCATGAGAATTTACCCACGATCTCTGGACTCACTCTCTCCAAAGAGATGTTTCCCAAGACTGATTTGGAGAGAGCTCGCATGCAAGGGATACCCTATGCTTCGGCAGTAGGCTCTATCAAGTATGCGATGCTATGTACCAGACCCGATGTAGGATACTCACTAAGTGTAGTGAGTAGGTATCTGTAATGCCTTGAAAAGTCGTTTTGGTATTTTCCCGAAAATCGGTGAAAATTTGGTATTTTTCCGTAAATCGTCTTTTTGTTATTTTCCAGTTTAGGCCTAATTATACCTAATTTGGATAGGTAATTGCTAGTTTTTAGTAGCTAATGAGTTATAAAATTCTGGCCGTTTAAAAATTTTCCCTAATTTTTCAATTTTTAATATTATTTTAAGCCGGTAAGAAAATACATTAAATTAGCGATAAATACAAATTTAAATGGGCTAAATTTAAGCTTTAAAATCATGTTAATTAAAATCTAGTTGTAACATAAATTTTTAGTATTTTATTTTAAGTTTTAACTAATTTTTATTATAGAAAACGAAATCTATTGAATTTAAGCTTAAACTTGCAATTTTGGTATTGTGGGGGGTCTTTTTGCATAGAATTTTTTTGTAAAGTCTCTCACACTCACCCTCACTCCCCTTGGCCGGCCCCACACTATTGTAGCAGTCCAGGAATTTTATTACCCTCTTTTTGACCTTAAATCATATGAGAAATGGGTTAAAATAAGGTTTTTATATATAGAAAAGTAGGTGGGGGTATTATGGTAATTTGGGAGGGGCTTTGACTTGGATTCTTTTCCACAACTCCCCCACACCTCTCCCCACTCCCTCCTCAGCAGAAATTCCTGCAATAAACAGCCCCAAAATTTCCCCTCTCATTTTTCTTCTAAACTCATCAAAATTCCATTTAAACTTCACAATTTCAAGCCCATCCTTCATCCATTCTTCTTAACCTTTCTTGCATGGATTTTGGATGCTAGGAGGCCATCTTTGGAGTCAAAATTTCTTGCTAGATCTCTAGATCTAGAGGTATAATTCTTACCCATTTAAATTCTTATGGTTAGATTTCTGTAAATGAGTTGTTTTAGTGTTAATATTGGTGCTATTTTCATCTAGGATCTTCAAGAGAATGGTTTGAGTTATACTAAGGTTTTTAGCACACCATTATTAAGTTAATTATTCTATTTTGCTATCTAGTGTTTTATACAAACCAAATCTAAGAGTATAACTTGCTTTTTGGGCTTCAAATTAGTGCTAATTTAGTGTTTCATGTATAGTTTGGGTTGGATTTTGTTAGTTATAAAATTCAAGAGAGTGGGTTGTGATCAAGTTAGGGTTTGTGGTGTTTGATCATGGTTTTAATGGGTAGATTAACATGTTAATTGAATGCAAAACCCAAATTGGTTATTGGTTGCTATTTGTTAGTCTAAAATTTTGCTAATTGTGTTAATTTGGTTAACTAGGTTTTGGGAATTTAATTAATCAATTGGGATAAAAATCTAATTCGGGTATCCATGGTATTATTAACATTTTAAATTATATTTTAATATTTTAGATCATGCAAATCCAAACTAAATTGTTGTTTATGCATTTTTGCTAAAATGGTTAAAATTTGGGTAAAATTGCAAACTAGTTTTTTTGAACGTATATAGTTTGATGAGATTAAATTGTGGTTATGGGTTATATGACTTATTTAAGTTATTTAATAAGTATTATGGCCGGTAGAATTTTTTAAAGGTCGAGTTTTGTACTAAAACGGGAAATTTTGCTTGCTAGTTTTTCGGAAAAACGGCTTTTAAAGTGAATTTGGGGTTTTTGTGAGTTTTAAACTATTTTATATTAAAATTAGTGTTCGTGAATGTGCAAATGAGTGTATTTGGGTTTTTCTCGATGGTCTGGCGTTTGTACGCCGATGTCGATGGTTTTTGGGTTGATTTGTGGAAGCAACCATAGGTTTTGACCTATGTGGGATTCGTGTGTCGTTTTGGTCATGAGTCGGATTTTAATGCGGTATGGTGCGTTATGATATGTAGGTACCCCATGTAAACTTCGAGACGACAAGCAAGCGCGTGGCGACGTCGGCACCGGTGAACGAGGACCAGGTGAGTAGATTTATATCTACGGGGAGAAGTCGGGTGGATGGCGTATAGCACCCCCGCAGTCCGTGGTGGTGTATACGGATGCGTATACACACCAACAAATTATTATATGTTATTTGGGATTAATAACGATGTTAGGATGGATATTGGTGTGTTGGATTACTTTAGTGTTGCGAACCCTAGGGTAATGTTGCACTACACATACATACATACATACACACATACATACACACATACATTCCTATTTATATGTGCTCATGGGATTCTTTATAGTTATGTGTTCACATGGGTATGGGACTATGTGTTCACATACGGATATGAGGACGATACTAGGGATTGAGCTGAGTCGATGAGAGTTGTTTTGTGGTTGTGATATCGGTTTGTACGAGACTGTCGATCAGTAGTCAGATCATGACTATATTGATGATATTAGTATTGTACTAGACATAGGTCAGTACCCTGGACTATGATCTTGGATAAAGAGGATACCAGATGAATAGTGTGATGAATATGATATTAACCCGTACCCAGATTTGGGGATGCCGTACGACGGATTTACGTACGAGCTATATTTTGATAATTGATCCGCACTCTTGACTTGGGATGTCTGATTATAGATATGGTATCGGATATGATATTATTGAGGCGGGATCACCGACTAATATATATACAGGTACGTATATGTATCGACTCAGATGTTAGGCGGTTTCCTTACCTGTAGCCCAGCTGGTCAGCTTAGCCCTTTAGTTTAGTTTAGTTGTTAGATTAGATTCGATTCTTACCTATTTCAAAACTAACGAATCGTGGGTATTTTAAAAGACAGCCCAAGGGATCCTACGGATATTTCAAAAGACGTATCTTTTCATAAAAACACCGTAGCCCTATTTTCAAAACCCCATGATTCGTGTTATTTCAAAAGGCACCATTTGTAGGACTTATATTAGGTTAATGCAGATTAGCTATAGTTGCGTCTAGTATTCAGCTCCCGCTCTTTATTGTGGTTCGCTTCGCATCGCATGCTTATATTATGTTTCATACTCCATTATTGATATCATGCTGTTAGGACACCAGCACCATTACCGATGATGCGTATGTACCACGTACACTTACTTGCCGGCTTACACACATCTTCATCGGTAATTGCCATGTCACGTACACCTTAGAAAATATTATTGCTTGACTTAGCTTGTTAGTTAGTAATTTGACATGATATTAGTGTGCCTGCCTTATATGCCAGCTTAACATTATAGTTATTACTTATCACTTCATGCATACTGTTATTCATTGTTATGCCTATATTCATGGTTTTTACATGCTATTGATGATTTGGATTCGGATTTCCATGAAATTTTCTGGATTTGGGGGGAAACCGCAAAACTTATATAAACTGATTTCTCTCTTTTTAAATAAAAAGTGCGGTTTTTCCCATGATGTATGAGTCGTCCACCTTGAGTTTGCTGATGGATTTCGAGACCCGATTCGAGGAGACGGATGAACCGTTTCGGGTACATGGTGGACCCGGTAAGGTACCCCGGGGCAAGAAGCGCGTGATGATGACGATGTGAGCTTGGCAGGGGAGCACTACCTACCGGTGATTTTACCCGACGCGTCGGATATCCGGAGGATACCGTCGTGGTCTTGCGATGGATGGTAGGGGCCGGTCTGGACTGACGGTGCCCTAGATATTGTGATTGAGACATTGAGATTTCGAGATATTGAGGTGCAGAGACTGTGATACAGAGATATCGAGATATTGGGATTACGTTTTGTGCCGATGCTAGGCACTGTTTTATGCCGATTTCATTATGATACCTCATTTTAAAAATACAAAGGAAATCTCACTAAATTATGAAAACGGTTCTTCATTTACATGTATTCTGTTTTCATGCATTCATACCTCATTCATATGATATATTGCTACTTGAGGCACTGACACGGGCACATGAGATTACACTCGGGTTAGATATTTACCCTAGCCTTGTTATAGGCTATGTGTTATTCTTATATTTGAGGATATATTATGATCTTTGACCTAGGTTGCGTTATTTATGCGATTTCTTTTCGTAGATGTTTTTCTATTCACGAGTTGGCAACTCACCCCCGTTGTGCCCCAGTTTCTTGCAGGTTTGCCGTACAGGTTTCATTACGGCTTTGCGGGCATAGTTTCCTTCGGGTGATTTGCTAGTAGGTGGGTTTACTTGTATCGTACCCCCATTATATATCTTGTATATCATTATTCTGTTGTATCTAGAAGTTCCATCAACCAAACAAGTATTTATTTGAGTTAGAGACCAGTGATGTTTATTCTTTCGACCTTAGAGTCGCGCGTTGTATTTCTGTGGTTTTCTTATGGTTTTTGAGTTTCCTTTTGAATTTTGATCCTCGCCCTTGGCGTTGTATATTATATTGCTTGTGTGGTTGTGGCCGTCGATTGACGAAGAGCTAGCTCCCGCTTAGGGATGCCCTTTTTTTTTGATTTCGTATACTATTCATATTGTATCCCGTTTGGGGGGCAGTATTTACAAAGGAGACTCTGCCGAAATTTTCAGAAAATACTTGATGTTTTTAAAAACCGCATAATTCGGCTTATGCTATTAAAACTACTTGTTTTAAATTGGTTTTCCTTCACTCTACTACTTTTCTTGGTTTGGATTTCTGGGTTTTCGGCTTACTTAGATTACGTACGTCTCAAGACGTCTCGTAGTTTAAGTGCCGGTCATGTTCCGTACTTTCGGGACGTGACAAAATTGGTATCAGAGCGTTAGGTTTTACCTTCAGAACGTCGGATGACCCTTGGTTGATGGAATAGCTGACTAAAGTAGAGTGACGTACCGTGGGTATGTTCCGCGGCATACTTATGACACGCCACTCCACTTAAGGAGCCTTAGGATGTACATTTCTTTGCTCAGTATTATATTCATTCCGATCTAGCCTCATCAGTACCAGTTATGGTTTTGCTGCCACGATTACGGGCAGGGAGAGCTACGGCTAGAGTTGCGGTCAGCACGAGCTTGTTACGAACGAGGACTAACCAGAACATAATTCCGGCGACACACGATTGTAGAGATGTGTCTTTTGATTGTGATTTCGCGTCCCGAGCGTTGGATGGATCGCTGTATGAGATTACTTGGACATGCCGATCAGCACTAGAGGATTGAGCCAATGATAGAGGCCAGCCAGATTTTGATGACCGTTGGTGTGTTGCTTACTCCTGATGATTGAGGCACCGTTCAGCGTGCAGACGAGCGAGCCAGTTATTGCTGCGAACGACGAGATATTGCCCCAGATGCTGGAGTTAGTGCAGAATGAGTTGTACTAAGAGATGATAGAAGGTCGCTAGTCATCGAGGATGAATGACTAGGACATATGGATCGTTCGCCTACCCCGATGCGAGGTCATCAGATAGATTGATTCCAGCTAGAGACGACTTCACGCGGAGACGTTGGGAGTCGACAGAGACGATCGAATGTCAGAAACCTATTATTACAAGTTTAAAGTAGTCGGAAAGACATGCAGGCAATTCTATGGTCCCTCTAGAAGAATGAAACCCTAACTCGACTTAATGACCGTGTGAAAGCCTTTGAACCTTCGGGTTTGCGGCAGTTCTACGGCGCCATTAGTGAGGCTTGGGTTTGCCCTTCTACGGCTGGACCACCGATGATGTGGTATATACTCGATACTATTAAACTGTGCCCAAGATGTTGAGCTCTTAGGGGATTATGAGGTTTTGACGACTCGATCGGATGGCTCGACTTAATTCGGATGCTAGGTGGTGAGATGCATTTCTTGGGAGACTCCAGGTACGAGGATAGCCGTTGGAGCTCAGTCCATGCAGCCGCGATGAGACGAGTCCGAAGCAGTCGACATTAGAGAAAAGTGGAGTAAGAGGTTCATACAAGATCTGGATATGATGACGTTCCACTCCGCCGACATCAGAGACGCGATGCACATGCCGAGGCATTGTACTTGGATATACCTTCCAGAAGCAGTCGTGATGAGTATGCAGCCGTTCCGGAGCAAGAAGCAGATGTAGTAAAGGGCGATGACTTCCGGGCAGTTAGGCAGAGACGAGACTTGGATGAGACCTTGAGCAGGAATCCTTCCAGGCCACTGATGCAATGATATTTGCACCCAGGATCAGATGTGTCACGTGCATTCAGAGAGCTAGAGGCCGACGCCAGTGATATGCTGCCTTGACAGGGCCGATGAGCCGATGGATCATGAGATTGGTAATCCACGGAGAAGACTTGGACCCAGGAGTGGTCATGTTACGCACACCAGCAGGCCAGAGTTCAGGATCGCCGACGAGATACGTTATGAGTGATCACGACAGTTGGTCCGAGATTCTTAGAGGATGCACTTGAGCGGTACTATTCCGCCATTATTGATTTCGATGTTTTGGGTGATTGATTCACATGATTTGATTTTGATGATTGAGGATTTACGATCTTTGCACAGTGTTGCACTTGATATCGTTTTCGTGCTTGGTTTCACATGTTTGCGATTTTACGGTTTTAGACATTTGAGTTGATTTTGTGCATATATACGCACACGATTTGGTTTTTGCACGCGGTATAGTTCATATATGCTTGCAGTGCAGTGTTATGTATGTTGTGCATTTAGATGCCCTGGACTTTGATTTCGATGGTGATGTTCGATATTTGTTTTGTGCACCTTGTGCACCTGATTTGATTTTGCGCATATTCGGCACTTGATATTGAATTTCATGATTTCGTGCACGATGGATGCACCTGATTTGGATTTTCGCGCATGTTGGGCGCATGTTTTGAAGTGTGATTTTGGTGCACACCAGATGCACTAAATCGAGATTTTTCGTGCATGTCAGATGCACCTGATTTTGCTGTCAGGCACACATGTTGCCTATGACAGATGTTTCGTGCACACCCGATGCACTTAGATGTTGTTTCTGTGCATATGTATGGCACATATTTGGATTTTGATTTCCGTGCGCACAAGACGCACGTAGTATTCATACGCGTATTTTGGGGATTGATTTTTCTTATAGAGCAGTACGTTTTTATGATATTGCTATGTGTTTTCGTACTGAGCAGGACTAGTCAGAGGACAGTACCTGAATATATTTTACATGTATAGTTTCGAGTTATATCATATTGGTTTTGCTTTGGATTTGGTATTGATGTCTTCCCCATGACTCCGATGATTGCGGGATGCTTGACAGAGTTCTGATTTGAGTTATATGCTCATTTTTCATGCGCATGCGTTGCGCTACGATTTGTTTTATGTATTTATGATTTCGGAGCTCCGGCGATTTGATGCTTTTGGCTGAAATATTTTAGTATTTGGGGGAAGTTTTAATTTAAATTCGGGGACCGAATTTCTTTAAGGGGGGAGATTGTAATGCCTTGAAAAGTCGTTTTGGTATTTTCCCGAAAATCGGTGAAAATTTGGTATTTTTCCGTAAATCGTCTTTTTGTTATTTTGCAGTTTAGGCCTAATTATACCTAATTTGGATAGGTAATTGCTAGTTTTTAGTAGCTAATGAGTTATAAAATTCTGGCCGTTTAAAAATTTTCCCTAATTTTTCAATTTTTAATATTATTTTAAGCCGGTAAGAAAATACATTAAATTAGCGATAACTACAAATTTAAATGGGCTAAATTTAAGCTTTAAAATCATGTTAATTAAAATCTAGTTGTAACATAAATTTTTAGTATTTTATTTTAAGTTTTAACTAATTTTTATTATAGAAAACGAAATCTATTGAATTTAAGCTTAAACTTGCAATTTTGGTATTGTGGGGGGTCTTTTTGCATAGAATTTTTTTGTAAAGTCTCTCACACTCACCCTCACTCCCCTTGGCCGGCCCCACACTATTGTAGCAGCCCAGGAATTTTATTTCCCTCTTTTTGACCTTAAATCATGTGAGAAATGGGTTAAAATAAGGTTTTTATATATAGAAAAGTAGGTGGGGGTATTATGGTAATTTGGGAGGGGCTTTGACTTGGATTCTTTTCCACAACTCCCCCACACCTCTCCCCACTCCCTCCTCAGCCGAAATTCCTGCAATAAACAGCCCCAAAATTTCCCCTCTCATTTTTCTTCTAAACTCATCAAAATTCCATTTAAACTTCACAATTTCAAGCCCATCCTTCATCCATTCTTCTTAACCTTTCTTGCATGGATTTTGGATGCTAGGAGGCCATCTTTGGAGTCAAAATTTCTTGCTAGATCTCTAGAACTAGTGGTATAATTCTTACCCATTTAAATTCTTATGGTTAGATTTCTGTAAATGAGTTGTTTTAGTGTTAATATTGGTGCTATTTTCATCTAGGATCTTCAAGAGAATGGTTTGAGTTATACTAGGGTTTTTAGCACACCATTATTAAGTTAATTATTCTATTTTGCTATCTAGTGTTTTATACAAACCAAATCTAAGAGTATAACTTGCTTTTTGGGCTTCAAATTAGTGCTAATTTAGTGTTTCATGTATAGTTTGGGTTGGATTTTGTTAGTTATAAAATTCAAGAGAGTGGGTTGTGATCAAGTTAGGGTTTGTAGTGTTTGATCATGGTTTTAATGGGTAGATTAGCATGTTAATTGAATGCAAAACCCAAATTGGTTATTAGTTGCTATTTGTTAGTCTAAAATTTTGCTAATTGTGTTAATTTGGTTAACTAGGTTTTGGGAATTTAATTAATCAATTGGGATAAAAATCTAATTCGGGTATCCATGGTATTATTAACATTTTAAATTATATTTTAATATTTTAGATCATGCAAATCCAAACTAAATTGTTGTTTATGCATTTTTGCTAAAATGGTTAAAATTTGGGTAAAATTGCAAACTAGTTTTTTTGAACGTATATAGTTTGATGAGATTAAATTGTGGTTATGGGTTATATGACTTATTTAAGTTATTTAATAAGTATTATGGCCGGTAGAATTTTTTAAAGGTCGAGTTTTGTACTAAAACGGGAAATTTTGCTTGCCGTTTTTCGGAAAAACGGCTTTTAAAGTGAATTTGGGGTTTTTGTGAGTTTTAAACTATTTTATATTAAAATTAGTGTTCGTGAATGTGCAAATGAGTGTATTTGGGTTTTTCTCGATGGTCTGGCGTTTGTACGCCGATGTCGATGGTTTTTGGGTTGATTTGTGGAAGCAACCATAGGTTTTGACCTATGTGGGATTCGTGTGTCGTTTTGGTCATGAGTCGGATTTTAATACGGTATGGTGCGTTATGATATGTAGGTACCTCATGTAGACTTCGAGACGACAAGCTAGCGCGTGGCGACGTCGGCACCGGCGAACGAGGACCAGGTGAGTAGATTTATATCTACGTGGAGAAGTCGGGTGGATGGCGTATAGCACCCCCGCAGTCCGTGGTGGTGTATACGGATGCGTATACACACCAACAAATTATTATATGTTATTTGGGATTAATAACGATGTTAGGATGGATATTGGTGTGTTGGATTACTTTAGTGTTGCGAACCCTAGGGTAATGTTGCACTACACATACACACATACATACTTGCATACATTCCTATTTATATGTGCTCATGGGATTCTTTATAGTTATGTGTTCACATGGGTATGAGACTATGTGTTCACATACGGATATGAGGACGATACTAGGGATTGAGCTGAGTCGATGAGAGTTGTTTTGTGGTTGTGATATCGGTTTGTACGAGACTGTCGATCAGTAGTCAGATCATGACTATATTGATGATATTAGTATTGTACTAGACATAGGTCAGTACCCTGGACTATGATCTTGGATAAAGAGGATACCAGATGAATAGTGTGATGAATATGATATTAACCCGTACCCAGATTTGGGGATGCCGTACGACGGATTTACGTACGAGCTATATTTTGATAATTGATCCGCACTCTTGACTTGGGATGTCTGATTATAGATATGGTATCGGATATGATATTATTAAGGCGGGATCACCGACTAATATATATACAGGTACGTATATGTATCGACTCAGATGTTAGGCGGTTTCCTTACCTGTAGCCCAGCTGGTCAGCTTAGCCCTTTAGTTTAGTTTAGTTGTTAGATTAGATTCGATTCTTACCTATTTCAAAACTAACGAATCGTGGGTATTTTAAAAGACAGCCCAAGGGATCCTACGGATATTTCAAAAGACGTATCTTTTCATAAAAACACCGTAGCCCCTATTTTCAAAACCCCATGATTCGTGTTATTTCAAAAGGCACCATTTGTAGGACTTATATTAGGTTAATGCAGATTAGCTATAGTTGCGTCTAGTATTCAGCTCCCGCTCTTTATTGTGGTTCGCTTCGCATCACATGCTTATATTATGTTTCATACTCCATTATTGATATCATGCTGTTAGGACACCAGCACCATTACCGATGATGCGTATGTACCACGTACACTTACTTGCCGGCTTACACACATCTTCATCGGTAATTGCCATGTCACGTACACCTTAGAAAATATTATTGCTTGACTTAGCTTGTTAGTTAGTAATTTGACATGATATTAGTGTGCCTGCCTTATATGCCAGCTTAACATTATAGTTATTACTTGTCACTTCATGCATACTGTTATTCATTGTTATGCCTATATTCATGGTTTTTACATGCTATTGATGATTTGGATTCGGATTTCCATGAAATTTTCTGGATTTGGGGGGAAAACCGCAAAACTTATATAAACTGATTTCTCTCTTTTTAAATAAAAAGTGCGGTTTTTCCCATGATGTATGAGTCGTCCACCATGAGTTTGCTGATGGATTTCGAGACCCGATTCGAGGAGACGGATGAACCGTTTCGGGTACATGGTGGACCCGGTAAGGTACCCCGGGGCAAGAAGCACGTGATGATGACGATGTGAGCTTGGCAGGGGAGCACTACCTACCGGTGATTTTACCCGACGCGTCGGATATCCGGAGGATACCGTCGTGGTCTTGCGATGGATGGTAGGGGCCGATCTGGACTGACGGTGCCCTAAATATTGTGATTGAGACATTGAGATTTCGAGATATTGAGGTGCAGAGACTGTGATACAGAGATATCGAGATATTGGGATTACGTTTTGTGCCGATGCTAGGCACTGTTTTATGCTGATTTCATTATGATACCTCATTTTAAAAATACAAAGGAAATCTCACTAAATTATGAAAACGGTTCTTCATTTACATGTATTCTGTTTTCATGCATTCATACCTCATTCATATGATATATTGCTACTTGAGGCACTGACACGGGCACATGAGATTACACTCGGGTTAGATATTTACCCTAGCCTTGTTATAGGCTATGTGTTATTCTTATATTTGAGGATATATTATGATCTTTGACCTAGGTTGCGTTATTTATGCGATTTCTTTTCGTAGATGTTTTTCTATTCACGAGTTGGCAACTCACCCCCGTTGTGCTACAGTTTCTTGCAGGTTTGCCGTACAGGTTTCATTACGGCTTTGCGGGCATAGTTTCCTTCGGGTGATTTGCTAGTAGGTGGGTTTACTTGTATCGTACCCCCATTATATATCTTGTATATCATTATTCTGTTGTATCTAGAAGTTCCATCAACCAAACAAGTATTTATTTGAGTTAGAGACCAGTGATGTTTATTCTTTCGACCTTAGAGTCGCGCGTTGTATTTCTGTGGTTTTCTTATGGTTTTTGAGTTTCCTTTTGAATTTTGATCCTCGCCCTTGGCGTTGTATATTATATTGCTTGTGTGGTTGTGGCCGTCGATTGACGAAGAGCTAGCTCCCGCTTGGGGATGCCCTTTTTTTTGATTTCGTATACTATTCATATTGTATCCCGTTTGGGGGGCAGTATTTACAAAGGAGACTCTGCCGAAATTTTCAGAAAATACTTGATGTTTTTAAAAACCGCATAATTCGGCTTATGCTATTAAAACTACTTGTTTTAAATTGGTTTTCCTTCACTCTACTACTTTTCTTGGTTTGGATTTCTGGGTTTTCGGCTTACTTAGATTACGTACGTCTCAAGACGTCTCGTAGTTTAAGTGCCGGTCATGTTCCGTACTTTCGGGACGTGACAGTATCAAGCAGATCCAGGAGAGAATCACTGGACAGCTGTGAAGAACATTCTCAAGTACTTGAGAAGGACTAAGGAGATGTTCTTGGTTTATGGTAACGGAGAACTCCAAGTGGAGTCCTTTACCGATTCGAGTTTCCAAAGTGATAAGGACGACTCTAAGTCACACTTGGGATTTGTTTTTACCCTAAATAGAGGGGCGGTATGTTGGAAGAGTTCCAAGCAAGAAACTGTGGCAGACTCGACGATGGAGGCTGAATACATCGCTGCCAACGATACCGCCAAAGAGGCTGTCTGGATGAAGAAGTTCATCACTGAACTTGGTGTTGTTCCGTCCATTGTGCATCCAATACCTTTGTATTGTGATAACAATGGAGCTGTGGCTTTGGCCAAAGAACTCTGGTCCCATCAGAGATCCAGGCATATTCTGAGGCGGTGTCACCTGATCCGGGAGATAGTTGATTGCCGAGAGATCGAGGTCAGGAGAGTTTACACGAAGGACAACACTGCGGATCCACTCACGAAGGCCATACCCCAGATACACTTTGAGAGACTCTTCGGGATGTTGGGTATGAGATACTACAACAGTTGGCCTTAGTGCAAGTGGGAGATTGTTAGTTATGTATATGCCATAGAGGCCATTGTTGTACATATGATGTATATTATAGTGGATGCTTGGATATATAGAGAGAGGACTTTCTTCCTCGACATGATAGTATGCTATCTGGTTTCACTTTGTCTTAACATGTTGATTTGTATTGGTTTATTGTTTTGCTCTCACATGTTGATAAAGCCCTTAGGATATGTACTCGACTACTAGGACTATGATGCAGATCATACTAGTAGGGCCAGGGTAGTCCAAGAGTACATCCTATAACTGTTCTTAGTCGAGAGTGTATCGAGACAGGGCATCGATACTCTAGTGTAGACTAGCGTATACGCATCTTGACCCATATGATGGGCGATGGATGATCTCATATCCATCGGTGTTTGACATCAAAGATGGTGTACGGGTGCTCAGTGAAGACTGGGTACACTGAACGAACTCGCCGAGAACTCCTAGATGGTATTATACCTATCGTCAGGTAGCAGTTCTCTGGTGACACTGGTATAGGTTAGTTTGTAGACCCGAGATCGTCATAGAGTCTTGTGTGATTCCCACCGTGCTTTAATTTCCACCTTACCACGTTCATAAGAATGTGCAAAACGGTGGCTTTTGGGTACAGTCCCGAATCATATGGAGGAAGTGAGCGATAAGAGAGGTTTCGTCTCTCCCGGTATTGGAGTTGATGTTGCGCTGTGTTCGATTGGCTATAACTGGAAGTCCCTGGCCAGGGGGCTGATATGGAGATCTACTGGTAAGTGTTATCAGTAGTTTCTTGACCCGTTATGAGCCTCACATCGACACGATTTATCGGTTACTGAGGTCTGACGTTTACCACCCCTAGACTGGATATGAGACATATCAAACGAAGAGACCGGACTGTACGGTAGTGCTACTGATTGGATTCACAGGAGTGTGTGCAGTCTTGCTTGTTGATTTTTTGATCGTTCAATACCTGGGTGGCTGTTACGTTTAGCTAACCGCTTGCAGCTTGTGGGTATTTGATATGATCATGACCTACTGCCGACGTATTGACGATTCTTTAGAGTCCTACACAGAGGTTTTCTGGCTCAGGCAAAACGGAGTAGGAGTACATATGTGATATGTGCGGGACCGAGAATAATACGTGTATGTGATACCGTATTCGATTCTCACGATATGAGATATCGGCCGGGTATATGTGATATAGCCGGGTCATCGAATCAAGTGTTGATTCGATGAACTGATACATGTTATATTAGTCGGTTATTTGCAAAATAGCTGGATTATCGGATCAAGTGTTGATTCGATAATTTAATGTATAAATATGTATTTGATATATTATATTACATTAACTAATATAAGCTCACTTAAATGATTCTTTTTCTCACTTGATGATACATTGATATATATGTGATATATGTTAATTGTGTTATTTTCTTTTGTTACATTATATATTATATATGTAATATATAATATTGTAACATGTTAGGGTTACACATGCAACTAAGGTTATGAGATTAAACCATGCTAGGGTTTAAATTAGTTTTATCATTTTCTTTTTAGTTATTTCTAAATTGTGGATTAAAGTTAAGATATTTCTTTGTGTTGACTAAAGTCCACCCTTTAGATAATATCTAGATATTTGTTAACCTTACCTCTTAACCCTAGCCTATGGTTTATTCTTTAGAAGGGTTAAGCATGCCATGCTTAACCTTGGTTGCATTTCTAACCTCAACAATAATTCATTCATCACAATTCATCTTCTTCTTCCTCTCACAAAAGCTCGCTAGCTTTTTCATTTGTGATGAATTAAAGTGAGAAATAGAAAACAAAAGAGAGCAAAATTCCTACTTCATCATCCTCATCTATTCTAGCCACTTAGATTAGGGTGTTCACTTCACTAATACCTAATTAGTGAAAAGAGAGCTTGGGTTTGTGATTCCTTAAGGTAGATCATCTTGGATTGTGAAGATTACTAGCAAGGATGTATCATTCACTTCATGAAGCCTCTCAAGAGTTCAGGAGCATGATGATCGCAGCGAAGGGACCTCAACTCGGAGCTTATGAAGCGAAGGAACGGACTACAAAGGTTGTAATCCCTAACTCTTGATGTTAAGTTGTTAACATATAGTTTAAGTTTGATTCTCTAGTTAAAGATCTAGGGTTAGGGTTATTTATAATGGCAAAAAATTTAAACTTGGCATGGGTGATGCCTCCCGAAACCTTGCTGCCGTTGTAGGTATCCCAACAGAATATCCAGCATCTCATTCGATGAGGAAAGAGCCGAGATCCCTTCACCGAGAGTGACCTCTTTAGCAAAACTAGCAAATTCTACAACCCACTCGGTTTGTTTTGATAGCTTCTCTAGTTCTTGCTTTGTATAGTGGTATTTCTTGATGAATATCCAGCATCTCATTCGATGAGGAAAGTGTCAAGATCCCTTCACCGGGAGTGACCTCTATAGCAAAAGCTACAAAAAACACTCCTTTTCAAATCACTAGATTCTACAACGATATCAAGTTCATTACGATAAAGGTTTTCTACAAAACCAGTTATAGCCCCCCGTCATTTTAGATAAGTGCTATTTAGTATTCGTGCTGCGTTTGTTGACCATAGCCAAGGCACAGTGTACGGTAGCTGATTAGTGTTTATCTGCCGCATGTGATACGATTGGATTAGGGTAGTCGTACGACTTTGTTGATCTTAGCCAAGGGTCCTACAGGTGGGTTTAATTCAATCATGAAATGACAGGTCGAACTTGGCTAGCGCTTATGATTTGTTAACCATAGCCAAGATCATAAGTCGCTAGGGGTAAAAACAGTTATTAGGAATTTTAAGTGTTGAAATTTGCAATGAGATTGCATACTTTCTATGAGATAGTTGGATCCCGTACCCACTGCGAGTAAGAGTTACTCCTAGGAGAGTTTTCCACTTTATAATTAGCTGATCCAGTAAGTGTCTAAGAAAGGTGTTAACGGGGTTATGCCCCTGCGGAAACGATGTTATTTAATTAGTTCCATGCGAAAGCATGGGGAGACTCTCTCGGAGTACCAATACCTGCCTGGCTGACCGATTGGCGAACTTGTAGGGTGTAATTAATCCTGGCTAATCTTACCTTTTAGGGTTTGAAAGAAGATTTGATAAAAACAGTGGGAGCCATCCTGATTAGATAAGATAATAACCAATCTAATCTTGCAAAAAGCGCATGCTAAAGCGTTTCCTTCTCTCTCTCTTCAGGTAGCGACCATGACACGCCTTAATCAAGATAATAATATGGATGTATTGACCGAACCCACTTATTATATTGAGATGGGGAACGTTGGTTCCGCTTTTTCTTATGATTGTCATAAGTCTGAGCTAGGAATAGGGGAATATTAGGATTCCCACGCAACCCGAACGAAGAAAGAGCATGATGATGTATCTTCTTCGGGTGTGTTCGTTACCGAGAACTATTTCTCAGTATGCTCTACGTCCGGGGTATTGGATACCGGATCAGGATCCCATGTATGTAATTTGTTACATGGGTTAAGAAGAGGTAGAGAACCAGGAAAATGTGATATATCTCTCAAGGTAGGGAATGGAGCAACTGTTATAGCCAAAACAGTTGGCGAATATCACCTAGTATTACCAAATGGTAATACGATGATTCTGAAAGGCTGTTATTATGTACCAAATATGATGTGCAATATTAAATCAGTTTCTTTATTACATAAAGAAGGATATAACTTTGTATTGGAGGATAATGTTATGAACATTTTCCTAAATCAAGTGTTGATTGGGTTTGGTACATTATGTAATGGTATATACATTCTAAATCAAACGACAGTTCTAAGCACACAGAATACACACAAGAGGAAAAGTTCAGAAATGAACGAAGTCTTCTTGTGGCATTGTAGACTAGGTCATATCAATCCGATAAGACTAGCTAAGTTAAATAAAGATGGATATTTGAATTAGTTCGAATTTACATCTTATGAAATTTGCGAGTCATGTCTCAAAGGGAAGATGACTAAAACTCCGTTTACAGGACACGGAGAAAGAGCTACTGAACTCTTGGGACTGATACATAGTGATGTATGCGGTCCTATGTCTACACATACCAGGAATGGTTTCTCGTACTTCATTACATTCATCGATGATCTCTCAAGATACGGACATGTATTCCTGATGAAACACAAATCTGAATCTTTTGAGAAATTCAAGGAATATAAGTGCGAAGTAGAGAACCAGACGGGTAAAAGTATTAAAGTCCTACGATCTGATCGGGGAGGAGAATACTTGAGCATGGAATTCCGAGATTACTTAAAAGAGAATGGGATTCTCTCTCAGCTTACTCTTCCGTATACACCATAGCACAATGAAGTATCGGAGCGGAGAAATCGCACCCTATTAGATATGGTGCACTCTATGATGAGTGTTGCTGAGTTACCTATTTCCTTTTGGAGTTATGCACTTGAGACAGCTGCATACCTATTGATAAGGTTCCGACCAAATTCGTGCCTACCACTCCATATGAGATACGGAATGGGAAGAGACCGTCTCTTAAACGAGTTAAGATATGGGGTTGTCCGGCCTATGTTAAAAAGCAAAATCCAGACAAGCTCGAGGCAAGGTCTGTTTTGTGCAAGTTTGTGGGATATCCAAAGGATTCATATGGATATATCTTCTACCATACTGAGGAACAAAAAGTGTTTGTTTCTCAACATGCCACCTTTTAAAAAAAGGAATTTCTTGTGAAAGAAATTAGTGGTAATGAGGTAGAACTGGAAGAAGTTCTAGCTACACAAACTATAACTGACAATTTGGTAGAACCGGAGGATCCAATAGTCTCCGACGAACCTCAGCCACTCCGCAGATCTAGTAGGGTTTCTCATCCACTTGAGAGATACTACAGTTTTCTCATAGACGGTGGGAGCGAGGATTGCATCATGGAAGATGATGACCTAACTAGTTTTGAGCAGGCTATCATAAGTGGGGACTCTATGAAATGGATAGATGCTATGCGATCTGAGATGGAATCAATGTACACCAACAAAGTATAGACTTTGGAAGTTGCTCCTGAAGGGGTAAAACCCATCGGGAGCAAGTGGATCTTTAAGAAGAAAATTGGTGTAGATGGAAAGGTTGAAACCTTCAAAGCTAGACTTGTTGCTAAAGGTTTTCGTCAACGACCAGGTGTCGACTATGATGAAACCTTTTCTCCTGTCGCTATGCTTAAGTCCATCAGGATCCTACTTGCCATTGCTGCATACCATGACTATGAAATCTGGCAGATGGACATCAAGACCGCTTTTCTAAATGGTGATTTAGAAGAGAGCGTGTATATGACACAGCCAGAGAGCTTCGTAGACAATAGGAGTAGCGGAAAGGTGTGAAAGCTGCTTAAATCCATCTACGGATTAAAACAGGCATCGCGGAGCTGGAACATCTGTTTTGATGTAGCGATTAAAGAGTTTGACTTCATCAAAAACGTAGATGAACCTTGTATATAGAAAAAATTGTAGAGAGTAAGGTTGTCTTTCTCGTATTGTACGTGGATGACATACTCTTGATAGAAAATGATGTTCCTATGCTACACTCGGTCAAGATTTTCTTATCAAAAAAGTTCTCCATGAAAGATCTAGGTGATGCCTCCTACATCCTGGGGATAAAGATCTATAGAGATATATCTAAGCGGATGTTGGGATTGAACCAATCCAGATACATAGACACCATACTAAAGAGGTTTAGTATGGAAGATTCTAAGCATGGTAATTTACTCGCTTGCTCAGGAATCACTCTCTCCAAAGAGATATCTCCCAAGGCTTATTTGGAGAGGGCTCGCATGCAAGGGATACCCTATGCTTCAGCAGTCGGGTCTATCATGTATGCGATGTTATGTACCAGACCGGATGTAGCTTACTCACTAAGTATAGTGAGCAGGTATCAATCAGTTCCTGGGAAAAAGCACTGGACAGCTATGAAGAACATTCTTAGGTACTTGAGAAGGACTAAAGAAATGTTCTTGGTGTATGGTAACGGTGAACTCCAAGTGGAGTCCTTTACCGATTCGAGCTTCCAGAGTGATAAGGACGACAGTAAGTAAGTCTCGGGTTTTTTCTTTACCCTCAATGGAGGGGAGGTATGTTAGAAGAGTTCCAAGCAAGATACCGTAGCAGACTCGACGATGGAGGCTGAATACATCGCTGCCAATGATGCTGCCAAAGAGGCTGTCTGGATGAAGAAGTTCATTGCTGAACTTGGTGTGGTTTAATCTATTGAGCATCCAATACCTTTGTATTGTGATAACAATGGAGCAGTGGCTTTGGCCAAGGAACCCCGGTCCCATCAGAGATCCATACATATTCTTAGGCGGTTTCACCTGATCCGGGAGATAGTAGATCGACAAGATATCGAGTTTTGGATGATGAACCAGCAGTTTTGGATGAGTTTTTCTTTCCAATTCATCATACCGAGACATTAAATGTTTCTTCCGAACTTCATATGCGTCTTGATTTTGATGAGAATTGCATGGATAAGCTAAATTTTGAGGAGAGTATTGAGGAAATTATTGAGGATGAAGCAGTTTTACTTGAGGAGTTGGATTTTCCAATTCATTCTATCCCTTTCATTGACTGCTCACACCCTCCTGAATCTTTAACCGATACCCTTCCTCAATCACTTCCCTCTGTTTCCTGATTTAAAATCAGGAAAACCTACGGAGGAGGCATCACGTGCTAACACATGACCAGGGGTCACGTGTTGACACGTGACATTTAAAAGTAGCGGCACAAGGCACATTCATGCCCTGAGTAAATCAAGAAAAAAGCTCCAGGAAAAGCAACACGTGTTCACACGTGACCAGTAGTCACGTGTTGACACGTGATGGCTAAACAGCGGCAAAGAACAGAGCACAGAGGGAAACCCATTCCAGGGGTCACGTGCTCACACGTGACCAATGGTCACGTGGCCACACGTGACCGGCTTTAAAAAACCTTATTTCTATGACAGAATTAAAATCCGAGGGAAGATCTTTCAAATCTTTCCAAAGTGGAAAAGAATTATTTGGAACCGTTGGATTAAAAATCCAAAGGTGATTAAATATCACCGATTTATGGAAAAATCTTGGACTTGGAAAGATCTCTCCCTTAAATCTAACCGAAATAATAAAGAGATATCTTTGGATTTAAAATCCAATGGTGAATAAAATTCACCTAATAATCTAAAGGCCCAGATGAATGATAAATATAAATCAAATCTCTCAATAAACAAATCCAATCTTTTAATGAAAGATTCACTGAAACTGATTGACTCTTTTCCTTCTCCTATAAATAGGAGCAAAAGGAGAGAATTCGAGGGACACAGAGAGAGAGAGAGAGACATAAATACAGGGAGAAAGATAGAGCCTTGGGATCTTGAGAATTCAGAAGGAAGAACTTAACTCTCTGCAAAGAAAAACCCTAGGTGAGAAAGGGGAGGCTTAAAAAGAGAATTTAATTCTCTAAAGAGTTTAACTCTTATATGAAAGAAAATAACTTAGTTCTTTCTCTAGTGGAGGATCTGCAAAGTGCACATCTCCCCATGAATTGAGAATTTAATTCTCATTGGGTTGAGATCCTGCCATGCAGATCTAAAATATAGAGGAGGAATTGAGTTTTGAGAATTTAATTCTCACAGAATTATGGGAATTTAATTCCTTTGGGATAAAGTTAGGGTTTAACCCTACATCATAGGAATTTAATTCCTTCAAAATGAACAGAACTAGGGTTTAACCCTAATTGAGAATTTAATTATCTCAAACTCACAGGAATATAATTCCCCTAAGAAAAGAAATTAGGGTTTTACCCTACCTAAGAATTTAATTCTTAATCCTACAGAGAACTTAATTCTCAAAATAAAATGAAGAGACTTAAAAGATCTCCATGCATGCAGAGAACCAGAGTCACGTGTTACAACGTGACCCATGCAAAAATCCACAGAAAAGAGTTTTGAGGCAACGCCTCACGTGCCCCACGTGACTTCTGAGAAAGAGGCAAAAGAAACAGCTCTAAGGGCGCTCTCACGTGCTACCACGTGACCCCTTGGCTGAAGCTCTAACAGATAAATACCCAAATTCCCATCACGTGACAGCACGTGATACTCTAAAGTATTCAATACTTTTGACAGAATGAAATAAAGAGAAGCAGGGCGCTCTCACGTGCTACCACGTGACCCCTCTTGTCTTAGTGTTTAACACTAAATTGAAACCTCTGTACCCAGTGTTTAACACTGATTTGCCCTAGTGTTTAACGCTAACCCTATTCACAGTGTTTAACACTGAATTTCTTAGTGTTTAAACCTCTGTATCCAGTGTTTAACACTGATTTGTCTTAGTGATAAACACTAAGTTGGAATCTCTATTCCCAGTGTTTAACACTGATTCGCTCTAGTGTTTAACACTAATTTGAAAGCCCCTTTGCCAGTGTCTAACACTGATTATTTTTAGTGTTAAACACTAACTTGCTAATCTTAATCCCAGTGTTCAACACTGTTGGTCTTTAGTGTTTAACACTAGCTTCAGCCCAATTGGCTAAGTTTCTGGAGGCAAAGCCTCTCCTTCAATAGACCAACAGAGAGCCAATATTCTAAACATGATTGGACTTAGCCCAAAATGGCCATAAGTCCTCAATTCAAACTTGACTGGGCCAAAGGGCTCATAACATAATTAATTGGTCTTGACTCCAAATTGGAGCAACTATCGTTTACTCCACCTTAGTTTAAGGGTACATCTCTTCACTCCTTTGATACTTGGCGTTGTAATTCCTCAACGTCTTCAAAGAGGTGACGGGTCCCGATGACCACACATTGATACGGACTGTGGGGTCCTTAAACTCATGGACTATGAGATCCTTAATCTTGACCGGGATGTCTTAAAACTAACAACGGACTATGACGTTCTTAACCTTGACCGGGATGTCTTAAAACTAACAACGGACTATGACGTCCTTAACCTTGACCGTAATGTCTTAAAACTAACGCCGGACTGTGGAGTCCTTAAATCCACGAACTATGAGGTCTTTAACCTTGACCGCAACGTCTTAAAACTAACAATGGACCGCAATGTCTTTAAACTACCTATCGACCGCAATGTCATTAAACTAAACAACAGAGCCCCCCAATTGCTCTCTTGTTGGATCTAAACGATCTCGTTAAGTTGATCTTAGTCTAAAATTAGACTAACGTATCCTTAATAAATGTTTAAATTGATTTTAGTCTCAAATGAGGCTAACGTATCCTTAAACCCAACCCCCAAACCCAAAGAAAGATACGGATTTGGACTAGTCCACGCCCTACGGGCGACAACATAACTTAGTCTCCGTATACAATCCACGGGCAACCACAAACAAAACAAACACCCATGACACGAAGTGATCATCTGGAGAAGGAGAAAGTTGTTACCGCGATGCGGTAGCGTAATTAACTGCAGGGGCTTGCGCCTGCAGGGAAGAGCGTCCCCACAATCAAAAACTCCTCAACCGAGTGAGAATCTGACGAAGTCTGCTACATCGGACACATCCGTTTAAACCTTCGATACATGGTGCCATAAATTACTTGGTATTTTCGGAGAGGTGGACGGATAGCACCAATTAGCATCTGCCCCGAATCTCAGGCGAGACGTCCCTGTCGCGCCGCCATTCGGAGGGGAACACCCTCCATCCTCGCTCCGACCTTGCAAGAAACAGTTACATTTTCATTTTCAATGTCTGGTTTACCAAGTTCGACGTACCCATGTTTTCTCACAAATCTTGAGGGATTTAACCTCATTTCTTAGTGGGTTGATAGATTAGCACAATCGCTTTTTACACATCGGTCGTTACAAATTGTGCTAATTTATACACTCCATTTCCACCCTCAAGTTCGTATTCCACTTCTTTCTCCCATTTTTTCTGGTTCTTCTTCTAATCTTCCTTTAATGATAGTGAGTGTTAATGAATCACAATCCGATATTTTGAGTTCGATAATTCTAGAAAAATAACTTGATTTAGACTCTTTTGAGAATAAGGTAGATGAGCCTTACGAGTCTCTTACCTCCATAATTTTTGAAAAATCAAGTGTGTTGAATTCTGGAGTGACACTTATTGACATTGAAACGTTCAATCGGACCATCGATGAAAGTTTCGAAGATATTTTCGCCGGCGAACTCGCATTCCTAAACGACACGGATTTTGTGATTAATCAACCTCCACCTGAAGAAGTCGAACCACCACCATTTCTTCTTATCCCATACGATAATGTGACCATTCTTCCCATTCCTAATCATACACATTCTCGTTTCCGTTCACCATTATTGTTTCGTCTCTACAAATCGAGACGTAAACCTTTTCCATTACACCACTTATCTTTACCCCATTTCTTCCTGACTCTATACAACATGTTCTTCCACCAACCGGTGTGCTTCACTGATAAATTCTTTGAATGGTTGGTGCTAACCTTTGGCCTGTGTAAGGCCTTGTATAGCTTGATTCTGTGTTTTTCTCCCCCCTAACTCTGAACTTTAATTCTTAAACAGTGGAAACACTGTTTCACTTAAGTTTGCGGGGGACCTTTTTGTGTATATATTTTGTTTTCTTTTTCTGTTAATAATAAAAAATAAAAAATAAAAATAAACAGATAGGGGAGTGCCGACAATTTTGTCCCTCTTGGTGTAGCCTGACAGTGAGGGCACTGTCAAGTTTAAGTTTGGGGGCGTGCTCGATAAGCTTTATTCCTTCGCATTCATGTGTATATTTTTGCATTTGCATACTTATTTTAAAACCCATAAAAATTAAAAATTAAAAAACTTGAAAATTTCAATTTTGGCCATATTTGACTCAAGTTCAACATAATGGTTGACTAGTTAGGAAAAACTAGATCTTAAACTTAGTAAATTAAAAAACCCTAAAAATAACCTTTCTTAAAATTTAACTGTAGAAAATATACGTCCTTGTAGTTTATTTAGAAATAGGCAAATTTTGAGTTCAGTTCTTCGGCTAAGTTGAAATAAGGGAAGAGAATTGAAAGGTTTATTTGAAGTATAAGTCTGAAAGATAATTCTGAACTTTAAATTCAAACTCTGAAAATATATACCCTACTATACGTACTTACACACATCTTGAAATTTGGGGTAGTAGAGAATACCTTGAAATGCTCTTGTCTAAAATCCTTAGTATGAAGGAAAATAAAATAAAAGTATAAGTGGTGAATGAAAAGATAGAAAAAATGAACACTAGTTTTGTAATTGCTTAAGGCAACATAAATAAAAAAATATAGCGAGGGTGCTTTATCACCTAGTGCCTTAGACCAACTGGTTTGGGAGTCACTACTAAGCCTTAGGTGTTGCAAGACGAGCAATTACGCCAAAATGCGCAAGCACATTTTGTAATCGGTCGTTTAGTACCTCAAGAAGTATTAACAGTCGCATGAAGGACGTGTGAGCAATTTTATCTAAAATTCACCAACTAAAAGTACTTTGGAAGATGGACAAGAGTATCATAGCTTGAATTGAATTTCCAAGTGTAGGGGTGATAATTACACACACGTAGGGGTATATATTTGGAGTTTGGAGGAGAGATAGGAATAAAATATAGGGTTTATATCTTCAATAGAGATGATAAAAATTACTGAGTTAAGATTGCACCTTAGAAGGAAAACTTAGGAGATGCTGAAAGTTTTATAAACTGGAAAAACGTATATGATCTTAAGTTAAATGAAAAGGAAGTGTGAAAAATACGGGTTGATAATTTTTAAGCTGAAGATGATAGAATTTCTTGCTAGAATACTGAATTGAAGAATTAGAGTCAACGGCCAAATTGATCGGATTTTGTGGGTAGTATCCGCTGAAAACCCTCAGGAGACAACACTCCTCCTACTAGGGACACCTAGAGGTTTAACGGCTTGTTGCACGAGCTCAGTGCAATCGCGTTCCCTGTGAAAGTGAGGTTGGGACTTGTTGAGAATAAAATTTGCTTTGCTCGGGACGAGCAAAAGATAAGTTTGGGGGTATTTGTTCATATCGGATTTTTGCATTTTTATATCGCCCATTCTTAATCGCATTGCATATAAGTAGGTACTTTTGATCCATATCTGCTAAATAGTTGCAGGTTACAGGTTCTCAGCTCTTTACAGTGAAATTCATGAAAAGTCGCTACAAATGTGGGACTGCGACCAACAAACAGAGAAATACGGGTTTTCTCACACTATCCGTATAATGCCGCCTACCAGTATAAGGAACAAATGGAAAATCATTAGGCATTTCAATGCACAAAGCACAAGGGCAGCACAAGATCCAAGACTTCAAACGCGGAGCTCAAGGCAAAAGTCTACTATTGAATATCTGGAAGAGAATTGAAGAGCTTTTGAGAAACCAAGTGTTCCAAACAGAAGACAAAAAATAACATGAAGAAGCCCTGGAAAAATGAACCACCAAGACCATCAAATGGCCGCGGAACCGCGGCCAAACATGCACATCTGCCGCGGTTCCGCGGCCGTGCTCTGCACGTGTTGGTGGCAGTGACGGTGCTTTGACTCGGCTCTTGGGGTAGTTTTGTCATTTCATGTATGGATCAGAATGTAAACCTAGGGTTTTCCTATCTATAAATAGGAGGGTTCAAAGCCAAATAAAGGGTGCCTCTTTTAGGGTGCCTCCTTTAGGGTGCCTTTCATAGGAGGCCTCTCTTTATTTTTATGCCTCTTTTTAATTCTTAGATCTAAATTTTAATTCCAATTGTAATGCACTGTTGAGAGGTCATCAATAAAGTAAGTTTTTTTTTTATCTCGCATTCTTTTTATCTGAATTTTAATTCCTGCAATTTTTTATCTGTTCTTTTATTTTCTGCAATTTGGTTCATCTATTAAAATAAAAAAAATGAATTTTTTTGTTATCTTCCTAATGAGTGAGTAATTCCTCACTTGTTAGGGATAGGAGAGGGAAGGTTTGAGAGAAGGAAATCCCTCTCACTCCTTTCTTTGCCCAAATAATTTTAATTAAGGACTCTCTTTAAATTAACCATAATCCGCTCACTACGACACCCTATCCTACATGATAGCGGTGATTCCCTAGTTAGACCGGTTGTGGTTGAATTAACCAGAGGTTAGGGCTAAGAGCCAAGAACGGACGGAAAAGGACCAAAAGGAAGAAACTGAGTTTCTTCCTAGTCTTGCTAATCCCCGTTGTTGACTATTACCCTAACACCTATATTCTTAACTAGGGCATTGAAAGAAGTGAGAAGAATCCCTATTTCGAACTAAGCTAATCCTAACCCTAGCAAGCCTTTATATCAATTTATTCTCATTCTTAGATTTTAAAACAAAACCTACCAAAGTTAGGACTTAACTCGTTAGAATTTAAAGAAAAGGACACCATTTCCCTGTGGATCGACTCGTACTCAACCGGCTAGCTACCAAGCGACACCGTCTTGATTGCGGTAATTAAAAATTTAAGAACACAGAAAATCTCTGACAATCAATATACCTGATTCAAGAAGAGAGGAGGCACTGTCTGCGGGTACATAGTGGACCCAGTGAGGTACCCCGGGGCAAGAAGATCGTATAGAGAGACGTCGAGCCGAGCAGGAGAGCACTACCTACTAGTGATTATTGGCCCGGTGGAGATCTGGAGGATACCGACCGGAGTCGTGTGATTTAAACAGATTTAGGGCCGATCTGAGAGACGGCACCCGAGATATTGATATATATTATGTGTCGATGCTTGACACGGATTTCTATCTTTTCTATTGATGATACTTTGGTTTACCATACCGAAATTTTCTAAGATAAAAACTCAGTTTTTCTCACATCAGATGTACCAGATTTCATGCTTGATCATTTATTCATGTCGCATTCATACTAGTACTTCGCATCATAGTTTATACATATTATTTACCGCATTTGCGTGCATGCTTGTGATTGTCTCATTAGATATTATTTACTACTTACGAGTTGGCAACTCACCCCCGTTGTGTTACAGTATTTTGCAGGACCGACTCGTCAGCAAAGTCACGGCGGGCGCACTGCTACTACCCATGTTGCTCCCTTTTACTTCGACTTGAGGGCTTTACTTATAGGTGGGTTTTGTGAGGATATTCCTTTGTTCCCACCATGTATATTTACCTTGTATCTATTACACTCCATCTACCATTGTATATGTGACCTAGAGACTAGACTGTGAGACTTGTATTATTTGATATCTGGTGTCGAGCTCGTGTGAGGAGACTTTTATTCTCTCTTATTTCTCGCATTTTATATGGTTTTTCACATTATTAAGATATATCTGAAAGTGTATGTTAGCACTACCACTGGGTTTTACTAGCATCAAACATGCCGTTTTGTGAAATTTCGGGGTGCTAATCTACACCAACCAAAATCTTAAACTAGACGATTAGGGTTTAACTTGATATCATAAACATTACACTAAGAGATGGATGGCTACAACCTTTGTAGACCGTGTCCTTCTCTTCTAAAGCTCCGGGTTGTAGTCCACGCGACTCCACTAGGCTCCACTTGAAGGTTGAACGAACTTGCTTTGATGACCTTCGTGTTGAAGATGATCACCCGAAGCCCGCTAATCCAAAATACTTCTTCACTAAACTCTTTAGTGAAGTAAACACAATACAAAATAGGGCTAATCTAGTGTAGGATGGTGAAGTAGGGATATTGTTTGCTCACTAGGGTTCTCACAAGCTCAAGAGTTCACAACTCATATGAGGGATTGAGTTTGGAGGTGGAGGTGAAGAAGATGGAGAGAGCTAGAGAGCAACTCATCATATGAGCTCTCAAGTGAAGAAAAATAACGCAAGTCAAGTATGAAGTGTAGAATGGCTCATCTAAGCTCTCACAGTATTGAAGCATACAATTTTTAACACTTAAAATTGTAGCCATACTTCAATAGTGCAAGCAAATGAATATAAAATAGAATAAGCCATGCTATATTCCATACCACAGAAGTCTCCCCATTTTCCACCACAATTTCTATTTTCTAAAAATAGAAAAAACTATGCCATGCTTCATATATGTATATGTATGTATGTGTGTGTGTGTGTGTGTGTGTGTGTGTATAAAGATAAGCATATAATTAGTGAGCAATAATATTAGTCAATATACAATTATATCAAATATAAATATATATCATATTATTAAATCAACACTAGATTTAATAATCTAGTTATATCACATATAACCGACTAATATCATTTATCTATATATCATATTATTAAATCAACACTTGACTCAATAATCCGGTTATATCACATATAACCTAACTGATAACAAATAGCCACCAGATTATAATACGGTATCTCATACTCGTATTTAATCAGGCCCCCGCACATATCAGCACATGTGCCCTACTTTGTTTCGTATGAACCAGGAAACTTCTATGTGGGACTCTAAAAACTCGTCAATATGCCAGCAGTAGGTGATGATCACATCAGTCACCCACAAGCCGTCAGCGGTACTAGCTGGACGTAACCACTACCCAAGTATTGAGCGAATAGAAGATCAACAAGCAAGCTTGTCCAAACTCCCATGAAGCCTATAGGTAACACTTACCGTACAGTTCGGTCTCTTCGTCTGATATGTCGCATATCGAGTCTGGGAGTGGTATCGTCAGACCCCAATAACTTGATAAGTCATGCCAATGTAAGGCCTATAACAGTATGAGAAACTACTGCTAACACTTACCAGTAAATCTCATCAACGGTCCTGGCCAGGAACTTCCTGTTATAGCCAATCGAGTATAGCACAATATCAACTCCTAATACCGGGAGAGACAAAACCCCTCCTATCGCTCATTGCCTCCATGTGACTCGGGATTGCACCCAAAATCCACCTGTTTGCACCCAAAATCCACCTGTTTGCACGACTCCTTTGAGCTGTGGTAGGGAGGAAATCAAAGCACAGTGGGAACCACACAAGACTCTATGAAAATCTTGGGTCTACAGACTAACCTGTATCAGTGTCACCAAATAACTGCTATCTGACGATAGGTATAGTACTATCTAGGAGTTCTCGGCGAGTCATGTTCGATGTACCCATTCTCTAATGAGCACCTGTGTACAATCTTTGATGTCAAACACGAATGGATATGGGATCAACCATCGCCCCCATACAGGTTCAAAAAACGTACACACTAGTCTACTTTGGAATATCGATGCCCTGTCTCGATATTCACTCGACTAGGAACAATTGAAGGATTTGCTTGTGGACTACCCAGGTCCCAGTAGTATGATCTGCATCATAGTCCTGGTAGTCAAGCCTGAAAGTCGACCTTAGCACCACCATAAGGTTCTAGAGGCATCAAGCATGCCAAATTTTAATTTTTATTAGGTGCTAAGCTAGACTAACAAGATCTTTACTGGATTATTAGGGTTTACCTTTGTGATGTAATGAACTTAAAGAGAAGAAAAGAGCATACAACCTTTGTAGTTCGAGTCCTTCTCTTTAAGAGCTCCGGGTTGAAGTCCACGCGACTCTACTAGGCTCCTCTTCGAGTTGAACGAACCTCCTTCGTGATCTTCGCGCCAAAGATGATCCACCCGAAGTCCACAAGCTCAAGCTAACCCTTCACTAATCTCATTAGTGATGGCAACACTCCACATCAAATTGCTAATCTAATGTGTGATGGTGAAGTAGGGGTTTAATTTACTCACAAGTTTGTGTTCAAGCTTCATGATTCACATCACATGTGAGGGTTGAAGCTTGAAGCATGGGATTGAGGAAGAAGAAAAAGCTAGAGAGCAACCATGGAAGCAAAGCAAGCAAAATGGCTAAGTGTTGAGAATGAGCAAAGAATGAATGGCAACTCTTGACCCCCACTCATTCAAGCATGGAATTTTGCAATATAAAATTGCAACCATGCTTGAATAGTGAGTCAAGATGAATAAACAAATATAACTCCCATACTTGCAAGCATGCTCTCAATTTACACCTCAATTCTATTTTTCTCAAAAATAGAAAATCAAGCCATGCTTCATTATATATATTAATATATATATAATGAAGAATAATTAGTGAGCTAATGATATTAGTTAAGATATAATTATATCACATATAATATATATCACATTATTAAATCAACACTTGATTTAATAATCCGGTTATATCACATATGACCGACTAATATCATTCATCTGTATATCACATTATCAAATCAACACTTGATTCGACAATTTGGTTATATCAAATATAACCGAACCGATAACAGATAACTGCCAGATTACAATACGGTATCACATACTCATATTTAATCAGTGTCACGCACATATCAACATATGTGCCTTACTTCGTTTCGCTCGAACCAGGAATCTTCTGTGTGGGACTCTAAAGACTCGTCAATACACCAGTAGTAGGTGATGATCATATCAATCACCTACAAGCCGTCAGTGGTACTAGCTGGACGTAACGGCCACCCGGGTATTGAGCGATATGAAGATCAACAAGCAAGCTCATCCATACTCTCCATGAAGCCTATCAGTAACACTACCGTACAGTCCGGTCTTTTCGTCTGATATGTCGCATATCATGTCTAGGGGTGGTAAACGTCAGTCCCCAGTAACATGATAAGTCATGCCGATGCCTGGCCTATAACGGTATGAGAAACTGCTGATAACACTTATCAGTAAATCTCGGCAGCAGCCCTGACCAGGGACTTCCAATTATAGCCAATCGAGCATAGCACAACATCAACCCCTAATACCGGGAGAGACGAAACCCCTCCTATTGCTCATTGCCTCCATATGACTCGGGATTGTACCCAAAATCCACCTGTTTGCATGACTCCTTTGAGCCGTGGTAGGGAGGAAATCAAAGCACAGTGGGAGCCACACAAGAATCTATGACGATCTCGGGTCTACAGACTAATATGTACCAGTGTCATAAGAGAACTGCTATCTGACGATAAGTATACTACCATATAGGAGTCCTAGGCGAGTCTTGTTCGGTGTACCCATTCTCCAATGAGCACCTGTCTACAATCTTTGATGTCATACACCAATGGTTGTGGGATCAACCATCGCCCTCTAAGGGACAAGAAACGTACATACTAGTCTACTCTGGAATATCGATGCCCTAGTCTCGATATTCCCTCGACTAGGAACTGATTAAAGGATGTACTTTTGGACCACCCTGTCCCCACTAGTATGATCTCATCATAATCCTGGCAGTCAAGTACATATCCTAAGGGCTTTATCAACATGTAAGAGACAGACAGTATAAATACTAGTCTACATGTTAAGATAAAGGTAACATGATAGCATATTATCATGTCGAGCAAGAAAGTCCCCTATATATATGTCTAAGCATCCACTATATCATCAATACTGGCCTCTAGGGCATACAAATTCCTAACAATTTCCCACTTGCACTAAGGCCAGTTGTTGTAGTATCTCATACCCAACGTTCCCAGAAGTCTCTCGAATAGCATCTGGGGGATGGCCTTGGTGAGTGGATCCGCTGTGTTATCCTCTGTGTCAACTTTCCTGATCTCGATCTCCCGGAGATCAACTATCTCCTTGATCGGGTGATATTGTCTAAGAATATGTCTGGATCGCTGACGGGACCGAGGTTCCTAGGCCAAAGCCACAGCTCCATTGTCATCACAATACACAGGTATTGGATGCCCAATGGTAGGAACCTAGTTCATCTCATGAACTTTATTCATCCAGACAACCTCTTTGGCAGCATCGTTGGCAGCGATGTAATTAGCCTCTATCAACGAGTCTGCTACGGTTTACAGTTTGGAACCCTTCTGTAACACTTTGAATTTCCGTAAGAATGTTTTTCATGATAATTAGTAATTTTACGTGTTATTATATATGTGTGCATAAGATTATTAGTTATATTTAGTCGTGTTGGCAAATTGGAAAATTTGCCTTTGTAGTGTACACTTGCACACTTAGCCATTTTTGTGACTTAGGGTTTTTGGTATAACATGTTAACCATTCTTTTGTGCATGGTTCATTTTAATTCCCCACCATTTTAATCATATCATAACCCTTTTCATAATTCAATATCCTAATAAAAAAGAAATGAAGCATGGTGTTAGGTAAGAGGTTGACTTTTGACCCCATTTCCTTGCTCTTCTCTCTCTCTTCTCCTCACTTCAGAATTCTGCAGAATTCCAGCAAGAAAACTTTGCTTTTCTCCATCTTTTCTTCTCCTTTTTCATTTCCTTTGATCCCTACACAAAAACGTACACAAATCAACACATTTCATCACAAAACCATGGAAAAGTGAGCTTTTTGAGGTGTTTGAAAGCAAATCTGCACACTTGATGTTAGAGCTGGGATTTTTGGTGTTTCATAGGGTCTTTTGAAGGTATTAAATCATGTTAGCACTCCTTTTCCTTAAACTTGTAGTATTCTTTAGTAAAAATCTCATTTTTGTGCTTTTTAGTGATATTAAAGGATATTTGTGATTCACATGTTAGATTAGGGTTTTGTTAGATTGGTTAGCTCTATTATGTGTTATTAGAGCTATTTTAGGCCAGGTTTTGTTTCAGTTTGCACAGAAATACCATAAGGTTTCATTTTAGTGTAAAAGTGTGGATTTTAACTTGATTTAAGGCTCTGTAGAATCTGCTACTACCCGAGATGTTTCAGAACAAAACTAGATATTACTGTAGCATGTATGGGGGGTATAGAGTGCACACACCAAACCTGGAAGCCCACCCCCCTACCCAGGCCGCCGGAATATTCATTCTGGCCGCAATTTGCGGCCAGATGGGTGAATTGGGATTTGGGGTTTGGGTCACTGGAGTCTGCTGCTATTTGGGTTATTTTGGTATATATAGTTTTACAATATCATTTCTGTATCAAAATCTGGAGGTGAATACCTATTTTCCCGTATTTTAATCTTCGCGACACGCGTGATACGTGTGTATGGGTTTTGGGTTTCTGCGTATCGCGGCGCGTCGGAGTGGCTTCAGGCGCGTAACACGTTTTAGCGTATCGCGCACACGCGCGCTTGGTTCACGACACGAGTTACTAGTTCGGCTTTAATGTCGTGTTTGTGTGATGTCAAGCTTATGTATGATGTATTGTGTAATTCTAGGTTCGCAGGCGAGTACGGCGGACGCCGCGCAGAAGGGGAAACAAGTTGTTGGCTATACCTAGCGAGAGACTACGGTGAGTAGATTTAACATATACGGGGATATCGCCCGCATGGCGTTCTACGTCAGGGCTGATAGGACCTTATAGATACATTTACATACATTGACTGTGCATGGCTACTATTTAATGCATACTGCATTCCCTGCTATATGGATATAAACTAGAATTGATAGAACACCGCACCATTACTAACGGCCCATGTTGCACGAGCACTATCCTGCATGTTACACACACACCGTTAGTAATTGCCATGACACTCACACTGTAGAATTTCTATCGGATCATTATGTTGTAGCTCATCTATATGTGACTTGACATGATATTCATACTTGATGCATATATCACATCGGATTGTTATGTTGTAGCTCATCTTTATGTGACTTGACATGATATTCATATTTGATGCACATATCATATCGGATCATTGACTTGCATATTGGTTTAGATTACATGTGATTTTTGGATTTGGGAACCGTGGCTATTTCAAATATGTAATCATTTAAAAATCCGGTTCCCTTGATATGATATTTCGGTGCGTCCACCATGTGTTTCCTCGGTGCTAGAGTGATATATGTGAACCCGAATCGAGGAGCTGGTTGAGGCCGATTACGGGTACATGGTGGACCCGGTATGGTACCCTGGGGCGAGAACGGTTTTGCTGTGTAGTAGACGGTGAGCCTGGCAGAGGGATTACTACCTACCGGTGATTGGTTGGACCTGACAGTTATCCGGAGGATACTGATCAGAGTCGATAGATGGATGCGGGGTGATCCGTACTGCCGGGGCCGAGGGCCGATACCGCAGACGGAGCCCGTAGGCTGACCCGGACTGACGGGGCCCGATGGATGAGGATTTGCGTGTCGATGCTGGACACGAGTATTTATGATATTTGGGTGCCGATGTTGGGCACTCGGGATTCTCAGAGATTTACAGGATTTGAGGGCCGATGAGAGTGCCGGCGCCTGAGCTATTTGGGGGATCTGGGTGCATTGATGGACACCGATTATATATATTCCACGTTGACATTCCGTGTAGATGTTATATTGCCCATACTCAGCATTTATTATTGTACCTCATCCTGTAGTTATATTACCTGATAGAGCACTTGCATGATTATTGCACATACTGCTTATCACATATTGATATCATCTGTTGGCATATGATAGAGTAGCGCAGTACGTGCATGCTCGCGATTACCTTTATATGTTATCTCTATTCACGAGTTGGCAACTCACCCCCGTTGTGCCACAGTGTTTGCAGGTTGCCCTTCGGAGTAGTCGCGGCAGGCTACGTTTTGCATCTTTTGACACAGATACCCCCATAGTTGGTGTACTAGCTCTTTTGCTGATAGGTGGGTTTTGTGCGGTATCTGTTTATCTTTCAGTTATGTACATTGTTGTATCTAGTATTCTCCATCTACCATGTATGTATTTGACTTAGAGACAGTGTGAGGACGATGATGTATATTACTTGTATTCTGGTGTCGAGCTCGTTGTGAGCCGGCTGTACTTGCAGTTTATTCTATCTGTGATGTTCTCACTTGTGGATCTTGATCTTCGCTACGGCGTCGTATATTGTTATCTTGGTGATCGTTTACTTAGATTTCTTAACATGTTAGTAAGTGTTTTCTTTTAAAACTTATAACACTCTATACTTTTACTGGTTTGATTTCTGGGTTTTCGGTTCACTTAGTCGCGTTACGCCTGTAGACGTTACGTGGTTAGGTGCCGGTCATGGGCCAAACTTTAGGTCGTGACAAAGTTGGTATCAGAGCCTAGGTTTTACCTTTCGGAGTGTAGGATGACCCTGGTATGATGGAGTAGGTAGCTGCAGCAGGGTAGCGTAGCGTGTGTATGTTCCGCGGCATACTCACGACACGGTACTCCGCCTACGCGACCTTAGGACTTGTTGATTTAAATTCCTTCTTGAGTATATACATTCTTGCGATTCGATTTCCGTATCCTTATCGAATCCTATTGTTCCTTTCAGCCATTATGCCGCCAAAGACTACGAGGGCGCAGAGAGCGGCCGCGAGGGCCGAGATTCGAGTTGACTCATCGGAGACGAGGACTGATCCGGGTAGTACACCGGTTGTGCCTGAGTAGGCTGTTCCTGCCGTGACAGATCAGATTGCTATGTTAGGGGCTGGTGTGCAGGAGATACGCCAGACGATGGGATCCAGTATGCAGGAGATGCGCCAGATGATGGGATCTCTAGTTGAGACACTTCGAGCGCAGCGACCAGAGGTAGTTCCACCCGTTGCAGAGACCGCGGTGGTACCCACAGTTCAGGCAGTTGCACCTGCGACTGCAGAGGTTATTACAGTATCGCTGTCATAGTTTATGAGGCCGAAACCTCCGGTCTTCACAGGCACCGATGTGGCCGAGGACCTACAGTCTTTCATTGATAGGATGGCGCGGATATGTCGTTCACTTAGATGCGCAGATGCGAGATGGGTTGAGTTCGCGAGCTTTCGCCTGAAAGGTCTTGCGCAGAAATGGTGCGAATCAGTCGAGAAGGGTAGAGCAGCAGGTCTTCCTCCTATGACCTAGACAGAGTTCGTGGCGCTATTCCTTGCCCGCTTTCTTCCCCTGAGTGTCAGAGATGCTAGAGCACGCAGGTTCGAGTCCTTACGCCAGACGCCAGAGATGTCAGTGGCAGAGTACGATGTGCTGTTCACCGAGCTATCAGTTTATGCTCCGTATCTAGTGGCTACTGAGGAGTTGCGAGTTAAGAGATTTTTCCGAGGCTTGCTTACACCACTATTCCTTGCTATCAGCGCACAGCATTACGAGACATACGCAGCAGCAGTAGATGCAGCATTATTAGTTGAGGAGCGCCTTGCTGAGACTTCGGCAGTCCCAGAGCCGAAGAGAGTTCGTGCAGATACGTCAGTGCAGAGACGACCTTTTCGGCGTCGTGACAGGCACCTTGCAGGTGGCAGAGATTCGAGGCGAGGCCGGTTATTTAGCTCTTATCCCCAGGAGGGTCAGCGACCATCCTCGGGATGTTACCGTTGTGGGAGTTCTTATCACCGTGTGCGAGATTGTCCTGAGGTACCCCGGAGTGAGGCGGCAGCGCCGCATGTTACATTACCACCTTCACCACCCCAGACGGCATTGCCGATAGTACCTACTGTTACTCCGCGTCAAACGCATGCACAGAGAGGTCGTGGTCGCGAAGGATTTGTTCATAGAGGACGAGGTGACCGAGGAAGAGGGAAGCCAGCGGCCGGCAGGGGACAGTCAGTCGCAGGTGGAGGACAGGCGCGAGTTTTTGCTTTGACGCATCAGGACGCACAGGCGTCCAATGCGGTGGTCTCAGGTATCCTTCCAGTATGTTTGGTTGATGCACACGTGTTATTCGATCCCGGATCCACGCACTCGTACGTATCCACACACTTTGTGCCGAGTTTGGGTAGAGAGTCCGGTTTGCTTGACCAGCCGCTTGTTGTGACTACTCCTGTGTGAGAGTCGTTTGTTGCTAGGCACGTGTTCCGATCCTGTACCGTCCGTATCGGCGAGAGAGAGTTGCCGGTCGATTTGATCCTTCTTGAGATGTTGGACTTCGACGTTCTTTTGGGCATGGATTGGTTAGCCACGTGCTACGCTTCTGTTGACTGCCGCGAGAAGACAGTTCGATTTTGTTTTCCCGGCGAGTCGGTTGTTGTTGTGTTGGGGGACCATGGTGCCACCCCTCACAGTGTAATTTCTTCTTTTCGCGCTGGACAGCTTTTGCGAAAGGGATGTCAGGGATTTCTCGCCTATGTTTGCGATACTAGAGCTACAAAGGTTCCGATGGATCAGGTTCCGGTTGTTAGCGAGTTCCCTGATGTGTTCCCTGACGAGCTTCCTAGGCTACCGCCCGAGCATGCTATTTCTTTCTGTATTGATTTGGTTCCTGGCGCGGGGCCTATTTCTGTACCGCCTTATCGGATGGCCCCAGTGGAACTTAGAGAATTGAAGGGTCAGTTGCAAGATTTGCTGGATAAGGAACTCATTAGACCCAGTGTTTCTCCTTGGGGTGCTCCAGTCCTGTTTGTCAAGAAGAAGGACGGCAGTATGCGTTTGTGTATCGACTACCGTCAGCTGAACAGGGTGACAGTGCGGAACAGGTATCCTTTGCCATGCATCGACGATTTGTTCGACCAGCTTCAGGGGGCAGGATACTTTTCGAGGATCGATTTGCAATCAGACTACCATCAGCTACGGGTTCGACAGGAGGACATTTTTAGGACAGCTTTCCGCACGCGCTACGGCCATTATGAGTTTTTGGTGATGTCGTTCGGACTCACCAACGCGCCAGCAGCATTTATGGACTTGATGAACCGCATTTTCCGGCCGTATCTTAATCTGTTCATTATAGTGTTCATTGACGATTTCTTGGTGTATTCTCGGAGTAGAGAGGAGCACGAGCAGCACCTGCGGATTACACTGCAGACCTTGAGGGAGCATCAGCTTTTCGCCAAATTTCCAAAGTGTGCTTTCTGGCTAGACATCGTAGACTTCTTGGGGCACGTGATTACACGAGATGGTATATGTGTAGACCCGAGGAAGATCGAGGCAGTTCGGAGTTGGCCTAGACCCACGTCAGTGACGGAGGTTCGCAGCTTCCTAGAGCTGGCAGGCTATTACAGGCGATTTGTGCAGGACTTCTCTCGCATTGCTACACCTTTGACCGGGTTGACCCGGAAGGGAGTTCGCTTCGATTGGACGGAGGAGTGTGGGCACAGTTTCCAGCAGCTACGGGCTCTACTGACTACGATACCAGTGCTATCATTACCTTCAGGATCAGGCGGATTTGTGGTCTACTGTGATGCTTCACGAGTGGGGCTAGGGTGCGTTTTGATGCAGCATGACAGGGTGATCGCGTATGCTTCGCGGCAATTAAAGAAACATGAACAGAATTACTCACTCATGATCTGGAGATGGCTGCAGTGGTCTTTGCACTTAAGATCTGGCGACATTATCTGTATGGAGAGTCGTGCCAGATATTTACTGACCACAAGAGCTTAAAGTATATATTCCAGCAGCGGGACCTGAACCTTATACAGCGCCGATGGATGGAGTTGGTGAAGGACTACGATTGTGAGATCTTGTATCACCCGGGCAGGGCGAATGTAATGGCGGATGCTTTGAGCAGGAGGCCCGGGGGTAGTCTATCTTGTTTGAGCGCAGTGCAGAGGCAGTCGTCGGCAGATTGGCAGATCTTATGCGACAGCCGGGTACAGTTCGAGTTTACGCCGATCGGAGGACAGATTGTGCATGTTCGTGCACGCCCATAGTTGCTTGACCGTATACATGAGGCCCAGTACAGTGATGACCGCTGTTCAGAGATCAGGACACATATGGGACAGGGCAGATTTTCTGAGTTCGTGATCGATGATCAGGGGGTACTACGATTTGGGGCTAGACTGTGCGTACCAGATGCCAAGGGATTGCGGTGCGAGATTCTTGAGGAGGCACATCGATCGGTATAAAGTGTTCTTCCCGGTTCCACCAAGATGTACCATGACTTGAGAGGTGTTTACTAGTGGGACGGAATGAAGAGAGACATCGCAGATTTTGTGTCGAGATGCCTGACCTGTCAGCAAGTCAAGGCTGAGCATCAGAGGCCCGTGGGAGAGCTACAGCCTTTACCCATTCCGGAGTGGAAATGGGAACAGATATCTATGGACTTCATTGTGGGTCTACCCAGGACTAGTCGAGGGTATGACTCCATCTGGGTGATCGTGGATCGTTTGACGAAAATGGCTCACTTCCTACCGGTGAAGACGACTTTCGGGTTTGCTCAGTATGCCCAGATTTACATTGATGAGATTGTACGACTGCACGGAGTTCCGACATGTATCGTGTCCGATAGAGGCACCCAGTTTACCAGCCGACTATGGCAGAGGCTTCAGGAGGCTTTGGGCACTCGCTTGAGTTTCAGCACAGCATTCCATCCGCAGACCGACGGACAGTCAGAGCGGACTATTCAGACTCTCGAAGACATACTCAGAGCATGCGTATTAGACTTCGGAGGTAGCTGGGATCATCATTTGCCCTTAGTAGAGTTCTCATACAACAACAGCTACCAGGAGACCATTCAGATGGCACCGTTTGAGGCTCTTTATGGGAGGAGATGCAGATCGCCCACCTGTTAGACGGAGCTCAGTGAGAGCAGTATCTTAGGGCCGCAGATTGTGGAGGAGACGACCGCGTAGATCCAGTTGATTCGCGATAGGATAAGAGCAGCCCAGAGTAGGCAGAGGTCTTATGCGGACCGTCGTCGGCGCAGACTTGAGTTTTCTGTTGGTGATCATGTTTTCTTGAGGGTCTCCCCAATGAAAGGCGTGATGAGGTTTGGGAAGAAGGGGAAGCTTAGTCCCATATATGTGGGCCCCTTCGAGATCCTCGAGCGTGTTGGTGCGGTTGCATATCGATTAGCCCTTCCGCCCAGTTTTCCAGACGTGCACTCCGTATTTCACGTTTTGATGCTCCGCAGATATCTTCATGATCCTTCGCATGCGATTCAACACCCGACAATCCAGCTTGAGCGCGACCTTTCCTATGCAGAGCAGCCGGTGATGATCTTGGATCGACAAGTGAAGAAGTTAAGGTCGAAGGAGATACCGTCCGTCAAGGTACTTTGGTGTGGCCAGAGCGGCGAGGAGGTCGCTTGGGAGACCGAGAGCGAGATGAGGAAGAGGTATCCCCATCTTTTTGAAGGTGCGTATAGTTAGATTTTTAAATTCGGGGACCGAATTTCTTTAAGGGGGGTAGATTGTAACACTTTGAATTTCCGTAAGAATGTTTTTCATGATAATTAGTAATTTTACGTGTTATTATATATGTGTGCATAGGATTAATAGTTATATTTAGTCGTGTTGGCAAATTGGAAAATTTGCCTTTGTAGTGTACACTTGCACACTTAGCCATTTTTGTGACTTAGGGTTTTTGGTATAACATGTTAACCATTCTTTTGTGCATGGTTCATTTTAATTCCCCACCATTTTAATCATATCATAACCCTTTTCATAATTCAATATCCTAATAAAAAAGAAATGAAGCATGGTGTTAGGTAAGAGGTTGACTTTTGACCCCATTTCCTTGCTCTTCTCTCTCTCTTCTCCCCACTTCAGAATTCTGCAGAATTCCAGCAAGAAAACTTTGCTTTTCTCCATCTTTTCTTCTCCTTTTTCATTTCCTTTGATCCCTACACAAAAACATACACAAATCAACACATTTCATCACAAAACCATGGAAAAGTGAGCTTTTTGAGGTGTTTGAAAGCAAATCTGCACACTTGATGTTAGAGCTGGGATTTTTGGTGTTTCATAGGGTCTTTTGAAGGTATTAACCCATGTTAGCACTCCTTTTCCTTAAACTTGTAGTATTCTTTAGTAAAAATCTCATTTTTGTGCTTTTTAGTGATATTAAAGGATATTTGTGATTCACATGTTAGATTAGGGTTTTGTTAGTTTGGTTAGCTCTATTATGTGTTATTAGAGCTATTTTAGGCCAGGTTTTGTTTCAGTTTGCACAGAAATACCATAAGGTTCCATTTTAGTGTAAAAGTGTGGATTTTAACTTGATTTAAGGCTCTGTAGGATCTGCTACTACCCGAGATATTCCAGAACAAAACTAGATATTACTGTAGCATGTATGGGGGGTATAGAGTGCACACACCAAACCTGGGAGCCCACCCCCCTACCCAGGCCACCGGAATATTCATTCTGGCCACAATTTGCGGCCAGATGGGTGAATTGGGATTTGGGGTTTGGGTCACTGGAGTCTGCTGCTATTTGGGTTATTTTTTTATATATAGTTTTACAATATCATTTCTGTATCAAAATCTGGAGGTGAATACCTATTTTCCCGTATTTTAATCTTCACGACACGCGTGATACGTGTGTATGGGTTTTGGGTTTCTGCGTATCGCGGCGCGTCGGAGTGGCTTCAGGCGCGTAATCACACGTTTTAGCGTATCGCGCACACGCACGCTTGGTTCACGACACGAGTTACTAGTTCGGCTTTAATGTCGTGTTTATGTGATGTCAAGCTTATGTATGATGTATTGTGTAATTCTAGGTTCGCAGGCGAGTACGGCGGACGCCGCGCAGAAGGGGAAACAAGTTGTTGGCTATACCTAGCGAGAGACTACGGTGAGTAGATTTAACATCTACGGGGATATCGCCCGCATGGCGTTCTACATCAGGGCTGATAGGACCTTATAGATACATTTACATACATTGACTGTACATGGCTACTATTTAATGCATACTGCATTCCCTGCTATATGGATATAAACTAGAATTGATAGAACACCGCACCATTACTAACGGCCCATGTTGCACGAGCACTATCCTGCATGTTACACACACACCGTTAGTAATTGCCATGACACTCACACTGTAGAATTTCCATCGGATCATTATGTTGTAGCTCATCTATATGTGACTTGACATGATATTCATACTTGATGCATATATCACATCGGATCGTTATGTTGTAGCTCATCTTTATGTGACTTGACATGATATTCATATTTGATGCATATATCATATCGGATCATTGACTTGCATATTTGTTTGAATTACATGTGATTTCTGGATTTGGGAACCGTGGCTATTTCAAATATGTAATCATTTAAAAACCCGGTTCCCTTGATATGATATTTCGGTGCGTCCACCATGTGTTTCCTCGGTGCTAGAGTGATATATGTGAACCCGAATCGAGAAGTTGGTTGAGGCCGATTACGGGTACATGGTGGACCCGGTATGGTACCCCGAGGCGAGAACGGTTTCGCTGTGTAGTAGACGGTAAGCCTGGCAGAGGGATTACTACCTACCGGTGATTGGTTGGACCTGACAGTTATCCGGAGGATACTGATCAGAGTCGATAGATGGATGCGGGGTGATCCGTACTGCCGGGGCCGAGGGCCGATACCGCAGACGGAGCCTGTGGGCTGACCCGGACTGACGGGGCCCGATGGATGAGGATTTACGTGTCGATGCTGGACACGAGTATTTATGATATTTGGGTGCCGATGTTGGGCACTCGGGATTCTCAGAGATTTATAGGATTTGAGGGCCGATGAGAGTGCCGGCGCCTGAGCTATTTGGGAGATCTGGGTGCATTGATGGACACCGATTATATATTTTCCACGTTGACATTCCGTGTAGATGTTATATTGCCCATGCTCAGCATTTATTATTGTACCTCATCCTGTAGTTATATTACCTGATAGAGCACTTGCATGATTATTGCACATACTGCTTATCACATATTGATATCATCTGTTGGCATATGATAGAGTAGCGCAGTACGTGCATGCTCGCGATTACTTTTATATGTTATCTCTATTCACAAGTTGGCAACTCACCCCGTTGTGCCACAGTGTTTGCAGGTTGCCCTTCGGAGTAGTCGCGGCAGGCTGCGTTTTGCATCTTTTGACACAGATACCCCCATAGTTGGTGTACTAGCTCTTTTGCTGATAGGTGGGTTTTGTGCGGTATCTGTTTATCTTTCAGTTATGTACATTGTTGTATCTAGTATTCTCCATCTACCATGTATGTATTTGACTTAGAGACAGTGTGAGGACGATGATGTATATTACTTGTATTCTGGTGTCGAGCTCGTTGTGAGCCGGCTGTACTTGCAGTTTATTCTATCTGTGATGTTCCCACTTGTGGATCTTGATTTTCGCTACGGCGTCGTATATTGTTATCTTGGTGATCGTTTACTTAGATTTCTTAACATGTTAGTAAGTGCTTTCTTTTAAAACTTATAACACTCTATACTTTACTGGTTTGATTTCTGGGTTTTCGGTTCACTTAGTCGTGTTACGCCTGTAGACGTTACGTGGTTAGGTGCCGGTCATGGGCCAAACTTTGGGTCGTGACACCTTCCAACATACCGTCCCTCCACTGAAGGTGAAGACAAAACCCGAGACTGACTTTCAGTCGTCCTTATCACCCTGGAAGATCGAATCGGTAAAGGACTCCATTTGGAGTTCACCGTTACCATACACCAAGAACATCTCTTTAGTCCTTCTCAAGCACTTAAGAATGTTCTTCAGCTGTCCAGTGGTTTTTCCAAAGATCTTTTCGATACTTATTCACTACACCTAGTGAATAAGCTACATCTGGTCTGGTACATAATATCGCATACATGATTGACCCGTCTGCCAAAGCATAGGGTATCTCTTGTATGCGAGTCCTCTTCAAATCAGTCTCGAGAGATATCTCTTTGGAGAGAGTGATTCCTGAACAAGCGGATACATTACCACGCTTAGAATCATCCATACTAAACCCCTTTAGCATGGTGTCTATGTACTTGGATTGGGACAATCCCAAATCCATATAGATCTATCTCTATAGATCTATAACCCCAGGATGTCGGAGGCATCAGTTAGATCTTTCATGGAGAACCTGTGTGATAAGAGGTGCTTGACCGAGTGTAGCATAGGAACACCCTTTCCTATCAAGAGTATGTCATCCGCGTATAATACGAGAAAGACAACCATACTCTCTACAACCTTCTTATTTATACATGGTTCATTTACCTTTTTGATGAAGTCAAACTCTTTGACAGCTTCATTAAAACAGATGTTCCATCTCCGCGATGCCTGCTTTAACACATAGATAGATTTAAGCAGCTTGCACATGCTTCCGCTGCTCCCACTGTCTACGAAGCCCTCTGGCAGTGTCATATACACGCTCTCTTCTAAATCACCATTTAGAAAAGCGGTTTGACGTGCAGTCTGCCAGATATCATAGTCATGGTATGCAGCAATGGCAAGTAGGATCATGATGGACTTCAGCTTAGCGACAAGTCTAGCTTTGAAAGTCTCAACTTTTCCATCTACACCAAATTATCTTTCTCAAAGATCCCCTTACTCCTGATGGGTTTTACCCCTTCAGGAGCAACATGCAAAGTGTAACAACCCTAAACTTTCTGTACAATTTTTTCAAAAATACAGAAAATGGTACTTTTGCCTGAGCACAAGTTATAAGTTTGATTTGCTTTTTAACAGCAAGAAAGAGCTTGTAGCTCATTGGTAAGACCTTGCACTGCTGAACCAAAGCACCAGAGTTCAAATCCCATTAGCCACATTAATTTTTTTAATTAGTTTTCTTTTAAATTTTTAGAAGCCCAAGAGCCTACACGTACATAACCCGTAAACCCAAAGGTCACACTAAAAACAAACGACCCCACTGTACTAACCAAAAGACAAGGGATACGTGGCGTCGGGGGGGGCGACTCGGCCTGACTCGGCAGGCGAATCGGCCGCCGCTGCCGGCCGCATCATCCCCAAATCCGATTCTCTCTTCATGACTTCTGTGTCTTTTTGTCTTCTTATAACCCCTGAATGGTTTAAAAACCCTGCACATTAACAGAGCCATTCAAAACCCCAATTAATCTAATTTTTAATACAAATTTTCAATATATCTTTTGATCTACCCTAACCCTAAAATTCTCCTATAAATAGCCACACTCTTTTCCTCCTTCTCACTCCAAATCTCTGTACAAAAACTCTCAAGAAAATTCTAAGTTCAATAGTGTACAAGTGAAGTTAGCGAAGGGCGAAGCTCCGATGAATTTCCGACGAGGACCCTAGGAACTCCCGGCGACGAAATGACGCACCGGCACCTCCTACCACTCCCTCTTCCTCTTTTCTAATCTAAAATCCAGTAAGTCCCCCCTCCCTCTTATCTTTTCTATTCTGAAAACTTGTATTTCTAAAACCCGACGGAAGCGGAGTTAATCCAACTTCCGATTCGGTTTTCTTTAAAAATTTCCAATTTTCTTAAATACAACAATACCAAACTTTCACATCATGTCCATTAAACATTAACAAAACATATTGAACAAGTTTCATATCAAGAGAATTCATATTGTAATTTTTATCGTACTTTTACAGAAAAATACCATGTAGTTTAGTTTCGACATTAAATATCATAATCCCTTGTTATACCTTTAGATAGTTCACGAGGTAATGACCTACCTCCTCACAACACTCATATGTAACATAGCACGATGATCTTTGGGAAACATAGTTTAGGGAAAATACGGTTTTACACAAAACTACTTCAAACTTATAAAAACATTTTTCTACAAGATTATGTATTTTAAACAAATCTTTGCAAAGCGCCGCTATAACACATTTGGGGAACCCGTTCGGGATGGTGCGGATTATCGCACATCCTCGGGCTTAGTAGTGCGAGATGCAGACCTCCGCAAGGAGCATTCGGTCTCGAAAGATTTAAAATACAATTTTCTTTAGAAAATGTGATTTCTATTATAAATAAAACTTATATTTTTAATAAATAAATATATATGTAATTAATATCAAAATATCTATTTTTAGTATTTATAATATTCCACACTTCCAAATTTCAAGAAAAGAATCACTTTACATGAAAATACCATACAATTCCATACAAGTTCAATACTTTACAATTAAATACCATATATTATGAAAAATAGGTTTTATTCACTAGAAATATCACAATGATAAAATATACATCAATGAAAACTCTAAAGACGATAATAAAATACTTGAGGTGTATTTTGAAAATTATACAAAATTATTTTTACAAAAAACTCCCTCAAGTTTTATAAATTACAATAAGGACTCTAGTAAACATAGGTTTAAGCGGGACCAGTCTCTTGAGCCTCAGGGAGCCGGAGATATGGGCGCTTGCCTATTTAAGGTAGACAACTTAAATAAACGGTGTTATCAACACGGTAATCGTCTTTGAAAAAGACACAAATCCTGTCGTCCATGTGCAGCGGTTACCGATAACATCAAAACTTAATTCATGATTTCAATTTCTTTTCTAATTGTCTGACTCAGACTGAGTCTCATTATAAATAATCTGACTTGAATGAGATTCAAGTATATATATATATATATATATAACAATTCTATATGTATCCATGAATCCATAAAATCAATCTGTTCAATCTATTCAATCTGTATTGACTGAACCAAACCATGGATATACTTCCATCTACATGATTCTCCAGTTACATCCATTTACTGATATCATGGTTTCGGCAAGTCATCCACCTATACAATTCAATTACAAGACAATACAATACAAACAATATAATCAAAACATCGTGGGGTTTATAAGGGGTAGATTGGTACGGAAGGTGTTAGAAGTGGCACGAGACTGCAAGAATTAAGACACCTAACCTGTATTCCATTGCTGTTGTACCGTGGCATAAACGGTTCCTTGTACTTTCCGTCCACCTTAGTCTCTGGTCTACCGAGACTCCTCTCGTATACACTGGCATTTTCTGTACCAAGCTACAAACAACAGCGTTAACAATATAATACAACTTTAAAAGTTACACTCTCTCTGTCTATTCTATTTCTCTCTTATCTTTGGGACTTACCGAGCGATTGTTCGCTGACGACATTCCTTCTCTTTCTTCTTTGGAATGTTGTCAGGTGATTCGGACCTTCAGGAGATTGAGCCCACCAGCGAGGATTTGGACCAGCTAGCTTAAGACCCAGGGCTTTAGATTCCTTGTACACATTTACTTTCAGCACTTTTCATTTCTGTTATGCCACTGTTTAGGCATTGCTTTTCATTCCATGTATTTACTTTTCCATGTGCTGTAAAAGAATGTTAATAAATAAAGTTGTTGTTCATTACATTTGTCTCTTGTGTATATTTCTTTTATATTACTTAGTTACGCTTAGCGTATTTACTTCTGAGTAAATACGTAGCGGCCAGTCGCGTCCTCTGCCCGTATACCGGGAAGCAGGGCGTAACAGGTTTTGTTGGTGGCCCATGCAGGTCAGAGCTGTATGGAACCCTACCATGCAGTTCAGTTCTGCGTAGACAACCTAAGCAATATAACACAAGAACCAGCAACTAAAAACATTCTTTACAATCATTGTTCCTTGAATCTTACAATTTCATATACTTTGAATCTGTCCTAACCTAAATTTTTCATTCAAGGTTATGGATTCCCCGAACAACACCAGCACCTATGTCAACAACATACCTCCACCACTACCACTCACACCTGTCGTCCCTGCTCCGATCAACGAGCGGACGGTTCTGCTCGAGGCGATCCGCAGCCTCCTGGAAGGACAACAGCAGCAACAGACTGCTATTTTAATGAACCGTCCCGAGGAAGAAGCACCTAAGGTAAAGCAATTCAGGGCTTTGCACTCCAAACAGTTTGCAGGAAAGGAGAGCCCTCTGAAAGCAGAGGAATGGGCTCAAAGCATCGAAGACAACCTGGCAGCAGCACAAGTGCCAAAGGTAGCTTGGGTCTGAGTTGCGAAGCTGCAACTTATGGACAATGCACGGGTCTGGTGGAAGGCGGAAGAAAGCCGTCTTGACCAACCTATCGAATGGAAGACTTTCCGCGACATGTTCGATGCAAAGTACTTCCCTGAGACTGCCCGCTTTGATATGAAACAGCGGTTCATCCATCTGCAACAAGGTTCAATGTGGACCAAGTCAGTAGATGAATATGACGCTGAGTTCACCATGCTCAGTCGGTAAGATATGTCTCAATGTTCGATTTTATATCACATACTACACAGCTAACACAAGACCGTAACAGGTTTGCGGCCCATCTCATATCGACTGCTGAGATCATAGCTAGAAGATTTCAGCAAGGGTTGGACCCGGAAATCCAAGCTGCATTAGCTACAGGGGATTTCCCAACCCATGATATGTCTTTGAAAGCTGCACAAAGATATGAGGCAGTGGTGAAGAAGAAGGACAGACCTCAATCTGCCGGTTTGAAGCGCCCTGCCACTCAAATGGCAAGAGGAGCTGCTTCCAGGCCATTGTTTGAACCCAGGAGATCGGAAGAACCCAATAACCAGCCAAGACCAGATTTTTGTTTCCATTGCAAGAGAGATGGACATTTGATAAATGACTGTAGGCGCGCAAAAAGCCCGTGCCTAGTTTGTGGCGCGTCCAATCACAGAATTAAGACCTGTCCCAATAGATACAACTCAGCTCACATACACACTAACTACCCGCAGCGGCCAGCTATGCAGGCTCCTGCATCTCGTCTTGCACTCCCAGCTCCACCACTTGCACAGCCTACTCGCCAATTTCAACAGGCACTGAGGAACATGCCTCGAGGGCAGAGAAACATGCCCCAAGAACAGAGGAATGTGCCTCCAGCTAGGAGGAATATACCACGGCGTCATACTTTCACATTAGCAGCCATAGAAGCCGAGGCTGTAGGTCAATGTAACACTGGTAATTCTCTTTCACATTCTCAAACCATTGTATCACTTTGTTATTCTTCATACACTACCAAATTTTTCTTGAATCTGTTACATTTTCTTTTTACAAATTTCGAGGACGAATTTTTTTTTAAGGAGGGTAGAATGTAACAACCCTAAACTTTTTGTACAATTTTTTCAAAAATACAGAAAGGGGTACTTTTGCCTAAGCACAAGTTATAAGTTTGATTTGCTTTTTAACAGCAAGAAGGAGCTTGTAGCTCATTGGTAAGACCTTGCACTGCTGAACCAAAGCACCAGAGTTCAAATCCCATTAGCCACATTAATTTTTTTAATTAGTTTTCTTTTAAATTTTTAGAAGCCCAAGCCTACACGTGCATAACCCGTAAACCCAAAGGTCACACTAAAAACAAACGACCCCACTGTACTAACCAAGAGACAAGGGACACGTGGCCACCGGCCGATTCATCCCCAAATCCGATTCTCCCTTCATGACTTCTATGTCTTTTTGTCTTCTTATAACCCCTGAATGGTTTTAAAACCCTGCACATTAACAGAGCTATTCAAAACCCCAATTAATTTAATTTTTAATACAAATTTTCAATATATCTTTTCATCTACCCTAACCCTAAAATTCTCCTATAAATACCCACACTCTTTTCCACCTCCTCACTCCAAATCTCTGTACAAAAACTCTCAAGAAAATTCTAAGTTCAATAGTGTACAAGTGGAGTTAGCGAAGGGCAAAGCTCCGACGAATTTCCGACGACGACCCTAGAAGCTCCCGGTGACGAAACGACGCACCGGCACCTTCTACCACTCCCTCTTCCTCTTTTCTAATCTACAATCCAGTAAGTCCCTCCACCCTCTTCTCTTTTCTATTCTGAAAACTTGTATTTCTAAAACCCGACGGAAGCGGAGTTAATCCGACTTCCGAATCGGTTTTCTTTAAAAAGTTCCAATTTTCTTAAATACAACAATACCAAACTTTCACATCATGACCATTAAACATTAACAAAATATATTGAACAAGTTTCATAGCAAGAGAATTCATATTGTAATTTTTATCGCACTTTTACAGAAAAATACCATGTAGTTTAGTTTCGACATTAAATATCATAATCCCTTACTATACCTTTAGATAGTTCACGAGATAATGACCTAACTCCTCACAACACTCATATGTAACATTGCACGGTGATCTTTGGGAAACATAGTTTTGGGAAAATACGGTTTTATACAAAACTACCTCAAACTTATAAAAACATTTTTCTACAAGATTATGTATTTTAAACAAATATTTGCAAAGCGTCGCTACAACCCATTTGGGGAACCCGTTCGGGATAGTGCGGATTATCGCACATCCTCGGGCTTAGTAGTGCGAGATGCAGACCTCCGCAAGAACTATTCGGTCTCGAAAGATTTAAAATACAATTTTCTTTAGAAAATATGATTTGTATTATAAATAAAACTTATATTTTTAATAAATAAATATATATGTAATTAATATCAAAATATCTATTTTTAGTATTTATAATATTCCACACTTCCAAATTTCAAGAAAAGAATTACTTTACATGAAAATTCCATACAATTTCATACAAGTTCAATACTTTACAATTAAATACCATATATTATGAAAAATAGGTTTTATTCGCTAGAAATGTCACAATGATAAAATATACATCAATGAAAACTCTAAAGATGATAATAAAATACTTGAGGTGTATTTTGAAAATTATACAAAATTATTTTTACATAAAACCCCCTCAAGTTTTATAAATTGCAATAAGGACCTTAGTAAACATAGGTTTAAGCGGGACCAGTCTCTTGAGCCTCAGGGAGCCGGAGATATGGGTGTTTGCCTATTTAAGGTAGACAACTTAACAAATGGTGTTATCAACACGGTAATCGTTTTTGAAAAAGACACAAATCCTGCCGTCCATGTGCAGCGGTTACCGATAACATCAAAAAATAATTCAAGATTTCAATTTCTTTTCTAATTGTCTGAATCAGACTGAGTCTCATTATAAATAATCTGACTTGAATGAGATTAAAGTGTGTGTGTGTGTATATATATATATAACAATTCTATATGAATCCATATAATCAATCTGTTCAATCTATTCAATCTGTATTGACTGAACCAAACCATGGATATACCTCCATCTACATGATTCTCCAGTTACATCCATTTACTGATATCATGGTTTCGACAAGTCATCCATCTATACAATTCAATTATAAGACAATACAATACAAATAATACAATAAAGACATCGCAGGGTTTATAAGGGGTAGATTGGTACGGAAGGTGTTAAACGTGGCACGAGACTGCAAGAATTAAGACACCTAACTTGTATTCCATTGCTGTTGTACCGTGGTATAAACGGTTCCTTGTACTTTCCGTCCACGTTAGTCTCTGTTCTGCTGAGACTCCTCTCGTATACACTAACATCTTCTGTACTAATCTACAAACAACAGCGTTAACAATAAAATAGAACTTTAAAAGTTACACTCTCTCTGTCTATTCTATTTCTCCCTTGTCTTTGGGACTTACCGAGCGATTGTTCGCTGACGACATTCCTTCTCTTTCTTCTTTGGAATGTTATCAGGTGATTCGGACCTTCAGGAGATCGAGCCCGCCAGCGAGGATTTGAACCAGCTAGCTTACGACCCAGAGCTTTAGATTCCTTGTACATATTTACTTTCAGTACTTTTCATTTCTGTTATGCCACTGTTAAGGCATTGCTTTTCATTCCATGTATTTACTTTTCCATACACTGTAAAAGAATGTTAATAAATAAAGTTGTTATTCATTACATTTGTCTCTTGTGTATATTTCTTTTATATTGCATAGTTACGCTTAGCGTATTTACTTCTGAGTAAATACATAGCGTCCAGTCGCGTCCTCTGCCCGTATACCTGGAAGCGGGGCGTGACAGGTTTTGTTAGTGGCCCATGCAGGTCAGAGCTATATGGAACCCTACCATGCAGTTCAGTTCTGCGTAGACAACCTAAGCAATATAACACAAGAACCAGCAACTAAAAACATTCTTTACAATTCATATTCCTTTAATTTTACAATTTCATATACTTTGAATTTGTCCTAACCTAAATTTTTCATTCAAGGTTATGGATTCTCCGAACAACACCAGCACCAATGTCAACAACACACCTCCACCACTACCACTCACACCTGCCGTTCCTGCTCCGATCAACGAGCAGACGGTTCTGCTTGAGGGGATCCGCAGCCTTCTGGAAGGACAGCAGCAGCAGACTGCTATTCTAATGAACCGTCCCGAGGCAGAAGCACCTAGGGTAAAGCAATTCAGGGCTTTGTACCCCCAAACAGTTTGCAGGAAAGGAGAGCCCTCTGGAAGCGGAGGAATAGGCTCAAAGCATCGAAGACGACCTGGCCGCAGCACAAGTGCCAGAGGTAGCTTAGGTCCAAGTTGCGAAGCTGCAACTTACGGACAATGCACGGGTCTGGTGGAAGGCGAAAGAAAGCCGTCTTGACCAACCTATCGAATGGAAGACTTTCCGCGACATGTTCGATGCAAAGTACTTCCCTGAGACTGCCCGCTTTGATATGGAACAGCAGTTCAACCATCTGCAACAAGGTTCAATGTGGACCAAGTCAGTAGATGAATATGACGCTGAGTTCACCATGCTCAATCGGTAAGATATGTCTCAATGTTCGATTTTATATCACATACTATACAGCTAACACAAGACCGTAACAGATTTGCGGCCCATCTCATACCGACTGCTGAGATCAGAGCTAGAAGATTTCAGCAAGGGTTGTACCCGGAAATCCAAGCTGCATTAGCTACAGGGGATTTCCCAACCCATGATATGGCTTTGAAAGCTGCCCGAAGATATGAGGCAGTGGTGAAGAAGAAGGACAGACCTTAATCTGCCGGTTTGAAGAGCCATGCCACTCAAATGGCAGGAGGAGCCTCTTCCAGGCCATTGTTCGAACCCAGGAGATCGGAAGAACCCAATAACCAGCCAAAACCAGATTTCTGTTTCCATTGCAAGAGAGATGGGCATTTGATAAAGGACTGTAAGCGCGCAAAAGGCCTGTGTCTAATTTGTGGAGCGTCCAATCACATAATTGAGACATGTCCCTATAGATACAACTCAGCTCACACACACACCAACTACCCGCAGCGGCTAGCTATCCAGGCTCCTGCACCTCGTCTTGCACTCCCAGCTCCACCACCTGCACAGCCTACTCACCAATTTCAACAGGCACTGAGGAACATGCCTCGAGGGCAGAGAAACATGCCCCAAGGACAGAGGAATGTGCCTCCAGCTAGGAGGAGTGTACCATGGCGTCAGAATTTCACATTAGCAGCCGTAGAAGCCGAGGCTGTAGGTCAAGGTAAAACTGGTAATTCTCTTTCACATTCTCAAATCCTTGTATCACTTTGTTATTCTTCATACACTACCAAATTTTCCTTGAATCTGTTACACTTTCCTTTTACAAGTTTCGAGGACGAATTTTTTTTTAAGGAGGGTAGAATGTAACAACCCTAAACTTTCGGTACAATTTTTTCAAAAATACAGAAATGGGTACTTTTTCCTGAGCACAAGTTATAAGTTTGATTTGCTTTTTAACAGCAAGAAAGAGCTTGTAGCTCATTGGTAAGACCTTGCATTGCTGAACCAAAGCACCAGAGCTCAAATCCCATCAGCTACATTAATTTTTTTAATTAGTTTTCTTTTAAATTATTAGAGCCCAAGAGCTTATGCATAACCCGTAAACCCAAAGGTCACACTAAAAACAAACGACCCCACTCTACTAACCAAGAGACAAGGGACATGTGGCATCGGGGGGCCCGACTCGGCCTGACTCAGCCGGCGAAGCAGCCGAATCGTCCGCTGCCGCCGGCCAATTCATTTCCAAATCCGATTCTCCCTTCATGACTTCTGTGTCTTTTTGTTTTCTTATAACCCCTGAATGGTTTAAAAACCCTGCACATTAACAGAGCCATTCAAAGCCCCAATTAATCTAATTTTTAATACAAATTTTCAATATATCTTTTCATCTACCCTAACCCTAAAATTCTCCTATAAATACCCACACTCTTTTCAACCTCCTCACTGCAAATCTCTGTACAAAAATTCTCAAGAAAATTCTAAGTTCAATAGTGTACAAGTGGAGTTAGCGAAGGGCGAAGCTCCGACGAATTTCCGACGAAAACCCTAGGAGCTCCCGGCGACTAAACAACGCATCAGAACCTCCTACCACTCCATCTTCCTCTTTTCTAATCTACAATCCAGTAAGTCCCTCCTCCCTCTTCTCTTTTCGATTCTGAAAACTTGTATTTCTAAAACCTGACGGAAGCGGAGTTAATCCGACTTCCGATTCGGTTTTCTTTAAAAAGTTCCAATTTTCTTAAATACAACAATACCAAACTTTCACATCATGACCATTAAACATTAACAAAACATATTGAACAAGTTTCATAGCAAGAGAATTCATATTGTAATTTTTATCGTACTTTTACAGAAAAATACCATGTAGTTTAGTTTCGACATTAAATATCATAATCCCTTGCTATACCTTTAGATAGTTCACGAGGTAATGACCTACCTCCTCACAACACTCATATGTAACATAGCACGATGATCTTTGGGAAACATAGTTTTGGAAAAATACGGTTTTACACAAAACTACCTCAAACTTATAAAAACATTTTTCTACAAGATTATGTATTTTAAACAAATCTTTGCAAAATACCGCTACAACCCATTTGGGGAACCCGTTCGGGATGGTTCGGATTATCGCACATCCTCGGGCTTAGTAGTGCGAGATGCAGACCTCCGTAAGGAGCATTCGGTCTCGAAAAATTTAAAATACAATTTTCTTTAGAAAATGTGATTTCTATTATAAATAAAACTTATATTTTTAATAAATAAATATATATGTAATTAATATCAAAATATCTATTTTTAGTATTTATAATATTCCACACTTCCAAATTTCAAGAAAAGAATCATTTTACATGAAAATACCATACAATTCCATACAAGTTCAATACTTTACAATTAAATACCATATATTATGAAAAATAGGTTTTATTCACTAGAAATGTCACAATGATAAAATATACATCAATGAAAACTCTAAAGACGATAATAAAATACTTGAGGTGTATTTTGAAAATTATACAAAATTATTTTTACATAAAACCCCCTCAAATTTTATAAATTACAATAAGGACCCTAGTAAACATAGGTTTAAACGGGACCAGTCTCTTGAGCCTCAGGGAGCCGGAGATATGGGTGCTTGCCTATTTAAGGTTGACAACTTAACAAACGGTGTTATCAACACGGTAATCGTCTTTGAAAAAAACACAAATCTTGCCGTCTATGTGCAGCGGTTACCGATAATATCAAAACTTAATTCAGGATTTCAATTTCTTTTCTAATTGTCTGATTCAGACTAAGTCTCATTATAAATAATCTGACTTGAATGAGATTCAAGTGTATATATATGTATATAACAATTTTATATGAATCCATGAATCCATATAATCAATCTGTTCAATCTATTCAATCTGTATTTACTAAACCAAACCATAGATATTGTCACGCCCCGTTTCCCGGTATACGGCGAAGGGGACGCGACGAGACCCGCTACGTATATACTCAGAAGTACATACGCTAAGCGTATCTAAGCAATATAAAATAAATACACAAGAGACAAGATATAAAAGGAACAGCAACTTTTAACATTCTTTTGTACAATGCATGAAAAGAAAATACAACTGAAATAAAATGATGCCTAAACAATGGCATAACAGGAAATGAAAAAAATACAGAAAGGAAAAGTGTACAATGAAACTAAAGTGCAGGGTCTTCGGCAAACTGCTCCAAGTTTTCTTGAGATGGCTCGATCTCCGCCGGGTCCAAACTACCTGACGACATTCAAAGAAGAAAGAAATAGAATGTCGTCAGCGAACAGGTCGCTCGGAAAGTCCTAAAGATAAGGGAGAAATAGACAGAGAGTAAGAGAGAGAGAGAGAGTAGCTTTTAATGTTGTATTATAATATTGTAATGTTGTATTAACGCTGTTGTTTGTAGCCTGGTACAGAAGATGCTAGTGTATACGAGGGGAGTCCCACTTACACCGGGGACCTTGGTAACCTGTAGTACAAGGCTCCGTCAATAATACCACGGAACAACGGCATGGATGTAATTACGTCTTAAGTGACCACCTCGTGCTACCTTTAACATATTCCGTACCAGTCTACCCCTTAAACCCCGCGATGTCTTGTTTGTATTGTTATCTTGTAAATTGTATTGATTGTAAGATTGATTGACTGACCGAAACCATGATATCAGTAAGCGGTTGTAACCATAGAGTCATGTAAATGGAATAACTGAGAATCATGTAAAAGGAATAGGTATATCCATGGTTCGGTTCGGTCAAGATGTATAGATTGATATTGGATTCATGGTTTCATGTGTTCATATTGAATTGGAATCTTGTAGATTATGGATTTACTTGAATCATATTCAAGTCAAACTAATCAGACTCAAACCCGAGTCAGACAATCAGGAATGTGAATCGAAGTCTTATAATTGCTAGGGTCCTTAGGGTAATTTATAAAGCTTGAGGGGGTTTTATGTAAAAATACTTTTATATACTTTTCAAAATACAGCTCAAGTATTTATTGTTCGTCTTTAGAGTTGTAATGAGACGAACAGCATGCGTTTCCTTTCAGGAAAGAAAGAACTCGTTGCTGAAAGCGGTCTCGCATCTATCCGTGAGTGAAAGGAGAGAAAGTACTCTCACTATTGACTCAAAGGAGTGATTCAAATATTTGATGCTATTTGAAAGAGATTCGTCGAAAGCTACTCACTCTCAGAACCAAGCCTGGCTCTTCCCCGAAGTGGATTTTATGCTGTGACATTTCTAGTGAAAATATCCTAGTTTTATAAATAAGGGTATTTATCCGTAATATTGCTTATTTGAAGTTCTTGGTATTTTAGTGTAAAATTTATTCTTGTGATTTTTAGGAAAAGGTAGAAAATTTATATTATAATAAAATAGATATTTAAATAGTAAATATACATATGTTTATACAAAAATAACTTTAATAAATATTTTATATTCCAAAAATCTTATTTTCTTAGGATGTCGTATTTTAAACCTTTCGAGACCGAATGCTCCTTGCGGAGGTCTGAATCTCGCACTACTAGCCCGAGGGTGTGCGATAAACCGCACGATCTCGAACGGGTTCCCTAAACATGGGTTGTAGCGGCGCTTTGCAAAGATTGTAAAATGCTAATCCTTTAGAAAACGTTTTTATAAAGTAAATGGTATTTATTTGCAAAGTGTAATTTTCCGTATTTTAGATTCTAGGTTTTCCTATGCCAACTACCCTATTTCTAAATGGTCTAAACGACAGGTCGTTAAAAGTATCAAATCGCCTCTTCACCGCCACTTGTGGCCAGGTAAGTACAGGTGAGGAAGGAGGGATCCGCTCACGAATCATGAGACGAGCCTTTTAAAGTTACCTTTGCTCACTTGCCTAGCCTAGACACCACAAAGTCAGGTTTAGATAAACGATCGATGTCCACAACTTATCGTGTTTTCCTAATAAGAGGTATTTATTTAAAAGTGTGACAAAGCTAAAACTTTTAGAAATGATTTTTATTAAGAATATGGTATTTAAATGAAAGTTTTGTTTTATCGTATTCTGAGTTTTGATGATATCGTTTAGGGTTGTATTTGCGTGTGTGTGGAGGTAGGTCATTACCTCGTGCTCTACTTTAAATGTATAGTAAAGTTAAGGGGTTAAATGTGAAATCGAAACATTATGATATTTAAGTGAAAAATACGATAAATTGGAAAGGCTATCATTTCATGTTGTGAAACTTGTTCGAATTGATTGTTAAATGTTTAATAGTCAACAATAAGATGTTTAAGCATGAATGTATCGGTGAGAAGTGAAATTTTATAGAAAACCGAATCGGAAATCGGATTTATTCCGATTCCGTCGAGTTTCGTAGTTTCGTATTTTAGAGAAATAGAAAGGGGGATAGAATGGGACTTACAGGTTTTGATTACTCAAAAGAGTGAAGGGGAACCAGAGGAATCGTCGGTGTGTTGCGTCGTCGCCGATAGCTCCTAAAACGTTCGCCGGAATTTTCGCCGGAATTTCGTCGGAGCTTCGCCTCGAGCTTGTTTTCAAAGTACACAACTCTTAGAAAATTTTTGAGAGAGTGGCTCAAGATTTTGGGGGTGAGAGGGTAGTGTGTAGGGTTGGTATTTATAGGGTTAGGGTAAATGAAAAGTTAAAAATAAAAATGTGATAAAATGTAATAAAAATGTATTAAAAGTGGAGTAATTGGGGTTTTTAAGAGCTCTGGAAGTGGTCTGAGGCTGAAATTTTGCAGGTGCATAGGGAATATGAAAAGACACAACTTTCATGTTGGGGCCGTCGCCGGAATCGGCCGACTCGGGGGTGACTCGGCCGTGACTCGGTCGGAGCACTGAGTCGGCCGAGTCAAGGCCGAGTTGGCCGATTCCCGGCCGAGTCCGGCGGACAGGATCCCCCTCGACGGTTCATCTAACTCCTGAAAGTGTTACATGTTTGGGTGTAGTGGGGTTTTTGTGAGATATGCACGTGTAAGCTCTTGGTATTCTAAAGGTTTTTAAAAAATCAATATTAAAAATAATGTGGGGTATGGGATTTGAACTCTGGTGGCTTGGTTCGGCAGTGCAAGGAGTTACCAATGAGCTACAAGCTCCTTCTTGTAATTATGGTGTGAAATAATTACTTAAAGTGGTAACAGCAATATTAAATACCCCAAGTATACTTTAATTTTAAAGCAATTTTATGTACACTAAAAATGGAGTTATTTAAAAACAAAATAATTACATATATATTGTGCTCAGGTTAAAATACTCCTTTATGGATTTTGAAAAAATTTAATTTAAAAATTTGTATAGGAAAAAGGTGTATAAGAAAATTAGGGTTGTTACAGATATCATTTACCATGTGTTATACATTATAATCAAAATTATGAAGGAAATTGTATGTTTAATATATTTACGCATAATATTTTGTATCTCACATTCTTCATTGAGATCTTGTGCAAGATTAGCTCAGGTCAGATATCAGGAATCAGGAATCTGCCGATAAAATATAAGAAAGTCGAAGAATCAAATACTGGCAGAAATTCGGAAGAGATAAGAAGATTCCAGATATCACATAAAGACCCACAGATCAACAGAGGAAGACCAAAGAAATTTGAAGCAATGAAGACACCAATCGACCGCGGAACCACGGCCGAGTCAGGCCGAGTCGCCCCGGATCTGCGGCCGAGTCATGGGTTTCGGAGTCGGGAAGTCTCTGGAAACTTATTCTTAACATCCTAGCTTGCTAGGGAAGCCTCGTTGTAACAACCTTGTTCTGAAAACTTCTCTATAACAACCTAGTTTATTGGGGAAGCTTGATTAAGGGCTATATAAAGGACTAAGGGCTTAAGAGAAAGGGTCCCCGATTATTACCCAATTAGTTCTTAATTTTCCCTAAATTCATTCATTAAATCAAATCAAGAAAGGACCCAACAACAAATCCAAGATCCAAAATCAAGAATCATCGAGAAGTTTATCAAGCGATTCAACAAAAGATCCTTTACACGAAGCCGATCATCATCATAGAGCAAGCGATCCGCGACAGGTCCAAGACTCACGGTGATCGAGCGACGTGAAGATCGACGGAAAAATTACCTCTTCAAGGGAGTGATCGAGAGCAATTCTTCTTGTAAATCTCGGATTGAAGAAGTTATAATTTGAAGTTGAATAATAAAGGTGATAATTAGTTCAATTTCGCTTTCTTTAAATTTTCGCATTATGAGTTCTTTTTCTAATCTTTCTTCGATGTCCATGATGCGCGAGTAAATCTCCGCTTGATAGGATTCGTAGGATTAGGGTAGATCGATGGATGATAGAATTCTATACTTTTCTTTAGTCTTATGAAATTTACAAACCTTCACAAAAGAATCGTTAACATCCTCATTGGGCACGATATCAAATTATTGATTATCTCGACCACGATGTGAGATAAGATTAACGATATTTTTGTGAAGGGCTAGAAAATGAATGGGATCAATGAAAGGACAAGGGACTATAGTGAAGAAACCCTAGTTTCTTCCAAAAAAAAAACCCTAATCCGCATTCATCGCTATCAATCTAGCGTTAAACTTTCAATAGAAAAGATGAGTAATCTTTATTAGTCATCCATGGCTACTAAATCCGATCGAATCCTACGGGCCATCTTTATATTTTCTTGATAATTAGATCTTGACCATTTCTTGATTTCCTTTCTTGAAAACAATTTCTTGAATTTCTTGAAATTATTACTTCAACCAAATCTTAAACAATTTCTTGATTTTCTTTACTATTTCTTTCGACTCAACTAAAGCAAGAATTTACGAATTTCTCGAATCCCAGAGGACGACCCGTGCTCACTAACGCTCGCTACACGCGACACCGTTATTGATTGCGGTTACTAAACTACTACATACCTACTACCTATCATTTTTTAACAAATCAAATGGCGCCGTTGCCGCGTGCGTAATTTGTTCTTTCTTACTATTTGGGTTGAACTATTATTATTCTATCGAAATATAAATCAGGAACGCATCGTGTTCTTAATGATTAGTGTGTGAATTTTTTTTTGCGAGGGAATCTGGAATCACTGTATTGAGGAGATAAAGATTCAAAAGCATTCATCAAGACCAGAGGAGAAAGGCAAGCAACTGTAGAAAAAAGATTTTCAAGATTCATCAAGTTGGCCACGGAACCGCGGCAATAACCCCATTCTTACCGCGGAACCGCGGCGGTTTGGTCGATTCTTGGCTTCATCTTTCTCTGGTATATTTCCTATTTTCTCCTCTCTCCTCTGAAAAAGTCCAATAACCATTTCTCTGCAGGATTCTTTGCAAAAATTCGCCGCTTAAAAAATTCTTGTTGCGTGACTTGATATTGGTTTTGTTGTTGCATATTGTAATACGGAAAATTAAGGGGCAAATACCAAATTCAGATTAGGTGGAGATTTCATTACCCTTCCTAAGCTCCGCAAATCACAAAACTGGCATCTGCATAACCCTTCATTAATTAAAAAATATCGAGACCAAGACTCTTAGGACCGTCGCGCTCAATTAGGACAGAGGAAGGTCGTGGGTAATCTACTGCTTATCCGCATTTCTTTTGTGGTGTCTAGGCAAGTGTATCTAAGGCAAGTGGTTACTTAATTAGGCCCACTATTTACGGTGATTCGTATAGAGGATATCTCTCACTTACCTAGCACTTACCTGGCCACAAGAGGGATAAAGAGGTAGTAGAGGATTTATCCTGCGATTTATCCCCTGGAAGTCTAGAAGCGGTCTAATGACTTGACCTAGGTAACCTTAGTTCTAGGGTTGTTTGTGCACTTTTGTGATTTTGTGAGTCAGCCCTTAAGTCCCACTTTCAAAGCAAAACAAACCAATTAGATATTAAATTTTTTCTTTTCCCTTTTTAACCCCCCCTCTTCTCTTCTTATAATGGGTAACCTAAATAGACGAACTCTTGCCGATCTTTGCTATCCAGAACCAGATATTTCTTGTTTTCGTAATCGCTTCGGTATACCATCCGACTCTCCCATGTCCTTAAGAGATCAGATAGAACAAGCGGATAGAAACAGTTGGCCACCTCAGTCCAAGTCTTATCAACCGCATCCTAATTCTACATCTTTTTATGTTGATACTTCGAGTGAGGAAACTCCTAAATGCATGTTCATCGTTGAGCATATAGCGGGGGCTAATGGCCAAAGTTTCAATCCAGTCAAACCATTAAGACAGCAAACACCACCACTTTCTAAAGAAGATTTTCATACTCGGTTTGTGGCGTATATGATGTCTGTTGAAAATCGCCAGCCAACCAACCAATATCAATATTCTTCTTATTTTAATGTTGATCCTACTCCTACCCAATTTTCATAACCATTCAATTCCTATCAATCCTACCCGACTTTTACACATTCTCTAGACAGTCCTTTTAATCAGTCATTTGGGAGTTTTACCTATCCACAAGAATTTCAATCTTATGCTGAAACCCCTTCTCGACCCATGTCTAGTCTTGAGCGGACATTAGAAGAATATGTGGTAGTTACGAGCCGCATCAGAAAGGAATTGAAGGAGTCCATGGCCGTCTTCAATAGACAAAAAGAACAAGCAACTAATTTCGAACCAGCTCAAAAAATTTCAATGTATGATACGGCCATCGGACAAATTGAGAATTCGGGTAGTGAGAGAGAACGATACACCCTTCCTAATCAAACCTCCCCGTCCCAAATTGAAATCCACAACTCCAGTTTCACTGATCTATCGAGTGCACCAATTGAAGATAGAATGTCTGATAAGTTGTGTGACTTTGTAGTGTTTGATTTACCCGATTGTGAAGGGTCCATTCCAAGTGAAACCACACCCAATCCTTGTGATCTCCACACCTCCACTCTAGAGCCGAAATTGATTGAAAACCATACTTTAGATGAGATGTCTGAGACTTCTAACCTTCACTTGAATGAGATTGATGTTGGGGATATATTGGATGATGAACCCGAAATTTTAGATGAATTTGTCCCACCAATTCATCAGGTCCTTTCACTCCCGTGCGGTCATCATCTCGAGCCCTTAACTATTCTTCCCGAACCCCATATGCATCTTAAAGTTGATGATAATTGTATAACCGAAAAGAAAAATGAAATTCAGCCTTCATTTTCCACATCTGGTTCAGTGATACTCGACACACCAATTTGTTTACCCATTTCATCTTCCACTTTCTCTGGTTCTTCTATCCTTCTTTTAAGTTTAGCGAGTGTTGATGAATCACTATTCGATATTTCGAGTTCGATAATTCTAGAAAGCCAACTTGATTTAGATACTTTTGAGAATGAGGTAGATGAGTTTTTTGAGTCTCCTACCTCCATAATTTTTGACAAATCAAGTATGATAAATTCTGGCACAACACTTATTAACAGTGAAACGTTCAATCAAACCATCGATGAAAGTTTTGAAGTTATTCTTCAGGATATCGATGAAAGCTTTGAAAAAAAATTTGCTGACGAACTCGCATTCCTAAACAACACGGATTTTGTGATTAATCAACCTCCACCTATAGAAGTTGAACCACTACCATTTCTTCTTATAAAATACGAGAATGCAAATATTTCTAATCATTCACATTCTTATTTTTATCCATCATCATTAAGTCGTCTCTACAAACAGAGACGCAAACCCTTTTCATACCATCACTTATCTCTTCCCCACTTCTTCTTGGCTCTATATAACATGTTCTTCTACCAACCAGTGCATTACATTGATAAAATCTTTGAATGGTTGGTATTAACTTTTGGTCTTTTCAAAGCTTTATATTGACCAATAACTTTACCCCCCTCTTATAACTTTAAAAGCTTAATATTGTTTAAATCAAGTTTGGGGGGGGTATATTTTTGGCTCTTGAAAATAAAATTTGTACACAAAATTGTGAGCCAAAAATAAGTTTGGGGAAGGATTTCACGTTCATTTATTTCTTGTACCCCGTTAACAACTTTTCCTCCCAAGTCTACAGGTTTTTAAGGTTTAAAAGATGACAACAGTGAGGACACTGATGTAAACAGGTTTGGGGGAGGTTTGTGCTTATTTACGCATTACTTTGCATTACACTTTGCATAAGCACAAAATTTTCAAAAAATTTTCTTTTATAATGAAAGATTAGAAAGTGAAAAATTACATTTAAAAGATTGGAAGAATTTAAGAAAACCAAGAAAGTTAGATGTTTTCTTAAACGAAACTAGTAATAAGTAGTTATGAGCCGTTGTCCCAAGGGTTAGTAAGATGAAGGAAGTCGCTAATCTGAGAATAAAAATAAGTCTGAAAAATAGTTCATATTCTGGAAGCCAAACATTTGAACATTGATACCCTACTATACGCACTTACACACGTCTTGAAACTCGGGATAGTAGAGAATACCTTGAAATGCTCTTGTCTAAAAGCTAAAGTACGAAGAAAATAAAAATGAAACATAAAAGTATAAAATGGTGAAGAAAAATGAACACTGGTTTTGTAATCACCATGGAAGCATAAAAAAAATATAGCGGGGGTGTTTCATCACCCAGTGCCTTAGACCAACTGGTTTGGGAGTCACTGCTAAGCCTTAGGTGTTGCAAAACGAGAAAATTGCTAATTACGCGTAATAAGTGAGCACATTTAGTAATCGGTCGGTTAGTACCTCAAGAAATATTAACGGTTGTATGAAGAATGTGTGAGCAATTCCATCTAAAATATTCACCGACTAAAAAGTACTGAGGTAGATGGACAAGAGTATGATAGCTTGAATTGAATTCTCCTAGTGTAGGGATGTCTTTTACACACACGTAGGGGTATATGATCGGTATTTAGAAGAAAGGTAGGAATGAAGAATAAAGGCGATGTTTTATTGAGGGATGATGTGATTTCTAATATCTTTTCATGACTATTAAGATAGGGCTCATGACAACCGAAAAGCTAATGTAGTTGGAAACTCTGATTTTCAAGTTCTTTCTTTTATAATTCTTATCTTTATATATAACTTTCACAGTCTTTCTTTTATTATAGGATTTTGTGGGTGCAATCCGCTGAAAATCCTCAGGAGACAACACTCCTCCTACTAGGGACACTTAGAGGTTTAAAGGCTTGTTGCACGTGCTCAGTGCAATCGTGTTGCCTACGAAAGTGTGCTAGTTAGTTTTTCTATTTTTCTTTTCTCCTTCTCTTGAATAAATAAAGTTTTCTCGAGAAGATCAAAGTCAAGTTTGGGGGTATTTGTTCAATCAAAAATAGTGCATTTTTAACACGATAATTTTCTTACTTTTCTTAATCATCTAAAGGTATTTGCTATAAATATAACACATAGTATAAGTTCATCTGCAAAATATCATTTACCATGTGTTATACATTATAATCAACATTATGAAGGGAATTGTATGTTTAATATATTTACGCATAATATTTTGTATCTCACATTCTTCATTGAGATCTTGTGCAAAATTAGCTCAGGTCAGATATCGGGAATCAGGAATCTGCAGATAAAATACAAGAAAGTCGAAGAATCAAATACTGGAAGAAATTCAGAAGAGATAAGAAGATTCCAGATATCACATAAAGACCCACAGATCAACAGAAGAAGACCAAAGAAATTTGAAGCAATGAAGACACCAATCGACCGCGGAACCACGGCCGAGTCAGGCCGAGTCGCCCCGGATCTGCGGCCGAGTCATGGGTTTCGGAGTCGGGAAGTCTCTGGAAACTTCTTCTCAACATCCTAGCTTGCTAGGGAAGTCTCGTTGTAACAACCTTGTTCTGGAAACTTCTCTATAACAACCTAGCTTGTTGGAGAAGCTTGATTAAGGGCTATATAAAGGACCAAGGGCTTAAGAGAAAAGGTCCCCGATTATTACCCAATTAGTTCTTAATTTTCCCCAAATTCATTCATCAAATCAAATCAAGAAAGGAGCCAACAACAAATCCAAGATCCAAAATCAAGAATCATCCAGAAGTTCATCAAGCGATTCAACAAAAGATCTTTTACACGAAGCCGATCATCATCATCGAGCAAGCGATCCGCGACAGGTCCAAGACTCACGATGATCAAGCGACGTGAAGATCGACGGAAAAATTACCTCTTCAAGGGAGTGATCGAGAGCAATTCTTCTTGTAAATCTCGGATTGAAGAAGTTGTAATTTGAAGTTGAATAATAAAGGTGATAATTAGTTCAATTTCGCTTTCTTTAAATTTTCGCATTATGAGTTCTTTTTCTAATCTTTCTTCGATGTCCATGATGCGCGAGTAAATCTCTGCTTGATAGGATTCGTAGGATTAGGGTAGATCGATGGATGATAGAATTCTATACTTTTCTTTAGTCTTATGAAGTTTACAAACCTTCGCAAAAGAATCGTTAACATCCTCATTGGGCACGATATCAAATTATTGATTATCTCGACCACAATATGAGATAAGATTAACGATCTTTTTGTGAAGGGCTAGAAAATGAATAGGATCAATGAAAGGACAAGGGACTATAGTGAAGAAACCCTAGTTTCTTCCAAAAAAACCCTAATCCGCATTCATCGCTATCAATCTAGTGTTAAACTTTCAATAGAAAAGATGAGTTACCTTTATTAGTCATCCATGGCTACTAAATCCGATCGAATCCTACGGGCCATCTTTATATTTTCTTAATAATTAGATCTTGACCATTTCTTGATTTCCTTTCTTGAAAACGATTTCTTGAATTTCTTGAAATTATTATTTCAACCAAATCTTAAACAATTTCTTGATTTTCTTTACTATTTCTTTCGACTCAACTAAAGCAAGAATTTACGAATTTCTCGAATCCCAGAAGACGACCCGTGCTCACTAACGCTCGCTACACGTGACACCGTTATTGATTGCGGTTACTAAACTACTACATACCTACTACCTATCATTTTTTAACAAATCATGCACCATATCTCATAGGGTGCGATTTCTCTACCCCGATATACCGTTGTGCTGTGGTGTATACGGAGGAGTAAACTATAAGAATCTCATTCTCTTTTAAATAGTCTCGGAATTCCGTGCTCCAGTATTCTTCTCCCCGATCATATTGAAGGATTTGAATACCTTTACCCATATTGTTCTCTTCTTCATACTTATATTCCTTGAAATTCTCAAAAGATTCAGTTTTGTGTTTCAACAAGAACACATGTCCGTATCTTGAGAGAACATCGATGAATGTAATAAAGTACGCGGAACCAACCCTGGCATATGTAGACATAGGACCGCATACATAAACATGTATCTGTCCAAGAGTTCAGTAGCTCTTTCTCCGTTTCCAGTAAACGGAGATTTGGTCACCTAGTCTTTGAGACATGACTGGAAAGTTTCATAAGATGTAAATTCGAACGGATTCAAATAGGCGTCCTTATGGAACTTAAGCTAGTCTTGTTTCATCGACATGACCTAGTCTACAATGCCACAAGAAGACTTCGTTCATTTCTGAACTATTCCTCTTGTGTGTGTTCTGTACATTTGGAACTGTGGTTTGATTCAGAACGTGTACACTGTTATACAATGTACATTACCCAATCGACATTTGATTTAGGAAAATATTCACAATATTATTGGTACGAAATAACAGTCGCTTAGAATCATTGTATTACCAGTTGGTAACACTAGGTGATATCTGCCAACTGCTTTGGCTACAACAATTGCACCATCTCTACTACTTAGAGGCATATCACCCTTTTCCAGTTCTCCACATGTCTATAGCCCATGTAACAAATTACATGTGTAGGATCCTGATCCGGTATCCCATACCCAGGACGCAGAGTAAACTGAGAAACAGTTCTTGGTAACGAACACACCCGAAGACAATGCATCAACATGCTTTTTCTTCGTTTGGGTGGCGTGGGAATCCGAATATTCCCCTATTCCTTGCTCAGACTTATGACAATCATAAGATAGAGCGGAATCTAGCCCAGTATAATAAGTAGGTTCGGTCAATACATCCATATTATTATCTTGATTAAGGCATGGCATTGGTCGCTACCAGGAGAGAGAAAGAAGGATAATCACTTTGCGTGCGCTCTTTGCAAGATTAGATTGGTTATTTTATCTAATTAGGATGGCTCCCACTGTTTTTATCAAATATTCCTTCAAACCCTAAAAGGTAAGATTAGCCGGGATTAATTACACCCTACAGGTTCGCCAATCGTTCGGCCAGGCAGGTATCGGTACTCCGAGGGAGGTTCCCCGTGCTTTCGCACAGACCTAATTAAAATAAACCTCGTTTCCCTAGAGGCATAACCCCGTTGACACCTTTTTAGACACCTACTGGATTAGATAATTGTAAAGTGCAAAACTCTCCCAGGAGTAACTCTTACTCGCAGTGGGTATCAGGATTCAACTATCATATAGAAGGTATGCAATCTCATTGCAAATTTCAACACTTGAACAGATAATGATTTTTACCCCTAACAACTTATGACCTTGGCTATGGTCAACAAATCATAAGAGCTAGCCAAGTTCAACCCGTCATTTCTTGATTGAATTAAACCCACCCGTGCGACTCTTGGCTAAGGTCAACAAAGCCGCACGACTACCCTAATCCAATCGTATCACATGCTGCAGACAAGCACTAATTAGCTACCGCACACTACGTCTTGGCTATGGTCAACAAACGCAGCACGAATACTAAATAGTACTTATTTGAAATGACGGAGGGCTACGCAGGTTTTTAAGAAAACCATGAGCGTAATGAACTTGATATCGTTGTAGAATATAGTGATTTTGAAAAGGAGTGTTTTTTAGGCTTTTGCTAGTTTCGCTAAAGAGGTCGCTCCCGGTGAAACGATCTCGACTCTTTCCTCATCGAATGAGGTGCGGGATATTCAGCAATACCGCTATGCAAAATAGGAACTAGAGAAGCTATCAAAAACAAAACCGAGTGGGTTGTAGCATTTGTTAGTTTCGCTAAAGAGGTCACTCCCGGTGAAGGGATATCGGCTCTTTCCTCATCGAATGAGGTGCTGAATATTCATCAAGGAATACCACTATGTAAAGCAATAACTAGAGCTACCCTTTTTTAAAATTTGATTCTACAACATGTTTTGGTTTATTTCTTTTCATTAATCTCATTAATGAAGTCCCATCATTTAATGTTTCCTAAACATTATAGAAAAGTGAAACGAAAATAGAACTTACGCTTATGTCATCCGCATTCACCACTGGGCCCCGTCATGCACCGTTAGGTTACTTAACTAGTGGCAGCGCGGGGGCTGGACTAGCGCGGGTGCAAAACATAAGCAACGTTTATTATATATCATATATATAATAGTACATCCGCCTCACGCATTTATATGATCAACATCACAGAATCAAGCAACAGAAGCAACATATGAAATATTGGATATACTAGGATGTCCGTGTTTTAAATTTATCCAGTAATGTAAAACACGGATTCCACGGTCGTGATGAATAGCCAAACCCACATCCCTAGACCCCTACGAGAGCGGCAAGTAACTCTACCAATTCTAGAGTTAGGAGACCCGGTCTCAACTCCTTGAGATGGTCTCCCACTGGACTCTAGAACCCGGTTAGTTGTGCTCCCCGCCTTGGGTCTATCCTAATGCGGAAAAGTAAATAATATACAACAATAGTGACATCATCATCAACCCGGAAGTGCCCCAATAAAAGAATATTACATACAAATTTTACATGAATGAAGATAAAAACCCTCATCTCACATAAACCCCCCGGTTATTCTTTCACGACGATCCAATAAATCATATCAACGGCAACACATGATATCACATATCATCAACGTAAGCAAATATGCATATCTAAAAAACTTGTTGACATATAGCAACGAGATTGGGATACCCCACATATTACATTTATGGTCGCAGAAAAGAAAACAGAAAACTACAATAATTAGAATCCGCAATATCCTTAGACATCATAAACCCGGAATATCTCATATTCCGGATTTCATGCCTAACTTATAAAACTTGCATTTTAGTCTCAAATTAAAAACTTTTTTCAATTGGTTGTCGGATAATTCAACAAGATTCCCGACTTAGTGATCGCGTACAATACGCAATTACAACGGAGTTTTGATCCGAATCAAAGACTTCGTGGCAATCGATCAATTGAGACTAAACGGCTAGGTTTACAATATACTAACTAGTTTTCATAAAACTAATTAATCCGGATTCTAATAATTGTATCACACACATCACAAAGCTTGTAAAGTAACCGCGACATTAGAATTCCGCAAGCAATTAGCAAACTAAACCAATTTTTCCAAGACATGAAAAATCCAGTGAGCTAAAGTTCCAAAATCGATCGTTTTAAGCCAATCCGGGAGTCGAAACGAACTCGAAACCTGCCCGAATCTTCGCGAAGGCAAAGATCCCAAAATTAACTGTCGAATGGGGGGCCTCGGAGGGTACCCACCCCTGGGGGCCACCATGAAGTGGCCCCTTAGGGTAGGCAGACCCGAGAGCACCCAGTTGGGGTGCTCTCGGGTCACCCACCCCCAAGGCCACCTTGCGGTGGTCTTGGGGTGTGGGTCCGGCCTGTGGTCCCCCCCGGGGTGTCCCCGGGGTGCGCACGCTCCACCCCACGGCTTCTCGGTTCAAACCGTGAGCTCGTGGGGTGTGCAAACAACTCAAAACATCATTTTGAAAATTGTTTTTATCGGCAGTTTTTGCGCAACAAAAACGGCAGATTTCTAACGTCTTTACAAGCTACCCTAATATTCTAGCGTGGCTCTGATACTATGAAAGTAGACCTTAGCACCGCCATGAGGTTCTAGAGGTATCAAGCATGCCAAATTTTAATTTTATTAGGTGCTAAGTTAACTAACAAGATCTTTACTAGAATATTAGGGTTTGCCTTTGATGATGTGATGAACTGAAGAGAAGAAAAGAGCATACAACCTTTGTAGTTCGAGTCCTTCTCTTCAATAACTTCGGGTTGTGGTCCACGCGACTCCACTAGGCCCCTCTTCAAGAAGAAAGAACCTCCTTCATGATCTTCGCGCCAAAGACGATCCACCCGAAGTCCACAAGCTCAAGCTAACCCTTCACTAATCTCATTAGTGAAGGCAACACTCCATATCAAATTGCTAATCTAATGTGTGGTGGTGAAGTTGGGGTTTAATTTACTCACTAGGGTTTTCACAAGTTCAATGATTCACATCACATGTGAGGGTTTGAACTTGGAAGTGAGGTCAAAAAAATTGTAGAGAGTAAGAAGAAGCAAGAGCTCAAGAAATGGATAAGGCCTGAAGAATGAAAAATGATGAGAGTAAACTCAAAATGGCTCTCTCTTTCCTCACTTATTCAAGCATGGAATAAAATTGCAATTCTAAATTGCAACCATACTTGAATAGTGATTCAAGACTAATATACAAATAATAAAACCCATGCCTTGCCCATTCCACAAATATCTCCACGATTTACACCTCATTTTTCTATTTTCTCAAAATAGAAAAACATGTCATGCTTCATATAATAATATATATATTTATATATATCAAATATACATTAATATATATATATAAATAAAGAAATTAGTGAGCTAATGATTTTAGTTAAGATATAATTATATCACATATAATATATATCACATTATTAAATCAACACTTGATCTAATAATCCGGTTATATCATATATAACCGACTAATATCATTAATCTGAATATCACATTATCAAACCAACACTTGATTCGATAATCCGATTATATCACATATAACCTGACCGATATCAGATAACTGCCAGATTATAATACGGTATCACATACTCATATTTAATCAGGCCACGCACATATCAACATATGTGCCCTATTTCGTTTCGCTCGAACCAGGAAACTTCTGTGTGGGACTCTAAAGACTCGTCAATACGCCAGCAGTAGGTGATGATCACATCAATCACCTACAAGTCGTCAGCGGTACTAGCTAGACGTAAAGGCTACCCGGGTATTGAGCAATATGAAGATCAACAAGCAAGTTTGTCCATACTCTCCATGAAGCCTATCAGTAACACTACCGTACAGTCCGGTCTCTTCGTCTGATATGTCGCATATCATGTCTAGGGGTGGTAAACGTCAGACCCCAGTAACGTGATAAGTCATGCCGATGTCTGGCCTATAACGGTTTGAGAAACTACTGATAACTCTTATCAGTAAATCTCAGCAACAGCCCTGGCCAGAGACTTCCAGTTATAGCCAATCGAGCATAGCGCAACATCAACCCCCAATACCGAGAGAGACGAAACCCCTCCTATCGCTTATTGCCTCTATGTGACTCAGGACTGTACCCAAAATCCACATGTTTGCACGACTCCTTTGAGCCGTGATAGGGAGGAAATCAAAGCACAGTGGGAGCCACACAAGACTCTATGATGATCTCGGGTCTACAGACTAACCTGTACCAGTGTCACCAGAGGATTGCTATCTGACGATAAGTATACTACCACATAGGAGTTCTCGGCGAGCCCTGTTCGGTGTACCCATTCTCCAATGAGCACCTGTGTACAATTTTTGATGTCACAGATCAATGGTTGTGGGATCAACCATCGCCCTCTAAGGGACAAGAAACGTACACACTAGTCTACATTGGAATATCGATGCCCTGGTCTCGATATTCCCACAACTAGGAACTAATTAAAGTATGTACTTATGGACCACCCTGGCCCCACTAGTATGATCTCATCATAATCCTGTCAGTCAAGTACATATCTTAAGGGCTTTATCAACATGTGAGAGCAAGACAGTAAAGAATACCAGTCAACATGTTAAGATAAAGAGTAACCAGATAGCATACTATCATGTCGAGCAAGAAAGTCCTCTATATATATGTCCAAGCATCCACTATAATATATATCACATGTACAATAATGGCATCTAGGGCATACATATTCCTAACAGGGGATGCCATATTATTATTGATTATATACCTGTTTTTATCAAAATTTACAAAGGAGGTGCTGCCCAAATTTCAAACGGCGAAAATGTTTTCAAACTTTAGTATTTTACACGCTTGCACTTTAAACGAACTTATTTATACATTAAAAGAAACGACTTGATTTCATTTATATCCTTTTTTTAAAACTTCACATCCACTATTTTCCTTTAAAAGGTTTAGATTTCTGGGTTTTCGGCTTACTTGGGTTACGGTGGGGTCCTATAGACTTCACGCGATCCAAGTGTCGGTCATGTGCCATTTTCGGGTCGTGACAAAGTTGCAAAAATGGCAGCACCAACTGTCCAAATCGCAAAAACGGCAGCACCGACCGTCCAAGTCGCAAAAAATAGCAGCACCGACCGTCCAAGTCACAAAAATGGCAGTATCGACCGTCCACGTCGCTAAAATAGCAGCATACCCTCCATGTCGTCAAAAGAGAATCTAACCAAATCAACCTCCATTTAGAACAAGATCCATTAATTTCATGCACATAACCCATACACGCAGTGTGCATTTATTGATGGGCACTTTGTTGGGGTCAAAAATTACACTCTGGTTAACCAAGTCAAAGTCAAAGTAAACCCCAAGTCAAGTGGGCCCAAGCCCAAACAAGCAGGACCAAACTCAAGCCAAGTAGGACCCGTTAGTGGATGTTGTACACCCTCACAACACTTATGAGGAGACGGAAGTGGAAAACAAAAAATTTCTTGCATGCAACACCCATATAAAACCTAGATCTTGTGCTTAAATCTTAACTAGCAAACCCTATCTAAAGTTCTTAACTACTATGAAAGGGTTATACCTAATGAACCGGTCCTTCGGGTCTTCTTTTGGATGCAACTCCTAGGCTCTTTGGATGCATGAAAGAAACTCGGTCTCCGGTCACCTCTAGGTCATAGATGATCCACCCGAGAGCTACAGAACAAGTTTCAAACTCTTCACAAGAGTTAACTAAGAAATCAAGTGTGCTAGAAATGATTACTTAGATGATGTAGAGATTAAGTAGAGGATTAAAGTGATCCCTAAGCTTTTGATTCACAACTCATGTGAAGGGTAAAGCTTGGAGGAGGAAGAAGGAGATAATGAGGAGAGAGAATGTGAGAGTGATGAATGAAAAATCAAGCATGGAAAAAATGATATGGCTCAAATGAAAATAATTGAAGCATGCAATATTTTTCTCAAAAATAATGCACCATGCTTCAATAATAATCCCAAATGAATATAAAATGAATTGAGCCATGCCATCACCCATGCTTTGACTCTCTCCAAATTCCACATCATAATTTCCATTTTCACAAAATGAAAACCATTTATGAGGTGTCCCCTTCTAGAAGATATTCTTGTACAATTACAAGAATACCCCTCACCGTATACCGTATAAGTATACCCGCATTCATATTCCGAAAAATATGAATACAAAATAATCCAATAATATAATACTAGTATTCGACTTAAACCAAAGTCTACCAGTATTATCCTTCCGATCATCATTCCTGTAACCATTACACGAACATGATCGAAACCCTGCCGTAACAACTTACGGCATCTATATCTTTTGCCTGAACCGGGGAACCTTCTGTGTGGGACTCTAAAGACTCGACAGTATACTGGCAGTGGGTTTAACCACAAGTACGTCAGCGGCACTAGCTGTGCATAATGGCTACCCAGGTATATGACGAAAAGGTGGCCGACGGGCGAACTCATCCCAACCCTAACGAGCCTGTAAGCAACACTTATCGTACAGTCCGGTCTCTTCGTCTGATACGTCGCATATGAAGTCTAGGGGTGGTAAATGTCAAACCCCGGTAATTTTATAAGTCATGCTGATTTATGGCCCATAATGGTTCGAGAAACTACTGATAACTCTTATCAGTAAATCTCGACAACCTTGGCCAGGGATTTGCTGTTATGGTCGATCAAGCATAGCGCGACATCAACTCCCTATACCGAGAGAGACGAAACCCCTCCTATCGCTCACTGCCTCCATGTGATTTGGGATTGTACCCAAAATCCACCTATTTGCACGACTCAGTAGAGCCGTAGTAGGGAGGAAATCAAAGCACAGTGGGAATCACACAAGATACTATGACGATCTCGGGTCTACAGACTAACCTGTACAAGTATCACCAGAGAACTGCTATCTGACAATAGGTATATATACCATCTAGGAGTTCTCGGCGAGTCCTGTTCGGTGTACCCATTCTCCAATGAGCACCCATGTACAATCTTTGATGTCAAACACCAATGGTTGTGGAATCAACCATCGCCCCCAGGGTCAAGAAACGTACACACTAATCTACTCTGGTAATATTGATGCCATGCATCGATATACCCTCGACTAGGAACTATTAAAGGATATGCTTATGGACTGCCCAGGCCCCACTAGTATGATCTACATCATAATCCTGGCAGTCAAGCATGATCCTAAGGGATTCATCAACATGTATATAAAGATATGAAATACAACACATCACACGTTAAGATGAAGATAAACCAGATAGTATACTATCATTTTGAGCAAAGATTGTTTATGTACATATACATGCCTAGCATCCTATACAATACAGGCCTTTAGGGCATACATATCTAACAATCTCCCACTTGCACTAAGGCCTGTAGTTGGTGCAATAAGTACCCACTGTCTACACTAGAACCAGTTGCCGGCGTACCGCATGCCCAACATCTCGAACAGTTTCACAAACAGGACTTGAGGGATGGCCTTGGTGAATGGATCTACTTTGTTGTCTTTTGTGTCTACTCTTCGTACCTCGATGTCCTGGCGATCCACTATCTCCCTGATGAGGTGATACCGCCTCAATATATGTCTGGATTTCTGATGGGACCGCGGTTCCTTTGCCAAAGCCATGGCTCCATTGTTATCGCAATACAAAGGTATTGGATTAGCAATGGATGGAACCACCTGAAGTTCAGAAATGAACTTCCTCATCCAGACTGCCTCTTTTGCGGCATCATTAGCAGCAATATACTCAGCTTCCATCGTGGAGTCAGCGACGGTATCTTTCTTGGAACTCTTCCAACATACCGCCCCTCTATTTAAGGTAAATACAAATCCTGAGATGGACTTACTATCATCATTGTCGCTCTGGAAGCTGGAGTCGGTAAAGGCCTCCATTTGGAGATCTCCGTTACCATACATCAAGAACATTTCTTTAGTTCTTCTCAAGTACTTCAGAATGTTCTTCACAGCAGTCCAGTGTTTCTCTCCTGGATTGGATTGATACCTGCTTACTGCACTCAGTGCATAAGCTACATCTGGATGAGTATACAACATCGCATACATTATAGATCTTACTGCCGAAGCGTAGAGTATAATGCTCATGCGAGCCCTCTCCTCATCAGTCTTTGGAGACATCTCTTTGGAGAGGGTGATCCCGTGACAAACGGGTAAATTACCTCGCTTGGAATCTTCCATACTAAACCTCTTTAGTATGGTGTCTATGTATCTCGATTGGGACAATCCCAATAATTTCTTAGATCTATCTCTATAGATCTTAATTCCCAGAATGTACGAGGCATCACCCAGGTCTTTCATGGAGAACCTCTGCGATAAGAATAGTTTGACCGATTTTAGCATAGGAACATCATTTTCTATCAAGAGAATGTCGTCCACGTACAATACGAGGAATGTAACAGTACTCTCTACAATCCTTTTATAAATACATGGTTCATCTAAATTTTTGATAAAACCAAACTCTTTGATTGTATCATCAAAGCAGATGTTCCAACTCCGTGATACCTGCTTTAATCCATAGATGGATTTAAGCAACCTGCATTCTTTTCCGCTGCTCCCACTATCAATGAAGCCTTCTGGCTAATCCAAAAAAATGCATTCTTCTAAATCACCATTTAGAAATGCCGTTTTAACATCCATCTGCCAGATCTCATAGTCATAGTGAGCAGCTATAGCAAGCAGAATCCGAATGGATTTGAGCATCGCGACTGGTGAAAATGTTTCATCATAGTCCAAGCCTGGTCTTTGACAAAATCCTTTTGCTACCAGCCTAGCTTTATAGGTCTCCACCTGACCATCCACACCGATCTTTCTCTTAAAGATCCATTTGCATCCTATGGGTTTTACTCCAGAAGGTGCAACCTCCAAAGTCCATACTTTGTTGGTGTGCATGGATTCCATTTTGGATCTCATGGCATCTAGCCACTTCACTGAGTCACCACTCGTGATAGCTTGCTGAAAACTAGTAGGATCATCATCATCCATGATGCAATCTTCTCTATCACCATCAATTAGAAAACTGTAGTATCTATCAGGTGAGCGAGAAGTCCTACTAGATCTACGGAGTGGCTGAGGCTCGTCAGGTTCTATTGAAACCTCAGGTTCAACCAAATCATCAGTAATTATTTGTGGATCTGGAATTTCTTCCAGTTCTGCCGCATTGCCAACAGTATCATTTGTAAAAAATTCATTTTCTAAAAATGTGGCATACTGAGAAACAAACACCCTTTGTTCCTCCTTGTGGTAGAAAAGATATCCATACGAGTGTTTTGGATATCCCACAAATTTACACAAAACTGATCGTGTCTCGAGTTTGTCAGGATTCTGCTTTTTCACATAAGCCGGACAACCCCATATCCTAACTCGTTTAAGAGATGGTCTCTTCCCATACCATATCTCATATAGAGTGGTAAACACGGTTTTGGTCGGAACCATATTCAATAGATATATCGCAGTCTCCAACGCGTGCCCCCATAATGAAAGTGGTAACTCAGCATCACTCATCATCGATCGTACCATATCTAATAGGGTACGATTCCTCTGTTCTGACACACCGTTGTGTTGTGGTGTGTACGGAGGAGTGAGCTGAGAGAGAATCCCATTCTTTTTTAGGAAATCTAGAAACTCTGAGCTTAGATACTCACCTCCTCAATCTGATCGAAGTTTCTTGATACTCAAGCCTATTTGTTTTTCCACTTCAGATTTATACTCCTTGAACTTTTCGAAGGCTTCGGACTTATGTTTCAATAAGAACACGTGTCCGAATCTCGAGAAATCATCAGTAAAAGTTATGAAGTACGAAAAACCACCTCTCGCGTGTGTAGACATTGGTCCATATACATCACTATGTATGAGGCCTAAGAGTTCAGTAGCTCTCTCTCCGTGTCCACTAAATGGAGTTTTAGTCATTTTACCTTTGATACAAGACTGGCAAGTCGCATAAGATTTATATTCAAAGGAGTTTAAATATCCATCTTTATATAGCTTGGTTAGTCTTATTTCATTAATATGACCAAGTCTACAATGCCAAATGAAAGCTTCATTTATGTCTGAAATCTTCCTTTTGTTTGTGTGTTGTATATTGAAAACTGTATGTTGATTTAGGACGTATATCCCGTTATTTAATGTACCAGACCCAATCAACTCTTGATTAAGGTTAATGTTCATAACATTAGATTGTAACACAAAATTATATCCTTCACTGTCCAATAACGATATTGATATAATATTACATAACATCGAAGATACAAAATAACATGGGTTCAAAACCAATATACAACCCGACGGCAAACCAAGGTGATACTCTCCCACTGCTACAGCATGTACAGAGGAACCATTCCCAACTCGGAGAGTGTGATCACCTTTCTTCAAAAACCTACTATTTCTCAGCCCCTGCACACAATTGCAGATGTGAGATCCTGACCCGGTATCTAATACCCAGGAAGCAGAGTTAATTGAAAAACAGTATTCTGTTACAAACACACCTGAAGTGGAAGCATCAGCATGCTTCTTCTTCTTGAGGTCGGCAAGGTATGCAACGCAGTTTCTCTTCTAGTGCCCAGTCTTGTGGCAGTGGAAGCATTCCCCTCTCCCTAACGCAGCAGCCCCTATCCTGTCCTTTCCCGGTGCCTTTTTCACTCCTCCTCTCGGCTTGATGGGATTCTTCTTTTTCCTTCCCTTGGCCTTCGCTTTCGGGATAGAAGAGAAAGATGGCCCAGCAATTAGAGCGGGAGTTTTCGCTACCTTTAGCGTGCTCTCTGCACTCCTCAACATATTGAGGAGTTCAGGAAGTGACTTCTCTATGTTGTGCATGTTGAAGTTTACAATGAACTGAGCAAAGGCAGGGGGAAGGGACTGTAGAACAATATCAACATGTTGTTCGTTCTCTATGGTCCAACCCAGGTCCTCTAGTTCTTCGATAAGTCCTATCATCTTCAATACATGGTCACCTACAAACGTGCCAGCAGCCATCCGCATATGAAACAACTTTCGAGATGTCTCGTATCGGAGAGTGCGAGATTGCTCTCCATACATGGAGAAAGATGGATTGTACATCCATCTTCTCATGCTGCTTCTGATGTTCATTGTTTATAGAAGCAAGCGCGAGGCACTTGGCTGTTGCACAGTCTATATCCCATGTCTTGCGGATTTCTTTATCCGCAACTGAAGAATCAGGGCCTAGGCTAGGAGGGGCTGGAGTAGTCAGGACGTATCCGACCTTATCATAGGTCAGGGAAATATTTACCTTCCTCGGCCAATCTTTGTAATTCGGTCCCGTGAGTTTATTCTTGTCTAATAAAAGCTTAAGTCCCGTCATAGGTATCTGCCATTAGGAGAGAGAAAAGAAGACACTCAGCGATTGCTCTTGCATGATTAGATTGGTTATTAATCTTATCTAATCGATGTCTCCCACTGCTTTTATCAAATTTTCCTTCAAACCTTAAAAAGAAAATTAGCCAGGATTAATTACAATCTACAAGTTCGCTAACCGGTCGGCCATGCCAGTGTCGGTACTCCGAGGGAGGTTCCCCGTGCTTTCGCACGGACCTAATTAAAATAAACCTCGTTTTCCTAGAGGCATAACCCCGTTGACAGCTTTCTAGACACCTACTGGATTAGCTAATTGTAAAGTTCAAAACTCTCCCGGGAGTAACGTTTACTCATAGTGGGATCGGGATCCAACTATCAAATAAAAGGTATGCAATATCATTGCAAATTTCAACTCTTGAAATTCCCGATATGGTTTTACCCCTAGTGTCTTATGACCTTAATTATGGTCAACAAATCATAAGCACTAGTCAAGTTCTACCCGCCATTTCGTGATTGATTTAAACCCACCTGCATAACCCTTAACTATGGTTAACAAGGTCATGCGAATGTCCTAATCGATCGCATCATATGCTTTGTAGGAGGACATCACTTAGCTACCGTACACCACGCCTTAACTATAGTCAACAAACATGGTACGAATACTAAGTACTCTGCTTCCTAAAATGGCGGAGGGCAACCGATGGTTTTGATGAAAACCTTTAACGTTTTGAACTTGATATCGTTGTAGAATCTGGTGAAAAGAGTGGTTTAAGCTCCAGTTTTAAAAGTCGAATGGTTTTGTAGTATCTTTCTAATTTTGCTAAAGAGGTCACTCCCGGTGAAGGGATCTCGGCTCTCTCCTCATCGAATAAGGTGATGGATATTTATGAATACTACAATGCAAAGCAAAAGTTAGATCAACTATAAAAACAATCGAGTGCTTTGTAACATTGCTAGTTTCGCTAAAGGGGTCACTCCCGGTGAAGGGATCTCGGCCATTTCCTCATCGAATGAGGTGCTGGATATTCATCAAGGAATACCACTATGCAAAGCAAAAACTAGAGTTACCCATTTTAAAAAGTTTGATTCTACAACATCTTTAGGTTTCTTTTTCTTAACATTAATCACATTAATGTTGTCCCATCATTTACGTTTCCTAAACATCACAGAAAAGAAACGAAAATATAACGTACGCTTATGCCATCCGCATTCGCCACGGGGCCACGTCATGCACCGTTAGGTTACTTAACTAACGGCAGAGCGGGGGCTGGACAAGCGCGGGTGCAAAACATAAGCAACGTTTATTATATATCTCATATATAAATAGCCATTCATCGCACGCATTTATAAACATTCCAGATCACAGATGAATACATTGGATATACCAGGAATTCCGTATTTCATTTAAGGCCTTAAAGAAAGACGGGTTCCACGGTCGTGATGAATAGCCAAACCCCACCCTAGAACCCTACGGGTGCGACAAACTACCCGCCAAATTACCGAGGTGAAGCAACCTCCCTCAACAAAGTAAGTAGGCCACTCGGCACTTCAAAGAACCCGGTAGTTTGTGCACCCCACCTTGGGTCTATTCTAGGAGCAAAAACAGTAAAAAGAAACTATACAACGGTGGTTACAACCTCAACCCGGATATGCTCCGCAAAATAATATTACATCGCTTTTTACAAATTACATGAATGAAGGAAAAGAAAAACGCTCTTCTCACATCCCCGGCTACTCATCAACGACGATCCAACATATTCATATACACATACCATCACATGATATCATTACATATGTGTGCAACCCCGACTAATCGACATATAGCAATTAGTCAACATTTCAAAACACATATACACATCACAAAGCTTGTAAAGTAATCGCGATATTAGAATTCCGCACGCAATTAACAAACTAAACCAATTTTTCCAACACTTGAAAAAATCCAGTGAGCTAAAGTTCCAAAACCGATCGTTTTAAGCCAATCCGGGAGTCGAAACGAACTCGAAACCCGCCCGAATCTTCGTGGAGACGAAGATCACAAAACTAACTATCGAATAGGGGGCCTGAGGGGGTACCCAACCCTGGGGGCCACCTAGAGGTGGCCCCTAGGGGAAGGCAGGCCCGAGAGCACCCAGTTGGGGTGCTCTCGGGTCACCCACCCCTAAGGCCACCTTGTGGTGGTCTTGGGGTGTGGGTCCGGCCTCTGGTCCCCCTTGGATGTCCCCGGGATGCGCATGCTCCACCCCGTGGCTTCTCGGTTTAAACCGTGAGCCCGCGGGGTGTGCAAACAACTCAAAACTACAATTTTGGAAACTGTTTTTATCAGCAGTTTTTGCGCGATAAAAACGGCGGATTTCTAACGTCGCTAAAAGCTATTTAAGGTTTAAGAGAGGCTCTGATACCATGTTAGTGGATGTTGCACACCCTCACAACACTTATGAGGAGGCGGAAGTGGCAAATGAAAAATTTCTTGCATTCAACACCCACATAAAACCTAGATCTTGTACTTAAACCTTAACTAGCAAACCCTATCTAGAGTTCTTAACTACTATGAAAGGGTTATACCTAATGAACCGGTCCTTCGGGTCTTCTTTTGGATGCAACTCCTAGGCTCTTTGGATGCTTGAAAGGAATTCGGTCTCCGGTCACCTCTAGGTCGTAGATGATCCACCCGAGAGCTATAGAACAAGCTTCAAACTCTTCACAAGAGTTAACTAAGAAATCAAATGTGCTAGAAATGATTACTTAGATAATGTAGAGATTAAGTAGGGGATTAAAGTGATCCCTAAGCTTTTGATTCACAACTCATGTGAAGGGTAAAGCTTGGAGGAGGAAGAAGGAGATATTGAGGAGAGAGAATGTGAGAGTGATGAATGAAAAATCAAGCATGGAAAAAATGATATGGCTCAAATGAAAATAATTGAAACATGAAATATTTTTCTCAAAAATAATGCACCATGCTTCAATAGTAATCTCAAATGAATATAAAATGAATTGAGCCATGCCATTACCCATGCTTTGACTCTCTCCAAATTCCACCTCATAATTTCCATTTTCACAAAATGAAAACCATTTATGAGGTGTCCCCTTCTAGAAGATATTCTTGTACAATTACAAGAATACCCCTCACCGTATACCGTATAAGTATACCCGCATTCATATTCCAAAAAATACGAATACAAAATAATCCAATAATATAATACTGGTATTCGGCTTAAACCAAAGCCTACCAGTATTATCCTTCCGATCATCATTCCTGTAACCATTACACGAACATGATCGAAACCCTGCCGTAACAACTTACGGCCTCTACATCTTTTTCCTGAACCAGGGAACCCTCTGTGTGGGACTCTAAAGACTCGACAGTACGCTGGAAGTGGGTTTAACCATAAGCACATCAGCGGCACTTGCTGTGCATAACGGCTACCCAGGTACATGATGAAAGGGTGGCCGACGAGCGAACTCATCCCAACCCTAACAAGCCTGTAAGCAACACTTACCGTACAGTCCGGTATCTTCGTCTGATACGTCGCATATGAAGTCTAGGGGTGATAAATGTCAGACCCCAGTAATTTTATAAGTCATGCTGATTTATGGCCTATAACGGTTCGAGAAACTACTGATAACTCTTATCAGTAAATCTCGACAATCTTGGCCAGGGATTTGCTGTTATGGCCGATCAAGTATAGCGCAATATCAACTCCCTATACCAGGAGAGATGAAACCCCTCCTATCGCTCACTGCCTCCATGTGATTCGGGACTGTACCCAAAATCCACCTGTTTGCACAACTCAGTAGAACCGTGGCAGGGAGAAAATCAAAGCACGGTGGGAATCACACAAGATACTGTGACGGTCTCGGGTCTACAGACTAACCTGTACAAGTGTCACCAGAGAACTGCTATCTGACAATAGGTATATATACCATCTAGGAGTTCTCGGCGGTCATGTTCGGTGTACCCATTCTCCAGTGAGCACCTGTGTACAATCTTTGATGTCAAACACCAATGGTTGTGGGATCAACCATCGCCCCCAGGGGCAAGAAACATACACACTAGTCTACTCTGGTAATATCGATGCCCTGTCTCGATATACCCTCGATTAGGAACTATTAAAGGATATGCTTATGGACTGCCCAGGCCCCACTAGTATGATCTACATCATAATCCTGACAGTCAAGCATAATTCTAAGGGCTTCATCAACATGTATATAAAGATATGAAATACAACACATCACACGTTAAGATGAAGATAAACTAGAAAGCATACTATCATTTCGAGCAAAGATTGTTTCTATACATATACATGCCTAGCATCCTATACAATACAGGCCTCTAGGGCATATATATCTAACAGGCCCAAACCCAAATCAAGACCAAGTATGGAAGGGGCCGGCTCCATGCCAAAAAGGAGGCAATAAATTAGTTTAAATGCAATTTTTAGAATAAATGTATGAAAATGGAAAAAAAAAACCAAAATTTTGTAAACCCCTTGGCTTATGTGCAAAAAGAAATAAGCACATGAGGCATGGGGAGGCACAAGTGTCATTTGAAAAATCCCAAGGGGTTATATGTAAAGTGTGTAGCCTATAAAAAGTAAACATGATGAGAAAATTAAGGACAACTTTTCATTTTCTCCATCTTTCTAGGTTCTGTGCCTCCTTCTCATTCCTCAATATTTTAAACCTTCTTCTCTTTTATGAATTAAATCAAGAGATTAACTCTTCTTTTCCTAAAAAGAAATAGTTTTTCACCTTAAAACTCTTGAGAGGAAGTTCAAATCTCCCATCAAATCTCTAAAAGGGAGATTTTTAAATTTCACCGCACTTTTTTCTAAGATCCAACAAAAAGAGAGGAGGAAAAAGGAGACCCATCTCCAAAAATCCCACTTTGGGAGGATCCAAGGCTCATGGGAGGATCCAAACCTCAAGGAAAAAGAAATGGGCCCTCTTTCATCATCTCCGAAAATCTTTTGTGAGTTTAACTCCAATTAAAAATCTTTTCTTTAGGAGTTTAACTCCTTTGAATTCCGAAAAATAAAAATAAAAATTCTTATTTTTCTAGGAGTTTAACTCCAAAGTCTTTCAGGAGTTCAACTCCCAGTCCAGGAGCTAAACCACCTTTTCTGCCGGTGTTTCTAGCGGGCACGCGCTGCCCACGTGGTCCGCTACGTCTAGTGGCCGCGTGCCAGGCACATGGTCCGCTGTGCCCAGTGTCCGTGTGTTGTCTCACGCGTGCTTAGGACGCTCATCACTTCTCCTTTTCCCATATGTTCTACACTCAAAACACTTCTCCCTTTGAAAAAAAAAATTCTAACGGGACACTGTCCCGTATCCCGTAAGGGGGCTGCTAGCCCTCTTGACCCCAGCCCGCTATTCGGGTAGCAGAACCCCCGTAAACTTTGCAAGGCCCCCGATACGTCCAAAACAACTTTAAAACACAATACATACTACTACACATTGAGTTCGCATGATCAGTTTAACTTGTCTATCGATGGTTCTCTCATTCCAAAGACGATGGGTAATTAACGACAGTTTAATCCGCGGTTGCCGGAGATTTGGATCTCCACAATCAATAAACCCCAGTCTACCCTAGACAGGGGGAATCTGTATATGTCTGACCAGTGCGCGCATTCCTATCTCAATATGGTGACAAAAAACACTCTACAAAGACGCATCGAAGGTTGTATGTTCTCAACCTTGCATGTTTAGTTTGCTAGTTTAGGTGTTTGGACGATTTTATGGTTGCGGTTCTCTCGAGCTCGCTTGATTTTTTTGATTGCATCACGCCTCCGTTGCGCCCCCGAGCGCTAGGGAACCCTTCAGTTATTGAGCCAAACGAATATTTTGATAATTTTTGGGTTTATCTCTAATTTGCATAGAATTAGGGTTAGGCTATTTAAAAGGCCTCTCATATGATAAAATCTAAGGCTATTGAGATTATTGTATATAGAGAGGGTGACGGTTAAGAGTCTAGAGAGATTTGCAAGAAATCTCCTGGGGTTGCTCTTTAGTGTAATACTTGATTCAAGATCTAGTAGACGTTTGTAGATTCCGGTCTGCCGGGGACTAGTCATACGGTGGGTGAACCTCGTTAACAAATCCCATGTCTCTGGTTTGATTCTCTTGTTCTCTCTTTTATTGTGTTTTGGATTTTTGTTTATTACGTTGATTGCGTGATTGGTCGTAGCATTGTTCCGTGTACTACTTTCTCCGGTTTTATCCACAATAGATTGGATTGCTTGATAGTTTTCGATCTTCATACATTTTCCACGAAGGAAATACTGGTGCCGTGGCCGATGCTGCAGCACTGAATGGTGTGGTCGGGTTTAACGAGATGCCGCTTCTAGATGCTTTATTGCAGTTGGTCGAAATGACCGTTAGGGCTACTTCTTTGTTAGATATTAATAAGCATTTGTATAAAAAAAAAAAAATTAAAAACCCTATAAAGAAATTTTAAAAATAATTAATCCCAAAATCTTGTTCTCTTTGTCTCTCTTGATACAGACAAAACGCCAGTTTGTTCGGTTTCCAGATCCAACGGCCCAAATCTTTTCATTCAATGAATTTGGCCGGTAAATATTGAATCTTTTTACCACTGTAGATTAGGGTTCTTCCTCTCCAGCACTATACATACATCGCCTTCACAATTCCGCTTCAGGGCGCGGTTGCAGTTTCCTCTGCTCCCCAAAAATCCCCCCACCCCCACGCCCACCCCCCAACCAAAAAAAAAAACACAAAAAGCCCTAATTTTATCAATTTACCCCAAATCAGTATCCTTCTATCGATCGATCTATCAAAGATCCGATATTTTCGCTGCTCGATCAGTGTTATCCCAAAAAAATTTGAAAAAAAAAAAGAAGAGATGGCTGGGGTTCAGGCCGAGGTGCAGGCGCCAATGGCGGCGCCGGTGAACAACCCGCTGCCGATGACGTCGCTGTACGTCGGCGATCTGGACGCGAACGTGACGGACTCGCAGCTGTACGATGTTTTCGCGCAGGTGGCGGAGGTGGTCTCAGTTAGGGTTTGCCGTGACGTCACCAGCCGCCGGTCGCTTGGATACGCTTACGTGAATTTCACCAATCCTGATGATGGTAACTCTCGATCTGTTTCGTTTGTGATTAAGAAGTTGATCTTTTTTGTTGCTATTTGGTTATTAGTTTGCTCAAAGAAAAATTAGGGCAAAAGTAAGGATATAACCGGCTGTGAGTCCGTGACCTTTATCATTATGATAATCCATGAATAGATTGGGATGCTTTGGCCTCAGAATTATGTTAGAAGGACCCTAGTTGTGTTAAGATAGGATGTTTGTTTCCAGAAGTATAGATAGGAATCTAATGGAATCGAGAGACAGTGTTTTGTCATTGGGTTAGCAATTACACAATCTGTTTTTCGAAAGAAACACAAGGATAATGATTGGAGAAAAACATCATCAATCATCATCATTTCCAGGAGTTCCGATCCCGGCCAAGTTGGGAAGAATTGGCTGAAGAGTCATTTCCAATCCCAATTTCATAGGGACAAACATAGTTATTTATACCTAAACCTATGGTTTCAGGAGACTAGAAAATCGCTCATTCCATGCAAACAATCCAAACATGGAATTCATTGTCGCTGGATATATTGGCGCATGTTTAATTTCTATAATTAGGCCTTCGAAAGCAGACAGACCCTTGCCATTTGGTTACATAAGGAAAGAAATAGGAAATTTACATTAATATCGAAATTCTCTTTTTTGTGTGTCTCCATTGGAACTTGATTCATTTTCTTGTTTATATGGAGGTCAGATGTTTGATATAAATTTAAGTACTTTGTTTGTTAAAATTTTTTGTAATGGGAATGTGTAAAGAAGACGCTTGTTAAGGCTGATTGTATACCTCTCTATTATAGTATTACTAGGGGGGGAATATATGTTATACTCAGATATGTGAAGCCAAGATGAAATTAAAAACACATTCCTTTTAGACTAACTGTATACCCCTCTCTTGTTTATTTACTCAGCGGCGAGGGCACTGGATATGCTCAACTTTACTCCTCTCAATAACAAGCCAATTCGCATTATGTATTCAAATCGAGACCCGAGTACCCGAACAAGTGCTGCCGCTAATATATTCATTAAGGTTTCACCTGAAGGCTGATATATTGCATTCTTTCTTGATTTTGGCTAGGCCTGTATTTGTTCATTGGTTGCTGTTTTGTGCAGAATCTGGACAAGAGTATTGACAACAAGGCGCTCTATGACACATTTTCTGCATTTGGAAATGTTCTCTCTTGCAAGGTTGCCACCGATTTGTCTGGGCAATCAAAAGGCTACGGTTATGTTCAGTTTGATGAAGAGGAAGCTGCTCAAAATGCAATAGACAAATTAAATGGCATGGCTTTGAATGATAAGGTCGTTTATGTTGGGCCTTTCCTTCGTAAGCAGGAGAGGGAAAACACCCCTGAAAATGAAAACAAGGAAAAGTTTTCTAACGTCTTTGTCAAGAATCTTTCAGAGTCCACGACAGATGAGGATTTGTCGAAAGTTTTTGGGGAGTTTGGCCAGATCACTAGTGCTATAGTGATGAAAGAAGATGATGGAAAATCGAAGTGCTTTGGATTCGTGAATTTTTTCAATCCAGAGGATGCTGCACGAGCAATACAGGAACTTAATGGAAAGAGATTTGAGGATAAGGAGTGGTTTGTTGGAAAAGCACTGAAGAAATCAGAAAGAGAGAGAGAATTGAAAGGGAGATTTGAACAAGGTATGAAGGAGGTAGCAGACAAGCATCAAGGGGTTAACTTATATTTGAAGAATCTAGATGATAGCATCGGAGATGAAACATTGAGAGAACTTTTTTCTTCATTTGGCACGATTACATCCTGCAAGGTAATCTCATACTTGGACCACTCAAATCAATCAGTTCATTGATAGTCAGGTACCACTCATCCAATCTTGACCTGGATATGATACAAATATTTATCAATGTGCAGGTTATGCGTGATCCCAATGGTGTAAGCAAAGGATCTGGATTTGTTGCATTTTCGACACCTGAAGAAGCATCTCGAGCTGTGAGTTTTGTATTCTAAAAATTCTAATTTAACATTTGAAAACTGTTTGTTGATTGATTCGTATATTTCTCTGTACTTTATAGCTTGGTGAAATGAATGGGAAATTGGTTGGTGGCAAGCCTCTTTATGTAGCTCATGCACAAAAAAAAGAAGACAGAAAAGCTAGATTGCAGGTGCTTTGTCGATTCTAGTTAATTCTTCTCCATGATTGCATATATGGGTGGATGTTGAGCAACACAATTGATGTTACTGTCTAAAAATGTTTCTGAATTTTTCACTATCTCCTGAGTGATATGGCAGCGGTGCGCTGTGCTCACTCCATTAGTTTCTGACTTAAAATATCACCTTGGTATTTATCTTGTTTTTCTTCCACTGTGATTAGTGTAGCAGTATCCTCTTTCTATTTGAATTTTAAGCCCACCTTCTTTGAGAAGGCTCAAATTCTCTTCTATGAGTGGCCCTACAATATATTTCTATCACAGTTCTGGGTTCTTTAATTTTACAAGCTTCAGTGTTTTTTTAATAAACCTCTAATTATTTCTATTAACTTTTTGCATCCATCTTCTGAATTATTCATTATGTAATATTTGTTTCTTGGATAGCTGTATAATTGAATACACAAGCTGTTCCATTGTTAGATACTTCCTCTGTAACTGTGCAACCGACAATTTGACAATACATAACGACGTTAATCAATCATATTATAAATAAATTACAGCCGTTCTAGTAATTATAGAAATACTACTGTTATGATGATCTCAACAACATGGCATGTATTGTTATATCTGATACTATTATGTTCTTACTTAGGCTATATGCTACTGTGTCTTTGACCATTCGTTCATTACTTTGTGTGTGCATTCTAAATGACAAAGGGTATTATTACCTGTTAAATTCTGAATTCTAGAGATGTGATAGCTTTGTGGTAAAACTATCTAGTTAGGCTAAAAGGAGACTTTACATATTCGGGCAGGTCTTAATACACCCATGGTAACCCCCCTCCCTCCCGGGTGCGAAAACCAAAAAAAATCCCCTCCCTGCCAAAAGGAAAAAAACAGGAAAAAGAAGAAAATGTATGTCTTCCAACCTTTTATTGAGTGAGGTTCAGGCTCGTGACCTTGCTTTATGGTGACACTTCTATGTCGCGAGTGATAATGGTGTCTGCTTCTAACCTGGTGAAATCTAAATCTAGTAAAGTTGCTAATTAGTGTGCTGTCAACTCTTACATCCCAGTATTTCTGTGCAGCAAAACCTCTCTGAGACGCTTATCTGTTTTAGGTTTTCGGTTTTTCGGTTTATATATTTTTGAGGGCTAGAACTTTTACCATTCTTGTGTGTTGAGCTTTTGAGTTACAAACAGGTAACCGACTTATGGAATTCTAATTAAATCGCTTCCTCTCCACGAACTTCATTTTATTGAGCAAAAATGCTTTGATGCCTATAGTCTGATTGCAAATTCATATAGTTTCAGAAAAGGGAAAAAAATATAAACCAATATAATTCGCACCCTTTGTTTACATATTCCAAACTGTAAACTATATCCCTCGGATAAAATATGTGAAACCCAAAGTACTCTTGCACATCTTTTTCTCGTTTAGAAATGAAGTTGTGAACAATTCATGTTTCTCTCGTGACAGCGCAACACAAATATAGTTTCTTGAGACTCCCTCCCACTCCCACCTTTCCGCCCCACACCGCTGTTTCCACCTCTCTCACACCCACTTCACGAATCATTTTTTTTGGTGTGTGTGTGTGTGTGTTGTCTTGCCATTCTATGATATGAATGATGCAAAATGTTTTGCATCTCGTGTACTCTCCCTGCCACGCCACGCCACTCCACTTTCTCTCAGTGAATCTGGAAGCTCTTTTTCTTTAATGAAATAGCGGCCAATTATCTTACCAAGTTTACTAGATGGATGGCACATAATCTAGTGTATCTCTTTTATATAAGAATTTTGGAAACATGTCTAAACATCTTGAAGATGTCATATGCTTTTTATTTGTCTCTGACCTCATCCATTTTCTTATTCAGTTCTTCAATTCTTTTAACCAAGATAGAGTTAATGAGTTCTTGATGGATCTGTAAAGGATCCCTAAGCAGTATCCTAGATTTAAAAAGGAGCCTCAACATTCCGCTTCTAACGTCCATGATTAAATTTTAGGATAAATTGTCAAAACCCCCTAGGCCAAGTTTCCCGCATACAAAAAGCCCCCATCCTCGAGGCGCACGTCAAAAATCCCCTGAAAACCTTTTTCGGTTGTCAAGAAACCCCTCGTGATATCTAGCAGTTGCCATTGATTTTAAGCAAATGCCTGCAATATCTATGAATTAGTTAGATAGAGCAAACTACTATGTAGATACTGTATTGAAAATTTTCTAGGGTTTCGACATGCGCCTCAGGTCGAGGGGATTTTTGTCAGCGGGAAATTTGGCTTGGTTTTGTTTGACAATTTACCCTAAATTTTATTTGGTCTGACTTTTATTGCCTTGAGGTGTTAATATATGCCGTCACTAAGTCGAGGATACTTGAAATCGATCTTTTGGCGGGCTTTTCTAATTCTTGTTCATCATTGTGGACAGTAGTATTACTTGTGTTTTAATGATAAAAGTTACACATGCTGGATGGCTGAATCATGTTATTAATCTAGAGAGGAGAAAAAAATGATATGCATTTTACTTTATTCGATGTCTACTGAAGTAATGAAATGTAGTTGAATACCATAGCACTTGATAGTTGAAGAAAATCAAACATTGAATCCCTGTTTTAGGTATATTAGAGGTAAGTCTCATGGAAACTAAATTTGGTTTCAAAGTGTTACCAACTGTAGGGTAGCTGCACTGCACCACTTTGTTAGTGAAAAGTGAAAACAACTTTTCTCTATGAATATATCATAATCATTGCAATTATAGCATTTTTACTATTTAAAAGATAATCTTTCTATATATAATCTATTGTATGCTTATAGCATTTTATGTCTGGGTCTGGTTAATAATGAATAAAATAGTTTGATTTCATCGTCGTTTTATGGAAAAATGTCTATAGGCCGTTGAGATTTTAGGGTCGCTTGACTAGGTCTCTACCGTTTATTATAAGTGACCGAGTCCCCCATGTTGATTACTTTTGTTGAAAGACTCGTCAACCTTGTTTATGCTGACTTGTATGGGTGAATAAATTATTGTTGACCCTTGTTTTATGCTGACTTGTATTGGTGAGTATATTCTCGTTGACCTAATGTAAAATTCATAATTACCTTCCTTAATAAATGATAAAGAAGCTATCACTTTTATTATAAGTTCTCGACCTTTTTGAAAAAAGGGAATGCCTTTTATCTGGCTTTTTGGCTTCTACTTTGCCTCGTGCACAATGCAAATCTCTTGTTGCAAGCTTTGTCATAACCTTAGTGATTGTGGACAATTTAGGATGCCTGGCATGAATTTAAATTGCATGACCAATGCGAGGAATTTGTCTAACCTGCCAAGCAGCTTACTATGTTGAATGCTAAGTTTCTTCTTGTCCATCGAGTACATGCCAATTAAAGGAACATTGCGGTTGAAGCGGTTGTAATAATTCCGAACTCTTCAGTGGAGTCTTCTCATTATAAAATTGCACTTTGTTCGGTTAATATTGGTTCACTGTTTTGAACAATCTAATGAAAATTAATGGTCATGAGCATCACCTTGTATAAATTTTATGTATTAATGTCTTGATAAGTTGATCACCGTTTTTGGTAGCATCTATTCCTGAAAGAACAAATGTTTTATATTCTTTTAGGCACAATTTTCTCAGATGGGACCAGGAATGCCACCTGGTGCAGTGCCTCGCATGCCGATGTATCCCCCTGGTGCTCCTGGTCTTGGACAACAGTTTTTTTATGGTCAGGCTCCACCGACACTGATTTCTCCACAGGTAACATTGGTTTGATGTGTAGAAGTCAACAAGAGGAACTTGTACCTTCATCTGTTGCTGAATCCTTAAAGATATAAACTCTTCAACTGAGTGGTTAGTGTGGCAAACACAAATGTTATTTCTTGGAACTGTTATTTTGTGTAGGATGCACATTACCGAACTTGACGGGTGAAGTTTCTATTGTTGAAGAATTGATTTTATCCTTTATTTGGTATATCGTTTTTCTTTTTCATCCAGTGTGAAGCTCACATCCGCATTCTAGTTTCACCAAGGTTTTACAATGGCGGTCAGATAATTTTTATTAGGATTGTGGGGTGAAGTTGGTAGTTTTAGACACTTGATTACTCTTGCCTAATGACAGCTTAAGAAGTTCTATGTATGCTACATTGTGAAATTGTCAGCATCTGCATTCTAGTTATAGCTTAAGGTTTTCGAGAGTCATCTTGACTTCTTGAGTAAATGATTAATATCAAGATTGAGTGAGTTGGAACTATAGATCCTAAACTAGATTATTCTTTCAAAATAATGACAGCTTGAGAACTTTCTTCTTATACTAGAGTGAAAAGTCGCGGACATCTGCATTGTAGTTTTAGATCAACGTTTTGGAGAGCCATCTTGAGGAATTGAAATTGTCAGCTACTTCCTATTGATATCAGGGTCTTAGATTTTGACATGATTATTCGCACTTAATGATGACACCTTAAGAACTTTTATTTGCACTATAGTGAGATCATTTTTTGTTCAAATATATCGAGAGCAGAAGATACATAATAGCTACTGGTCTCCTGATTCTTTAGCTTGATTAGACCTACAATAAATTTTTGATCAGTGACAACAAGACTTTTTTTTACAGCCTGGATTTGGCTACCAACAACAAATTCTTCCTGGGATGAGACCTGCAGGGGCTCCTATGCCAAACTTCTTTATGCCAATGGTTCAACAAGGTCAGCCACAGGCTCAACGCCCTGTAGGTAGGCGTGCTGGACAGGGTCCTGGGCATTTAATGCAGCAGCCCATGCATTTCCTCCCCCATCAGGTGAGTCTTTGCCGTTAATTAGCTCTTTAAGTTATCTTTCGTACTATTTGTGTTGCTAATTGAATGACCATGACTCTGATCGACATGCAATGCACATGCCCTTTTTCTTTAAAACAGTAGATTATCTTCTTATTCTTCCCCCCTTTTTCCTTTTTAATGATTGTTAGCTAATTGAATGACCATGACACTGATCGACATGCAATGCACATGCTCATTGTTTTGTAACTAATTGAATGACCATGCTCTGATCGACATGCAATGCACATGCTCATTTTTTTGGAACAGTAGATTATCTTCTTATTCTTCCCCGTTTTTTTTCCTTTTTAATGATTGTTAATGCCATTTGGTCTTCTGGAATATGATATAGAGATGAACGAGAATGCCCTTGATTTAGGGCTATAACTCCTGAGAGAACTGGCTCTTTTGCCAAAGTTCTCATGTACAGCAATATGTGACTACCAGAAATGCAGGACAATGATTTTTGCCTGTTTGCTTTACCAGCAAGATATGTGGAACAATGTTATTTGCATATTCACACTGCTTTACTTTACAGTAGCCACCACCGACTGTAGGGCGTATTGGTTTCTTTCTTCAACAGAGCTGATTGATTTGGTTTTCAGCATGCTTGGATATTCATAACGTGCGATCTTGATGGTTAGTAATAGCGGTATGCCAAATTATGCGATCTAGATGGTTAGTAATAGCGATATGCCAAATTATGCCACTACGTAACTAATTAAGTTCATGTGCAGTTTAATTCCTTCATTAAGGACATAAGTGTTACTAATCTGCATGCATACTAGTAATAGGAGTTGTGCTCTAACATTGTGCAGCATTATCACCTTGAAGTCCCTTATCATCCATCCAAACTTTGAAGATGCGAGGAGGGTTGAGCGATAATTTTATATTGTACAAAATCTGCTCAAGTCGACCACCCTTTTCTTATGCAAGAATTTTTGCATCATTATTTTCAATCTGTTTTTTCATCCTTTTCCTTAATGTGTGTGGTAGAAACCCGTGCTTCTGATACTCCTGCTATCACCACAAAACTTTAGATTGTGGTCAGGGCTAATGGTATATTTTATATATTTTTAACTATACAATTGCTTGATCTTGTTGCAGATGATGCCAAGTAGGGGACGGCCATATGGGTATCCTCATCAAGGTCGTAGCATGCATTCTGCTCCAATGCAAGGAGGCATTTTCCCCTCCAATCCTAGCCAAGACAGGGAGCAGCAACCCCTTAGCGCTTTGTCCTCAGCCCTTGCAAATGCTTCTCCTGAGCAGCAGAGAATGGTATGTTTCTTACAAGTAAAATGCCTTTTATTCAATGTCGAAAAATCGTAAAGTGAAGTGAATATACCATAAGCAACGTCAATCGGCTGCATGATTCTAAATTTTATTCTAGAAGGTGTGCTTTGGGTGCTTGTGTTTATAAAAGTAGAAAACAATTATGGTTTAGATAAAATTTTATTTGGGTCTAGTCTGCATGCAAAAAGAAGATATACGGGGATAGGCTGCAAAGAGACTAGTGTTTTGGTTGGTGCTGCTTGTTATGGAAGATATTTGAAGTGATAAATTATTATTTTTATAAATAAGGGAATCAAATAAAGTTAACAACATTAAACACTAAAATAAACACATCACTTTATAAATATCCCCAGAGTCCACTTGGTGCTGTAAATGATGTCTTCATGTTGAACCATACATTTAGTTTTAGATGCTCAAAGTGCAAAAGCATTAGCTTTGCATCAAATAGAATTAGCTTTGCGGCTAAGAGCTTTATGCTGGAGACTATGTTGCAAATTATCACCATTACGATCCAAAGCTTGGCATTCTTTAAACATTGCCTTCAAAGGGTTGTTATGTAGCTGGAGCATATGGATAAAAGTTTTTTGTTTGGTTTCAAGCAGTTGTTGCTTCAAGATGGAGTGAGAACTGCGATTTGAGTTAGAATTAGTTGAAACTACGCTAAAATCTTTTCCAACTACAGCGGTATGAATGCAAAAGATAAAGCTGCTTCCTTCCTGGTCCCCTATTAAGGGGACCAGTAATTGCATGGAAACTACACCCAACTAAACACATTTACAAAATATGTAGTTAGGAAGGACATTGCAATTGCATTAGTTAGATTTGCATGTAGTTGTGAATGCATCGCTTATCCGCAACAAAACACAACCTAATCGTCGGGCATCTGTGCTACATTTTAAACACGGGGATTTGGCTAATGACTGTCTGGTTTTTATTCAGATGCTCGGTGAAAATCTGTACCCACTAGTGGTGCAGCTGCAGCCTGATCATGCTGCCAAAGTCACGGGGATGCTCCTCGAAATGGACCAGACCGAAGTATTGCATCTGCTGGAGTCTCCAGAGTCTTTGAAAGCAAAAGTGGGTGAAGCCATGGAAGTCCTGAGAGAGGTTGCTCAGCAGCAGCAGCAGCCGCCTCATGCTCAGCTCGCCTCACTCTCTCTTAGCGATGAATGATTCGTCCCTATCAATTAAGAACTCTGTTTTCCCCTTTCATCATACTTAGTTTTGGATTTTCGATGATTTTTGCTTTGTTCTTTTGGTGGAACTCGTCTTGGGTGCACAAGATTTTTGCATGCTGGTGTGCCTTTCAAGTTATTGGAGATTATCTTTGGCCGAATCTAAAATATTTCTATGTTTAGTGATTGTTGACTTCTCTTGGCTTGGTGTGAACTAGCGCTTTAGTTAAAGCAACATTGTAGCTACATGATTATGAAAAGCACATATCATGAGAATATGAGTTTGGAATGAGGAAGGTCCCCTCCTATGCCCCAACTAAAGTTATGATGGTCATAATTTTTCTCGGCTTTTTCTATCTCATGGCACCTGTCTCTTTATTAGTTGAATTATTTAGTGAAGTGGGCTCTAAACAGAGCATCTTACGTAGGTTCTCACGTCTTGGATATGATGCCTACTCCAAGGGAATCCAAGTGCCATTAATGCAGAGGAGCCCACAAGCTTTCCTCAGGAATTACACTAATTTGATAATGGCTTTATCTTTTGTAGCTTTATTTTTCTTCAATATTTAGTTGGTTATCCAACAATGTTTTTCATAGTTGAACAATTGGTTATTGTTGTTTATGATGGTTCTTATCTAATGTAGTCAAGAAGCTTTTTAAAGTTCCTTCTGATGCGCACATCAAAACTTACTTTCATCTTGGAAAGCAATGCTTTTATCACCGTTCACAAGAGGTATGAGCCTGCATTGAAGAAAGGCTCTTGATGTTGAGACAGTGCCTTCTTGGCCGTTGGTTTTTACAGGATTTGACTTGCTGTCTCTGTATTCTTAAGCAGTTGATATCAAGAGGAGAGCTATAAGTGTAAAAAACTAACGGTTGGGAGGCACTGTTTAGCAGGAGGTAACATTGATGAGTTTTGGCGATGCGTTTTCACCTAGGGGTATTGGACAAGTCGGGAATACAACCAGGTATTTCAGTGAAATAAACCTGAAAAGATAAAAATGAATAAATATGGTATGAGTAGTTATTGTCACCGACACTATTCAACCCCTCCTCTCTTTTCTCTCTATCTCTATCAGAGTGTGAGGGTGTGTGGGGGTTGGTGGGTCAATGTTTGAATTGGTGGGAAAAGACGCTTTAAAGCAGCTGCTGCTGCTTAATCAAATAAGACCTTTGTCTGTGGGACTAAAAATATTGATGAATATGTGAGAGAGAGAAGAGAGGTTCTCTTTGTTGGTACAAGTAAAGCTACAGGGGCTCAACACACACACACCCCCTCCCCCCCCCCCCCCCCCGTCCGCCGGCACCCACCCACACAAAATTCTCAGCTGCAACAATTAGCTTTGTTGGAAACGATTGAAGGCCTGGTGTTGAGCTGAACCCATCTCCTCTTCTGCATGCAAGACAAATCTTTTTGTAGATTTGTATGGTTAATTTCTATCTTTGCCCATTTCTCTTCTTGTTATTACTACTGTCTTTATCTTTGTTTCCTACTTCACATGTTGTAGAATTTGGTCTAATATTCTTGTACTTGTATTAAGCCATGTACCTAACTTGTTTGCTTGGCTTTCATTCTAGTTTTAAAGTCTTGTCTTATGTAACTTTCAAGTTTCTTGGTGATTATCGTATATGATTGCAGAGTAGAGAGTGTTACCTTTGTATTTCCATTGTCAAATATCCACTTGTGTAAAGATCTGATAGACTCACATCTGACATTTTTACATAGAAGCAGGCTATTAACCGTCCATTGTCAAATGGACGGTTATGATTCGGTAAGTTCGATCTCAGCCGTCCGTGTGTTACACATCACTCAACTCATCTCTAAGTCTTAAAGAGAGAGACATCCACCCTTGATATTGGTGAAATTGTTAGTTTCACAAGCTTAATCTTTTAACTATTTGGTTGGAAAATCATACTTCATAGAAATTAAACTTGTCTATAGTCGACAAAAATTAATTTTGGGCCTTCTCGTTTCAATGCTTTTTTTTTGTTTTGAATAATAGGTTGTGACCTGCTGCAAGTGGAATTCGAACTCTTGCCCGGCTGCAAAGACGGTTTACCACTAATCTATATCATTGTTTCGACCTTATTGAACTAGGGAATCTACATCTCTGGTTTTAATTTAGTTTTTTGTATAGATAGATGGAGGGTGCTAATTGAATTGCCACAATGTGGGGTAACATTCTAGTACATAAGGGGCATTGGATTCTACTTTTAGAGTAAATGCTGGTGTTCTTGTGCTCACCACTCATAGATGTAGATACAGGGCTTTGTTTGGCTTGTTGTTGCTCATCACTCATAATTGTAATTTTTTCTGCCAAGAAACAAAGATACCAGCAGCTACGATCCTGTCAGAGAGAACGAAGAGGGGGAAAAGAGGTTCCGACTTTTTTTTTTTATTTGTTTCATTGCCTATTTTCTTTTGGATAGCAAGCTTTAGTTGCATTTTACATTTACTTGGTGTTTGTGTTGATCTAGGCTATGATTGCGATGTACATTCCCTTTCTATATATTTTTGAATAAAGTGAGATTTGCATTTGATACCAGGGTTCTTAGTTTTGAAAACCCAATCCTTTACCTTTGTAGGTGCCATCATCTAGACATTTTCGCATCTAAAATGTGCTATCTATGGAGCAAGGCTCCGTGAATTATTTTACAAATGATTTACAGCCGGATGTTGACCTTACATTATCCGAGGATACCATGTTTAGAACCGCTCAATCCAAAAGCTAAAATTGTTGGTTTTATGAGATCACGGTGTATATCAAGCTACCATAACTCTTAACAGAAAATGTTGACAAGAGAGAAGTTTGCCATTTTCCTAAATGACCGACGTCCTTTGATGCTTCCTAGACTTGCGTAAAAGTATAGAAAAAGAAAGATGATATATATTTTTGTAGGGGATTATGTTTTTCCTTATCGAATTATTAGTACCGATATTTCTGTTTTGTTACGTTAACTGTGTGGTGTAATCTTTGAACATAGAGAAAAATAGTCTTTATTAAATACTAAAACTATCATCTAATTGTTTCTCTTAAATTTTTTTTTTCCGTTTAACTTTTCTTTTTTCAATTTCGATTGTTTGCTTGTTGACATCAGGCTATGTAATTCTTTCTTCAAACTTCAGTAGGAAACTTCAGCTTCGAGCATGGAACAAAAAGCTTGGCGATGGAGGAGAAAATCTTCAGAAAAGACTTTAGCTACAAATGAGAAAATTGATCTTTTGTTTGTAGAAAATGAACAAGAGGTGATCAAATAGATTTCTTCCATCTTTTTTATTACCTTCTATAATAAAGCCACAAGTAGCAACAACACTATGCGCACACGCGCACACACATACAGAGATAAGCATATACGAAGCAAATGAATGCTTATCATTCAATCTACTATGTAGTAGGAAACTTGATATTCTATACATTTGGTTGAGCTTTCAAGGAATGATAATCTATAAAGCTGAATAGCTTTTAACTAAAGTGATCTTAGTAATTAGTATCTTTGTCATCTCTTTACATGGAAGTTTATGTACAACATTTTTAGTTCTGAAATCTTTGTTAGTAGAGTAGTAGTAATGGGATATTTATTTAGTACACAAGACTCAAGAATCAGTACTCATCCTTGACATAATCAATATGCTCTTGTTATCCACTGGCCATTTCTAACGTCGAAAGATGCCGGAAAAAAAAAACATTTGAAGTCAGAAGTTATGTATTCACTTCTATATTATGATGTCTCTTACTTTTACTTAATCGTGCACAGAAAGCGAAAGTCTCAGAATTGGAGAGAGACGTAGAAGAGTTAGAAGAACAACTCTCTTCTCTACGCATCGAGTCTAACGCCAAAGACGATCTTTTAGCTAAACAGGTCAAAATAGCTGAAGAAGCAATTGCAGGTTAAAATTCTTTTGCCTATTCGTTATCTTTACACAATACCTTATTGATTTAAGCTAAATTACACTAAAATTGCTTAAATAGTCGCCATTTTTAGTAAACTGCCTTAAGTGTTTTTTTATTACGATCTTAACTATACTAGGTCATCAAAAGGCAGAGACAGAAGCAGGGTGTTCGAAGAAAGAACTTGCTGATGCATTACTTCAAAATCAAGCTGCCGAAGAAAAGATTGTTAGCAGAGATGTGGCTCTAAAGGAATGCATGCAACAGTTACACGCCGCTAACAAAAAAAATCAACACACTGTAATTGATGCTTCTTCAAAGATATCAAGCGCACTAGAAAATGCACGGGCAATGGAAAAGAGCTTAGTAGAGGCAAATCGCAATCTGGCTAACTTGAGCAGGATCCTTGAGGTTAAAGAGAAGTTGATCGAAGAGTTAATCGAGTCAAAATCCTGTATTGAAGCAAAATTTAGTGCACTAGTGACAACGCAAGATACCTTAAACAAGGATAATGCTTCGCTCAATTATGAGATTTTTATGCTTCGGAAGGAACTTGAGATTCGAAATCAAGATAGAGATTTCCATATCAAATCGGCTGATGCTTCACATAACAAGTACCTTGAAAGCATTAAGAAAATCACGAAGCTAGAATCTGAATGCCAAAGATTGCGTGTTATGGTGCGAAAGAGACTTCCGGGCCCGGGTGCTATTGCTAAAATGAGAAGCGAGGTTGAGATTCTCGGTAATAGCACTAGTGATACACCAAGGAAAAGTTCACACTTTGCAGATGATTATGATTCATCGAGTAAGAGAGTTGCTTCTCTTATCGAGAGACTGCGAGTTGTTGAAGATGAAAACAAAATTCTTAAAGAGGCGTTAGTGAAGAAAAATAATGAGCTTCACTCATTAAGGTTAATGTTCGCAAGAACAGCTTCAAAGTTATCTCAAACCGAGACACAACTCGAGGAGTTTTCGAAAGGACGGATTTCTCTTGATTTAGCAAAGAACAGTTCTTTTGGGGATGAAGATGCTTTAAGTTGTTCTGAGTCATGGGCTTCCGCGTTGATTTCCGAACTCGATCACTTCAGAAATGGTAAAGCAAAAACATCTGCAAGCACAACTCTAGGAGTTTCAGAATTTAGTTTGATGGACGATTTCATCGAGATGGAAAAACTAGCTATAGTTTGTGTTGATAAAGAGTCGGAAGCGATTTCATCAGATGCAACAGGTAAAGAGATAGTTCTAGCTGAGCATCAGAATGAAACGAAAAATAAAGAACCGTGTCAATCGGATTTGGAAAAGCCCATGTGCACAATTATAGAAGCGGTCGAGGAAATCATAAAGAGGTGTCATACTATTAAAAATGATCAGAAGCATAATATATTTTCACCACGGGAAATTTCTGAGCTTTGTTCTGCCCTACAAAATTTTCTTGTTGTCTGCAATGATCTGCTTCATGGAAAAGCCGATTTCAAGATACTCACACATGAATTGGCCTTGACTGTTAAATGTATAATCAAGCTGCTTTTCGCTAACAATGAGTCAGATGAGGAACCTGAGGAACTCAACTCAAAATTTGAGTCTAAACTCAAGGACGAGAACATGAAATTGAGATCCGAGATCAAAGACGCCGAGTCACGATGCAAAGATTTGGCGGATAAGAACGAGTCCTTGAGTTCTCAACTGAAGGAGTCAGATGAGAAAATTTCCAGCTTACAGGTAGAACTGATGACTTTAAAATGTTCAACAAATTTGATTGAAGATCAGATTGAAAATCAGAGATTGATCGCAGAAGATATTAGCGCGCAGCTTACAGTTGCCAAGGCTGAATTGAAAGAGGCGCGACAAAGGTTCTCGTCTCTTGAAGTTGAACTGGAGGACAAAACTAATTGTTGCGAAGAATTGGAAACAGCTTGTTTAGACCTTCAGCTTCAAATAGAAAGGTATAATATTTTAAATTATTCAATTTTCGAATTTTTTTTGTCACATTAACATAGATTATTGCTTTTAATTTTTTTGAATGTAACATACAGCGTGGCTACAAATGAAACACGACAGAATAACTCTGAAGAAGAGGAAAAGCAACTCAGAACAGTAAGTTTTAAAATTCTGTTTCCGGATGACACGACTTGCATCCGAAAATTTATATTGAAATGAGATATTAGTTTTGGTAAAAGAAGTAGGCCATCATGTTATCGCTAACGGTAACAGTGATTTATTTTCGGTCTTTTCTTAGTTGCGCAATCTAGATGCTTTCTAGTAGGCTAGATTTCAGTAAACTACCCGTAACTATCGTTATTTCTAACTACAGTAAGCTCCCTTAACTTTCGGTTTTAAGAGAGATTTCTTTTCACTAAACTACGCCTAAATGTAGCACTTTATGTGAGAAACACCATAGTTACGGGTATTTTAGTGTAATTTAGTCTTGACAGTATCATGATCATTACTTGCGTTGTCAATGCTTCTTCAGGATTTGGAAATTTCCGCGGCTTCTGAGAAACTAGCAGAATGCCAAGCAACCATATTGAATTTGGGAAAGCAGTTGAAAGCATTGGCATCTCCAAAAGACGCACCTCTCTTCGACAAAATTGCAACTCCTGCAATGCATCCCGAGGAGGAAACCGCATCAGAACACCTCAAGTCTCCAAAGACCAAAGAAATTATATGCGCTGAAATAAAACAACCACCACGACCGATCATTTCTGCAAATAACCCAAATGCCGGATTGCTATATGGAAGGAAGTTCGGCTATTGTGCTGATATTGCAATAAATTACGACGGTGAGTTCGAAAGGCGGAAAGATGTGCATGATGTCGGAAAGCTTGTGCTTGTACAGAAAAGGCACAAGGGGGGAGTAGGCTTTCTGAGAAAGTTATTTTTGAAAAAGAAAACAGAGAGTAGTAAGAAGAAGGCTTTACCCATTGGATCTTAACTTTTTGCTACCATTAGGTAAGTTGATGTTGGATGCTTGTATGGTTGTGGTCTTTGTTTGTTTGGGTTGAGATTCGCAATAAACACAGGAATGTGCTTGTAATGGTTTTCAGTGTTCTTTTAACGAAATTTGATTTGATGTTTCGAATGCTAAATGTCTCTTTCACTTGATCAAAACCCTAATGTTGTGATGAGGGTTGAGGGGATATAAGTTATATTTTAACACGTCTCCGCATGTCGAAGTCTCCTTGAGTCGAAACTTAAGCTTTTGCACAACGGTATTTTTAACCTAATTTTAACCTAAATTAGTTCGCATTTACAGCACGCTTGGTGGGAATTGAATGCTTTGATACCTTGTTAAATGTCCCTTTCATCATATCAAAACTTTGAAGTTAAGACAAAGGGAGTATATGGTTATCTTATATTCTAACACATGTTAGAAGGCTCTTTGGCCGAAAGCTTAGTGCTAGCTTAAAGCTCTTATTGAAAGAATATTCCTTGAACATTCCCTTAAAATTGTTATTTAGTTATTGTTTAATTCTCTTACTATATTTAATTTGGATCAAGGTAAGTTTTTTATTCTCCATACTCGATATTTATCACCCTTCGATCCTATACAGCGAGGCTTATATGGTAGAAAATTTTGATCGTCCCTTTCTTTAAAATCTTTTTCTACTTTTTCTTCCACTACTTAGGTTTAACGAGGAAAATAACGAAAATTTTCATAATTTTTATGTGCAATAATTTTCAATATTAAAAAAACAGAAAAAAAAATTTAAAACAGAAGAAAAGTTTTAGGGTAAAAAATTTAGATTTTTTTGTTTGGTATTGCAAAAAAAGTTATGGAAAAATTAAAAAAAGAAAATTTAAAATTTTGAAATTTTCATCATTTTTTTCATGTGCTATATAGCATGTAAAATATTAAAATTTTAAAGTAAGCAGATAATTTGAGATTTTTGAAAATTTTATGATTTTCATATGCTATAGTCTTTAAAATTAAAAAAAAGAAAGAAAATAGAACATACTAAGATATAAAAAATTTCACGATTTTCATAAGGTAGCAAACCAAAAGTATTGAAAAATCGAAGAAGACTGAAAATTCTTCAAATTTTCGTATATGAGCAAAAATATTGAAAAACCAAAGCAAACAGAAATTTTTCATATTTTTGAAAATTTCATGATTTTCGTGTGCTATATGCAAAATTTTAAAAATTTGAGGGAAAAAACAAAATTTTGAGATTTTTAAATTTTTCATGATTTTGGTGTATTATCAAAGGGTTTTTGGTTATCCAAAATATCGGTCTCTCAGACCGGATTTTCGTATTCTGTTAGGTTCCTACTAGCAATCAACAATTGTCTTTTTTTTATTTCGCCTTTTGTCTCCGTGATATCCAGAAGTACTCCAAAAGTATGAGGAAGTAAAATATTAGAAAACCAACGTGAACAAAAAAATCTGAGATTTTTGGAAGTTACCAAATTTTTTTTTGTTGACATTTTCCAAAAATTTGCTTCATATGTATATGATGTAAAATATTGCAGGAGTGAAGAAAACCAAAAAAAAAAAAAAAGATTCATGAAAATATTTCTATTTTATTGTATCCAAAATGTCGAAAAAACCGACAACAAAACTTTGGCTTTTGAAAATAATGTATTTTTCATGCTATGTACAATAAGCTAAATAATAAAAATTAGAAAATTTTGAGATTTTTGAAAATTTCATAATTTTCGTATTCATAGTTATACAAAAAATTATAAAACTGAAAAAACCAAAAATATTGAGATTTTCTAAAATTTAGCAATTTTTATTTGTTATAAGAAGCAAAATATTGAAAAGGGAAGAAAACAGAAAAATTTGATATTTTTGAAAAGTTCGCGGCAAGCAAAATATTGAAAAACCGAATAATTGAGATTTTTAAAATTTCGTGATTTTCGTGTGTTATATATAGCAAGTAAAATATTGAAAAACCAAAGAGTATAATAAATCTTGTGATTTTTGAAAAATTTACGATTTTTGTATGCTATGACGCAAAATATTGAAAATAAAAAGAAAACAGAAAACTTTTGAATGTTATAACTTTTGCGATTTTCATATGGTATAAGCATGCAAAATATTTTTAAAATATGTAAATAAAATTTTTATAATCTTTGAAGATATCACGATTTTTGCGTGATATAATAAGCAAAATATTGAAAAACCGAAGAGAACAGAAAATCTTCAGACTTTCAAAAATTTCCCGATTTTCATGTGTTAGAAATTTTTGAGATTTTTGAAAATTTCACAATTTTCGTGTGCTAATTACAAGCAAACTATTGATAAACTGTAAAAACAACAGAAAATTTTGAGATTTTTAAAAGTTACGAAATATTCATGTGGTAATGTGCAAAATATTATAAATCTGAAGAAAACAAATAATTTTAGGATTTTTGTAAATTCCACGATTATCTTGTAGTATAACATGCAAAATATTAAAAATGGAAGAAAAAAGAAGAAGTTGAGATTCTTACAAATTTCAAGTTTTTCATGTAGCATGCATATAATATTGGAAATAATGAAGAAAATAGAAAAAAATTAGATTTTTGAAATTTTATGATTTTCGTCTGCTATATCACGAAAAATATTTAAAACCGAAGACTGCATAATTTCAAAAAAATTGTGATTTTCACGTGCTGTAAATTTTTGAGATTTATAAAAAAATTCACGATTTTCATATACTATATTGCAAGAAAAATATTGATAAACCGATAATAAAAATAAAAGTTTGACATTTTAAAAAAATACGCAATATGCGTGTGGTAACATGCAAATTAATTATTGTAAATTTGAAGAAACCAAATAATTTTAGGATTTTTGTAAATTTTGCGATTGTCGTATAGCAACATACAAAAATAATTGAAGAAAAAAAGGAAGTTAAGATTTTTAAAATTTTCATGATTTTCCAGTAGCATACAAAATAATATTGAGACAAAAGGAAGAAAATAGGAAAAAAAATTAGATGTTTGAAAATTTTATGATTTTCCTCTGCTATATCATGAAAAATATTGAAAAACAAAATATCAATTTTTTAATATAAAATTTTATGATTTTGTTATGCTGGTAAAGCAAAATATTGGAAAAAGGAAGAAAAGAGAAATTTTGAGATTTCAAATTTCTCCATATTTGTGTATGTTAAAAATTTAAAGGAAAAAAACAAAAAAAAAGGGGGAAAATTAATACGTTTAGATTTTTAAAATTTTCGCATGTTATAGTGAGCAAATTAGCAAAAAACTGAAGAAAAATTTATAAATATGTCTAAGTTATTTTTTCATATATTTTACACATAAAGTTTATAAATATGAAGATATTACCACTTATAAATCATATAATAATAATGTTCTAAATTAATATGATTTTTCTTAATTTTGGACTTCGTACCCATGTATTGATCGGGGCCCTCATTAGTGTGCAAATAAAGATGTCGAAGTTTAGCATATGAATGAAATTTCAAAAATGAGTTGGGCATACCGTTACAAAATAAGTTTATCCGTCAACTCTTACAATAACTATTTTATTCTTTTTTTTAAAAATGGCCTTCACCTGTTCTTAAAATAACTTTTTGAAGATTTTGGTACTTACATAAACAATACAACGGTGCTTAGCATAGGTTTTGACCGATAATAAAATGGAAGCTCAATTTGCTGATCACTTTATACTGAAGACCAGCAGGATGCAAAGCAAAATCTATCTCCATTATTTTAACTAGAAAATTAAGGAGACACATGGCAATCACATTCCAGGGAAAATATAAATTGATAGAACATTTATCTAAATGTATTTATTTTAAGAGTGTCTATCTCATCAATCAAAATTTGTCAGGAAAAAAAAGAAGAAAAAAATGGATGTAATAAGTAATATAGCTATTTTTTTAGAATTTTATCAAATATTTAAATACTAAATTTCTTAATAAATGTTTTTATTATTTTAACTGGTATACTTCAAAAATCTTCACAAATCTTTTGATGTTAGGCTAGGAAACAATACCTTAAAAAGTGCATAGTGTTCATGACACCGTGAGCTAGCTACGTGGGCCAGATATGGAAGGCCCATCAGCCTAGTTTAGATCTGAGTGTAACTGGGTTTGTTAGTGGCCCGACCTGTTTACAGACCATAACTGAAATTCATGTTATAAATGCCACTGACCAAAAGACAAGGAATGATGTCAGATCCTAACAAACCTTTTGGATTTTTAAGCTTAATTTTTGCACCGACAAAATTTTCTTTCCTCGCACTCTGTCACGTTACAACATCGGTGCAGATTGTTTTCTATATAAAATTTATGCATATGTGATGCACAGGAAAACTAACATTATAGTGGAATATGAAAGCGAATATATGTAAATTTATAAATATTGAGAAGGTTATATCTAATTACCTTTGTCAAATTTCATGATGAGAGAAAGAGAAAGAGAGAGAGAATAATGTATGTTATTTTAGGATGGAGAATTTCAGAGTTTAGAATAATTTGTGAAATTTGGTAACCTTCGCTAAATTAAAGATCAAGACAAAATACCTTATGGCCTATGTGAAAGCTAGAAGAGGAATGGAGGCCAACTTTAGGATAGGACTTAGAATAAAGTTATATATAGTTTTATTGAATTTTGGAATATTTCTTTTAAAATTGGACAAATTTCCATTCTTGAATTTTAAGTTATGAGAGCACAGATAGGATCATATCACGTCTCCGCTGATGTTAGATACCTTAATAAATAAGGATTATACTGACTAATTAGAAAAAAAAAATATACTGCTTAATATGGAGCATGTTGATAAGAACACGCGTTTAGGGATGTTGAAACGAGGTTCATTTAGCCTGATTTCGGGTGAACTTTCGAATGCTCATAACCTGTACTTGTTCTTTTATCAAAATGACCAATATGATCGTCATTCTCTGCGAAACCTTTATTTGACATGCAGACCATTACAATCTAGGTTTTTATGCCATTTGGAGGTTAGAATTGCGGATGGAAAAGGCTTAAAGTTTAAATGCATGTCGGTTCTGATAGATTCTCAGCATATTCATTTATCTTTTGGTTTATTGTATTTAAAATTTATTTTTATATATTTTCGCATTTCATAACTATTAACCAAGTTAAGTTAGCCTTACCCATTTTAATCCACCTTAGATCAAAAATCTTGCATAATCCATCTTTTTTTTGTGTGTGTGTTTTTCTGGTCTTTATGTTGCTCGTTTTTAGAATGTCATCTATCCGATCCTTGCATATATCTACTTGATCAATCTTTATACCGAACATCGTCTTTAGAGTATATCCTTAAAAAGTTATTTATATGTTTTTTAAGTTCATTTCCGCCTCGGTATTTGTTTAATATTTTAGTATATTGATTCATAGTGCTAATTGGTGACAACATACACAATATAGTAGGACTATTGCTTTCATACTTTAGTATATTAATGTAGGCTATAGATGTACGTAGTTTTCTCTTTTACTTTTCTTGCATCCAAGACTAGACCCCATATGTATACATTCTCTTGTACTTGTTGGTTTACTCTTTCCTACATTAATTAACAATTTTTTTATAAAAAAAAACTCGTGACAAATACATTAACCAAACATGTTAAAACCAGAGAGGGATTAAAAATCCCCAACTGTTTATTAGAAAATCACATTTCATGGGCATCTTATATTTGCATAGGCCAGGGCTTAATAGGTTGTGATTGCATTGTTTGTTTGACTAAATATTGAATTTTTCTTTGCATCGGTATGACACAGGGTATTTTGGCAACTTTGTTGGCGGCTCAATTACTAATTTATTCTTTACCTTTTTTGAATTCTTTTTATATCAACCCATCAAAATATTAGATTTGTTGGTCCATATCAACCCCTTAGAATTAAATCGTGATTCGTATAAGAAGAGGGTGGTCCGAAAAGAATATACTTGGAGCCGAAAGCTCAAGCCATCTACAATATGAAGTAATCGTAACACTTAACAACATATGGAATTCATCTTCGTCAAAACTTGCACTAAGTGAAAAGCTTTTTATTCTTTTTTATGTGTATGGGGATAAAAGAAAGACGTGAGAATAATTGCCAAAAAAACAAATGGATCAAATCAGTAAACTTGGACAAAAATGTTAGTTCAAGATGCCTTTGTCAAAAAGATTGCATATAATTGAATAAAGACTATGATGAGATCAGCATATGCCAGCTGTGTTTGAATGAACATATCCTCACAATTTATGCCCCTATAAACGTCAATGGCCACCGACTGCGTGTGTACACCAAAAAGAAGTTTCCAAAATTAAAGACAAAATCAATGGTTTTTTTTGAAATATTAATAATTTAAAAATTAATTATTAAAATAGGAGGGTTATATTTAAATTTACAAGAAGAGGGCGGTTTCGCCCCTCCCCCCATTCCCCACCCCACCCCCTTTGAGAATAAGGGACGGGTTCTGGGAATCCGCCCTCTATACATTTGTATAGAGGGCGGGTTCCCAGAACCCACCCCCTATACAAATGTATATTTTTATTTTTATTTTTAATTATTAATTATATAATTTTAATTTTAATTATATAATTATAAATATAATTTGAATTATAATATGATTATTATTATAATTATAATCATAATTATAATTCTTTAAAAAAAATTAAAAGTAAATAAACGAAAAAAATATTTAAATAAAATAATAAAATTTCACTATATCAATGTTTTTTACAGAATGAATCCGTCAAAATTTACAATACAAAAAAATCTTATCCGATTTCTATCTCGACGGTCAAATTTATAATATCAAAATGAAACCGTTAAATTTACAATGTAAAAAAATTCTATTTGTTTGTAAAATGTAAATACTATTTTCCTTTTCCCTTTTCCTTATGAAATCCAAGAAGGCATAGGCATAAGCCTATGCCTCCTGAGATGACTGGAGGACCCATCTGTTTCTTGGGTAGATGGCGGCGGCGGCGGCGTCTGCTCTTCTGCTTCGGGTTCGGGTTCGGCTTCAGTTTCGTCTTCAGCAGCGTCTTGGACAGGCTGTTGATCCGCAAATCCTGAACCTGAATGTGGGACAGGTGTCGGATATGTGCTGCCTCCTAACAACTGCATGTAGGATGCTAAATCCGTGTCCCAACTGGGCAGTTGTAGCGAAGAGCCTGTCCCGGTTTCATGCGGCTGATGTTGCACAAAACCTTGGCCCCTTGGCTACGCAAATCCTGACCCCCAAGGTTGCTGTTGTTGCGCAAAACCTGACCCCCAAGACGGCTGTTCTGCAAAACCTGACCCCCAAGACTGGTGTTGTTGCGCTTGTCCGGTATGCCAGGGTTGCTGTTGACGGTATGGTGATCCAAACCACTGATCCTGCTGCGCTGGATCTCCGTGATGCTGCAGCTCTGGTGCCGGGGCATACTGGGCTCCGGTGCCGGTTCATACTGCGGCTCCGGTGCCGGCTGATACTGCTGCTCTGGTGCCGGCGATAAATGTTGAGAAATATTTATGAACCGAATACACCATCAATTAATTGGTCTGCATTTGAAAATAGAGCCTGAGTTGCCGGACCAGCATCAGTCGGGTATGGTTCCTGCACCATTGTTTGTACGAGATGCAACCCACGAGCCTGTCGTTACATTAGAAATAAGAAATAAGTATTGACTCATACCGCCGGATGTTAAAAAGTAATATAATATAAAGAATTCAACTTACCAAATCTCGTTCCATGTGGCCTCTAGGCTCGTACCGCGAGATGTTTGGGAAGTTGTTGGGGGGAGCAGAAAGATATCTTATGCTGACACGCTTATATCACTGTAAATATGCTTTGGTAGCGTCGGTGGCTGTTTGGTCACCTATTTGCTGTAAGGCAATACTACGCTGCCTATCCTCCCATCTCAGCAAATATTGATGATGATGCTCCCTCCAATCACACTCCGTCTTTCCTCCTCGCATGTCTCTCTCTATTGTCATAGGCGAAGGCGGCGGGACAGGAATATGTTGCGATCTATCGAACTGTCGCAACACCCAGTCCGGGAGGTGCATGACAACAACATTAATACATAGGAGTGGGTATCGAGCCCGCCAAACCGGCTCTCCTTCGATACAGATGCCGGGTAAGCTTTGCAGACGATCTGCTGTATAAGGCGTTCACAGGAACTGCGCAAATAACATAGTACAAAAATTGTGATGAAGGTATTTCAAAATTGTAAAACAAACTTAATTACCTAAGTTATGGTTAGCTGAGTCGCCTCCATGCGATCCAACTCATCTCTATAGTATTTAAGTACTCGACGAAGAGCCTTATACGCTTTCTTCCCATTCCACCAACAGCCGAGCGGCTTTTCAGGGATATCCAAGCTAGTTATTTTAACATTCTCCGGTCTTCCTATATACATATGCTCCCATGACCAGATCTATAAATAAAGTTTCAGATTATAAGAGGGAAAACCAATATTACAATTTTGCAAATTTCTAGCTATGAAGAATAAGGAATTTACCTGAAGTAATGTAATGCATCCACAAATTTTATTCTTCGTAGGAGCACATGCCTTATCGAGTTCCTTATAAAGAAAGACCAGGACCCCTGCTCCCCAAGCATATTGGCCACACACATCAAAATCCGTTAGGAAGCTAAGGTATAACGGATGGACATGCGTTGCTGATTGGTCCGGCATCAACCAAGAACCGATCATGTACAGAATGTAGGCACGTGCATGTCTATCCAAGACTTCATCGGTGGCTTCATCAGGGATATTACTAAATGTATCTTTTAGCCAGTTTAAACTTATCTTATACCCCTTACTGCAGCCTCCTGGTGCTTGATATTAGCCTCCTGGTACAGATTTATGCATCATATCTGATAGACATCTGGGAATACTAGCTGCAATGAGATCTGTATTTCCGACGACCCCACATAGGTTTTGCCTACGGCACTTCAGGCAAAATTTTGATCGAAAATTTAAAAATTCGGATCTACATAAGCTTATGTATAGAGCCGGTGAAACGCCTGACCCTAATGTTCACGACATATACATGACGAAAATTGGGGAGATGAGTCAAGCCGCGAAAGCCTGGTTAGATGAGTATCCAGTACGCATGTGGTCACAAGCACATGATAATTGGTGCAGATATCTACTAATGACGACTAATATGTCTGAAAGCTTCAACGGGGTCTTTAAAGGCGTTAGAGGTTTACCGATACAGGGGTTAATTGTTCGAACCTTTTTCCGGATGAATACTTATTTTGTGCACAAAAGAGAAAAGTCCTTGGCGATGGAGACTCCGCTCACCGCGTATTACGAAGATATATTTCGGAAAAGAGAGCGCAGAACACAATACTACAGATCCGAAAGGTTTGACACGGCGGAGTTTCAAGTAACGGGCGGTAATGGGAATCAATATACCGTGAACTTTAGAGATGAAGAGCTCTCTTCGCGTACATGCGGTCTTTTCCAGCAACAACATTTACTTTGTGCCCATGCAATTGCTGCTGCGAGCAGCATGCATAACTCACATACAATTTTGTTTCCCATTACTATACAGTTTCCAATTACCAAGACGCATACGATCCAAAATTTCATCCTATACCGGACAGTCGCTATTGGCACTATTATACTGCCAACAGACAAACACCTACTGTATTATCGCCGGAAAAAAATATAAGGCCTGGAAGACCTAAGGTGCGTCGAGATCGAATGACAATGGATGCTGATCCTCAGCAAAGGCAAGCCAGATGTAGCCTATGCAAACAACCAGGCCATTATAGGACCAGATGTCCAGGATAGTCATCAGGGGCGGGACCTTCAGAATCGTGACAAGTGCACTCAGATTTTTTTGTATTATAAATTTGACGGATTCATTTTGTTATTATAAATTTGACCGTCGATATATCCATTACATTTTACAAACAGATAGGATTTTTTTACATTGTAAATTTGACGGATTCATTTTGATATTATAAATTTGACCGTCGAGATAGAAATCGCATAGGATTTTTTTGTATTGTAAATTTTGACGGATTCATTTTGTAAAAACCATTGATATAGTGAAATTTTATTATTTTATTTAAATATTTTTTTCGTTTATTTACTTTTAATTTTTTTTAAAGAATTATAATTATGATTATAATTATAATAATAATCATATTATAATTTAAATTATATTTATAATTATATAATTATAATTAAAATTATATAATTAATAATAAAATAAAAAAAATTGGGGCGGGTTCCTCGCCCCCTATATATACATTTGTATACGGGGCGGGTTCCCAGAACCCGCCCCCCATTCTCAAAAGGGGTGGGGTGGAGGGTAGGGTGGACGAAACCGTCCTATTCTTGTAAATTTAAAAATAACCCCCCTATTTTAATAATTAATTTTTAAATTATTAATATTTCAAAAAAAAACCCAAAATCAATAACTTTGTTTCATTCTTTTCTCTTTTTGGGATTTTGTGTACACTTTTTGATACGAGTATGTATCTTTTATATTTGTGAATAACCTTTTTTAAGGGAACATCACAAAACACCCAGGTAGTTTACTTCATGTTATGCCCCTTCATTAATGGGAACCTGAAAATTGCTTAAAATGCTCAAATTCAATTCTAGATAAGTTGGATGATCGTGTGATTTTGTTTTCAGAACCTGTTTTTGTTGTTTATGGTTGAATTTGAGCATTTTTAGTGTTCGTGATGATAAATTATTCGAGGGCTATAAGTGCCACACAGGTTAGGCTACATGGATGTTCCGTATTAACCATTTTAATTTTTTTTCTAAAATCTATATCATTAATCCCCTTGCTCATTAGAAGAAACGCCTTTTAATGACCAGCGAGTCTTGATCAGAGCATTATAAATGTGTATAAACACACAAAAAAGTTAATACTTCCTGCACTTTCTTTAGTAGGACACAAAGTTAACAGTTTATCGATGATACAACATTTTCTATATCCAAATCAGCAATCAAAGAATGTCAAAACTATATAGAAATTAATGTTCATATGCTATGGACCACAAGGATGAAATAATAAAATATCCATTAACCAAACAAGCTATGGAGAATTGACTTTTTGACCATTTTAGAAAAACTCTCCCCTCTGTCATCCTCTTTTATTCATTTTGATATATACCGTTACAAATCGTAGATTTAGAAAAGAGGAAAATAATGTTATTGATTGATCAAGAAGCAATGACAGTATGTCTCTCTATATACAGATAAAACCCTAATACATAACATACGTATAATACACGTAAACCCCAATGCAAAAAAATAAATGCAAAATAATATACAAGATATGGTAAAATATATGCATATCTTAACACATATAAATACAATGAATCCATAATCATATGCCCAATTAATAAGAAATCAGAGATGGACATAAAAAAGCACCTTATTTTATTTATTTATTTATTATTTGAGCGAGTCTGTGGTCCACCAAGTACCCACCGGCCTTATAAATATTCCGTGTTGAACTACTCTTTCAGCTTCAAGCCGCCTTCAACTCTTCCAATTTCATTTTCAAACAAAATTTCCCCCAAAAATAAAATGCTAAATTTTTTGTTATCGATTCTCCTTCATCTCTAACACCAAAAAAAGACAAAAAGAAAAAAGATCCACACAGAAAGGGAAAAAAAATCAAAGAAAAAAAATGCAACCGTATCTCAAAATCATCGCCGCGACGATCCCGGCCTCCTCGATCCTCCTCATCTCCATACTCATCTTCTTCTGCTTATATCGCCGCAAAAATCATCGAAACAAGCAACAGCAATTCATCACCGCAGAATCATCGTCGCCGGCCCCCGCCGCCGACCAAGACACGGCGTTACAGTCCGCGATCGCGAAGCTGCACCTGTCTCACAAGTCTGCAAGCCTCAAGTTCCACCAACTGGCTCCCCAACCCCCGCAACCGCCATCCTTCGCCTGGGACCACCACCCCCGCCTCGTGTCCGAGGCCGCGGAGAACGGCTGGGCCCGCTTCGTGTTCGCCAGCGTCCAGAGCTCGGTATCCAAGTCCTCGTCGCCTCTGTTCAACCTCTGCGCTGTATGCGAAGCCGATACGGACCGAGACAATGCCGGCGAAACCAACTGGGAGACGCCTGCGGGGTCTTCGGAATATATGCAGACCGTCAGGATCAATCCCGCGAAAAACAACAGCCCGCTTCGTGTTTCAGACGAAAGCCTATCCTGTACCAGTGTCAGGATGTGCTCGCCTTTGCCTGGGCCGAACTTGATCGGCTGCCCGTTTCCGCAGGAGGCCTATTTCGAGGTCACCGTCCTGTACATCATGAGTCAGGCGTCGCGAGCGAGCAAGAGATCAAAGGGCGGGGACGACGATAGGGCGAAGCTGATCGAGGAAAGTTCCGAGAGTGATGAATATGGTGTCCAGATCAAGAAAACGCTGCAGTTTCAGGAGAATAGTAATAATCATAATAAACAGAAGAATTCTTTGATGTCTCTGGGCTTCACTCAAGGCGGCTCAGGTTTTGGTAAGCTGATGCCGGGGGCTTATCCAGGATCGATCGGGTTTCAATCCAACGGTTGCGTCTATCTTGATGGTAAGAATCGTTCTGGACTTAAATTTCGATCCAATATTTTCTTCTATTTTTTCTGATTTTTATTATGAAAATTTGTTTGGTGCCTTTGATTTACTTCCAAAGATTTGATTCTTGATTGCTTGTTTTGGATAGTTTTATTATAGGTTTACTTGAATCATATTCATGCAAACCTTTATTGATTGACATTTGAAAAGCTTCAATTTTAAGCTAGGTTCCCTTTTAAGTTGGCTTAAAGCATACAATGTTCTATTCCTTAACTTCAAGCAAGTTTCGATTTGATTGATTGTGATGGATATATATTATTCTTCTACATTCCCTTGAGTCATGCGAATCATCATTAATTAACTTCTAAGAAAATTTGATTGATTGTGTTGGGAGAAGATCAGCGATTCTTCGGTTTTTATCTTGGTTTCATTCGGGTCTTATAGATGTTTCCTTCACTAAATCCGCCATGTATCTTTCTCTTTGATCAAAAAGTGCTTTCTGCAAAGAATTTATTAAGACTTGCTTCATAACAGAACCAATTTTGACGGCAAAAGACTCTTATGATGACATTAATGAGTATTCTCGAATCATATGCAGGTATGAAGCTAGTGTCTGAATCGGAAAGAACTAACTATGCATCCGTAAACAGAGTAATCGGTTGTGGATTCAACCCAAGCAAGAAGAAAGTATTCTTCACACTCGACTCAGAACTAGTGCATGTGATCAGATGCAACTCCGACGCCTACAAAAACCCGTTATATCCAATTCTATCATCGAATTGCGACGTAATGGTCTTAATTAACTTAGGCCAAACCGCATTCAAATATGCGCCAGCCAACGTGCATCGGACCCCGAATCCGAGCTTCCTTCGTTCTTCGCCGAGCATCAATAATGGCGGTTCTGTGATAGGGTATGAAGATAGTAGGGAGCTTTTCTCAATGGAGAGAATAGATTCACAATGGCTCGAGGAGAACAAGAAGAGCAAGAGCAAAAATAGCAGCTGTAGCAGCGTGGTGGTTGATATTGATGGAGAGTCTGATTTGTTTGAGATTTCTTTGCATAAATGAGAAGATTGACCTTCTACTAACATTATATGTTGTTAGTGTATAATTATTCTTTTTTAATTTCATTAATGTTGAGTCATATGTTTAGTTGAGATATTAGCAATTTATTTTGTTTGGTGACATTGTATAGTTACATGATGGTGTATATAGTGCAATGAAGAGATCAATTTCTTATGGGATTTTGCAGTGCTCAAGGCTCTCTTGTGGGGTCAAATGTAATAAAACAAGCAAGAATAATTATTTTTCTCTTTATTTTTTCAACTTCTATCAGAAAATAAGAAGCTAAGCTGGTTGTGAATATTCACACCCCATTTTCCCCAAAAAAGATTAATGTGGCTGGGAATGTTCACATTCACATCAAATGGAGGTAAATAAGGAGGGAGCGGACTGCTTGGTTTAAGTTAAATGGGAAATCGGGATGCTACGTCTATGTTCACTGCCAAGCTGGCCGTGAATGTTCACCGCCCCATTTTCCCCTAAGAAAAATACATGAAACTCAGAAAGCCTTGTGTAAAGATTTTTTCTCGCCTATGAGAAGATCAAGTTATCAAATGATGATTTGTCCACTTACTTAAATGAACCCAACCGTATCAGACTTCCTAGATGATATACTTTTACCCATGAGCTACAACAATCAATGAGTTCAAACTCACAAGAAACATCAATGATCCAATAGTCTAACATTTCAAAATAATGGAAATGACCAATCATTGAAAATTGAGAGCGGTTTTCAATTTATATCTAGAAGAACAAGACTGTTTTAATCTTTAGCTGTTTTAGACACACTTATAATTGGGTTCCATAGATTTGTGTTGAAATATTTTGGAGGTTTTCAAGCTTTCCTTTGACTTGTCAACAAGGAGGCGCAATCAGCTATCAGTTTCGTGCAGATTTGTTATACCTTTGTTTATAGTTCATGGTTAGTTAGAATTGTAATTTGGATGAGACATTGATGTTATGTGTACCTTAACCCTAATTAAAAATTGTACAGCTGTTTATAACGAAAGCTATCGTTGCGACACCATACAGTAAAATCGACTGTTAGGAAAAAAATTGGGGTTACGAATGACACGACCTGGCTAGCCTAACAACACAAGAGAACACCCTTACGGATGGGTCCCACCCAGACATAAACAAAGGGACCCCCCCCCCCCCCCCCGACCCCCAATTTCGTATATGCGGTCATATCACACCCCCATTTTCCTCATGTACATATTTATACAAGCCAGAATCACAAAAGATAGAAAACAATGAAAAATGACTGAGCAACACCATTTGTGCTCTGAAGCATCCTCAACCATAAACGGTTTAAACTGCAGTATGATAGTTGCCGTAAACAGAAAAGTAAACCTACGATGATTCAAGGCTCTAATGTCTAAAATATATAAAAGACATTTTCCTGATCACAAGCTACAGCACACAAGTAGAAGGACAAATCTGTCGAGGACCTTGGAGAATTAAATCCAGCAGAGGCTGAACCTACCTTTTCTTTTCTCGTCCTCGGGTCCCCATGGGCGCTTTTGCGTATCTATGGCTCTAGTCAAGGAACACGAACCATTTCCAAAAGATGCAATATTTTGTTGCAGCCAATTCGATCGCAACAAATGTGGTTCAATTGTGCTACATATTTGTAGCTCATTTTTTTATTGTTGCTTGTTTTATGGTTTTCAGTTTCCTTGTTGGTTAAAAGGAATTGGAAATGGATATCAAGCTACAGAATCTGCTGTTGCGATTCCATTTCTAGTCAAATGAAAATAAAAATAAATTCCAGAATCCGCAGATTCATATAAAAGGATACTCTATACGCATTCCTTCGCCAATTGATGAGTTCAGGACGGTTCCCTGCAGATGTTGTAAGGCCCCGGTAGAAGAATCAACGTTCTGCATCAAATGAGACAATAATATAAGGCATCATAAAAATAAGAATATTGTAAGCAGAATTTTGAAAAGGCATCAGGAAAGAGGATACATCTTTGTCATACACATAAATGGTCATTCACACCGAAAATAAGTCCACCTTTTGTTGACGATTTTTCTCCCTAACCAGCAATGCATTATAGTATTTAATTAGCAATTACCTAATATGGTGTCGGCATCTCCTTTAGAATCATTTTAAAAATTCGTCTAAGTCAGTGGTGAGCTAAGTAATACCCAGTTATTATTGCAATAATTTTCGCAATTAGCAGGACATATTATTTAAATTCTGTTTTTGAGTTTGAAGGCTATGAGTGATCAGATCTGGGATTAAATGGGAATAATAAAAAAGCTTTGCAACTAAATTTTTTTGACTTTAATCATATAAAAGGCATACTTTTATATATTCAACTCAATCTCTCTAAGTCTCCATCTCTCACAGATAGACATGTGTTATCGATCGGGTCAGGTCCATATTTATATCCAACCCGATTCAATCCATATAGATAAGGGTTTAAATGCAGGCCAGAATCAATTCTTATTGCCCGAACTTGATATAAGTAAAATTACAATATTGGTTTAAGTCAAGTGGGTTGGAGGTTAAATATCCAACATTACCCTACATCAATTATATATCATGTCTCTGGAAATCTAACCCGATCCAAATCATATATCAGAAGTGATATCAATGAAAACCCAAGGTTCCATGCCTTATTATTTAAGAGGAAAAATTCAATTAACCCCTCGAATTGTCGTATTATTACCGGTTAATCATTTTTATCCACAAATCACTACTTTGAAAATTTAAATTTGATCCCTAGCAAATTGATCAGTTATTATATTATTAAACTTGATCAATCTTCTTTTGAATTATTATAAAATTTTACATAGTACCCTTGATCCTAAATGCTATTATAGGGTGTTTTTCATCACCCCATTGAGATGAGAATACACGTCTTGTCAGACGTATTACAGATTCCCCCTGCCTATGGTAGGCGGGGGTTTATTGATTGTGGGGATCCGAATCTCCGGCAGCCGCGTACTAAACTGCCGTTAATTACCCCTTACCTTTGGAGCGAAGGAACCTCCCATTGACGGGTCAAACTGGCCATGCGAACTCAATGTGCATGTGTTGTATTTTAAGGTGTCTTGGGTATATCGGGGGCTTCGCAGAGTTTATGGGGGTCCCGCTATGCGGATAGCGGGCTAGAGGTCAAGGGGGCTAGCAACTCTCTTGCGGGATACGGGGCAACGGCTCATTAGAAATTTTTTCTAACAGGGAAAGTGTTGTGTGTGTGTGTATAGCGTCCAAAGGCCGCGTGGGCGCCAGCGTCTCGCCCGACACGTGGGCGCTGGACGCCTGCGGAAAAAGGGGCTTAGCCCCTGTATTTCGAGTTGTACTCCCAATTGACTTTTGGAGTTAAACTCCTAAAAGAAGGACAAGGAGGCTTTAGCTCTTGCAGCGGGAATTGTACTCCCAATTGATTTTTGGAGTTGAACTCCTAAAAAGAAAATTTTATATATATATATATATATATATATATATATATATATATATATATATATTATGGAGCTAAACTCCTAAGAGATTTTCGGAGATGATGAAAGGGAGCCCCTTTCTTCTCCCTTGAGCCCTGGATTTCTCTTGAGCCTTGGATCTTTCCAAAATGATTTTTTTTTGAAGATGGATCTCCTTCCTCCTTTCTGTTGGCTGGATCTTGGAGAAAGGGGGAGACTTAAAAATCACCCCTTTTGGGGATTTGATGGAAGATCTGAGTTCCCATTCAAGGGTTTTATGATGAAAAACTGTTTCTTTTTGAAAAAAGAAGAGTTACACTCTTGATTTAATTCAAGAAAGGGAAAGAAGGTTTAGAATCTTGAGGAAGGAGGCACAGGAACTCTAGATTTTGAGGGGAATGATTCTCTGTCTTCATTTCATCATTATGTTGCCTTATATAGGTTTACAAATTTACACATAACCCCTTGGGCTTTACAAAATGGTATTTTGCCCATCTCATGCCTCATGTGCTTATTTTTTTTTTGCACATGAGCCATGAGCTTCACAAAAATTTGGCTTTTTGCCAATTTATTTTACATTCATGCATGAAAATTACATCAAATTTATTTATTACATAATTTTCTTCTTGGCATGGAAAAGGCCAGCTGCTTCATGTTCGGACTTAACTTGAGCATGGGCCCACTTGGCCTGGGCTTGGGCTTGTTTGGTTTGGGGTTGACTTTGATTGACTTGGTCAATCGGGGTGTAAATTTTGGCCCCAACAAAATGCCCCCATCAATACATGCACATCGCGTATATGGAGTATGTGCATGAAATTGATGAATCTTCTTTCGTGTGTTGGTAACTTGATTTGGTTCCCAGTTTTGGGGAGGCTGGTACTGCCTTTTTTACGACGGTCAATGCTTGACGTGTCTCCGAGACGGAGTGTCGCTGGTTGACGTATCCCCAAGACGGAGTGTTTGTGTTGAACGTTTCTCCAAGACGGAGTGTCTGTATGTGACGTTTCCCCGGCACGGAGTGTCGCTGGTGGACTTATCCTCGAGGCGGAGTGTCTGTCTGACGTTTCCCCAGCACGGAGTGCCGCTGGTCGACGTGTCCCCGAGACGGAGTGTCTGTTTGACGTTTCCCCGGCACAGAGTGTCTGTCGACGTTTTCCTGGAACAGAGTGTCGCTGGTCTACTTATCCCCGAGGCGGATTGTCTGTTTGACGTTTTCCCGGCACGGAGTGTTGCTGGTCGATATTTCCCTGGCACGGAGTGTCGCTGGTCGACGTTTCCCCGAGGTGGAGTGTCGCTGGTGGACGTGTCCCCGGTATAGAGTGTCACTGTTTTTTTGATGTAGAGGCCGTTGTCGGAATTGGTTGGCCTGATTTGTTTTGGAAGTTTCAATCTGTCCGGCGGGACTTTTGATCTTGGAAGCGCTTCTGGATGGGACTTTAGTTTGATTTGTCCGATTCCTGCCTTATTTGGCGGGACCCTTGAATTTGAGGTATTACAACGTGGGATTTGGAATTTGGATTTTTTTAGCATCAGCATCGCTACACTGATGAGAGGATTTCCCTTGTTCCTAATTTAACGACTTAGGGGTCATCTGTTCCCAGTTTAATGACTTAGAGGTCATCTGCTCCCAGTTTAATGACTTAGAGGTATATTGGATCGAAAATTTGGAATTTTGGGATTGGGGTCAGCATCAGCGTTGCTAACACTGAAGCACAGGTGCCAGAAGAAATTCATCATTTGCCTTTGCTTGTTAGAAAGTGAAGGCTTAGGAGACAGATTTAGATCCCTATCACCTAAGGCTTTTCAATTTTATGAGCCGTAAAGGTCCTATAAAAGCATTTTCTCCTTATGAGCCGAAAGAATCTCGTATGTGTATTTTCTCCTTAGGAGTCGTAAGGACCCCCAAGTGTGTTTTTCCCTTATGAGTCGTAAGGATCCCACGAAGGTGTTCTCTTACGAGTCGAGAGGATCTTGTAAGTTTTGTTCTCCTCATGTATCGTGAGGACACTGTAAATCGATGTCGCGTACCTCGCGGGGAGGCGGAATACGCAAAAAAAGATTTTTACGGGCTTCGCAACACCGACTTGAACTCCAGGATCGATACTAAACCCTAGCTAGCAAAACTGTATGAGCTTAACTACTCGGAAAGAATGTTATACCTCACAGTATCATGTCCTTCGGTCTTCTTGTTGTCCTCCTCGTCATAGGCTCCTCGAATCGTACACGGATCGGACCTCTTCGTTGGTCCTTTCAAGTCAAAGACGATCCATCCGAGAATCTATAGTCCGAGCTTCAACCTCAAATCTGAGGTAACTAAGACACCTAATTCGCTAAACTAGATGTCCTAAATGATGTAGAGTGCAGATGGATTATTTTGTATCTAAATACCCTAAGTTTCTCAACACATGAGACATGAAGAGTATGAGAAAGAAGAAGGGGAGCTTGAGAAAAAGAGCGTGGAACAAGAACATTAGAATGAGATGGCTCTCATTTGTGATGAATAATGCATACCAATAATGCAACCACAAAATATTTAGCATGCTTCAAAATATCACATAGTGAGTCACCCTCATGAATCACCCCAAGAGTCATCTAAGAGCCATGCCTCATTTAATGAAATCCTCCACCTCATTTCCTCCACCTCATTTATCTTTTAATCAAAAGATTAAATACAGAATGAGGCATCTTCTTCTGGAAGCAATTTTGAGTAAATTACAAGAATGCCCATCATCCGTATACATACACGTATCCGTATTCCGAAAAATATGAATACAATGAGATGAAAATAATCCATCAATATAATACTGGGATCCGGATTAAACCAAAACCCACTAGTATTATCCACCCGAACATCATACGTGCACAAGTATACATATGTATCAAAGCCCTGTCGTAAAACCATACGGTATCTACATCTTTTGCCCGATGCAGGGAAACCCTCTGTGTGGGACTTTAAAGACTCGACACTACGCTGACAATGGGTTTAACCACAAGTCGTCAGCGGTACTAGCTGCACGTAACGGCTACCCAGGTATCTGTAGATAAAAAAGGTGATGAGCAAACTCATCTGAACTCCTACTGAGACTATCTGTGACAATTTCCATACAGTCCGGTCTGTTCGTCTAAGAGTATCGCATATCGGGCCTAGGGGCGGTAGCCGTCAGATCCCTAATAGCGCAATAAGTCGTGTCGGAGCGTAGCCCAAAACACCCTGAGAAACTACTGGAGTACCTACCAGTAAATCTCGCTTTCCCTGGCCAGAGACTGTGTAATAGCTTTCCGAACATAGGTGACATCAACCCTCAATATCGGGAGAGACGAATCCTATCTAACCGCCACCGCCTCCAAGTGCTTCGGGACTGCATCCAACTACTACCTGTTTGCACGACTCCTTTGAGACGTGGTAGGGTAGAATCTAAGAACAGTAGGAACACGCTCGAGACGAAATAGCAGTGTCAAATCGACAGACTAAGCTGTATTCATGTCACCTGAGAACTGTTACCCGACGATAGGTATAATACCCACCAACAGCTCCCTACGAGTCCTGTCCAGTGTACTCATAACCCAATGAACACCCGCATACTATCTCCAGTACGATGTACTAATAGCTGTGGAACAGACCATCTCCCCTGCTGGGACGAGAAGCGTATACACTAGTCTATTCTGGAATATCGATACCCCGTCTCGATAATTCTACGACTAGGGACCTGTATAAGGATGTGCTTATAGATTACCCAGCCCCCACTAGTGTGACTGCCATCACAACGCTGGTAGTCAAGCAAAAATCCTAAGGGCTCTACCAATATGTATAAGCGATATGCTAAAAGAAACACATGCACATATTGAGGTAGAAACAAACCAGATAGCATACTACCATTTCGAGCAAGACTGTTACTATATCCGTGTATATCCCAAGCTTCCAATATGTAATATACAAACCAGTATGATACAATAATGGCCTCTAGGGCATATATCACTAACAATCTCCCACTTGCACTAAGGCCATGTATTGGCATATCACAAACCTATCATCTCGAATAGCCTCTTAAACCGTGTCTGAGGGATGGCCTTTGTGAGTGGATCTGCAGTGTTGTTCTCTGTATCTACTCTCCTCACCTCGATCTCCCGGCGATCAACGATCTCCCTGATCAGGTGGTACCGCCTCAAGATGTGTCTGAACTTCTGATGGGACCTGGGTTCCTTCGCTAAAGTTATAGCGCCGTTGTTGTCACGATACTGAGGTATTGGATCTACAATAGACGGAACCACCTGAAGTTCTGTTAGATACTTCCTCATCCAGACTGCTTCTTTCGCGGCGTCACAAGCAGGTATATACTTCGCTTCCATTGTCGAGTCAGCAACGGTGTCCTGCTTGGAGCTCTTCCAACAGACCGTCCCTCCATTGAGGGTAAAGACATAACCCGACATGGACTTGGAGTCATCCTTGTCACTCTGGAAGCTAGAGTCAGCAAAGGCCTCGATCTGGAGGTGTTTTCCGCTATACACCAAGAACATCTCGTTAGTCCTTCTCAGGTACTCGAGAATGTTCTTTACTGCTATCCAGTGGTTCTTCCCTGGGTTTGACGGATACTGGCTTACCACGCTAAGTGCATAAGCAATATCTGGTCTGGTACACAACATTGCATACATTATAGAGCCTACCGCAGAAGCGTAGGGTATAATCGACATGCGAGCCCTTTCCAAATCAGTCTTGAGAGACATCTCTTTGGAGAGGGTGATTCCGTGACAAACCGGTAGACTACCGCGCTTTGAATCTTCCATACTAAATCTCTTTAGTATGGTGTCGATATATCTGGACTGCGAAAGTCTCAATATCCTCTTAGATCTATCACGATAGATCTGGATCCCAGAATGTAGGAGGCATCACCAAGGTCCTTCATGGAGAACCTCTGTGACAAGAATCCTTTGACTGATTGTAACATATGAATATCATTTTCTATCAAGAGGATGTCATCCACGTACAAGATGAGGAATACCACAGTTCTCACTACAATCTTACTATAGATGCATGGTTCATCTGAATTTTTGATAAAGTCGAATTTTTTGACCATCTCATCAAAACAGATGTTCCAACTCCGCGATACCTGCTTTAATCCATAAATGGATTTAAGAAAGTTGCACACTTTCCCGCTGCTCCCACTCTGATTGAAACCCTATGGCTGATCCATATAAACACACTCTTCCAATTATCCATTCAGAAAAACGGTCTTTACGTCCATCTGCCAAATTTCATAATCGTGGAAGGCGACAATGGCAAGAAGGATCCGAATGGATTTGAGCATAACCACTGGAGAAAAGGTTCCATCATAGTCCAAACCAGGTCTTTGACGAAAACCTTTTGCAACAAGTCTAGCCTTATGGGTTTCAACCTGTCCATTTACACCAATCTTCTTTCTGAAGATCCATTTGCAGCCTACGGGTTTTATCCTTTCTGGTGCAATGTCCAAAGTCCATACCTTGTTGGTGTACATGAACTCCATTTCGGTCCGCATTGCATCCAGCCATTTTACCGAGTCACCGCTCTGAATGGCTTGTTGGAAGCTAGTTGGCTCATCATTGTCAATGATGCAATCCTCTCTATCCCCGTCTGTGAGAAAACCGTAGTATCTCTCGGGCGGATGAGACTGCCTACTAGTTATGCGGAGTGGCACGGGATGTCTTGTTCTTTCGAAACCTCTGGTTCTACCATGCTTTCAGTAATAACTTGTCGTTCTGGAATTTCTTCCAGTTCTATTGCGTTCCCACTAGTTTCTTTTTCCAAAAATTGATTTTCCAAAAAATGGGCATGACGAGAAACAAAAACCTTTTGTTCCTCTGCGTAATAGAAAAGATATCCCCTGGAATTCTTTGGGTATCCCACAAACTTACACAGTACCGAGCGTGCCTCGAGCTTGTCCGCATGCTGCTTTTTGACAAAAGCTGGACATCCCTATATCTTCAGATACGAAAATATGGTTTCTTCCCACTCCACATCTGATATGGTGTTGTAGGCACAGTCTTGATAGGAGCCTTGTTCAAAAGATATCCAGCTGATTCTAGTGCATAACCCTAAAAGGATCGCGGTAACTCAGCGGTACTCATCATAGAACGTACCATATCCAATAGAGTTCTGTTCCGTCTTTCTGATACACCGTTGTGTTATGGTGTGTATGGAGGAGTAAGCTGAAGGAGAATTCCATTCTCCTTTAAGTAACCAGGAACTCGGCACTTAAGTATTCACCACCTTGATCAGATCTAAGTGTCTTGATACTTTTGCCGGTTTGTTTTTCCACTTCATTCTTATATTCTCGGAATTTCTCAAAGATCTCGGATTTATGTTTCATCAAGAAGACATGTCCATATCTAGAGAAATCATCCGTAAAAGTAATGAAATAGGAATAACCACTTCGTGCATTTATAGACATTAGACCACAAACGTCGTTGTGTATGAGTCCCAAGAGCTCGCTCGCTCTTACTCCGTGTCCAGTGAATGGAGTCTTTGTCATTTTTCCTATAAGACAAGATTGACAAGTTGCATAAGACTGATATTCGAACAGATCCAAATATCTCTCTATGTAACTTCGTCAACCGTGTTTCATTGATATGACCCAGCCTACAATGCCACAAGAAAGCCTTATTTAATTTTGGAGACTTTTTTTAAGTGTGTTCTGGACGTTGAAAACCTGAGCTTGATTTAACACGTATATACCGTTCTCTAGTATATACCGTCCTCTAGTGTACCTGACCCAATCAAACCATGATTAAGTTGGATGTGGACCACATCGTTTACAAATGTAAAATCATATCCTTCTTTAGAAAGTAAGATACAGATATGATATTACAAGCTAGACTAGGTACACACAAACAGTGACGTAAAATCAATATCTGCCCACTTGTCAATCTTAGGTGATATTTCCCTACGGATACAGCGTCCATGCTCATTCCGTTAGCAACCCTGAGAGTCATATCACCTGCCCTGATAACTCTACGGTTTCTCAAAGTCTGTAATTTATTACAGATATGAGATCCTGATCCGGTATCTAGTACCCAGGAAGTAGAGTTAATTGACATACAGTTTTCAATCACAAACACACCCGAAGCCGAAGCCACAATGTGCTTCGGATCCTGGATTCTGGCTTTCCAAGCACTGCATTCCTTCTGCCAATGCCCATTCTGTGGCAATAGGGACATCACTCCTTCCGTACTGTTATCCCCGAAACTTTTGCCCTGCCCCTTCCTTCTACCTTACTGACACCGTCTATCGGCTTGGTGAAGGCCTTCTTCTTTCCTATGGTTTTCGCCTTGGATCTAGAAGAGGAAGATTCCTCAATAAGCAAAACGGGTCTCCCTGGTTTCCTTCAGGGTGTAAGTAAAAAGGAGAGACGGTAGAATCAAGTTAGTACATAACTCGTTCTCCAACGTGGTCGCAAGGTCCATCGTAAGGATGTGGTCATCTACAGATGACCCGACAGCCAACCTCGCTTGAAACAATTCCTTTGAGGTCTCATATCTTGCAATACGAGATTGGTCTCCATATAAATCTTTGTTATGGAGGAAGATGGAAGCCGAGTCCATCTTCTCGTGCTGTCTCGGGTATTCACTATCCATTGAGACCAACACGAGTCACTTGGCATTCGCACAATCTTTTTCCCTTATCTTATGGATATCAACATCCGCGACGGTAGAAACTGGACCTGGGACGGCGGGGGCTTTAGTAATAACGAGATGGCCCAGCTTGTCATAGGTAATGGATATCTGGACAAACCTTTACCAATCAATATAGTCTGGCTCAGTCAATTTATTATCTAGCTGTAACCTAAGTCTGGTCACCTGGTCGCTGCAATTATAAGAGAGGAGGAAACATTCGGCATGATACTCTTGCAAGTTTAGATTGGTTATTAGTTTATCTAAACAGGATGGCTCCTACTGTATCTCGAATCCTTTCTCAAACCATAAAAGAAAAATTAGTCAGGATTAATCTCACTCTTACAATACTTTCTTAACCTTTCAGCCAGGCTGGTGTTGGTACTTCGAAAGAGGTTTTACAATGTTTTCGCGAAGTTCCTTAATTGAATAACCTATTTTCTCTGGAGGCGTTGCCCCGTTAACACTGTTCTAGACACCTACTTGGTTTATAGTATTGATTGTTTTAGTGAAAAAATCTCCCGAGTAGCAGCGGAAACTCACAGTAGGATCGGGATCCAAATATCATTGTGTGATAATCCTGAATGAATCCTACCAAAATTATCACTCTAAATGGCATGCAACACTAGCAAGTTTGAGTTTCCTTAGAAATTCCCGATGTGGATTTTTGTCTCAAGCTCTTATGACCTTGATGAAGGCCAACATATCATAAGTCGCAAATCAAGTTCTACCTGTCATTGTCCAGGTTAATTTGAACCCACCCGTACATACCCTTGACGCAGGCCAAAATTGAAATACGACTGTCCCAAACCAACGCATCTATCTATGCAACAGATAAATATTCAGCAGCTATCAATCACTATGCCTTGGCGAAGATCAAAATACATAACTTGAATACTACCGAATACCCATCTGAAATGACGGAGGGTTACAAATGGTTTTGGCGAAACCGTAAACGTAATGAACTTGATATGATCGAAGGAACCATGATAGCATTTTAAAGGAGTGGTTTAGGCTCCACATTTAAAAGTTGCTTTTTGAAAGAACCGAGTGGTTTTTGAAACTGTTCCAATGATTCAGCTTTGGTTTGTTTACTTTGCATTAAACATATAATACAGTTCCATCATTTACACCTGCCATTGCAGAAAGAAATGAAAATACCGCGTACACTTATGCCATCCGCATTCGCCACTGGACCCCGTTTAACACTGTTAGGTTACTTAACCAACGCCAGAGCGGAGACTGGACTAGCGCGGGTGCAAAACATAAGCGTCTACTATATAGCATATATAATGTATCCATTCGTCTCACGCAATAATAGACATTCCAGATCACAGATGAATATATTAGATATACTAGGAATTCCGCGTTTCGTTTAAACCTGTAACGAAAGACGGATTCCACGTCCGTGATGAATAGCCAAACCCCACCCTAGACCCCTACGGATGCGGCAAACTACCCGCCAAATTCCCGAAGTGAAGCAACCTCCCTCAGTAAAATGAGTAGGCCACTTGGCACTTCAAAGAACCCGGTAGTTTGTGCACCCTATCTTGGGTCTATCTTAGAAGCAGAAAACAGTAAGAAATAATACAACGGTGGCTACAACCTCAACCCGGATGTGCCCCGCAAAATAATATTACATCACTTTACAATTACATCGAATGAAAAAAAGAAAACTTTCTTCTCACATCCCAGCTATTCATCATTGACTATCTAATATTCCATATATACAAACCGCAGCAGCAACACAGATATGTGCAAGCTCAACTAATCGACGTATAGCAATTAGCGGAAGTTAACGAACACATAACAGCTGAAACATGTTAAACGACGTTAAAGCTGCGATTTCGAAATACTCCGTATTGCCACAACAGAAAGATAACAGTATATGCAAAATTGGCAAAATCAAACACCACCTGAAACCATAAATCCAAGAGATAAGAATACAGAACAAAACCCAAGACAAATCTCCATACTTCAACCGGTGAGGCCGGTCATTTTGGCATTTTGGCCGGCCAGAGTATGGTGGAATTGCCTCGTTTTTGTTCTGTATTTATCACAACCAAAGGAGCACTCTGCAATTGTTTAAAAAAAATTTAGAGCCTCTGAAAAATTCAACAAAAACATGACTTTTGTTTCGATGTTTCGGAGTTATTTCGGTTTCGTAGTTTTACACGTCTAAACTGTTAGTTAAGGTTTAGTAGTCTTTGATACCACTGTAAGTCGATTTCGCGGACCCCGCAGGTTCGCGGGGAGGCGGAATACGTAAAAAACGATTTTTACGGTTTTCGCAACACCGACTTGAACTCCATGATCGATACTAAACCCTAACTAGCAAAACTGTATGAGGTTAACTACTCGGAAAGAATGTTATACCTCACAGTATCATGTCCTTCGGGTCTTCTTGCTGTCCTCCTCCTCGTTATAGGCTCCTCGGATCGTACACGGATCGGGTCTCCTCATCGGTCTTCTCAAGTCAAAGACGATCCACCCGAGAGTCTATAGTTCGAGCTCCAACCTTAAATCCGAGGTAACTAAGGCACCTAGTTCGCTAAACTAGATTTCCTAAATGATGTTGATAGTGTAGATGGATTACTTTGTCTTTAAATACCCTAGGTTTCTCAACACATGAGACATGAAGGATATGATGAAAAAGAAGGGAAGCTTGAGGAAAAGAGAGTGAAGCAAGAACATTAGAATGAGATTGCTCTCATTTGTGATGAATAATGCATACCAATAATGCAACCATAAAATATCTAGCATGCTTCAAAATATCACATAGTGAGTCACCCTCATGAGTCACCCCTTGAGTCACCTAAAAGCCATGCCTCATTTAATGAAATCCTCCACCTCATTTCCTCCACCTCATTTATCTTTTAATCAAAAGATTAAATACAAAATGAGATATCTTCTTCTATAAGCAATCTTGAGTAAATTACAAAAATGCCCATCATCCATATATACATACCCGTATCCGTATTCCGAAAAATACGAATATAAAGAGACAAAAATAATCCATCAATATAATACTAGGATCCGGCTTAAACCAAAGCCCATTAGTATTATCCGCCCGAACATCATACGTGCACAAGTACACGTATGTGATCGAAGCCCTGCCGTAAAACCATACGGCCTCTACATCTTTTGCTCGATGCAGGGAAACCTTCTGTGTGGGACTCTAAAGACTCGACACTACGGTGGCAATGGGTTTAACCATAAGCCGTCAGCGGTACTAGCTGCACGTAACGGCTATCCAGGTATCTGTCGATAAGAAGACCGATAAGCAAACTCATCCGAACTCCTACTGAGCCTATCTGTGACAATCTCCTTACAGTCCGGTCGTTCGTCTAAGAGTATCGCATATCGGGCTTAGGGGACGGTAGCCGTCAAATCCCTAATAGCGCAATAAGTAGTGTCGGAGTGTAGCCCAAAACACCGTGAGAAACTACTAGAGTGCCTACCAGTAAATCTCGCTTGCCCTGGCCAGGGACTTTGTGTAATGACTTTACGAACACAGCGCGATATCAACCCCCAATACCGGGAGAGACGAATCCTATCTAACCGCCATTGCCTCCAAGTGCTTCGGGACTGCACCCAACTACTACCTGTTTGCATGACTCCTTTGAGCCGTGATAGGATAGCAATCTAAGAATAGTGGGAACGCACTCAAGACGAAGTAGCAGTTTCAAGTCGACGAACTAAGCTGTACTCATGTCACCTGGAAACTGCTACCGACGATAGGTATAATACCCACCAGCAGCTCCCTACGAGTCATGTCCAGTGTACTCATAACCCAATGATCACCTGCATATTTTCTCCAGTACGACGTACTAATGGCTGTGGGACAGATCATCTCCCCTGCTGGGATGAGATACGTATACACTAGTCTACTGTGGAGTATCGATACCCTGTCTCGATAATCCTACGACTAGGGACCTGTATAATAATGCGCTTATAGACTATCCAGCCCTCACTAGTGTGACTGACATCATAACGCTGGTAGTCAAGCAAAAATCCTAAAGGCTCTACCAATATGTATAAGAGATATGCTAAAAGAAACACATGCACATATTGAGATAGAAACAAACCAGGTATTCGAGCAAGATTGTTACCATATCCATATATATCTCAAGCTTCCAATATGTAATATACAAACCAGTATGACACAATAATGGCCTCTAGGGCATATATTACTAATAGACACATGTGTGGGTCTTTCTTAAATAGAGCTTAATTCCATGTGCGGTGACCGGCCGCGGGGTTTGTGGTTGCGGTGAGGCATGGGTGTGATGAGGATTATTTGAGCCCGTGGATTGTATACGGTAGTCAATTTAGGGACTGGCTATACGGCTGGTGAATTTGGGGATTTGGATTTTGGTTGGCGTCTGCGTCGCTATACTGGAATATGTTAGCAGGAGAAACTCATCATTCGTCGTTTAGGAATTTGAATTTTGGTTGGCGTCTGCATCGCCGCACTGGAATATGGTATCAAGAGCGACTCATCATTCGTCATTTGGGGATTCTTTTTTTTTACCGCGATTGCTCCACCATTTCATCTTTTCTTATCGCGAAGGTCGCGATTGCCCTATCATTTCGGCTGTTTATTCGCGGTTGCCTCATCATTTCGACTGTTTATTTTCATTTTTATTTTACTCGCTGATTTTTATTGCAAGTTGCCCCATCATTTCAGCTTATTATTATTATTATTTATTTACACATTTTTTACATCCCCAGTTTAACGACTTAGAGGTCGAATGTCCCCAGTTAAACGACATGGTGGTCCTCACCGTGCACTTATTCAAAAATCCTTGAACTTTGATCCCACGGTGCTTCAATACTCACTTTGTCCTTTTGGAGAGACATTCACGTATGTCCCATAGAAACTGCAATGAACTGGGTCATTTTCTTGAGCGGGCGATTAAGCAGTTTTCCCCCCGAGGGTTTTGGTCTTCGTTCGAACGGAGCGGACGATCATAGCTTGGTTTTCTGCTAACGCGTCTTTGGCCAATGAGACCACTCACTCATTGTATTATTTTTCCACCCAATTCTTGAAAACAAAGCAGTTTTCAATGGTATGACTCACCATTCTGTGATACGGGCAGTACAAAGGATCATCAGTCATGTTTGCTTCATGTGGTCTTTTTGATTTAGGCAATTGCAGACCGTTTCTCAGGACGTCCTTGAATATTTTACGAACTCTGTCCTTTCGGAAAGAATAGACCTTATTCAATTTCTCTTCCAGAGGCGATTCTTCTCCCCCTCCCAATACTGGTTTTCGAGGCTGGTAGGCATTAAGCCTGCCTGCTCCTCGCTTACTTTGGTCGGCAGATACGTCAGAGGATTTAGTGTCTTTGGGAGGCCCACCTTTGCGGTTGTCGTTCTCCGGATATTTGGACTTGTTATATTGAAGACCTTGAGTGGACTCGGGCTTTGAGCGTTCCAACATTTGAACTTTCTTGATCAGCTCTTGGAATGTTTTGAGGCATGCGGTGCACTGGAAAGGGTTCATCTAGTTGTTCAGATTTTCTATAAAAAGACTGACGGATTGGTTTTGCTCCAACGGCGGGTCACATTTGACAGAGAGATTGCGTCATCGGACTATAAAATCCATTCTGGTTTCGTTGTTCTTTAGCTCGGTCTTTACGAAGTCAGCAATGGCGATTTTATCGTTGATGCTCATGAACCTTTACTTGAACATGGATTCTATTTGAGCGAACATCGTGATCGAATCATCCGGTATGTTTGCATACCAATCGAAAGCAATATCGGTCAAGCTATTGACAAACCGACGGAGAAGGAGCGCATCATTGCCCCCAGTATTCGCGCATGATGCTTTAAATTGGGCAATGTGCCGATTCGCATTTCCCATCCCATCGAACCTTTCAAATTTAGGGACAACATAGCCAGTGGGAAACTCCACATGATCGTACCGAGCAGGATATGGTCTTCCACTACTGCTGACATCTTTTTGCTCTCCGGCTTCGACTACCAATGTTTTAACTTTATTGGCGACCAAATCCATGATTTGATCTTTCGTTAGCAGGTTGTTGTCATCGGTAGTCAAGATATTTCCCGAGATAGGCTGCGGCCGACTTTCATGCGGCTCGCTCACCTTTGGATTTGAGAGAATAGACGCCGGCGGTCTTGGGACACCGTTCCCCGGTTCATGAGCAGAACCCTACGCTTGATTGGGTGGCTGAGAGATGGCTTGAGCCATGAGCTGCAAGACGACGTTTGTCAAGCCGTCAATTTTTTAGTAGAGCTTGGCCATTTCCCTGTCTTTGTTTCTGAGCTTGCTTCTGGAGCTCTTGAAGAAGTTGCCGCTCTGCGGTCTTGGGACAAAAGAATGGCTCCTCTTCGTTTTCCGAGCCCGACTCCTCGTGAACCGAAGGATCTCTCTGCTTATCAGCCTCACTGAAAGGGTTTTCATTACCTTCCAGTGGATGCTGGTCTTGGAAAGTGACAACCACATTCACACCAGATTGGATTTGAGATGTGTTGGTCCCGTCCTTGCTTTTGTTGCGCGTGTCCATCTTTTTATCTTTGACGGCTGATTTTTTGGACTATCGTCTTGTCCCTTCCTCTTCTGGAAAGGACATGCGACTGAAGACGGTTGGTCTGACTGGGTCCTTAGATGACGCTGTCCGGATCGCAGCTTTCTTGACTCTTGAGGTCATGGCATTCTTCTGGACCAATTTCAGTGGTTCAAAAGAGTTGGCGAGCTTTACAGCCGATTCAGCTGTTGTTGCGGGGTCTGTTCTTGGAACCTCATGAAGTTCAGCCTGGCAGGAACCCTAGCCTTTTTGTTGGCTCTGTATATGAGCCTTTTCTGTCTTAGCTTCTCGATTTTAAGGGCTTGACGGGCATCCGTCATCCAGGAAGTCATCATGAGTGATTGACAGGGAGCTTAGAGAAGATACCCGATTGAGCAGTTATCAGGGGCACTGCTGGAGCTTGCCCGAGATGCTTTATTGTTTTGTTGGTGTTGATGGCCTTGCCCCCAGCTGGGGCCAAAGAAAGTCGTTCAAACATTGACTTGCGTTTGGGTAGTGATGCCCTCGAGATCACCACATTTGGCCTCCTACCTTTCGAGGCCGGTCTATCAGTTACTGGAGCTTGAGGAGCTGAGATGGCGTTAGCTGGCACGAATAGAATAGAGCTAAATGGTAGTGGTGGCTCTTCCCACTGTCGTCTGAGACTGGCCGGGAGGATCGTCCTGACGTCCATCTTCATCGTGTAGGAGATGGAAGCTGTGTCGAGAGCTGAGCTTGTCCTTGGAGACATTGTTGAGGCTTGATCGCTTGAAATCCTGCATGAAAGAGCATTATTTTAGTATAAATATCGATATGTATGTTGATTGAGTTCGCATGAACGTATAACTCGAAATATGAGAGGAAAGAAAATATCCCACCGGACGTGCCAGAATCTGTAGGGTGTTTTTCATCACCCCATTGAGATGTGAATATGCATCTCTCGTCAGGCGTACTACAGATCCCCTGCTTAGGGTACACGGGGGTTTATTGATTGTGGGGATCCGAATCTCCGGCAGCCGCGGACTAAGCTGCCGTGAATTACCCGTCGCCTTTGGAGCGAAGGAATCTCCGATTGACGGGTCAAACTGGTCATGCGAACTCAATGTGCAATGTGTTGTGTTTTGAGGGGTCTTGGGTATATCAGAGGCCTCGCAGAGTTTACGGAGGTCCCGCTACCCAGATAGCAGGGTGCGGGGCAGCGCCCCGTTAGAAATATTTTCTAACGGGGAAAATGTTGCGGAGTATGTATATATATATATATAGGGAATAGCGTCCAAATGACGCATGGGCGCCGGCGCCTCACGTGCCCAGCACGCGGGCACTGGGAGCCAGTGCCACAAGCGTCCGGCACGAGGGTACTGGACGCCTGGGAAAAAAGGGGCTTAGCTCATGTACTGTGAGTTGTACTCCCAATTGACTTTTGGAGCTCCTAAAAGAAGAACAAAGGGGCTTAGCCCCTCAGCGGGAAGTGTACTCCCAATTGACTTTTGGAGTTGAACTCCTAAAAAGAAAGATTTATTATTATTATTATTATTATTATTATATATATATATATATATATATTTGTGGAGTTAAACTCCTAAGAGATTTTCAAAGATGATGAAATAGGCCCTTTTCTTCTCCCATGATCCCTGTGTTTTCTCTTGAGCCTTGGATCTTTCCAAATTGGATTATTTTTGCAGATGGGTCTCATTCTTCCTCCTCTCTGTTGGCTGGATCTTGAAAAAGAAGGGACTTAAAAAGCATCCCTTTGGGGGATTTGATGGAAGATCTGAGTTCTCATTCAAGCGTTTTATGGTGAAAAACTGTTTCTTTTTAGAAAAAGAAGAGAACTCTTGATTTAATTCAAGAAAGGAGAAGAAGGTTTATAACCTTGAGAAAGTTGAAGGAGGCACAAGAACCCTAGATTTGAGGGGAATGATTCTATGTCTTCATTTCATCATTATGTTGCTTTATATAGGCTTACAAATTTACACATAGCCCCTTGGACTTTACAAAATGGTATTTTGTCCATCCCATGCCTCATGTGCTTATTTCTTTTTGCACACGAGCCATGAGCTTTACAAAAATTTGGTTTTTTGCCAATTTATTTTACATTCATGCATGAAAATTATATCAAACTTATTTATTTCATAATTTTCTTCTTGGCATGAGGGAGGCCAGCCGCTTCATGTTCGGGCTTGACTTAGGCATGGGTCTACTTGGCCTAGGCTTGGGCCCGTTTGGCTTGGGGTTGACTTTGATTTTGACTTGGTCAACCGGGGTGTAAATTTTGGCCCCAACGGCTATTACAGTATTACTATTAGACACCAAACATTTTTTTCTACCTATTGTTCAATCCAAATTATTTTATAAAATTGATTTTTGATCCGAATATTCATACATGACCCGAGACCAATCTTATTTTCTTAGATATGGAAAATTATTGTTAGCCCCTTATATTTTATAGTAATTAGTTTTCCTCTTTTTATATAGAAATTCAAGATAACAGAAATAGAAATCAAACTAAAAATAAGTGTGAATTATTCAAAATATTATTTAAAATTTTGTCGTGAGAATATTACCGAGTTCATTTATTAGATTTATAAAATTTGTTTATAGGATCGACCGAGACTTGAGGGGATCGATTTTAGAGTTGCTTGCATAGTGGATCTATTTCGATAATTGTAAATATTAGGTTCATGTGTGTAATTTATAATTCATGGTCTATATTTCTTGTACACCATGACATACTTTGATTCTTGAAAACACCAAAAATTTTACGTACATGTCTACAATGTTGACATCTCACTTTTAGTTGCGACCACTTCAAGAATCGAACCGGCGACCTCATTTTGGAGAGGCAATTACATGTTTAAACATAAAGCTATAAATGCTTAGTTATATTTTTTTATGGATTTGATGTAATTTTCAAAATTATGCCTTTGTGTATTCACAGATGTTATTAGTTATTTTTGTTTATTATATTACCATTACCTATCTAAAGGTGTGCGCCTACACATTAATTAATTTATAACAGTGTTGAAAAAACAGTCTACCCGGCCGATTAATCGGACGTATGTATAATCGTAAACAGTGCTTAATCACATAAAAATTGCATTAATCTCTCTATTAACCGGTCAAAAACGATTAAACACCATATAATGGGTTTAAAACGGTTAATCAGGTGTTTAATGTCTAAACGGTTGTGAAAAATATAAACCCGTTTTGGGAAAAAACTGCACCCGCTTCTATCTATTTACTGAAACAACCAAGACCTTTCATTTTTTTCTCACCCAGATTTCTTTCTCGATCCTTGATCCTCGACGAGCCTTCGACCTCGATCCTCCAGCCTAGACCTCGATCCTCCAGCCTCGACGTCTCCAGCCTTCGACCTTGATCGCAGCTTCCAGCTTCATCTTCATCATCGATCTCAGCCTTCAGAGATAACTTTTAGGGTTTTCCTTAAAAAAAAATTTCTTTGCCCGTAACATGCCATTTATTGATGATTTTTAGGGAAAATTTTGTTTTTATCTATTCTCATAGACTATATAGCATGCAAGAAATCATTGGTTATGGAGAACAAAAAACCTGGTTTATTTTTAAACCTGCTTTATTTTCAATTTCTGTTAATAATGGAATGTCAAATGTCAATTTATGAAGAGAAGTTGAATGATACAGAAAAATATTATGAAGATGATGAGTACGATTAGAAGAATATTTGTTTATGATATTTTGTAACAATTTATGATATTTTGTTGCTTTTAAAGTTATTTGTAGACCATATGGTATTGCTTCTTTGCGAGACTTATTTTTATGTCACATTATGTGGTGTTATACTTTAGACGTATCATGGTATCAATATTTTGATTTGATATTATTTACATGATTTGTTGTATGTTTATATGGTAATTTATAATTGTATGATGTGTGTGAGATGTTGCATGTGTCCCCTTATATTGTTTGTGCGCAAATTATATAATATACATCGTACAAAATATATTGTATGTCCGGTGGAACTCGAATCCACAATCTTCTTCATTTAATTTTATTCAGATGTCTTACCATTAGACCACGGACATATTTAATACCTAATAGTTGCAATTAAGGCTAAATTTTTCTTATAAATATTTGTGTGTGCGTATATTTTTTTATGGCCGTATAATTCTCGTAAAACGACTAATCACCGTATAATCCGACGCTAACAGCTAGCCAAACGAATAAAAAACGAATACGTGTTTTACAACATTGATTTATAATTTCAAGAGAGATGTTAGATGTGTCAATACTATGTGGATATCCTTATAGACCTTGTAGGGTTAAAGATTTGTCGTTGTAGAAGGCTATTGTAGACCAAACCAACCATTGAAGAGTCGGTGGGAGCTCATAAATTATAATATTACTAATTTTTATTCTTTTGACCATAATATTATTTGGCATGCTTATACATTGTCTCTCACATCCATCCATGGTCTTAGAGTTGTGATTATTTATTTGATTTTATGTTCCTAATCTCATTTTGCTTCCATTGTATAGATTGCATTACATGAATCCTATACTTCCTAAGCCGTGGTTTGCTCATTTCGATATTAACGAATTTCTAGATTAGCACGAAGATTGGTGCATGGACTAGAGGTCTTACTTTGAAGTGTGAGTCATACATCTTTTTTTTGCCAACGAATCTTACCATCTTTGAATCCATTAGTATTAGTTTATGGATTGTAATAAATTATTTGGAGAAATTCTAAATTATATTCAACTATGGGATATGTTTGCACATAAATTAGAATTCGTCCAGACGGGCCGAACAGAGAGATGTAGAGCTTGGCGATAGTTCAAGATAGGGAAGAAGTATGGCACAACATGGCCGGTTCAATATGAGAGAATGACGACATATTAATTGGCTAATTTAAGTCATTGATTTTGATCATATATTTGTTGTGGAGATCTTGTATTCTCACAGGTAAGCTCAGTCTTGTGGTCCTATCAAGTAGGGAATTGCGACTCGCTGGACACGCTCTTCTCAGGGGATGACAAACTACGTTCAGATGTACCTCCATCTCAATATCAGTTTGACACAACTTTCTTTTCCAAATTAACCCTTTGAAACTGACCCTAGATGCTATCAGATGCGGCCATAATTTAGAGATTGCCTAAATCGATATTATGAGTCTATCTAGGAGCAGATGGTTCGAAACCCATATTAGGACTCTTACCATATCAGTTTCGGCCCATTATCTCCTTGATTTGTGAGAGAGTCGATTTATTTTAATATTTAAAGCTAAAATATCAGTGTGGTTTCAAGCAGAACAATTAGAAAATCCACCAACTGTTTTTCTGTATATAAATGCAGGGTCTGAGCCTGACTCTTAAACCAAAGAAATAGCTACTTGCAGCAAAACCACTTTCCTAATCCATTAACTAAGGGCATCATCAAACAGAACTAATCAAGTTTCAAATGGTATCACATTCCTTGCTGTTATGTGCCAAAAACAATTACAAACAGAGATGTGACACAATACCTTGAAGTCCACAAAGGCAACAGGTAGTCCATTTTTCTTTTGCATCTTCAATTTTGTGAACCCTTGGCATCTAGAAATAATACACTTGGAATTTACATTTACTGTAGATCATAAAGAACTGGATATATGAATAAGTAAAGCATTGCTCCAAACCTTGAAAATACTGCAGTTAGCTCCTGCTCGTAGCAAGCTGGACCCAAGTTGGCAACAAACAGTGTTGAGCAAGGGTTATTATTCTGAGGAATGTAGTTTGCTGGAGAAATGTTCTGTTGTGAATATGGGATCGGTAATCAATAATGGAGAAACGCAAACTTGCCTACTATTATTTTTTGAATTTACTTTAACACGACAAAATAAAGGGAAGGCTCACTAACCAACTTATTAGTTCCATGATCGTACATTGTCTGACTGCAAGAGATATTTACGAGAAATAATTAGTCTGACAACAGCCACAACATAACTTAATACAATGAAGAATTTTTTTTATAGGAATGGCAGCTACACAATTACCCAGAAAGGCAAGATTCCATAGAAGTAGCAATAGAAAGCAACTAGCCTACTATAACTAAAGTTGCAACAAAAAATATTGTGCTCAAGTAGTGTGTCGTAACCTTTGTGTAGAAGGATAACCATTTGTGCTGTAAGCAGAATTACCCATTCCAGGCATGTGAATATTGCTTCCAACACCTGTTAGTGCGCAGAGTGTGGCAAACATGTGTGATGTGAGCTTTCTGAAGCTGTTCATTATGTGATTAATAATTGCATGGCACCACCAAAGATAACCGGAAAAAAGATCATAAAAGAGCAGCTAGGCTCAATCAGTGAGTGCTGATAAAAAAAAATGCGCTAAATTGTGTAAATTATGCCACCTTGCCCATCCCAACCCAATTGCAACATGATAGAAGAATTATCAAGAGCGGATTTACCTAATCATGGCCACAATTTCTTGCATATACGTTCCAAACAAATTTATAGTCCAAATATCGAGACAAAGCTTATTTTCCAATACCAGAGACCATTATTTATGAATAGCAACAGCCCATAAAATCACCAAAGGGTAATAGCCCAGAGGTACAGCTTCCCTCTCCAAAGGAAAGGTCATCAGTTCGTTTCCTAAGAGGGTCTCATCCAAAAAAAATAAAAAATGCATCATGCAATCAAATTACCTGAATCAATAAAGCTCCTTGAGTATGCAGGTGCCCTGAATTTTTTATCAGGAGAGTATGGCACATCATCACCTGAGCTCATGCAAATTTAATTAGTGGAAACTTAAGAAACAACTCCTTCGTAGATCAAGAAATCTAAAAAAATATAGACGTATTCTATTTAGAGCAAATGACAAACCATTTCTTGAGCGTTTAAATCTTGAGTTGGACTTTGCAAGATCAATGTAAAGAGTTGATTCCTTCTCAAGGTCAAACACTAGCCCCTGCCAGCATTAACATTGTAGACGCATAATTATTTACACTTGATCAATTCCTGGAGGTACCAAAGCCTAAATTCATAATACTATAAAAATAAAGATATTTAACTATAGAAAGAGAGATGTAACCCCCCCCCCCCCCAACAAAAAAAATATATAAAAAAATAAAAAATAACCACCACCCTTTTTTCGGTCTAAATCACTTATTAATGGTACCAATGTCGAAATTCATTCTTAGCACACCTGGAAAATCTCAACTTTAACATTAGGATTTGATTAGCTATAGTCCAACATTTTCAGATCATCTTAATGTACCCCTTCAACAGAACTAAGTGCCTAACAGAGCAAAGTGCATGAAAACAGGAAAGTAGTGGGGGCCACCTCTTGAAACCTGCATTGCCTAGGGAAATGTTAGCACAACAAGGCTGACAACTTTTCAATTCAGGGAAGGGGATGGGAGGTATAATAGTCCGATGCAAGATGCCTGGTACCTAATGTAAATAATAGTTTTGATGGAACACAAAATTAACCACAAGTTGATTTTATTTTAGTTTTTGAACCATGGAAAAACTCCAAAGCGATTGGTACTATAACGGCTACCTCTTGTGATGTTCTTGCTTAGGGTGTTGCATTGGGTAATTATAAAACATGGCCAAAAAAATGAGTGCCACTGAATGAGGATGCTAAGATAGATGTAACAAATAGCTCAAAAGTAATGGTGCAGCCATAAAATGAGAGATCTATCTGCGGACAAATGAGGTCGAACTGAGGGATTTCATGGTTAAAATGGATTATACATGCAACAAAGGTTGTTAAGTATGACGTTTAGGCAAGACAGAATAGGAGCTGTTGGAACAATGACTAAGGGTTGATCTTTGCAAACATAGATTAAGAATGCTAAATATATGATAGCTGATACTGCAAGGAGGCTGCCTAATACAGAGATGAGCAGAGAAAAGAGATGCATGCAAGCCAGACATTAAGGTTTGTTGCTCCTTTTGTCATTTGTGAATGTTGTGTCAATGCATATGTCTGTATCATTTAATTTACTTGTATGTGCTTATTTGAGCTGGAGTAACTATCACAAATGCAACCTATACTTCTACCAGCATATAAAAGCCTCAAGTCAGCTAAAAAATGATATGCAAGTACCCACCACAATGGCATCCACAACTTACCCAGAAATCATACAGTTAACAAATTTATAAATGACATAGGGAGAAAGATATTGATACATCAATCTCATGTGTCTGTTTTCCTTACATTCAAGGATACCATTGCATTGACTGCAGATTGCTGATCATTGAAAACAGCAAATGCATAGGCCTGTGAAAACAGTAGATTAGTCAGAGTCTCGGAGACAGAAGGAATCAAAATAACAGAAATCATTAAAAAAAAAGAAGTTAAACAACATTAAAATTTCAAAGTAATATTTCTTGGCGGCTATTAAATCAAATTTTTGTCTTGTTTTAAAAATCAGTGCTTTCCCTGACTTTTTTTTATCGTAATATTTTTGTTTAAGTAGTGATGCAAAGAGTATATCTCGAAATGCTCTGAAAGGTTAGTGTAGGAAAAATAATCAACCTAAATCTACAATATAGTTTAATCTCATACATTGCCCATAACAAACTAGGAACTGTATGCAGCGCTAAGTTGAAAAGTTTAGACTTCTTAAAAAAATAAAGGCTTGGACATTTGGTATGTCATTTACTAATTGGTACTAAGCTTTATAGTACAGACAAAATAACTAATTACATATGAAAAGTTAAGATAGAATATGTCATAGAGCAAAAAAAATAACAAAACAATGTACATCAGTTGCCATAACATAATAAACGGCATGAAATATAGGCAAGACAAAGTCATCATGCAAGTAAATGCAGATCAAGCAACAATATGACCTATTTAAAATGACTTGATATCTCAAATCTAGATGCATTAATTGAGTATCTATCCCAAAGCATACAATTAATTTATTCAAATGTGGATTAACATATATACCTACAATTGTACTCAATGGATTAGTCAAACCATTTAGATGTTAATGATTTCCAATGTTAAATTGCTACTGCAATTAAATGAGATTATTTAAGCATAAGGTTGTATTGGAATTCCCCTTAATGGTACCTAAATGGAATATTCCATTGGGCAACCTCTGTTACCAGCAGAAAACTACATTAAAAGGAGGAACATATTTAATTCACATATCGTGATATCAGAATCCTAATGCCCAAAAACGCCTCCAATATCTAGATGCTTCATAAACTGAATAAAAGTCACATTGTTATCATCTGATGCCTTTTACAACATATATAAGACACGTTATTGCTCAAGCTCTTAAGCAATCCTCAAAATTCTAATGACATCTTGTCTATTCTCAGTAGGAAAAACTCTTTGCCTCTTTCAACGAAATCTCCTCAAGTAGGTACTCTGGGAGGAGCTGTGCAGACCACCGAGCCCCTTGCATGCCTCTCTAATTCACATGCTCACTAACAAGGTCAGCCTACCAAAAGACCTACCAGAGTTCACTATAGAGGGACATAGTATAGCCTGATAAAGTAGTCCACCCTTTCCACACACCTTGTTAGCTATAGACCTCTATACCAATATCCTAAAAATCTCGTAAGCTACAACTTAGAAATAAGCGTGAGATTAAGAGCAAAGTTTTAAATCTTGATTTACATCTTTTTAGAGTATGTAGTTCAAAGGTCTGGAAGTTTTTATAATTTCAAAATCAATTGTGGTATAATGGAAACAAAGATGCATGTAACGTATATATTTTGAAAAAAAGATGTAATCCTCATCTAGTGGAGATGAAAGACTCAGGAAGATACATGCTAGAAGAAAATTAAACTTTCATTAGTATTTCTATCTTTTATTTGTTTGTCTTAATATGTTATCTAGTTTTGAGTTCTTTCATCAAGATCCTTTCCTAGATTCTCTATTTCTCAGACAATAATGCATCTCTTCTTCCTCACTAATCTTCTCTTCTCCTTTTCGTTTCTCGTCTCTGCGTTCCAATCCTCCCTCAAACATATAGGGATTTACATGTAAAACAGGCTTGTGAAACGAAAATATCACAATCATTACGTGTTTCATATAACAACTTTTCTTGGTTAATGATGTGCTTTGCTTTATTAGACTAGTAACTAACAACCGCAAAACTTCCTCAACCACATAAAAACTAGGGTTATGAAGCTAATAAGACTGGACATTCACATGTTAACTTCGTATCAGACCCAACACTAACTAGCTACAAGCTAACTTACTCCATCAATGTCCAACCTGGAACCAAAATAACTCGCCTTTCCAATCAAAGATCACAAATTTCTACTCAATATATCTAAATTGTTCCGATTTCAACAGCACAAATGAATCAGAGATTTAGAATCGAGACATATTCGTTACCCTAGTAGTCCCAGCGCTCCTGAGCTGAGAAGTCTGAAACCCTGGGAACTCCCTGAAGAGGTTGTAGATCTCGCGAAGCTGAACGTCGTCGGGGAGCCCAGCGACGAACAGAGTTCGGACCTCTTCGGAGGTCTCCGGCGGCGGAGGGTGGAGGTAGTATTGAGGAGGAGGCGGAGCCGCAGCCGGCGGCGGCCCGTAGTAAGGATAGGGCGGTTGGTGGTGGGGAGGCGGCGGGGCAACGCCGGGGATCGGCGGCGGAGGAGGGTAGTAATCGTACGCAGGCGGTGGCGGCGGGTAAGAGGAGAACGGAGGCGGAGGGTGGTGGTAGTACGCGTCAGCCATTGAGAGAGGAGGAAGAAGAAAAAGAAAGGTTTTTTTTATAATGTTTTTTAGGGATTTGATTTTTTTGGCGTGGCTGGGGGGGCGGGGTGGTGCGTGGGTTTGGGTTTGATGTTCGGAACGGGGGAAGTCGAACGTGATATGCACGTAGCATTATAACATGTGTGGTGCACATGAAAATAGCTTTAAGCATTGGAAAATTGTTGGAAGATTTAGATAGGAATTATCTTTTGCTAACATACAGTGATCTTTTACGTATTTTAAATGTAGTTTCCTTCCTATCTTAACGGCCACAGTACCTTGTTTTTTAACTTTATACCATCAAGGAATATAAATATTGCTCTTCTGTGTTCTTTTTAATCCATCACAGAAGGGTTCTTGTATCTTAATCAGAACATCTTTTTTCAGGATCAATTTATTAATAATAGATGTAAGATCTCTTTCGTTCTTGTCAATATGTTAGATCGGGATGACAATTATGATATTTTTTGAGATTGTTAGAAAAAAATGATCTAATAGTTCGTAACATAGCTATAAGATCCATATAAGAAAAAACTGCTCTAAATCAAAATCATATGCAAATTTTTAGGTTATTTTAACTTGAGGATTTTAGATAAAGTTTTGAAAGTATGGATAGATGTTCAATTAAATTAGAGTTAGCTTAGTGGGTTAATTAATTAAAGTGGCGTTTCTCTTTTTTACCGCCAAACTCATGCTTCTCCGATCCTCCTTGTTCTTCTCCTTCTCGATCGTTTGATCCTTCTTCTTTTTCTTCTCCTCCTCTTTCTTTTTTTATTTTCTTTTTGTTGTTATTGAAGCCGCTTTCACTGTCTCTAAAGATTTGAAAGACCCATATTAGAAAAAGATAAAATATTTAAGATCCTAAATTTCTTAAAATGGTGAAGATTTTAAAAAGGATAACATCCATAATAAAAACATAGTTAGAACTTAATTAGAGAAATTGACCATTCTTTTTCTTGAACTTTATCTGAAGCAATTAGTGTGGTAATATTTTTCGTAAAAATGGATATGGGAATGGCCTAGAATTCGTGCAAAAATCTGGGGTTTTCCTCCAATTACGGGTTTAATTGTGGTGGTAGCAAAAATTGAACACATGCGGTTACTGATGAGTTTTTGCAAGATGCTTCTCCTTCCGATAATATGCGTATCCTTCGATAATTTGGAGTTATGATTCTAGTGCAATCAAATATGTTAATTGCAGCTTGTATTATTTTGTTGAATGTTCTTAATTTACCTTACTCAATCGAATGTCCTGCATTATAATTTAAGTTATAAAGTTTTAAAAAAAACTATTTTGGCTGCATTCTCTAGCTAATTTTTGTCTTTCATTTCTTTACATGAGCAAGTATGGGGGCTATTTTGATATGTTTAGTGACTTAAATCTTCTTCATAATATATACCGGGGGTTTCTGGTTTTGAATGCTAACTCTTATTTGTGTTGTCGTTGTTCCGTGGATCTTACGGAATACTCCATGAGCTACTATCCACAACCGTTACCCGAACTCTTGCGATAACACCGATACCCGAATAGACAACATGTTACTTAGACTCTCACGCAGAATTTACTTGCTTTAATTACTGCATCCACCATGATTGCCATTTCATTGCTTTCTTTACAATTTATTACTTTTACTTTTATCTTTTGAAAACTTACACGACCGAAATCTCGCTACGGATATTTTCACGTTTCAAATATCCATCAAATTTAGAGTCGATTGGTGACTAGGCAGCGGACGTGGAGGTGGACGGTTGCCGAACAAAATCTTTCTCATTTTCAGCCCAATTCAGAGTATTAAATGTACTTCCTTCCATTCAGGTGTTTCAAAAATCAGGCCTCAAGAACCATTCATCCATTATAACGCTCCATCCTAAGTGCATCGATGGGAGTCCGAGCACACTGAATCGTTTGCAGTTGATGTACAGGACCAAGGATGAGACATGCTTCTTTATTGAGACCGTAATTAAACTCAACTTCAGGTCGTTGACTAAAGTGTCAGGGCGCGCAATTTTATCAATTGTGTTATGTGTGTCATCTATCTATATGTTTTGTTGTTACGTTGAATCAAATAAAATAACAAAAAAACATTCAAAAATCAAAAGCGATCTTGTAAGCATTCAAAATAAAAATAATAAAGAAAATAAAAAATAAAAAATAATCTATAATTTATAATAAAGAAATTGCAATAAATAATTTAATAAACAGATTCGAGAACAAAACATTTTTGTAGGATTTATGAAGAAGTTATGTACCAAAATTATAGAGTGAAAAAATAGAGTACACAGAGGTAAAATAACATAGCCAAGGCAGGTTATTGGTTGCAAGTGGTTGAGAATTCGATGGAAAAAATACTCCCAATGCGACATGAATATCATCTTTTGAATATGGTGTTTATAGAATTCTCATTTGGACACATACACATACAAAAAATATGCACATATATGCATTTACGTGTTGCCCCATATATATATATATAGTTGGATATGCACACAAAACTAAACTCCCCCGGCCTGCGCGGGAAGTGGCATAAAATTATACATTTATTTACAAAATGATGTGCTCATTGACACACAAAAATAGAATGGATTTGCAAACACAATGTAATGCATTAAGCAAAATTTGAAAGATTATGAATACAGCAAAAAGAATTATAATAAAGAGATCTGGCCTCTCTTTCATTGTTAAGAGTAACAGAACAATGCAATGAAAAAATAAATGATACTCATGAGTTGTATAAAAATCCATCTACATACAACCAAAATATCATGCATAGTATTGTCCTCCCCCCAATCCGAACCGGTTAATTTTGCATCCTCCATACTTTTTTCAATGCACAGTTTTTCAAAACCTTCACGCTCGAGCGTCCATCATATTCATCAACTGTAGCTCACTAGCTCATCCGTCCATATAAAATCGAAATTTGGACTATCGGATCAAACAAATGCCGATTTTAAAATAGGTTTTGCATCTGTAATCGATGATATGTAGAGTAAATGACTTTTTTAAACAACTGAAGCACGAATTGCAAGTCATAGGTTCATATCAAAAATCAATTACGATGTTCACATATTAGAACATACCCTATAAAAAGCAAGCAATGTGCTAAATGTTTTTGTTGCGTATATGAGACAATCACGAAGCAAACACACAATCGATAATGAGAAAAAAATTAAACCATAGACAAGATAGAAATATAAATACTAATCACAAAACAAATAGGCAAAAACGAAACTTTATTAATTAACAAAATCCGGAGGAGTAGAAATTGATGGAGAATACAAATCTCTCTCAAAGAATCCTATAACTCTTACAATACAATAGATTATCTCAAATCTAATAATTGCATCAGATCTAGGGTTGCTATAAATTATCATATAAATAGGTTCCTAACTAAAGAAACTTGCGTCCGGCTCGACGGAAGACGTCTTCTCCAGAGATGGGCAGACGTCTGTCAAGGTATTCACAGAAACTCCAACTCTCGGCACAGAACTGCAGACGTCTGGCCCAGGGATGGGCTGGTGTCTGTAAAGGTATTAACCGAAACTCCAGAAACAACAGAGCAATACATCTGTACCAGACGTCTGACTTGAAGAAAACTGCAAAACCTTCAAGCCTTTGCCTCGTGATAAAGCCGGATCTTAGGGAAATCTCAAGGGATGAATGTAAGGCATATCTAACAAATTTCCATCATACCTCGCATTCCACAAGCTCCTTTATTAAAATAATAACAGCTCCACCTTCACCATAAAACCCCTCAAGGGCTCAAATGAGTGCAACGCGCTCCAATTAAGTTTAAGCAATATTCAAACTTAACAACTGCAAGAGACTTCATCAACATGTCGGCCGGATTGTCCGCTGTACCAACCTTCTTCACAACAATTTCTTCTTTCTCAACGACTTCCTGCACAAACCAATACCTTACGTCAATGTGCTTTGTCCTATCATGATACATCTGATATTTTGTCAAATGAATAGCACTTTGGCTATCACAACAGTTTATTATGGCATCTTTTGGAATATCAAGTTCTGAAAATAGCCCTTTCAACAAGATTGTATCTTTAACGGCCCCAACAACGGCCATATGCTTCGCCTCCGCCGTAGAAAACGCTACCGTAGGCTGTATCGACGCACGCCAACTGATGGCACATCCTCCCAAGAAGAACACATAACCGGTGATCGATCTACATCTGTTAAGATCACCCGCATAATCGGAGTCGCTGAATTCGACCAAATTGTCGTTGTTCTTTCTAAACACCAACCCCATGTCAGATGTATCTCGCAGGTATCGTAATATCCATTTCACTGCCTGCCAATGGCTTTTTCCAAGGAGATATCATATAGTGACTAACAACACTAACGGCATGTGAAATGTCGGGTCGTATACAAACCATGGTATACATAACTCTACCCACCGTATTCGCATATGGAACATTCGAAAAATATTTAATCTCATTTTCTATTTGCAGTGATGAACGAGCTGAAAGTTTAAAATGAACTGCCAACAAAGTACTTACAGATTTAGCGTCTGTCATGCCGAAATGCTCCAAAACTTTCTCAACATATCATTGTTGAGACAAGTATAGTTTTTCTTTTTTGCGATCTCGTCTAATCTCTATACTAAATATTTTCTTGGCCGCTCCCAAATCCTTGGTCTCAAACTTTCCTTTCAACCGTTTCTTCAAAATCTGAATATCAACAATATATTTTATTGCTATCAACATATCATCGACATAGAGTAGCAAATATATGAAAGAATCATCAGCGAGCTTCTTTGAATATACACAACTATCGCTCATGGTTCTTGTAAACCCAACTTCTTTCATGAAGAAGTCAAACTTCTTATACCAATGTCTTGGTGACTACTTCAAACCGTAGAGAGATTTTTCTAACAAGCAAACATAGTCTTCTTTACCTTCAACTTCAAAACCTTCGAGTTATTGCATGTAGATTTTCTCCACCAAATCACCGTGCAAGAATGCGGTCTTCACATCGAGCTGCTTAAGCTCCAAATCTTGCATAGCTACCAAACCGAGCAAGACACGTATAGAGATGTGTTTAACAACTAGAAAAAATACCTCAGTGAAGTCATGTCACGACCCGAAATAGCCCGTGACTGGCACTTGAATCATATGAAGCCTATAGGACCCCATCTAATTCAAGTAAGCCAAAAGCCCAGAAATCTAAAACCATTTAAATAATAACTGAAGGAAAATAGTTTTAAGAAGTGAAGAAACATGTTTTAAAAACAAGGTTTTTAAATAAGTAAGCCGAATATGCATTTTTAAAATCTATAGTCTTTTCTGAAAATTTCGGCAGATTTTCCTTTGTAAATACTGGCCCCAAACGGGGTCCAGCATGAATAATATATATAAGCATAATGAAAAGGCATCCCCAAGCGGGAGCTAGCTCTTCGTCAATCAACGGTCACAACCACGCAAACAATATAATATACAACGCCAAAGGGCGAGGATCAAAACTCAAAGGAAAACTCAAAATCAGCATGAAAACCATAATACACAACGCGCGACTCTAAGGTCGAAATAATACATAACTGATTTTCTAAGTCTGAAACAATATACAAGTTTGGTTGATGGAATTACTAGATACAGCTGAATAAAATAAATACAAGGGTGGTCACGATGCGAGTGAACCCATCTACCAAAGCAATCATCCAGAAAGGAAGCAGTGTGCCAGAAAAGCCGCAATGGAACTTGTACGGCAAAACCTGCAAGAACTGTGACACAACGGGGGTGAGTTGCCAACTCGTGAATAGAAAATATTGCAGAGTAGAAATCGCATGCATGACATAATCCTAGGTCAATACGATCAGTAATAATATATCCTCAATATGATAAGTCTGAAGCGTGAAAAGGTGGCAAGGGTAAACATCTATACTATGTGTAATACCAAGTGCCCGTGTCAGTACCCAGGTAGTAACATATCAAAAATATGAGGTATGATCAATGTCGACTATAAGTATGTGGAAATTGTCCACGTGTCACCCAATGATAATAAGCATCATACATGTAACATCATAACATATGCATGGGAGTATGAGGATGTAAATCAACATGTGTCGCTCGCGACATATCAAAATCATGGAACCTGAGTGTCAAGCATCGACACTCGAAAACATCATGAAACCTGTGCCTAGCATCGACACGTAAATCCTTATATATCGGGCTCCGTCAGTCTGGATCGGCCCATATCATCTCTCAACTTCGGTCGGTATCCTCCGGATATCCGCCAGGCCCAAATACTATCACCGGTAGGTAGTAGTCCCTCTGCCAGGCTCACCGTCTAGCTACACAGCAGATCCGTTCTCGCCCCGGGGTACCATACCGGGTCCACCATATACCCGTAATCGGCCTCATCCGCCTCCTCGAATCGGGTTTCACATGTCGCTCTCAGCACCTAGAAAACACATGGTGGATGCACTGAAATATCATATCAAGGGTAACCGGTTTTTTAAAACAATATATACTCTCTTTTGAAATACCCACGGTTCCCAAATCCAGAAATATCATGGAAACAACATATCTCAATGCGTATAATCATAAAGCATGATGTATGCGACATGTAAAGGAAATGTAAGCATATCATATATCATGCAGCATGGAATAATAATATGCACATAATGAGGAAAACCGCTCTTTTGAAATGAATCAGTTTTAAAAGTATCTTGCGGTTCCCAAATCTCTAATCAAGCCAGAATCATCTATGTATGTGCAAATATGTATATACAATAAGTATGTGCATAAGTATGAGTGTACAATAGGTATGTGCACAAGTATGACATGCAAGGGATCATATCCTGATGCAATAATCCTACTGTGTAGTGACATGGCAATTATCGATGATGAAGTGTGTGAGCCGGCAAGCAGGTGTACGTGGAACATACGCATCATCGATAATGGTGCTGGTGTCCTAACAACATAGTTTTAATACAACATTAAATATATTTAACATGCAATGCGATGCGGACAGCAAGAATATGCGGCAAATGAATAATAACCACAATAGTGCAGAATCTACATCAATGTATCTATACCATACTGTTTTGCCATTTGAAAGAAGACGAATCGGGGTTTTTAAGAAAATAAGGGCTACGGTGTTTTTAAGAAAAGATGCGTCCTTTGAAAATATCCGTATAATCCCTTTGCCTGTCTTTAAAATACTTTAGTTTTGAAATAGGTATGATATCGGCCCAACCTAACATCTACTAGCAAAACTACAGCTTTAACTAACAAGTCAATCAGGAGGGGTATGGAAACCACCTAAATCTGAGTCGATATATATATAGTCGGTGATCCCGCCTCAAAGGTACCGCGTACGATACAATATCATATGACATCCTCGAGTCATGAGTGCAGATCTATCATCAATATAAAGCTCGTACGGTAAATCGTCGTACAGCATCCCAAAAGCTGGGTACAGGTCAATATCACATTCATCTCATCAATTATCTGGTATCTTTATCATCATATCACATGATCTGGGGTACTGATCTTAGTCTAGTACCAATCGACACCATCTATATAAATATAAATGCGTGTGTGAAATACACGTCCGAAGGCTCGCTAAAATCACATGTCATATCCCAAATACGAATCACAATGTATCACCGATCTCATGGCACTCTGCCCAATATCATCGACCCATCTCCAAATATCATCCACTATCCTCGTCATCTAGGTATAACTATAACAAATAAGCATGTGTGTGCTTGTGGGTGTAAACCTATTCTAGGGTTCGCATCTAGGAAACTATACTAGTTTACATCTAAACCCTATTCTACCCATAGTACACCTAATCTCATCTCCAATATCCATATCACACATAATGCTATCATATATATATATATATATATATAGTATATATCTAGTATAATAAATATCGAACTGCGGGGGTGCTATACGCCATCCACCCGACTTCCCCCGTAGATATAATCTACTCACCTTGATCTTGCTTGCCGATGTCGATGTCGCCACCATATTCTTCATCGTCTCGAATCATCGTGGGGGTACTTACATGTCACACGTATCGTATCACATTAAAACCAAATCGAAACCAAAATGACACACGAAAACTAAAATGATACGCTTAAAAGCCTATAGGTTAAAACCTATGGACCACGCCTTCAAAATCACCAATCAACACCTGATATAGATGTACGAACGTCAAGTGATCGAATACAATACCAAATATCCAAAACTTGAATTCAAACACACGCAAAACATAAGGCAGCAACCTAGAAAACATGCTCCAGATTTTGTCTCAGGTGAAAACAGGGTAAGCAAACAAGTCTAAGGTGTAGTATATGATGTATATGAGCTGCTGGAACAACCCCGACACCCTACCATACCAGGTGACTGGCCACTACACCCAGAATTCTGGCCAGGCTGGTTTGGGAAAGAAATTGGGTTGTCGTTTGGTCAGGGTGGTCTCACATGGTCTCAAATTGGTCACTGGAGTTGTTTACTTTTCAAGTTTTGGTCTCGGGTCACTCCAGATTTCTCTGCACCCACTAAGTTCTCACAAAACCCGACATTTCAGTTTCTGTAAATCCATATTTTGGTTTTCAGGTTTGCTAGGTCTGGGTTTTGGGCAATTGGGGTGTTTAGGGTCACAACTAAAGTCCAATTACACAACCACAACTCAAGAATCCCACAACCCTCTCTAGAAATCTTCAAACTTCACCAAACTTCGCCAAAATGATTTTAAACTTGAAATGAGGCTTAAGCACTTGAAACACTACAATAATTGTGAAAGGGTTTACCTCAATTAGCTCCCTCGAATTCTCTACAGAGCCAAAATGATCTTTTCTTGGTCCATTGGGTAGTCAGAGGGCTTGTGCACCTTTTTTGTGAAATGGGTGTGAGGTTTTGAGTTGATTTTCAAGGATTTTTGGGGGTTAGAGATGGAGGAGGAAGAGGGGGCAGCAGCAACAGCTGAAGAAAGAGAGGGAGAGGAAATGAGTGTTGGAAATCATGAGGGAATGGCCAAGTCCTAGTCAAAGGTAAACCCTTCCTTTCTCTCTCTCACCCATACCTAATATTCTATTCATATCTTTTCTTTTCTCTTTTCTAATTTCCTTCTCTCCACAATAGTAACCCCAAAATAACAAGCCATGCACCTAAAACATGTAGGAAAATGCCACAAGTGTCAATAAAAAGATATGGTGCATGTTTGCACAAAATACGCTTAAAGCGCGATTAGCGATTTTTAATCGCGATTAGCACTAAATTAGTGTCAAGTTAATCATAAAAACTTAAAATTTGCATAATTCACATAAAACACGCTCTTTTAGTAATTTCTATAATTTTCAAAATTTTCCCCAATTTATCGATATTTAATTATACCGAAATATTAAAATATTCATTTAAAATTAATATTAAATTATAAAAATTCTCAAAAATAATATTTTATTTTTTTTGAAATATTACAAGTCAACTCCTGCACCTGCGAGTAGCCTTTAGCTACCAACCACGCCCTTTATCTCGTATCAACTGCCCTTTGGTCACCTTCCTTCTTCTTGAAGACCCATTTGTAGGGTGTTTTTCGTCACCCCATTGAGATGGGAATACGCGCGCTCTCGTCAGGCGCATTATAGATTCCCCTTGCCTAGGGTTGGCCGGGGTTTATTGATTGTGGGGATCCGAATCTCCGGCAGTCGCGGACTAAGCTCTTGTTCATTACCCCTCGCCTTTGGAGCGAGAGAACTTCCGATTAACGGGTCAAACAGGTCATGCGGACTCAATGTGCACTGTACGTGTGATGTGTTTTGAAAGGGGTTTTGGATATATCGGAGGTCCCGCAGAGTTTTTACGGGGGGCTCGCTACCGGGATAGCGGGGTGCGGGTCAAGGAGGCTAGCAGCCCCTTGCGGGGTGCGGGGCAGCGCCCTGTTAGAAAATTCTAACAGGGACAGTGTCATGGAGTATGTGCGTGTGTGTGTATAAAGGGAAAGGGCATCCAAAGGATGTGTGGGAGAAGGCGCCAGCGCCTACGTTCCAGGCACGCGGGCGCTGTGCGCCAGAGCGCCAGCGCACCACGTGCCTGGCATGAGGGCGCTGTGCGCCAGAGAGCCAGCGCAGCACGTGCCTGGCACGCGGGCGCTAGGTGTCAGCAGCAAAAGGGACTTGGTCTCTGCACTGGGAGCTGTGCTCTCGATTTGACTTATGGAGTTAAACTCCTAACAGAGATTAATTTAGGGAGATAAACTCCAATGGATCTTGAATGGAGTTAGACTCTTAAAAAAATTATAAATGATCAAAGGAGGCTGCTTTGTTTCTCCCTTTGGCTCTGGATCTTCCCAAGATGGGATTTCTGAAGATGGGTCTCCTTTTTCTTCCTGTCGGTTGGCCGGATCTTGGAGAAAGGGGGTGGGATTCAAAAATCTCCCCTTTTGAGATCTAATGGAAGATCTGAGCTCCCCTTTGTGGGTTTTGTGGTGAAAAACTATTTAGTTTTGGGAAAGGAAGAAGGCCTAGATCTTTCACGGGCAACTTCCCCTTCTGGACCTACCCCCCAACCTAATTTAAAAGAAAGGAGGAAGTTTATAAGTTTGAGGAAGGAGAAGGAGGCACAAAAACCTTAGAGTTTTAGAGAATGAAAAAGTGTCTTTTATTCATCATCATGTTGCCTTATATAGGCTTACATATTTACATATAGCCCCTTGGGATTTACAAAATGACATTTTTCCCATCCTATATCTCATGTGCTCATTTCTTTTGCACATAAACCATGTGCTTTACAAAAATTTGGCTTTATGACCATTTTGCTTACATTCATACACAAAAAATTACATCAAAATTATTTGTTACATGATTTTTATGTTGGCATGGGGAGGCTGGCCGTGGGCTCAACTTGGGCATGGGCCCGCTTGACCTGGGCTTGGGCCCACCTGGCTTGGGGTTGACCTTGACTTTGACTTGGTCAACTGGGGTGTGAATTTTGACCCCAACAATGTGCCCCCTATCAATAAATGCACACCGCGCATATGAGTTGTGTGCATGAAATTGATGGATCTTGAAGCTGGACTTCAAAGGGGACATCATTCCGGGGCAGAGCATCCCTCGGGGAGCATGATTCCCGGGGATCGGAGCCTCATTTTGATTTGCGGAGCATAATTCTAGGGTCGGAGTATCATTCCGAAGAGTCGGAGCATAATTCCGAGGATCGGAGCATAATTCCGAAGGGTCGGAGCATAATTCCGATGATCGGAGTATAATTCCGAAGAGCGGAGTATGGTTCCAAAGGGGTCGGAGCATAATTCCGACGAGCGGCAGACATTCTGACCGAAGCATAATTTCGATGCTGAGGTTGATTCCCAGGCGAAGTATAATTCCGATAGGGAAAGCAGATACTCCGAGGCGAAGCTTGATTTCGACACGGGGTACATTCTGAGACAAAACATGATTTGGATGCAGAGCTTGCTGGTTGACTTGATTCCGAGACGGAGCTTAATTCTGACGAGGAGGTCACTGCTTGATTCCGAGCCGAAATATAATTCCGACAGGGAAGGTAGATACACCGAGGCAAAGCTTGACTTTGATGCGGGGTACACTCTGAGACGAAGCATGATTCCGGCGCAGAGCTTGTTGGTCGACTTGATTCCGAGACGGAGCTTAATTCCGACAAGGAGGTCGTTGGTTGATTTCGAGCCGAAATATAATTATGACAGGGAAGGCAGATACACCGAGGCGAACCTTGATTTCGACGCGGGGTACACTCTGAGACGAAGCATGATTCCAGCGCAGAGCTTGTTGGTCGACTTGATTCTGAGGCAGAGCTTAATTCCAACGAGGAGGTCGCTGGTTGATTCCGAGCCGAAGCATTATTCTGACAGGGAAGGTAGATACACCGAGGCGAAACTTGATTCCGACGCGGGGTACACTCTGAGACGAAGCATGATTCCGATGCAGAGCTTGTTGGTCGACTTGATTCCGAGGCGGAGCTTAATTCCGACGAGGAGGTTGCTGGTTGATTCCGAGCCGAAGCATAATTTCAACAGGGAAGGTAGATACACCGAGGCGAAGCTTGATTTCGACGTGGGGTACACTCTGAGACGAAACATGATTCTGGCGCAGAGCTTGCTGGTCAACTTTATTTTGAGGAGGAGCTTAATTCCGACGAGGAGGTCGCTGGTTGGTTTTATTTGTTTGATTTTTGCCTTGTTCGGCGGGACTTTTGAATTTGAGAAGAATTTGGAATTTGTTTAGCATCAGTATTACTGCACTGGAATAATGCCAGGAGCAATTCATCATTTGCCCTGGGAGGACTTGTGATTTTGGTTTTGGTTTGACTTGTGTTGACATCAGAATCGCTATACTGGAATATGGTACCAGGAGCGAATCATCATCTGTCATGAGAGGATTTGGGGATTTTGGTTTTTGTTTGGCATCAGCATTGCTGCACTGGAATAATGCCAGGAGCAACTCATCATTTGCCTCGGGATGATTTGGGAATTGGTGGCTTAGGAGACAGGTTTAGATCCCTATCACCTAAGGCTTTTAAATTTTATGGGCCGTAAGGGTCCCATAAAAGCATTTTCTCCCTACGTGTCGCAAGGATCTCGTAGGTGTATTTTCTCCTTAAGAGTCATGGGGACTCCAAAGTGTGTTGCTCTTTTGTAAGTCGTAAGGATCTCACGCGGGAATTTTCTCCTCACAAAATCGAGAGGACTTTGTGAGTGCATTTCATCCCTTTTTTACGAGTTTGCGCCCTTTCGGGTTTTCATAAATTCGTCGGCAGTCCTGCTGTTTTTACTCACGGAGCCCTTTCGGTTTTTCATCCGTGCCCATTTTGCTTGTGGACATAACCCTTTTTTTTTTGAATCTTCATCCCCGGTGGGACTTTGAATATGATCTCTCCGGTAGGACGTGGGAGAGATTGGGATCGTTTTATGCCCGCGTATTGTATACGGTTTTGCAGGATGTATGATCCAGACCGTAGGGTCAGAAAAATTTCGAGACTTTATTGGCGTCTGCATCGCTGCACTGGAATATGGTACAAGGAGAGACTCATCGTTCGCCGTTGGGGTATGGGATTTGGAATTTGGTTGGCATCTGCATCGCTGCACTGGAATATGGTACCAGGAGTGACTCATCATTCACCACTTGGAGATGTGGATTCTGGCCGGCATCTGCATCGCTGCACTAGAATATGGTACCAGGAGCGACTTATCATTCGCCATTGCCTATTGGGAAGCGATGACTTAGGAGACAGGTTTAGATTCCTATCACCTAAGGCTTTTCAATTTTATGGGCCGTAAGGGTCCCATAAAAACATTCTCTCCTTACGAGTCGTAAGGATCTCGTAGGTGTACTTTCTCCTTAGAAGTCGTGGGGACTCCCAAGTGTGTTTTTCCTTTGTGAGTCGTAAGGATCCCACGAAGGTGTTTTCTTACGAGTCGTGAGGATCCCGTAAGTTTTGTTCTCCTCATGCATCGTGAGGACACATGAGTGGGTCTTCCCAAATGGAGCATAATTCCGAGGGCGGAGACCGGTCGCTGGACTGGTGATTGCAGTGGGATATGGGTATGATGAGAATCATTTGAGCCCGTGGATTGTTTATGGTAGTCAACTTGGGGACCAAACATAGGGCCGGGAGAATTTTAGGAGATTGGATTTTGGTTGGCATCTGCATCGCTGCACTGGAATATGGTACCAGGAGCGACTCATCATTCGCCGTGTGTTTTTTTGTTTTTTGTTTTACCGTGATTGCTCTATCATTTCAGCTTTTCTTATCGCGAAGGTCATGATTGCCCTATCATTTCGGCTTTTTATTCGCGGTTGCCCTATCATTTCTGCTTTATTTTTTATCTTTATTTTACTCACTGATTTTTATTGCGAGTTGCCCCATTATTTCAGTTTTTTTATTTACATATTTTTTGTTTATTTACATATTCTTACATTCCCAGTTTAACGACTTAGAGGTCGACTGTTCCCAGTTTAATGACGTGGTGGTCGACTTTTTCAGAGAAAGGCAGATGGCTGAGAGAATAGGTTTCACGAAGGACTTCAGTCTCCGTTTGTATGAAATTGGAGGTCGCAGCTTGACTGTTTACTAACACGCCTTTAGACAGTTCTATCTCTCCTGCCTTGTATTGTTTTTCGACCCAATCTTTGAAGATGAAGCAGTCCTCAATAGCATGACTTATCACTCTGTGATAGGGGCAGTATTTGGGGTCGTCAGTCATATTCGCTTCTTGTGGTCTTTTTGATTCCGGCAATTGGAGACCGTTTCTTATGGCATCCTCGAATATTTTACAGACTTTGTCCCTTCTGAAGGAATAGACCTTATCCAGCTTCTCTTTCAGTGGATCTTCTCCTCCCTCTCCGAACACTGGCTTCCGAGGCCGGTTAGTATTAGGCCCGTTCATCCCTTGCTTATTTCGGTCAGCCGAGGTGTTGAAAGATTCAGAATCGTCGGAATTTCCGCCTTTGTGATTATCGTCCTTTCGGTTTCTCCAGGACCAATTGTTATTTTGGGAATCCGAGGAGGACTCCTGCTTTGAGCGCTCCAGCATTTGAACTTTCTTGGTCAGCTCTTGGAATGTTTTGAGACCCGCGGTGCATAGAAACGGGACCATCCAATTATTGAGATTTCCGACAAGGAGATTGACAGATTGGTCCTGCTCTATCGGCGGTTCACATTTGACGGAGAGATTGCACCATCGGGTTATAAAATCCATGCTGCTTTCGTTGTTCTTTGGCTTGGTCCTTACGAGATCGGTAATGGTGATCTTATCGCTGACGCTCATGAACCTCTACCGAAACAGAGACTCTATTTGGACGAAAGTTGTGACGGAGCCATCCGGTATGCTCGCGTACCAGTCGAAAGCAATATTGGCCAGGCTATTAACGAACTGGCGGAGGAGAAGCGCATCATTGCCCCCAGTATTCCCGCATGAGGCTTTAAAGTGGTCGATGTGCTGATTCGCATTTCCCGTCCCATCGAATCTGTCACGCCCCACTTCCCAGTATATGGGCAGAGGACTCGACTGGCCGCTACGTATTTACTCTGAAGTTAATACGCTAAGCGTATCTAAGCAATATAAAAGAAATATACACAAGAGACAAATGTAATGAAACAACAACTTTATTTATTAACATTCTTTTGTATAATGCATAGAAAAGTAAATACATGGAATAAAGCGATGCCTAAACAATGGCATAACAGAAATGGAAATACATAATATAAAGGAAATGTACAAGTGTAACTACAGCTCGGGATCTTCAATAAACTGGTCTAAGTCTTCGGCGCTGGGCTCGATCTCTTGAAGGTCCGAAACACCTGACAACATTCCAAAGAAGAAAGAGAAAGAATGTCGTCAGCGAACAATCCCTCGGTAAGTCCTAAAGATAAAGGAGAAATATGATAGGCAGAGAGAGATAGAGAGAGAGAGAGTGTGTGTAACTTTTAAAGTTGTATTTAGTGTTAACGCTGTTGTTTGTAGCTTGGTACAGAAGGATACCGATGTATACGAGAGGAGTCTCTATATGGCAGAGACTAAAAGCAAATGGAAGTACAAGGCTCCGTTATACAACGTGGAACAACGACAATTGAATTCAGGTTAGGTGTCTTAAATCTTGCAGTCTCTTGCCACTTCTAACACCTTCCGTACCAATCTACCCATTAGAAAGCCCGCGATATCTTGATTGTATTGTTTGTATTGTATTGTAAATTGTATTGTCTTGTATAGGTAGACAACTTACCGAAACCATGATTTCAGTAAAATGGATGTAACTGGAGAACCATGTAGATGGAAGTATATCCATGGTTCGGTTCGGTCAATACAGATTGAATAGATTGAATATATGGATTCATGGATTCATGTTGACTTGTAGTTTTGTAATTTCATACTTGAATCATATTCAACACAGTTTGATTATAATGAGACTCAGTCTGAGTCAGACAATTAGAAAAGAAATTGAAATCCTGAATTAGGCTTTGGTGTTATCGGTAACCACTGCACATGGACGGCAGGATTTGTGTCTTTTTCAAAGACGATTACTGTGTTAATGACACCGTTTGTTAGATTTTCTACCTTAGATAGGCAAGCACCGATATTCTCCGGCTCCCTGAGGCTCAAGAGAACTGGTTCCGGTTTAACTAATTTTATTAGGGTCTTTATTGTAATTTAGTATAACTTGAGGGGGTTTTATGTAAAAATAATTTTGTATAGTTTTCAAAATAACACTCAAGTATTTAACTATCTTCTTTATGTACATACAACAATTTAATGATCAAGATAAATATGTATACATGTTCGAATAGTATGAAATGAGTCAAGTATATTATTCAAGTAACTACCATAAACAATGCTGTAAAGAAATATTATGTACGACTAATTAACCAAGTCGAACGAATGCGGAAATATAAACAAAAATATTGCTCTAAGTGTTTTTCATGCGTGAGTTCCAGTTTCACATAAATACGACTACCGGTTTTGGAGGTATATCTATTTTCGTATCGTCGCGCAAAACAGATCAGAATCTGTTCAGCACCGTCATATATTTTTAAAACACAGTTTGAATTAATTTCCATCAGTTTTTAGGTTACGATGATTATTACAAAATTGTAGATATTTTTGATATAATTATCTAAAACACTAAGATTCGCACGATTTGGATTCCTTAAACTCTAGTTATGATCATTTTAATACCAACGTTTAAAACAGAAATTCAGATTTCTGGACAGCAACTATATGTTATATTGCAAAGCCTATATCGGGTTGTTTCATGCATTTATAAGTAATATAATATAAAGAAAATTATAGCTTTATCAATTATGCATTTACACATCTAAATGTTGTCACAAACGGATATCGGGTGTTCGAGTTATGTCCTATTTAAAAATAGTGTGCGCGAATCAGGACAGATTCTGTCTAGATCCGTCACTTAATATTGTAACACAGTTTTCTATATTTTACGTTGGTTTTCATTAAAAATATAAAACAAATAAATCTATATATTTTGATGTAGATATTCAAAACATCTGAAAACACTTAATTTGGATTAAATATTACAGAGTTATGGTCTCTCGAAGAAGACCCTTATTGGCAGTTTTCTAGTTTTAAAAACAGTGAATAAAAAATTTTGTAACTCCTAAACCGTTTTTTTGGTTTGATATGAAATTTTTACAGCATGTACAGAAGAATATATTCTATCATATGTAAATTTCCTGAAATTTTCAGAAGTAAAAATTAATTTGTAAAAATTATTTTAAAAGTAAAGGTGTTGATATGTCATATGTGAGAATGAGGAAATCATGGTATTTATTCATCAAAAAATTTAAATAAAGTAATTTAAAATACAATAACAAATGATGCAATCCTAATTGGTCACTATGAAATCTTAACATATGGATTGAGAATAATGAAAAAGACTTTACAAACTATATATGTGTGTATGTTTGTGTGTGCTCATTATTTATATATTTATTTATATATATATCCATTTAATTAATTATTTAGGGACTGTGATATGAAAAGAGAAGTTTTTTCATGAAAATATAAAAAAGAAAAAGAGAAAGAGAAAGAGATGGAGAGAGGGAAAGAGAGAAGGGACTTACATATACAAGCCGGTATTGTCACTGGGCTTGTCTATCCGCCGATAGCCTCGTGTTTCTAGCGAGACTTTCTTGAAAAGTTCTTTGTGTTCTTCTTCTTGGACTCTAGGTGAAGAGGGAGAAGTGAGAGATAAAAAAATATGAGGAAGGAAAAGATAGAGGAGGACAAATAAAGATGGTGTAATGGTGAATTATCTATAATAATATATGCATTCAACATGGGAATTAAAAGAGAAACTAAAGGTCTCATTTGTAAGTTGAGAAGAATAAAAAATTGATAAAAAAATAATTGCACGAATGAGAATTTGAACATGTGACTTATGTAATAACAATGTAAGGACTTAACCAATGTGCTACAAGATTGTTGATGCACATATTTAATTAGAATAAATATATGTTGTTTCTTGAAAAGAAAGTGGGCTTTTGGACTCATAGTTTTATAAAATAAAATGAAAATGAGATTGGATTTGGGTTATGGGCTGGATCAGGTCTTGCGTTTAATTTGAAATAGGTTAAAATTTAGTTTAAAGAAATGAGTTTGGGAAAAATAGATGGAATAATAAAATAATATATTTAATAGAAAACAAAATATACGGAAAAATACTAAGAATAAATAAATACAATATTTTAATAAAGAAAGAAAACTCGAAGGTATAGTAATATATGGTTGTTACATTCTACCCTCCTTATAAAAATTTCGTTCTCGAAATTTGTAAAAGGAAAGCGTAACAAATTCAAAACAAGTTCAGTGATGGAATTATTGATAGTGGATGAAAAATATTTGGAAGAACGAAAGGATGCGAAAGTTTTGGTAAGATTGTAAAAGAGGTGAGGGAATTTTGGTTTAAGATAGATGAAATTGGAAGATTCAAGAAATTTGAATTGTAAAGAATGTTTTTAGTTGCTGGTTCTTGTGTTATATTGCTTAGGTTGTCCATACAGAACTGAACTGCATGGTAGGGTTCCATACAGCTCTGACCTGTATGGGCCACCAACAAAACCCGTCACGCCCCACTTCCCAGTATATGGGCAGAGGACGCGATTGGCCGTTACGTATTTATTCTGAAGTAAATACGCTAAGCGTATCTAAGCAATATAAAAGAAATATACACAAGAGATAAACGTAATGAAATATCAACTTTATTTATTAACATTCTTTTGTACAATGCATGGAAAGGTAAATACATGGAATAAAGCGATGCCTAAACAATGGCATAACAGAAATGGAAATATAGAATATAAAGGAAATGTACAAGTGTAACTACAGCTCGGGATCTTCAATAAATTAGTCCAAGTCTTCGGTGCTGGGCTCGATCTCTTGAAGGTCCGAAACACCTGACAATATTCCAAAGAAGAAAGAGAAAGAATATCGTCAGCGAACAATTGCTCGGTAAGTCCCAAAGATAAGGGTGAAATAGGATAGGAAGAGAGAGAGAGAGAGTGTGTGTGTGTGTGTGTGACTTTTAAAGTTATATTTAGTGTTAACGTTGTTGTTTGTAGTTTGGTACAGAAGGATGCCGGTGTATACGAGAGGAGTCTCTATATGCCATATACTAAAGGAAAATGGAAGTACAAGGCTCCGTTATACAATCCGGAACAACGGCAATTGAATTCAGATTAGGCATCTTAAATCTTACAGCCGCGTGCTACTTCTAACACCTTCCGTACCAATCTACCCCTTCGAAACCCCGCGATATCTTGATTGTATTATTTGCATTGTATTGTAAATTGTATTGTCTTGTATAGGTGGATGACTTACCGAAACCATGCTATCAATAAAATGGATGTAACTAGAGAATCATGTAGATGGAAGTATATCCATGGTTCGGTTCGGTCAATACAGATTGAATAGATTGAATATATGGATTTATGGATTCATGTTGAATTATAGTTTTGTAATTTCATACTTGAATCATATTCAAGTCAGTTTGGTTATAATGAGACTCAGTCTGAATCAGACGAATAGAAAAGAAATTGAAGTCATGAATTAGGTTTAGGTGTTATCGGTAACCACTGCACATGGACGACAGGATTTGTGTTTTTTTCAAAGATGATTACCGCGTTGATAACACCGTTTGTTAGATTGTCTACCTTAGATAGGCAAGCACCGATATTCTCCGGCTCCCTGAGGCTCAAAAGAACTGGTTCCGCTTAAACTTATGTTTACTAGGGCCCTTATTGTAATTTAGTATAACTTGAGATGGTTTTATGTAAAAATAATTTTGTATAGTTTTCAAAATACAACTCAAGTATTTAATTATCATATTTATGTACATACAACAATTTAATGATCAAGATAAATATGTATACATGTTCGAAGAGCAGGAAATGAGTCAAGTATATTATTCAAGTAACTACCATAAACAATACTGTAAAGAAATATTATGTACGACTAATTAATCAAGTCGAATGAATGCGGAAATTTAAACAAAAATATTGCTCTAAGTGTTTTTCATGCGTGAGTTCCAGTTTCATATAAATACAACTACCGGTTTCGGAGGTATATCTATTTTCGTATCGTCGTGCAAAACAGATCAGAATCTGCTCAGCACCGTCATATATTTTTAAAACACAGTTTGAGTTAATTTACAGCAGCTTTCAGGTTACGATGATTATTAGAAAATTGCAGGTATTTCGATATAATTATCTAAAACACTAAGATTCGCACGATTTAGATTTCTGAAACTCTAGTTATGATCATTTTAATATCAACGTTTAAAACAGAAATTCAGATTTCTGGACAACAACTATATGTTATATTGCAAAGCCTATATCGGGTTGTTTCATACATTTATAAGTAATATAATATAAATAAAATTATAGCTTTATCAATTATGCATTTACACATCTAAATGTTGTCACAAACGGATATCGGGTGATCGAGTTATGTCCTATTTAAAAATAGTTTCCAGATCCGTCACTTAATATTGTAACACAGTTTTTTATATTTTATATCGGTTTTCAGTAAAAATATAAAACAAAGAAAATCTATATATTTCTATGTAGATGTTCAAAACATCTGAAAAAACTTAATTTGGATTAAAGATTACAGAGTTATGGTCTCTCTCGAAGACCCTTATTGGCAGTTTTCTAGTTTTAAAAACAGTGAATAAAAAATTATGTAACTCCTAAACTATTTTTCGGTTTGATATGAAATTTTTACAGCATGTACAGAAGAATATATTTTATTATATGTAAATTTCCTGAAATTTTCAGAAGTAAAAATCAATTTCTAAAAATTATTTTAGAAGTAAAGGTGTTGATATGTCATATGTGAGAATAAGAAAATCATGGTATTTATTCGTAAAAAAATTTAAATAAAGTAATTTAAAATACAATAACAAACGATACAATCCTAATTGGTCATTATAAAATCTTAACATATGGATTGAGAATAATGAAAAAGACTTTACAAACTATATATGTGTGTATGTTTGTGGGTGCTCATTATTTATATATATATCCATTTAATTAATTATTTAGGGACTATGATATGAAAAGAGAAGTTTTTTCATGAAAATATAAAAAAGAAAAACAGAAAGAGAGAGATGGAGAGAGGGAAAGAGAGAAGAGACCTACATATACAAGCCGGTATTGTCACCGGGCTTGTCTATCCGCCGATAGCCTCGCGTTTCTAGCGAGACTTTCTTGAAAAGTTCTTTGTGTTCTTCTTCTTGGACTCTAGGTGAAGAGAGAGAAGTGAGAGATTGAAAAATGTGAGGAAGGAAAAGATAGAGGAGGACAAATAAAGATGGTGTAATGGCGAATTATGTATAATAATATATGCATTCAATATGGGAATTAAAAGAGAAATGAAAGGTCACCATTCGTTTTGGAGATGAAAGGTCTCATTTGTAAGTTATGAGAAGAATAAAAAATTGATAAAAAAAATAATTGCAAGAATGGGGATTTGAACATGTGACTTATGGAATAAAAATGAAAGGACTTAACCAATGTGCTACAAGATTGTTGATGCACATATTTAATTAGAATTAAATATATGTTGTTACTTGAAAAGAAAGTGGGCTTTTGGGCTCATAGTTTTATAAAAGAAAATGAAAATGAGATTGGATTTGGGTTATGGGCTAGATCAGGTCTTGCGTTTAATTTGAAATAGGTTAAAATTTAGTTTAAAGAAACGAGATTGGGAAAAATAGATGGAATAATAAAATAATATATTTATTAGAAAACAAAATTTTCGGAAAAATACTAAGAATAAATAAATAAAATATTTTAATAAAGAAAGAAAACTCGAAGGTATAGTAATACTATGGTCGTTACAGAATCTTTCGAATTTAGGGATGACATAGCCGCCATGAAATTCTACCAGATCATACTGAGCAGGATATGGTCTCCCGCTACTGCTAATATCTTTTTGCGCTTCAGCTTCGGCTACCAATGTTTTGACTTTGTTGGCAACCAAATCCATGATTTGATCTTGAGTTAGCGGGCTACTGTCATCAGTAGCCAAGACAATTCCCGAGATAGGATTCGACTGACTTTCATGCGGTCCGCCCACTTTTGGATTTGAGGGAATAGGCGTTGGCTGCCTTGGGACACCGTTTCCCGGTTCATGAGCCGAGCCCTGCGCTTGATTGGGCGGCTGAGAGGCAAGTCGGGTCGTGAGCTGCAAGACGACATTCGTCAAGTCGTCAATTTTGGAGTAAAGTTTGGCCATTTCCTTATCTTTGTTTCTGAGCTGCTTTTGGAGCTCTTGAAGCAGCTCTTGCTCCGTGGTCCTGGGGCGGAAACTCGGCTCTTCCTACCTGTCCGAGCTTGACTTTACATGGACTGAGGGGTTTTTCTGCCTATCACCCTCATCGAGAGGGTTTTCATTATCCAGCGGAGGCGGCTGTTCTTGGGAAGCGGCAACCATATTCAAGCCAGATTGGATTTGAGATATGGTGGCCCCGTCCTTGCTCTTGCTGCGCGTGCCCACCATGTAGACAGCGTGGACCACATATCCGGCTATTTCCTCATCTTTGGCGGGGTAACCCTGTTCTTCGAACCTCATGAAGTTCAACCTAGCGGGAGCCCTAGCCTTTTTGTTGGCTCTATATCTGAGCATTTTTTGTCTTAACTTCTTGATTTTGAGGGCTTGGCGTGCATTCGTCATCCAGGAAGCCATCATGAGCCGATTAGAGGGGAGCTTAGAGAAGATACCCAATTGAGCAGTTGTCAGGGACACCGCTGGAGCTTGCCCGAGATGCCTTGTTGCTTTGTTGGTGTTGATGGCCTTGACCCCAGCTGGGGCTGATTGATCCGTTCTTCGTGTGTATGGAAATTTTTTAATCACAGCCATAGAAATTTATACCGCAATCAATTAACGGTGTCGATGTAGCGCGTTAATGAATACGGATCATCCACTGAGATGTGTGTTTTGATCGATTTTATTTTAGATGAGTCGAAATGAAAAGATAAAAGAAAATGCAAGAAAATTGATTCAAGATTTGTGATATTTGATTTTAAGAAAACATAAAGAATATAGATCTAGAATCAAGAATCAAGAAATGTCTCAATCAATTTAGTTATCAAGATTTGTAGAATAGCTTGTAGGAATCGATCAAATTGGTAGCAATGATGAATCTAATAATGACTAATCTTATCTATGGATAATTTGTAACTAGATCGATGGCGATGAATGAAGATTAGGGATCTATTGAAGAAACTAGGGTTTCTTCTTCTCCATCCCTTATCTTTTCATTGATCATCATTCAGATCTAGCCTCTAGCAAAGAGATTCATCAATCATTTGATCCTTAATTTGCAACGAAATTATCAAGAATATGATCTCGATCCAAATTAGGTCATTGATGATTCTTTTTCCTAAAATTCACAAATCTCATAAGATTTAAGATTAGTATTAGGATTTTATCATCCCTAGATCTACCAAATCTCTCGATTCCGTAACAAGCGGAGATTTACTCAAGCATCATGAAAATAAAAGATTCAAGATCTAGAAATTTCATAGTGCAAGATTATAAAGAAAGCAAGAATTAACTAATTATCACCTTTATTAAATCGACGACTTACACATTCCCTCAATTCGAGCTTACAAGATGTTGCTCTCGATCGCTCTTTTTGAAGATGTAACTAGATCTGTCGAAGTTCGCTCCGCTCGATCTCTATGAGACTTGAATCGTCATGGATCTCACGCTCTTGATGAAGATTGGCTTTGCGAATAAAGGATAGATGGTTGCTTGCTTGATTTGCTTCTCAAAATGATCTTGATTTAGGTTTGGATTTGGATTTGGGCTAGGGTTTTGGATCAAGTTGTGTCACTCAACTTTTTGCAAATTTGGCTCAATATTCAACCCTAATTAATGAACTAATGAAAAACCTCAAACCTAGATCTAGATCTCCTTTTAAATTCAAATTCAAATTTCCCTCCCAAAAGCTAGGTTGTTGGAGAGAGCCTTCTAGAATGAGTTTGTTAGAGAGAATATTCTAAAATGAGGTTGTTACAAGAAGCCTTCTAGAAGAAGTTTGTTATGTAGAGCCTTCTGGAAGAAACCGCATGATAATTGAGAGTCTTCTGGAAGCTAGGGTTGTTACAGGGAATATTCCAGAGGATTTTGGAGCGCCAAGGAGCTAACCAGGCTGCGGAACCGCGGCGGATCGGCCAACTCGGCCGCGGATCCGCGGCCATATAGTGGGCTTGCTGCCTTCAATCTTTAGGGGTGTTTTCTGTTATCTTTTGGGTACTTTTCTGATGCCTGGAATATTATATTTCTTTCTTGTTTGCTGCCAGATCTTAATTCTTAGACTTGCTGTATTTTGTCGGCACTTTTGTGATTCCGGCTCTTTGACCTGAAGGATTTCCTGCACACAATCTTGATACAAGTGTTGAGATATACAAAATCATGCATGTAGTAATAAACACTCAATTTCCCTCTAGAATGTCGGTTATAATGTATAGCACATGTTATTTGATATTTTGCAGACGAATTGCTAATATGTTCTATATTTATACCAAACACTTTTAGATGATTACGAAGAGTAGGGAAATTGATGTGTTAAAAATGCAATATTTTCGACTGATCAAATTCCCCCAAACTTAATTTTGGTCGTCTCGAGCAAATATCTTTTATTCAAGAGAAGGAGAAAATAAAGAAAAAGAAAAACTAACTAGCACACTTTCATAGGCAACACGATTTCACTGAGCACGTGCAACAAGCCTTTAAACCTCTGGGTGTCCCTAGTAGGAGGAGTGTTGTCTCCTGAGGGTTTTTAGCAGATTGCACCCACAAAATCCAATAATAAAAGGAAGACCGTGAATGTTACATATAAAGATAAGAATTATAAAAGAAAGACTTTGAAAATTAGAGTTTCTAACTAATACTAGCTTTTCGGTTGTCATGAGCCCTATCTTAATAGTCATGAAAAGATGTTAGAAATCATATCATCCCTCAATAAAACACCGTCTTTATTCTTTATTCCTACCTTTCATCCAAACATCGATCATATACCCCTATGTGTGTGTAAAAGACATCCTTACACTCGGAAAATTCAATTCAAGCTATCATACTCTTGTCCATCACCTCAGTACTTTTTAATCAATGAATATTTAGATGTATTTGCTCACACATTTTTCATCCGACCGTTAATACTTCTTGAGGTACTAACCGACCGTTTACTCATGTGCTTGCTTATTAGGCATTAGTATTTTCCTCGTCTTGCAACACCTAAGGCTTAGCAGTGACTCCCAAACCAGTTGGTCTAAGGCACTAGGTGATGAAGCACCCTCGCCATATTTTTTATTGCTTCCTTGATGATAACAAAACCAGTGTTCATTTTTCTTCACCATTTTATATTTTATTCATTTATAATTTCCTTCATACTTTGGCTTTTAGACAAGAGAATTTCAAGGTATCCTCTACTATCCCGAGTTTCAAGACGTGTGTAAGTGCGAATAGTAGGATATCAAGATTCAAATATTTGGCTTTCAGAATAGGAACTATTTTCAGACTTATTTTTATTATCAGATTAGTGACTTTTTTCATCTTACTAACCCTTAAGACAACGGCTCATAACTACTTATTACTAGTTCGTTTAAGAAAACTTCAAATTTTCTTGGTTCCTTAAATTTCTCTAATCTTTTGGATGTAATTTTTCACTATCTAATCTCTTATTATCTTATTTATGTACAAATTTTTTTATCATATGTTTTGTGCTTATGCAAAGTATGATGCAAAATGATGCGTAAATAAGCACAAATCTCCCCCAAACTTGTTTAGAACAGTGTCCTCACTGTTGCCATCTGTTAAATCTCAGAAACCTGTAAGCTTGGGAGGAAAATTTATTAACGGAGGCAATAATATATGAATCATGAAAATCCCCCCAAACTTATTTTTGGCTCACAATTTTGAGGACAACTTTCATTTTCAAGAGCCAAAAATATACCCCCCAAACTTGAGTTAAACAATGTCAATCTTTTAAAATCACAAGAGGGGGTCAAAGTTACTGGTCAATGCAAAGCTTTACAAAGACCGAAGGTCAACACTAACCATTCGAAAATTTTATCAATGTAGTGCACTTGTTGGTGGAAGAACAAGTTGAAAAGATCCAAGAAGAAGTGAGGTAAAGATAAGTGGTGTAAAAGAATGTATTTGCGTCTCGTTTTGGAGAGACGACTCAATGATTGTGATGGATTACTCGCATTCTCATGATTTTCAAGAAGAAAGGGTGGAGGTTCAATTTTTTTGTTTTGGAGATGATTCATCTCAACACCCGTATTTGCTAAAAATGCAAGTTCATCAACGAACATTTCATCGATATCCCGAAGAATAATGTCATTGGAAAGAACGAGATGATATTCAGACTCCATGAAAGGTTCAGAATAAATGTTAGATGTTGACCCGGACAACTCAAAAGAAGGGTCCGCATGTGTATAATACATCTTTGGGTCAAACAACAATGTATAAAGGAAGTCTGGATCTGTATTGTGAAGCTGATCAAATTCGCTGCTATCGACATCCATTAATTCGACATAACATACTCGAGCATGAGGATCGGAGGGTTGACTTCCCAAGTTGTAAATGTTGAGCCCAATTGACCTATTCCCAAAAGATAGGTTCATAGAGCCGTTTCTACAGTTGATTACAGCGTTGGAAGTAGCCAAAAAGGGACGACCTAGAATCACCGAAATTTGGTTCCGTGGGTTCACTACAGGCTGTGTATCAAGAACAATAAAGTCCACAGGGAATAAAAATTCCCCGATTTTTATCAACACATCCTCCAGTTCACCCCTAGGTTTGGTGATTGATCGGTCGGCCATCTGGAGAGTTATGTTCGAGGGGTTTAACACTCCGATACCTAGTTGCTCATAGACCTAATATAAAAGCAAGTTAACACTAGTGCCAAGGTCAAGTAAAGCACGGTTAATGTGTTTATTCCCAATAGAAATAGAAATAGTAGGATAACCAGGGTCCTAACGTTTTCTTGGTAATTATTGGGGAAAAGCTGTGTCTACGGTACTCGACATGAACACTTTTTTCGGCACTTGAGTCTTCCTCTTCCCAGTGCACAAGTTCTTAAGAATTTTCGCATAGGACGGAACTTGTTGTATAGCATCTAGGAGAGGGATGTTGATGTTAACTTGCTTAAACATTTCCACAAGCTTCTCTATTTGGGCATTGGGTTTGTTGAGCCTCAACCTATCTGGAAATGGAGCTTTATCAATAAGTGTTGGGTCCAATATTTGTGGAGAAGTTTGTGGGGGTGGGAAGGATGAGGTGGGTGGAGGGTTCGAGCCTTTGGGAAAATGGAGAATAGGCTCGGAAGAAGAAGAATGTAAATTGGACGAAATAGGGTAAGAAGTAGCAGTGGGAATGGAAGTGGAAGTGGAAGCCTGAGATTCAATTGATTTCTCAACATCAATCTGTTCACCCACATGATTGTCTAGCATTCTTCCAGATCTCAACATGGTAATAGCATTCACATTAGTGTAATGTGAAGGTCCAAGATCAGGTAGGGGTTGAGATGGAAGATTCTCTTTCTCTCTAGCACTCATTGCTGCAGTCAGTTGTGCGATTTGTGCTTCCATCGATTTAATAATCTCACCTTGGGATGCGAGGGTTTTCTTTATATCATCGATAGAAGACTTAAAATCAGCCGACATTTGAATTGAATTTGTCAGAAGCAAACTCATGGTTTGTTCAAGTGCAGAGGTGTTATTGGTTTCGGCAGAAAAGGATCAAAGTTGTTGGCCGGGTTTTGAAAATTTTATGGTTGGTAGGGATGCTGACTCAGTTGTGGTGGTTGCTGTTGCTGTGGAGGGACCCATTGAAAGTTATTCTGGTTTGGATACGTGTATTGAGTTTGGTGTTGGATCCAAGAAAGATCAGGGTGATTCCTCCAATCTTGATTATATGAGGAAGAAGAAGGATCGTTTCCAGATCTTTACTGAAATGCAGCATTAGTGTGACCGTAAAATGGTACATTCAGAGGACATTCTTCCGTAAAATATGATGGATTTGAACAACAACCATACACGGTTTTAGGAAGTGTGTATTGGTTTAGGGAGGCTGAAGAGATTTTGTTTTCTATAGCGTCGAGCTTCCTTTGTATTGCGGCCATTTCGGTTCTCATTGTGACGGAAATATTGAGCTGATTGATATCTTCCCTAGGTGATGGTGGTTTAACACTTTCCCATTGTAATGTGTTTTGAGCTAAATCTTCTAGATATTTCCAAGCTTCACCATCATCTTTAGATAGGAATTGACATTGACACATGGTTTCAAGCATCTGTGTTGTCGTGAAATCAATACCCTCATAGATAATTCAACACAGATCCCATCTAGGGATTCCGTAATGAGGACATTGGATAAGAAGATCCTTGAACCGTTCAAAACATTTCCAAAATGGTTCATATGGAAGTTGGGTAAATTTGAAGATTTCACTCCGAATACGGGCGGTCTTATGATTGGGATAAAATTTCTTAAGGAATGCTGCAACGAACTCATCCCATGTTGAAATAGAATGTGCGGGTGTGTTGTAAAGCCACTTCTCGGCTAAATCGCACAAAATGAATGGGAGAAGACGTAAACGCATAGCATCCACAGACAGTTGTGAATTACCCATCAAAGCACATACGTTTTCGAATTTGGTGATAAAAATTTATGCGTCTTCAGACTCAAGCCCGTGAAATTTGGGTAAAAGTTTGATGAAATGAGGTTTAATTTCGAAATTGTCCCCATTGGCTGGCGGAATAGAAAGACGGGTGGGAAGGGAGCATCTCTCTTGGAGAGAAATGCATGGAGGATTCTGCGCACCTGCGGGCGGTGGCAGAGTGGTGTTAAAGTGTGATGGAAATCCGTCCATCGCGGTCATGGTGGGTGGTGGGAAAGAAGACAAAGATTTACCGACTCTGGGGTCGATAAAAGAAACGCGGACAAGATGGGAAATAGAATCCCATGTCCAGCCTAACATGTGCTAAACGGTTGTAGCATAAGTGGCAGTGTTGTGATAATTAGGGGAAAGATGGTTTGGTGTTTGTTTTGAAAAAGACGGATTTTGAAAAATCCAATCACAAACAAAATGCACAAGCAACCATAGATCTAATGGTCACCTAGGTCAAGTCTCTAAACCGCTCCTAGACTTCCAGAAGACAAATTGCAGGATAAATCTTCTACTGCCTCTTTACCCCTTCTGTGGCCAGGTAAGTGCTAGGTAAGTGGGAGGTTCTCCACTACGTAAGTAGTGGGCCTAATTAAGTAACCACTTGCCTTAGCTACACTTTCCTTAGACACCACAAAAGAAACGCAGATAAACAGTAGATTATCCACAACCTTCTTCTGTCCTAATTGAGCACGACGGTCCTTAAAGTCTTATCTAGATATTTTTTAGTTGATGAAGGGTAATTCAGATGCTCGTTTGTGATTTGCGGGGCTTAGGAAGGGTAATGAACTCCCCACCTAATCTGAATTTTGTCTTTACCCCTTAATTTCTGTATTAAAATATGCAAACAACAAGATCAAAACACACAACAAATTTTTCTTTTAGCGGCACTGAATTTTTGTAAAGAATCCTGCACAAAATTGATATTGGACAAGATCAGAGAGAAGAGGAGAGTACAGAGAGCAAACCTGAGAAATTTCACACTGTGAAAACCCTAAACGGCGGCGGTTCCGCCGCAAAAACACCTCATTGGCCGCGGAACCGCGGCTTCAGAGAGGGATTAGGGTTTGAAAAATTTTCCTCAGCTTTCTATGCTTCTCGGGACTTTGTAAAACTTCTCTGAATCTTGAGATCCCTTCTACAGTGATGCCAGATTCTCTTGCAAAAATTCACAACCAATCGTTAAGCGCTTGATGCGATTTTGATCTAAAAATTCTGATGGAATAATAATTTTTCAACTCAAATAACAAAAACAAACAAAATAGCACACATCCTCGGCAACGGCGCTATTTGATGATCCGTTCTTCATGTGTATGGAAAAGTTTTAATCATAACCAAAGAAATTTGCACCGCAATCAATTAACGGTGTCGATGTAATGCGTTAATGAATACGGATCATCTACTGAGATGTGTGTTTTGATCGATCCTGTTTTAGATAATTCGAAATGAAAAGATAAAAGAAAATGCAAGAAAATTGATTCAAGGTTTGTGAGATTTGATTTTAAGAAAACATAAAGAATATAGATCTAGAATCAAGAATCAAGAAATGTCCCAATCAATTTAGTTATCAAGATTTGTAGAATAACTTGTAGGAATCGATCGAATTGGTAGCAATGATGAATCTAATAATAACTAATCTTATCTATGGATAATTTGTAGCTAGATCGATGGCGATGAATGAAGATTAGGGATCTATTGAAGAAACTAGCGGTTTTCTTCTCTATCCTTTATCTTTTCATTGATCATCATTCGGATCTAGCCTTTAGCAATAGGATTCATCAATCATTTGATCCCTAATTTGCAACGAAATTATCAAGAATGTGATCTCGATCCAAATTAGGTCATTGATGATTCTTTTTCCTAAACTTCACAAATCTCATAAGACTTAAGATTAGTATTAGGATTTTATCATCACTAGATCTACCAAATCTCTCGATTCCGTAACAAGTGGAGATTTACTCAAGCATCATGAAAACAAATGATTCAAGATCTAGAAATTTCATAGTGCAAGATTATAAAGAAAGCAAGAATTAACTGATTATCACCTTTATTAAATCGACGACTAATTACACATTCCCTCAATTCGAGATTACAAGATGTTGCTCTCGATCGCTCCTTTTGAACAGGTAAAGAGATCCGTCGAAGTTCGCTCCGCTCGATCTCCGTGAGACTTGAATCGTCATGGATCTCATGCTCTTAAGGAAGATTGGCTTCGCGAATAAAGGATCGATGGTTGCTTGCTTGATTTGCTTCTCAAAATGATCTTGATTTGGCTTTGGATTTGGATTTGGATTTGGGCTTGGGTTTTGGATCAAGTTGTGTCACTCAACTTTTTGCAAATTTGGCTCAATATTCAACCCTAATTAATAAACTAATGAACAACCTCAACCCTAGATCTAGATCTCCTTTTAAATTCAAATTCAAATTTCACTCCCAAAAGCTAGGTTGTTGGAGAGAGCCTTCTAAAATGAGTTTGTTAGAGGGAATATTCTAGAATTAGATTGTTACAAGAAGCCTTCTAGAAGAAGTTTGTTATGCGGAGCCTTCTGGAAGAAGCCACGTGGTAATTGAGAGTCTTCTGGAAGCTAGGGTTGTTACAGGGAATATTCCAGATGATTTTGGAGCGCCAAGGAGCTAACCAGGACGCGGAACAGCGACGGATCGGCCAACTCGGCCGCGGATCCGCGGCCATATAGTGGGCTTGCTGCCTTCAATCTTTAGGGGTGTTTTCTGTTATCTTTTGGGTACTTTTCTGATGCCTGGAATATTATATTTCTTTCTTGTTTGCTGCCAGATCTTAATTCTTAGACTTGCTGTATTTTGTCGGCACTTTTGTGATTCCGGCTCTTTGACCTGAAGGATTTCCTGCACACAATCTTGATACAAGTGTTGAGATATACAAAATCATGCATGTAGTAATAAACACTCAATTTCCCTCTAGAATGTCGGTTATAATGTATAGCACATGTTATTTGATATTTTGCAGACGAATTGCTAATATGTTCTATATTTATACCAAACGCTTTTAGATGATTACGAAGAGTAGGGAAATTGATGTGTTAAAAATGCAATATTTTCGACTGATCAGGGGCCAAGGAAAGTCGTTCAAACACCGACTTGCGTTTGGGTAGAGGTGCCCTCGAGATCACCACATTTGGCATCTTACCTTTCGAGGTTGGCTTATCTGTTACCGGAGCTTGAGGAGCTGGGATGGCGTTAGCTGACATGAATAGAATAGAGCCAAATGGTAGCGGCGGCTCCTCCCATTGTCGCCCGAGATTGGCCGGGAGGACCGTCATGGCGTCCATCTTCATCGTGTAGGAGATGGGAGCTGTGTCGAGAGCTGAGCTGATACTCGGAGACATGGTTGAGGCTTGATCACTTGAAGTCCTGCACGAAAGAGCATTATTTTAGTGTAAATATCGATATGTATATTGATTGAGTTCGCACGAACGTTTAACCCGAAATATGGGAGGAGAGATACGTCCTACCGGACGTGCCATAATCTGTATGGTGTTTTTCGTCGCCCCATTGAGATGGGAATATGCGTGCGCTCGTCAGGCGCATTATAAATTCACCCTGCCTAGGGTAGGTTGTGGTTTATTGATTGTGGGGATCCGAATCTCCGACAGCCGCGGACTAAGCTGCCGTTAATTACCCCTCGCCTTTAGAGCGAGAGAACCTCCGATTGACGTGTCAAACAGGTCCTGCGAACTCAATGTGCATTGTACGTGTGTTGTGTTTTGAAAGGGTTTTGGATATATCAGGGGCCCCGCAGAGTTTTTATGGGGGTCCCACTACCCGGATAGCGGGCTGGGGGTCAAGGGGGCTAGCAGCCCCCTTGCGGGATGCGGGACAGCGCCTCGTTAGAAATTTTTTTCTAACAGGGACAGTGTCGTGGAGTATGTGTGTGTGTATAATGGGAAAAGGCATCCAAAGGATGCGTGTGAAAAGGAGCCAGCGCTCCACGTGCCAGGCACGCGGGCGCTGTGCGCCAGCGCACCACGTGCCAGGCACACAGGCGCTGTGCGCCAGAGCACCAGCGCACCACATGCCTGGCACGCGGGCGCTGTGCGCCAGAGCGCCAGCACACCACATGCCTGGCATGCAGGCGCTAGGCGTCAGCAGCAAAAGGGACTTGGTCCCTGCATTGGGAACTGTGCTCCCGATTTGACTTATGGAGTTAAACTCCCGACAGAGATTAATTTAGGGAGTTAAACTCCAATGGATCTTGAATGGAGTTAGACTCCTAAAAAATTGGAAATGATCAAAGGGGGCTATTTTGTTTCTCCCTTTGGCTCTGGATCTTCCCAAATTAGGATTTCTGGAGATGGGTCTCCTTCTTCTTCCAGTCGGTTGGCCGGATCTTAGAGAAAGGGATGAGATTCAAAAATCTCCCCTTTTGAGATCTAATGGAAGATCTGAGCTCCCCTTTGTGGGTTTTGTAGTGAAAAACTATTTAGTTTTGGGAAAGGAAGAGTAAAACTCTTGATTTAATTCAAAAGAAAGGAGAAGGTTTAGAACCTTGAGGAAGGAGAAGGAGACACAAAAACCCTAGAGTTTTAGAGAATGAAAAAGTTTCTTTTATTCATCATCATGTTGCCTTATATAGGCTTACACATTTACACATAACCTCTTGGGCTTTACAAAATGGCATTTTGCCCATCCCATGCCTCCTGTGCTCATTTTTTTTGCACATAAGCCACGGGCTTTACAAAAATTTGGATTTATGCCCATTTTTCTCACATTCATGCACAAAAAATTACATCAAAATTATTTGTTACATGATTTTTATGTTGGCATGGGGAGGCTGGCCGCGGGCTCGACTTGGGCATAGGCCCGCTTGACCTGGGCTTGGGCCCACCTGTCTTGGGGTTGATCTTGACTTTGACTTGGTCAACCGGGGTGCAAATTTTGACCCAACACCACTTGTAGCCAACTATCTTCTTTCCTCCTTCGGGCGTCATGAGCTTCCAAGTTTGGTTCTTGTGAAGAGACTCAATGTCACCATCCGAAATAGCACGTGACTGGCACTTGAATCATGTGAAGTCTATAGGACCACACCTAATTCAAGTAAACCAAAAAGCCCAGCAATCTAAACCATTTCAAAGAAAAAAAGTGAAGGAAAACTTGTTTAAAAGTTTGTATATAAATTACTTTGAAAGTCGTAGTAAACATTTTTAAAACATCAAGCCTTTTCTGAAAATCTCGGCAGAGTTTCCTTTGTAAATACAGGCCCAAACGGGTACAAACATACATAATATAAAGGCATTCCCCAAGCGGGAGCTAGCTCTTCGTCAATTGGCGGACACAACCATGCAATGCAATATAATATACAACGCCGAAGGGCGAGAATCAAAACTCAGAAAGAAACCAGAGAAAAACCATAATAATACAAGTGCGCGACTCTAAGTTCGAAAGAATATACATCTGGTCTTCTAAGTTTATAAAATATACAAGTCTGATTGATGGAGTTTACTAGATACAACCGAATAAAAATAAAGTACAATGGTGGTCACGATGCGAGTGAACCCACCTACCAAAGCAATCACCCGGAAAGAAGCAGTGTGCCAGCAAAGCCGCCAAGGAAACCTGTACGGCAAAACCTGTAAGAAACTGTGGCACAACGGGGGTGAGTTGCCAACTCATGAGTAGAAAATATCACCGAGCAGAAATCACATGTATGACTCAATCCTAAGCCATACAATAATATATCCTCATAAAAACATAACCCTGAACATTTACACATAAGTGTAATATCAAGTGCTCATGTCAGTGCCTTAGGTAACAACATATCATATATATATGATGTATGGATGCATGAAAATAGAATAAATTTAAAAGAGAAAACTGTTTTCATCTCTCAGTGAGATTTATGTATAAAAAAACCGAGCATCATTAATGAAATCAACAGAGAAATCCGTGTCAAGTATCGACACAAAACATATGTCTCAATATCTAAATATCTCGGGTTCCGGCAATCCGGACTGGCCCATATCATAATGTCTCGGTATCTCAATGTCTCAATATCTTGGGCTCCGGCAATCTGGACTGGCCCTGGGCTCCAGCAATCCGGACAGCCCAAATCATCAAATCTCACGACTACATCAGTATCCTCCGGATATCCGCCGCGTCATAAATAACCGGTAGGTAGTGCTTCCCTGCCAGGCTCAACGCCATCATCTACGACCATCTTGCTCCGGGGTACCGCACCGGGTCCACCATACACCCGTAGACGGTTCCTCCTCCTCCTGGAATCGGGTGTATAATATCGCTGAAGAGCCGAGAAAACTTATGGTAGACATATCTCATATCATATCATGAGAAAACCGTAAATTTCAATTTTTTGAAATGATAATCAGTTTATAAAATCCTTGCGGTTTCACCAAATCCAGAAATCTCATGAAAATCCGAAATCTCAAAATCGCGATGTCAATAAACAATGAATACTGTCATAAAACCCATAATATTGCATAATAAATGAATATACACATGCATGAAATATCACAGTAATAAATGCAATGTCTAAACAAGCATATGAAAGCAAGCGCACTACTACTATTTCGAAACTATCAACTAGCAATTTATACCAATGAAGTAGTGTTTTCTAATGTGTACGTAACATGAAAATTACTGATGATGATGTGTGTGAGCCGACAAGCAGGTGTATGTGGAGGATACGCATCATCGGTAATGGTGCTGGTGTCCTGACAGTATGGGTTCATAGTAACTAAAGAAAACACATTTATAAGCATGCGATGCGATGAGAACATGAAAGTAACGGAAAATGAATAATAAACCCAACATTGGAGAATATACATTGCTAAGTACGAGTCATACAATTTTGGTTATTGAAATAGCGCGAATCGTGGTTTTTTTGAAAATAGGGCCTGTCTTTAAAATACCCACGATTCGTCAATTTTGAAAATAGGTATGACTCGAGCCCAGTCTAACATCTACCTGATAAACTACAGGACTAATCGAAAGGGTAAGGAAATTCACCTAAGTCTGAGTCGATATATATATATATCTAGTAGTCGGTGATCCTGCCTCAATAGCGTCACATACGCTAAAATATATAATACGACATCCTCGAGTCAAGAGTGCGGATCAATCATCATATTTATATATTGTACGGAAAAATCTATCGTACGACATCCCAAATTGGGGTACGGGTCAATATCACATATAACTCATAATTTATCTGGTATCAATATCATCATATCCTGAATAGGGGTACTGATCTAAAATCTAGTAAATCCCGATACCATCATACATATATCCGCGTGTGAATAAAACACATCGCCTATCGATCCACTATACTATCATGTAGTATAACATAACATGACCCAAATCACCTCACCGATCTCACGACATCATGCCCAATCATATCGACTCATCTCCAAGTATCATATACTATCCTCATCATCCGTGTATATGTATACCTATATATATATATACATACTCACATACATATATGCATGCATGCATGCATGCATGCATGTATATATATATATATATATATATATATATATATATATATATATATATATATATATATCCCTATATGCACACAAGAAAATCAATGTATGGGTGCGTGTGCGTGTGTGCCAATCCGTACTCTAGGGTTTCATGACTAAGAAGCTAGACTACGTTACTTCCAATTACACTAAACTAATCCTAAGAACTCCTAAAGCCTATCTTGATAATCATTTAGTCTCACAATACACACACACACATATACGTATTCGTAAACTACACTACGAAACTGCGGGGGTGCTATACGCTATCCACCCGACTTCCCCCGTAGATATATATCTACTCACTTTGATCCTTGCTTGCCGAAGTCGAAGTAGCCATGCTTCCACTTGTCGTCCTGAAGTTCGCGCGGAGGTACCTACATATATAACACATGGTATTGTAAACCTAAATCGCGCACGAAAACTAAAACGGCACACGTATCTCACATAGGTAAAAACTTATGGTCTACTCATGCAGAAATAACCCAACAACTCCTGATACCGACGTACAAACGTCAAGTGTCCGAGACAAAACACAAATACCACTGTTCAAGTTCACATAATTCACAAACCGAATTCAGAAACTAAGAAAAACCCTTCCAGATTTTACCCCTGGTGAAATTAGCCAATTTTGCAAATGTGGAGGGTCTAGTTTACAGAAGATAAAGCCATGGACCAAACACGGACCCACTCACCCCCACCCTGGCCGCAATTTGTGGCCACAAAGAATAAATTTGTGGCCACAAATAATAAATTTGTGGCCAAAATGCATGTTTAGGGTCTCAGGTCTTGGGGTTAGCTTCTAGGTTGCCTGCATAACTCACTGTGATCGCTATAAAATTTTCAGGTACCCCGGGTCATAGCAGATCTCTAAAACACATCACCAAAGTCAACAAAATCCGATATCGGGGTTTCTAAGTTTGGGGTTTAGGGTTTTAGTCTTAGGTTAGGTCCATGTTTTATCAATAAAGGAGTTGTAGTCACTTAGAATACCTCAATTGCACCATCACAATTCAAAACAAACCCTAACCTCAACTTGGAATTTTCCAAGTTCACTAATCCTCACTAAAACACTTCTAAACATGTATGGATGCTAAAGTGAATGAAATACTATACTAATGGTTAAGGAATTACCTCATTTGGCAACTCAAGAAAATTCTTGAGTTGCCCCAAGTGCTCAAAATCCTAACTTTCTTGGCCCAAAATGCTTGTAGTGAGCTTGTGCATATTTTTAGTGAAGGGAATGAGGTATTTTGAGGTGATTTTGGGGGCGAAGTGAGGTGTAGGAGGGGGTGGAGACAAGAGGGCAACCATGGTGAGAGGGAGAGAAAGAAATGATGAAGATGAGAACAATGGATATGGTCAAAGGAAGACTCCTTACCCTCTCTCTCTCTCTCTCTCTCTCTTCTCTCTTGCCCATACTCTTTTCTTTATTCATTTTCCTTTTCTTTTCCTTTTTCTTTTCTTCTCTTTATCTTCTCTTTTCCTTTAAAACAAAGCCATGCATGAGAAAAAGAAAAGACTATGGTAGGAAAATGCAACAAATGTGTAACATGACATGGTGCATGCCATGCGCACAAAACAAATCAATGCTTAATGCACGATTAGTGATATTTAATCGACATTAGCATTAAAATATAATATAATTAATCATAAAGAATTTATAATTTTCTTAAATCACATAAATTCTTCCAAAAATCACCATTCCATTTAATTTTCTAATATTTCACAATTTATCGGTATATAATTATACCATATCATAAAAATATTCATAATATTTATTATTTTAATTACTTAAATTTCCAAAAATAATATTTTATTTTTCTGAAATGTTACAGTCTTCCCCCCTTAAATAAATTCGGTCCCCGAATTTAAATTTAAACCCCTCAAATACTAAAACATTTCAGTAAAATGATCAAGTCGCCGGGGCTCCGAAATCATAAATACATAAAACACATCGTAGCGCAATATATGCGCATAGAAACGAGTATACAAATCAAACTCCGTCAAGCATCCTGCAATCATCGGAGTTATGGTGAAGACACCATTGTCCAAGTCCAATATGAAGAACAATATGATAAACATCAAAACTATAGCATGCACATAGTACGCATCATAGTAAACTCGTAAAAACATCTGAAAAGAAATACATGCCAAACCTTTTAATTTGCTATGCGATGCGCGTATCACGGCACAAGTAGCGGACGTTTATTGCAAGAAAAAAATAATTCTATATACATACATACATACATACATACATACATACATAAACACACACACACATACATATATATCCTTTGTTTATCATACACGTCCTGCCGTTTTGAAAATAATTTAGAAGGGTTTCCTTTATAAAATGTTCGTGTCATCTCGGACACACAGGAAAATAATGAGACTATAGCTCCTTTTTGGAAATTCCTTTGGTAACTATCAATGCATGCAAAAATATATTCAGGTACTGTCCTCAGACTAGTCTTGCTCAGCCACTATACCAAATAGTAAATATCATAAAACGTACTGCTCCAAAAGAAATCAATCACAAAATGTGTATAAGAATGCCACGTGCGTCTGGTGCGCATGGAAATCGAAACCCATGAATGTGCCATACATGTGCACAGAAACAAAAGCTAAGTGCAACGGGTGTGCACTAAAACACCTGTCAAAGGCAACGAGTGTGCCTGACAACAATATCAGGTGCATCTGACATGCACGAAGAATCCCGATTTAGTGTATCTGGTGTGCACAAAAATCGCATCAAGCACGTTAGGTATGAGCAAGAATTCAAATCAAGTGCACAAGGTGCATGAAAAACAACTATCGAATATCACAATCGAAATCGACGGTATACATCACGCATCAATCCAAATCAGGTATACCGTGGTATATAATCTCACAACTACGTGCAGCAGCGTGCACAAAATCGAATCAAAATACTGAAGTGCATGAAAACTACACCGAAGGCACAAGTCAAATCACATACATACCATAGGCATGAAATCAAAATCAATATCTCGAATGATATCAAATCGAAACCAAGTGCAACTGTGGTGCACAAAATCTCAATCATGCAAATGAATCACCCAAAATACCGAAATCCAAAATAACGGACACGTGATATTCGAATCACCAAATCGCAAAACACTGTCGTCGATATGTCCTACCTTAAAAAATCAAGAAGGTGTCGGTGCATCCAAAGCTAGCAGAGCAAGATATCCACTTGTCCTGTTTATGGCCTGGCGCTTGGTGCCCTTAGGCTCTCGTCTCTCACTGCGAATTGCTAGTTACATAGCTCCTCGGCTCAACGGCCCAATATGGAATGATGATGGAAACCGTTCTGCTCTGGCACATCATCTAAGGATCTCTGGACAACTATCCTGGTCACTCACAACATGTTTCATCGATGATGCCGAACTTTGGCCTACTGGGTGTGCATAATATGAACGATCCTGGGTCAAAGTCTTCACATATAGTATTCCAGAATGATTCTGTCGGGGTCTCTCCCAAATCTCGTTTCTGCTAAACTGCCCAAAAGTTATCACCTTTACTAAATCCATTTCTGGTTCCGGAACAGCTGTATACTCATCATGACTCCTTCTGAAAGATATATCCAAATTTAACGCCTTTGCATGCGTATCGCATCTCTGGTGTCAACGGAGTGGAACGTCATCTCGTCAAAATCTCGTACGAACCTCATACTCCACTTTTCTCTAATGTCGACTGATTCAGACTCGTCTCTTCGTAGTTGTATGGACTGCGCTACAACGACTATATTCATATTTGGAGTCTCCCAAGCAATGTATCCCGCCACATGATATCCGGACAACGTCGAACTTTTTGATCGATTCATTAAAGTCCTATAATTCCCCGAGAGCTCAACTCTTGAGTACAGTTTAATAATATCCAGTACATGCCACAGTACCTATGGACCAGCCGTAGAAGGGTAAACCCAAGCCTTATTAATGGCACCGCGGAACTGCTGCAAACCCTAAGGTTCAAAAGCGATCCCATGGTCATAATATCAAGTTAGGGTTTCATTCTTCTAGAGGGTCCACGGAATTACTTGCATGTTTTTCCGAATACCTTCAACTTGGAAAAATGGGTTTCTGACATTCGATCGTTTTCTATCGACTCTCAACATACCTGCGTGAAGTCTTCTCTAGCTGGAATCAATCAATCTGATGACCTCGCATCAGGGTATGCAAACGAACCACATGTCCTAGTCATTCATCCATGGATGACTAGCGATCTTCTATCATACCTCTAAGTATAAACTCGTGCTGCAATAGCTTCAAAAATCTGGGGCGGTATCTTGTCAGTTGCAGCAACATTTGGCTCATTCGTCCGCACGCTAAACAGTGCCTCAATCATCAAGAATAACGGTGCATTGACAGTCATCACATTCTGGCCGGCCTCTAGCAGTGGCCTAATCCTCTGGTGCTAATCTGCATGTTTGAGAAATTTGCAAAAGCAATCCATCAAACGCCCATGGCGCGAAAAACACAATAAAACAACACATCTCTGCAATCGTGTGTCATCGGAATTACGCCGTGGTCAGTCCTCGTCCAGGACGAGCTCATGCTTACCGCAACTCTAGCTGCAGCTCTCTCTGCCTATGCAATCGTGGTAACAAAACCACCAACCAATATCGATGAGGATCGATCATAGGAATGAATGTAATACTGTGCAAGGAAATGTACATCCGAAGGCTTCTTAAGTGGAGTAGCGTATCGTAAGTATGCCGCGGAACATACACACGGTACGTCACTCTACTTAAGTCACATACTCCATTAACCAAGGTCAACCTATGCGATGAAAGTTCGGGTCTAATACCCCCTCGACCAAGTCTAAGTTCCGTAAGGTCAAGCCTAGGTTCCGAATATAAATATACGCCCTAGACTCCGCATAGTCAAACATAGACTCGAACCAAGATTAAACCTAGCGCTCTGATACCAACTTTGTCACGACCTGAAATAACACGTGACTGGCACTTGAATCATGTGAAGTCTATAGAACCACACCTAATTCAAGTAAGCCAAAACACCCAACAATCTAAACCATTTGAAAGAAAAAAAGTGAAGGAAAACTTATTTAAAAGTTTGCATATAAATCATTTTGAAAGTCGTAGTAAACATTTTAAAAACATCAAGTCTTTTCTGAAAATTTCGGCAGAGTTTTCTTTGTAAATACATGCCCCAAACAGGTACAAACATGCATAATATAAAGGCATCCCCCCAAGCGGGAGCTAGCTTTTCGCCAATTGGCGGACACAACCACGCAATGCAATATAATATACAACGCCGAAGGGTGAGGATCAAAACTCAGAAAGAAACCAGAGAAAAACAATAGTAATACAAGCGAGCGACTCTAAGGTCGAAAGAATATACATCTGGTCTTCTAAGTTTATAAAATATACAAGTCTGGTTGATGGAGTTTACTAGATACAACTGAATAAAAATAAAGTACAATGGTGGTCTCGATGCGAGTGAACCCACCTACCAAAGCAATTACCCGGAAAGAAGCAGTGTGCCAGCAAAGCCGCCAAGGAAAACTGTACGGCAAAACCTGCAAAAAACTGTGGCACAACGGGGGTGAGTTGCCAACTCGTGAGTAGAAAACATCACCGAGCAGAAATCGCATGTATGACTCAATCCTAAGTCATACGATAATATATCCTCATAAAAATATAACCCTTAACATCTACATATAAGTTTAATATCAAGTGCTTGTGTCAGTGCCTCAGGTAGCAACATACCATATATATATGGTGTATGAATGCATGAAAACAGAATACATCTAAATGAGAAAACTGTTTTCATCTCTCAGTGAAATTTCTGTATAAAAAAACCGAGCATCATCAATGAAATCAACAGAGAAATCCGTATCAAGCATCGATACAAAACATATGTCTCAATATCTAAATATTTCGAGCTCCAGCAATCCGGATATCTAGACTGCCCTGGGCTCTGGCAATCCGGACTGGCCCAAATCATCAAATCTCATGACTACGTCGGTATCCTCCGGATATCCGCCGGGTTATAAATAACCGGTCGGTAGTGCTCCCTTGCCCGGGCTCAAATCCATCATCTGCGACCATCTTGCCCCGGGGTACCGCACCTGGTCCACCATGCACCGCAGACGGTTCCTCCTCCTCCTCCTCGAATCGGGTGTATGATATCGCTCAAGAGCCGAGAAAACTCATGGTGGACATATCTCATATCATATCACGTGAAAATTGCAAATTTCTATTTTAGAAATGATAATCAGTTTATAAAATCCTCGTGGTTTCCCAAATCCAGAAATCTCATGGAAATCCGAAATCTCAAAATCGCGATGTCAATAAACAATGAATACTGGCATAAAGCCCCATAATATTGCATAACAAATGAATATACACATGCATGAAATATCACAGTAATAAATGCAATGTCTAAACTAGCATATGAAAGCAAGCGCACTAGTACTATGTCGAAACTATCAGCTAACAATTTATACCAATGAAGTGAAGGGTTCCTATCGACGGCAGCAAGGTTTCGGGAGGCGTCGTCCATGCCATTTTCAAAATTTTGCCGTTTCAAGAAACTTTAAACTAGAATCGTTAACTAGAATATTATACGGAAACTATAGTAAACCATTTCAAGAAACTTAAACTAGAATCGTTAACTAGAATATTATACGGAAACTATAGTAAACCATGTACAACAAAGTGAACTAGAAATACAATCTTTGTAGATCGGTCCTTCACTTCATAGGCTTCTTGTAGTAGTATCCCTTCGCTGCGTTGATGGAACTCCCGTCCCTTGCATGGATTCACAAGGTGAATGGAACGTTCTTGTTTGAAGTCTTCGAGGCCGAAAATGATCTACGTCGAGAGAATACTAACTCAAGTTACAACTTCACTAATGAAGGATTAGTGAAGAAAACACCCAATACTAAAGTGCTAATCTAGTAGAGAATGATGAAATAGAAGTGGGTTCACTTTAGAATTCTTTTTCTCACAATACTTTCTCACTTTTTTCAAACACTAGAGAGCTTTTTCTTTTGGAGGAAGAAGATGAAGAAAGAAGAAGAGAATGAAAAATGATCAAGTGAGAGAGTGAACCATGGGTGAATGTGTATCATATACTAACTCATGTAGAGACATAACCATAGCTGATTAAAATGGTTAGGTTAACAAATATCTAAAGTAAAACAAACCTAGTGGACTTAGTCAATACATCCACAAGCTTCCATAAGCTTCATGCACTTTTCCAATAATCCACTAATTTTGTAATTACTTTAAAAATTAAACCCCAACATCATAATTAGCATGGTGTAAGTCTCATACACCCATGTATGTTGTATCAACAACCATGATACAAAAACAAAACACAAATTAATATATATCACATATATATTAAGTTGTGCACATGTGAGAAAAACAAGTGCTTAAGTGAACCAATGTTAGTTAATGTAAATTAATATATCAAATATACAATTGTACACTAAATTATCAAATCAACACTTGATTTAATAATCCGGCTATATCACATATAACCGACTAACATCCAATGTATCAACTTATCGAATCAACCCTTGATTCGATAACACGGCTATATCACATATAACCGACCGATACAAAAGTCACGAGAGTAGAATACGGTATCACATACACGTATTATTCTCGGGTCCCGCACATATCACATATGTGCACCTATTTCGTTTTGCCTGAGCCAGTAAAATCTCTATGTAGGACTCTAAAGGCTCGTCAATACTCCGGCAGTAGGTGATGATCACATCAAGCACCCACAAGCCGTCAGCGGTACTAGCTGGACATAACGGCTACCTGGGTATTGAGCGATCAGAAGATCAGCAAGCAAGCCTGCTCCAACTCCTGCAAAAGCTTAACGGTAACACTTACCGTACAGTCCGGTCTCCTCGTCTGATATGTCGCATATCAAGTCAAGGGGTGGTAAACGTCAGACCCTAATAACCGATAAGTCATGCCGATGTGAGGCCCATAACGGGTCGGGAAACTACTTGTAACACTTACGAGTAATTCTCTAAATCAGTCCTGGCCAGGGACTTCCCTATTATGTCCAATTGAGCACAGTGCAACATCAACTCCCAATACCGGGAGAGACGAAACCCCTCCTATCGCTCATTGCCTCCATGTGACTCGGGACTGTACCCAAAACCCACCGTTTTGCATGCCCTCTTGGTCGTGGTAAGGTGGAAATCAAAGCACGGTGGGAATCATACAAGACTCTATGACGATCTGGTCTACAGACTAACCTGTACAAGTGTCACCAGAGAACTGCCATCTGACGTGAGGTATAATACCATCTGGGAGTTCTCGGCAAGTCCGTCCAGTGTACCTAGTCTCCATTGAGCACCCGTATACCATCTCTGATGTCAAACACCAATAGATATGGGATCATCCATCGCCCATCTCATGGGTCGAGAAGCGTATATGCTAGTCTACACCGGTATATCGATGCCCCGTCTCGATACACCTATGACTAGGACCATTAAAGGATGAACTTATGGACTACCATGGCCCCACTAGTATATCTGCATCATAGTCCTGGTAGTCAATTATACATCTTAAGGGCTTTACCAACATGTAATCATTAGACAGTATTAAGAGACAAGTATACATGTTAAGATAAAAAGCAACCAGATAGCATATTATCATATCGAGCAAGAAAGTCATCTCTATATATGTCCAAGCATCCAATATAATATACATCATATGTACAATACTGGCCTTTAGGGCATACATACAACTAACAATCTCCCACTTGCACTAGGGCCAGCTACTGTAGTATCGCATACCGAGCAACTCGAAGAGTCTTTCGAACTGTATCTGGGGAATGGCTTTCGTGAGTGGATCCGCTGTGTTGTTCTTCATGTCAACCCTCCTGACCTCGATCTCCCGGCGATCAACTATCTCCCGGATCAGGTGATACTGCCTCAGAATATTCCTGGATCGCTGATGGGACCTGGGTTCCTTGGCCAAAGCCACCGCTCCATTGTTATCACAATACAAAGATATTGGATCCTTAATGGATGGAACCACTTCAAGTTCAGTTATGAACTTCTTGATCCAGACAGCCTCTTTGGCAGCATCATTGGCAGTGATGTATTTAGCCTCCATCATCGAGTCTGCCACGGTTTCCTGCTTGGAACTCTTCCAGCATACCGCCCCTCCGTAGAGGGTAAAGACAAATCCCGAGTGCGACTTAGAGTCGTCCTTATCACTTTAGAAGCTCGAATCGGTAAAGGACTCCACTTGGAGTTCTCCGTTACCATACACCAAGAGCATCTCTTTAGTCCTTCGTAAGTACTTGAGAATGCTCTTCACAGCTGTCCAGTGACTCTCTCCAGGATCTGCTTGATACCTACTCACTACACTTAGTGAGTGTGCTACATTGGGTCTGGTACATAGCATCGCGTATATGATAGAGCCTACTACCGAAGCATAGGGTATCCCTTGCATGCGAGCTCTCTCCAAATCAGTCTTGGCAGATATCTCTTTGGAGAGAGTGAGTCCAGAGATCGTGGGTAAAAAGCCACGCTTGGATTCTTCCATACTAAACCGCTTTAGTATGGTGTCAATGTACTTGGATTGGGACAATCCCAGTATCCGTTTAGATCTATCTCTATAGATCTTAATCCCCAAGATGTAGAAGGCATCCCCTAGATCTTTCATTGAGAATCTTTGTGATAAGAAGAGCTTGACCGATTGCAGCATAGGAATGTCATTTCCTATCAAGAGTATGTCGTCCATGTACAATACAAGGAAGAATACCTTACTCTCTGCCATCTTCTTGTATATACAAGGTTCATCTATGTTTTTGACGAAATCAAACTCTTTGATAACGACATCAAAGCAGATGTTATCTATAAATGGATTTAAGCAGCTTGCACACCTTCCCGCTGCTCCCACTAGCTACGAAGCCCTCTGGCTGAGTCATGTACACGCTCTCTTCTAAATCACTATTTAGAAAGGCGGTCTTAAGTTCCATTTGCCAGATTTCGTAGTCATGATATGCAGTGATGGCAAGAATGATCCGGATGGATTTAAGCATAACCACTGGAGAAAATGTTTCATCATAATCGACTCCTGGTCATTGACGAAAGCCTTTGTAACAAGTCTAGCTTTGAAAGCCTCCACTTTCCCATCTACACCAAGTTTTTTCTTGAAGATCCACTTGCTCCCAATGGGTTTTACCCCTTCAGGAGCATCTTCCGAAGTCCATACTTTATTGGTGTACATGGATTCCATCTCGAAATGCATTTCATCTGGCCATTTCACCGAGTCACCACTCGTGATGGCCTTCTCGAAGCTAGTTGGGTCATCATCCTCCATGATGCGATCCTCACTCCCACCATCCATGAGAAAACCGTAGTACCTCTCAGGTGGGTGAGGAATCCTGCTAGATCGGCGGAGTGGCTGGGGTTCATCGGGAACTACCGAATCCTTTGGTTCCACCATATCTTCTGTTGTGGCTTGTATAGCTGGAACCTCTTTCAGTTCTACCTCAGAGCCACTAATCTCTTTTGCAAAAAATTTCTTTTCTAAAAAGGTGGCGTGTTGAGCAACAAACACCCCTTTTTCCTTACTGTGGTAGAAGATATACCCTTGCGAATGCTTGGGATATCCAACAAACTTATACAAAATAGATCTTGTCTCGAGTTTGTCCGGTTTTGTCTTTTGACATAGGCCGGGCAACCTCATATTTTAAAAAAATTAAGATATGGTCTCTTCCCCTCCCATATCTCATATGGAGTGGTAGGCACAGATTTGGTAGGAACTCTATTCAGTAGGTATGCAGCTATCTTCAGCGCATACCCCCAAAAGGAAATAGGTAACTCAGCTATGCTCATCATAGAGCGCACCATATCTAATAGGGTGCGGTTCCTCCGTTCCGATACACCGTTGTGCTGTGGTGTATATGGAGGAGTTAGCTGAGAGAGAATCCCATTCTCTTTTAGGAAGTCCAGGAATTCATTACTCAAGTATTCACCTCCTCGATCAGATCGAAGGATTTTAATACTTTTCCCGGTTTGGTTCTTGACTTCTTGTTTATATTCTCTAAATTTCTCAAAAGCTTCTGATTTGTGTTTCATCAGGAACACATATCCGAATCTAGAGAGATCGTCAGTGAATGTAATAAAGTACGCAGAACCATCCCTGGCATGTGTAGAAATGGGACCACATACATCACTATGTATCAGTCCCAAGAGTTCAGTAACTCCTTCTCTGTGTCCCGTATACGGATTTTTAGTCATCTTGCCTTTGAGACATGACTGGCAAGTGTCATAAGATGAAAATTCGAACGGATTCAAATATCCACTCTTATGCAACTTAGCTAGCCCTATCGTATTGATGTGACCTAGTCTACAATGCCAAAAGAAGGATTCGTTCAGTTCTGAACTCTTCCTCTTGTGTGTGTTTGTTATGCTCAGAACTGTTGATTGATTTAGAACATAAATGCCATTGCACAACGTGCCTAATCCAACCAACTTTTGGTTCAGGAAAATGTTCATAACATTATCCTGTAATACAAAATTATATCCCTCTTTACTTAATAAAGAAACCGATATAATAATGCATATCAGGTTCGACATGTAATAGCATTCGTTCAGAATCAATGTATTACCAGTTGGTAATACAAGGTGATATTCCCCGACGGTTTTAGCTGCAACAATTGCACAATTTCTAACCCTTATGTCTTTATCACCTTCTCCAAGTTCTCTGCCTTTTCTAAGCCCATGTAACTGACTACATATATGGGATCCTGACCCGGTATCTAATACTCAGGACGTAGAGCAAATGGATAAACAGTTCTCTATAACGAACATACCCAAAGAAAATGCATCAACATGTACTTTTTTCAATCTTAGCATGGGAATCCTGGTATTCCCCTATATCCTGTTCAGTCTTATAACTTTTATAAGAAAGAACGGAACCAACGTTCCCCAGCACAGTATAACATGCGGGTTCGGTCAATACATCCATATTATTATCTTGATTAAGGCATGATATGGTCGCTACCTGGCGAGAGAGAAGAAAACACTTTAGCGTATGCTCTTACAAGATCAGATTGGTTATTATTTTATCTAATCAGGATAGCTCCCATTGTTTTTATCAAATCTTCCTTCAAACCCTAAAAGAAAAGACTAGCCGGGATTAATTACACCCTACAACTTCACCAATCTTTCAGCCAGGCCAGTGTCGGTACTTTGAGGGAGGTTCCCCGTGCTTTCGCACGGACCTAATTAAAATAAACCTCGTTTTTCCAGAGGCATAACCCCGTTGACACCTTTCTAGACACCTACTTGATCGACTAATTGTCCTGTATAAAACTCTCGCAGGAGTAATAATTACTCGCAATGGGTATCGAGATCCAACTATCTCATAGAAGGTATGCAATCTCATTGAAAATTTCAACATTTGAAATTCCCGATAATATTTTACTGTAGGGTTCCTAGGCACACTGTAGAGGTCTCACAAGGCATCAACCATGCCAATTTAAAATTTTATGGGTGCCGAGAAACCCTAATACGGATCGTAGACTAGATGTATAGGCGAAATAGGAAACTAGTTAACACTTTAACTAGAGATTAGAAGCTACAACCTTTGTAGATCCGGTTATCCACTTCCTTAGCTCCACGTAGACGTCCTCTCGCTGTCCTAGTCGGATCTTGGACTCTCGCATCGGCTTCATCGAAGAAACGAGCGGAATAGGTCGTCGGCTTCGTGCCGAAGATGATCTACGTCGAGGTTGCACAAGTTCAAGCTCCAACTTCACCAAGTTGTGAAACTTGTGAAGAAAACACCCAAAACAACTTGGCAAGAGGTAGAGGGTGAAGAAATAGGAGGTGGGTTCACTTTAGAATTGGATTTCTCTCACTTTAGCTCAAGTTGCCATTGATGGACCTTAAGCTTTTCTTGAAGAAGAAGATGATCAAGAAGAAGAAAGAATATGATATGTATTTAAAATGAAAAAAAAGCAATACTTATCATATCCTAACTAAGGTTAAGTGTAGAGAATATACCATGGTTACTTGAGAGGGTTAGGGTTAAGCATGAATACAAGAATGGTTGCATAAGTCAAAGCTTCATGAAGCTTCGACTAGAAACAAAAGAAGCCACCATCTTTATCTAAATCATTTCCAAATAAATAAACAAATAAATAAATGAAAAATCAAAACCCTAATCATCTCTTAACCATGGTTTAATCCTTTACACTTAACCAAATGATCAAGTATTATCAAACATGATACAAAAAAGTGCACAAAAGCATATCACATATACAATGTGCATCAAGTGAGAAAAATCCGTTTAAAGTGAACCATTACTAGTTAATGTAATGCAATATATCAAATATATAATTATACATTAAATCATTAAATCAACATTTGATTCAATGATCCGGTCATGTCGCACATAACCGACTAGAATCCAATGTATCGATTTATCGAATCAATGATTCGATAACTAGGTCATATCGAATATAACCAATCGAAACATATATCGCGAGAATGAAATGCGGTATCACATACTCGCATTATTCTCGGTCCTGCACATATCTCATATGCGCTCCTATTTCGTTTCGCTTGAGCCAGGAAACCTCTGTGTAGGACTCTAAAGACTCGTCAATACGCCGGTAGCAGATGATGATCATATCAAGCATCCACAAGCCGCAAGCGGTCTGCTAAACGTAACGGCCATCCGGGTATTGAGCGATCAGAAGATCGACGAGCTAGCCCGCTCACACTCCTGTGAATCCAACCAGTAACACTTACCGTACAGTCCGGTCTGTTCGTCTGATATGTCGCATATCAAGTCTAGGGGTGGTAAACGTCAGACCCCAATAACCGATAAGTCGTGCCGATATGAGGCTCATAACGGGTCGAGAAACTACTGGTAACACTTACCAGCAAATCTCTGATCAGCCCTGGCCAGGGACTTCCCTGTTACGGCCAATCGAGCACAGCGCAACATCAACTCCCAATACCGGGAGAGACGAAACCCCTCCTATCGCTCATTGCCTCCATGTGACTCGGGACTGTACCCAAAGACCACCGTTTTGCACGCCCTCATGGACGTGGTAAGGTGGAGATCAAAGCACAGTGGGAATCACACAAGACTCTATGACGATCTCGGGTCTACAGACTAACCTGTACAAGTGTCACCTGAGAACTGCCATCTGACGTGAGGTATAATACCATCTGGGAGTTCTCGGCGAGTCCGTCCAGTGTACCCAGTCTCCACTAAGCACCCGTATATCATCTCTGATGTCAAACACCAATGGATATGGGATCATCCATCGCCCAGCTCATGGGTCGAGAAGCGTATACGCTAGTCTACACTGGTATATCGATGCCCTGTCTCGATACACCCACGGCTAGGGACCTTGAAGGATGTACTTATGGACTACCATGTCCCCACTAGTATGATCTGCATCATAGTCCAGGTAGTCAAGTACACATCCTAAGGGCTTTATCAACATGTAACTATAAGACAGTTTAAAGAGACAAGTGTACATGTTAAGATAAAGAGTAACCAGATAGCATACTATCATATCGAGCAAGAAAGTCATCTCTATATATGTCCAAGCATCCAATATAATATACATCATCTGTACAATACTGGCCTCTAGGGCATACATACAACTAACAATCTCCCACTTGCACTAGGGCCAGCTGCTGTAGTATCGCATACCGAGCATCCCGAAGAGTCTCTCAAACTGTATCTGGGGAATGGCCTTCGTGAGTGGATCCGCCGTGTTGTTCTTCGTGTCAACTCTCCTGACCTCAATCTCCCGGCGATCAACTATCTCCCGGATCAGGTGATACCGCCTCAGAATATGCCTGGATCGCTGATGGGACCTGGGTTCCTTGGCCAAAGCCATCGCTCCATTGTTATCGCAATACAAAGGTATTGGATGCTCAATGGATAGAACCACTCCAAGTTCAGTAATGAACTTCTTGATCCAGACAGCCTCTTTGGCAGCATCGTTGGCAGCGATGTATTCAGCCTCCATCGTCGAGTCTGCCACGGTTTCCTGCTTGGAACTCTTCCAGCTAACCGCCCCTCCGTAAAGGGTAAAGACAAAGCCCGACTGCGACTTAGAGTCGTCCTTATCACTCTGGAAGCTCGAATCGGTAAAGGACTCCACTTGGAGCTCTCCGTTACCATACACCAAGAACATATCTCTAGTCCTTCGTAAGTACTTGAGAATGCTCTTCACAGCTGTCCAGTGACTCTCTCCAGGATCAGCTTGATACCTGCTCACTATACTTAGTGAGTATGCTATATCGGGTCTGGTACATAGCATCGCATACATGATAGAGCCTACTGCCGAAGCATAGGGTATCTCTTGCATGCGAGCTCTCTCCAAATCAGTCTTGGGAGACATCTCTTTGGAGAGAGTGACTCCAGAGATCGTGGGTAAGTTCCCACGCTTGGACTCTTCCATACTAAACCTCTTTAGTATGGTGTCAATGTACCTGGATTGGGACAATCCCAAAATCCGTTTGGATCTATCTCTATAGATCCTAATTCCCAATATGCAGGAGGCATCACCAAGATCTTTCATTGAGAATCTTTGTGATAAGAAGAGCTTGACCGATTGCAGCATAGGAATATCATTTCCTATCAAGAGTATGTCGTCTACGTACAATACGAGGAAGACAACCTTACTCTCTGCCACCTTCTTGTAGATACAAGGTTCATCTGGATTTTTGACGAAATCAAACTCTTTGATAACGACGTCAAAGCAGATGTTCCAACTCCGCGATGCTTGCTTTAATCCATAAATGGATTTAAGCAGCTTGCACACCTTCCCGCTGCTCCCACTGTCTACGAAGCCCTCTGGCTGAGTCATGTACACGCACTCTTCTAAATCACCATTTAGAAAGGCGGTCTTAACATCCATTTGCCAGATTTCGTAATCATGATATGCAGCGATGGCAAGCATGATCTGGATGGATTTAAGCATAGCCACTGGAGAAAAGGTTTCGTCATAGTCCACACCTGGTCTTTGACGAAAACCTTTTGCTACAAGTCTAGCCTTGAAAGTCTCCACTTTCCCATCTACACCATGTTTCTTCTTGAAGATCCACTTGCTCCCAATGGGTTTTACCCCTTCAGGAGCAACTTCCAAAGTCCATACTTTGTTGGTGTACATGGATTCCATCTCGGACCGCATAGCATCCAGCCATTTCACTGAGTCCCCACTCGTGATGGCCTGCTCGAAGCTAGTTGGGTCATCATCCTCCATGATGCAATCCTCGCTCCCTCCATCCATGAGAAAACCGTAGTATCTCTCAGGTTGGCGAGGAACCCTACTAGATCGGCGGAGAGGCTGAGGTTCATTGGGAGCTACTGAATCTTCTGGTTCCACTAAATCTTCAGTTCCGGTTTGTGTATCTGGAACTTCTTCCAGCTCTACCATTTCGCCACTAATTTCTTTTTCAAGAAATTCCTTTTCTAAAAAGGTGGCATATTGAGAAACAAACACCTTTTGTTCTTCAGCATGGTAGAAAAAATATCCTTGTGAATTCTTAGGATATCCCACAAACTTGCAGAGAACTGACCGTGCCTCGAGTTTGTCTGGATTTTGCCTTTTGACATAGGCCGGACAACCCCATATCTTAACTCGTTTAAAATATGGTCTCTTCCCACTCCATATCTCATATGGTGTGGTAGGTACAGATTTAGATGGAACTTGATTCAATAGGTATGCAGCCGTCTCCAGTGCATATCCCCAGAAGGAAATAGGTAACTCAGCTGTGCTCATCATAGAGCGCACCATATCTAATAGGGTGCGGTTCCTCCGTTCTGATACACCGTTGTGCTGTGGTGTATATGGAGGAGTCAGCTGAGAGAGAATCCCATTCTCTTTTAGGAAGTCCAGGAATTCATTGCTCAAGTATTCACCTCCTCGATCAGATTGAAGGATTTTAATACTTTTTTCGGTTTGGTTCTCAACTTCTTGTTTATATTCCCTAAATTTCTCAAAAGCTTCTGATTTGTGTTTCATCAGGAACACATACCCGAACCTAGAGAGATCGTCAGTGAATGTAATGAAGTATGAAGAACCATCCCTGGCATGTGTAGACATGGGACCGCATACATCACTATGTATCAGTCCCAAGAGTTCGGTAACTCTTTCTCCGTGTCCCGTAAACGGAGTTTTGGTCATCTTGTCTTTGAGACATGACTGGCAAGTGTCATAAGATGAAAATTCGAAAGGTTTCAAATATCCATCCTTATGCAACTTAGCCAGTCGTGTCGCATTGATGTGACCCAGTCTACAATGCCACAAGAAGGAATCGTTCAGTTCTGAACTCTTCCTCTTGTGTGTGTTTGTTATGCTTAGAACTGTTGATTGGTTTAGAACATAAATGCCATTGCACAACGTGCCTGATCCAACCAACTTTTGGTTACGGAAAATGTTCATAACATTGTCCTGTAATACAAAATTTTATCCTTCTTTACTCAGCAAAGAAACCGATATAATGTTGCATATCAGGTTCGGCATGTAATAGCATTCGTTCAGAACCAATGTATTTCCAGTTGGTAATACAAGGTGATATTCTCCGACAGTCTTAGCTGCAACAATTGCACCATTTCCAACTCTATGTCTTTATCACCTTCTCCAAGTTCTCTACCTTTCCTAAGCCCATGTAACTGATTACATATATGGGATCCTGATCCGGTATCTAATACCCAGGACGTAGGGCAAATGGAGAAATAGTTCTCTGTAACGAACACACCCGAAGAAAATGCATCATCATGTACTTTCTTCATTCGGGTGGCATGGGAATCCTGGTATTCCCCTATATCCTGTTCATTCCTATAACTCTTATAGGAAAGAACGGAACCAACGTTCCCCAGCACAGTACAACATGCGGGTTTGGTCAATATATCCATATTATTATCTTCATTAGGGCATGAAATGGTTGCTACCTGGAGAGAGAGAGAAGAAAACACTTTAGCGTAAGCTCGTGCAAGATCAGATTGGTTATTATCTTATCTAATCAGGATGGCTCCCACTGTTTTTATCAAATCTTCCTTCAAACCCTAAAAGGAAAGACTAGCCGGGATTAATTACACACTACAAGTTCGCCAATCTTTCAGCCAGGCCAGTGTCGGTACTTTGAGGGAGGTCCCCCGTGCTTTCGCACGAACCTAATTACTGTAAACCTCGTTTTCCCAGAGGCGTAACCTCGTTAACACCTTTCTAGACACCTACTTGATCGGCTAATTGTAATGTGTAAAACTCTCCCAGGAGTAACTCTTACTCGCAGTGGGTATCGGTATCCAACTATCTCATAGAAGGTATGCAATCTCATTGCAAATTTCAACACTTGAAATTTCCGATAATATTTTGCCCCTAGCAGCTATATGACCTTAACATAGTCAACAAATCATAAGTGCTAGTCAAGTTCAACCCGTCATTTCCCGATTGAATTAAACCCACCCGCACGACCCTTAACATAGTCAACAAAGTCGCACGACTACCCTAATCCAATCGCATCATATGCTTATACAGATAAGCACTAATTAGCTACCGCACACTACGCCTTAACATTGTCAACAAACGTAGCACGAATACTAACTAGTACTTATCTGAAATGACGGAGGGCTACGTCAGGTTTTTCTGAAATCCTATTGCGTAATGAACTTGATATCGTTGTAGAATCAAATGAAGTTTTAAAATGGAATGATTTTGAGGCTTTTCTAGTTTTGCTAAAGGGGTCACTCCCGGTGAAGGGATCGTCGGCCCTTTCCTCGTCGAATGAGGTGCGGGATATATCATATATATTACTGTGCAAAGCAGAAACTATAGAAGCTATCAAAAACAAACCGAGTGTGTAGCATCTGCCAGTTATTGCTAAAGGAGTCACTCCCGGTGAAGGGATCTCGGTCCTTTCCTCATCGAATAAGGTGCAGGGTATATCATATATACCGCTATGCAAAGCAAGAACTGTAGCTACCTGTTTTGTTTTAAAATTTGATTCTACAACATCTTAGGTTTCTTTTCTTTCATTAATCACATTAATGAAGTCCCATCATTTAAGTACCTAAACATCACAGATAAATACGACGTACACTTATGCCATCCGCATTCGCCTCGATGTCCCCTCGTGCACCGTTAGGTTAGGTAACTAACGACAGAGTAGGGCAGGGCTAGTGCGGGTGCAAAACATAAGTAACATCTATATAATATATCATATATACTATATACAGTATCTATCACAGAACATCACATGATCGCATCACAGATATCGCAGCAGAAGAAACATATGAAACATTGGATATACTAGGACGTCCGTGTTTTCAATACGAGCCAGTATAAAACACGGATTCCACGGTCGTGATGAATAGCCAATCCCACACCCCTAGACCCCTACGAGAGCGGCAAGCAACCCTGCCAATTCTAGGGTTAGGAGACCCGGACTCGACTCCTCGAGTTGGTCTCCCACTGGACCCCAGAACCCGGTTACTTGTGCTCCCCTCCTTGGGTCTATCCTAATGCGGAAAAGTAAATAATATACAAAAGGTGACAACTTCCGCTACCTGGAAGTGCCCCAAATAAAAGAATATTACATACAAGTTTTTACATGAATGAAAATGAAAAACACTCATCTCACATAAAAACCCCCGGCTATTCGAACACGACGATCCAATATAACATATCCAGCAACACATAACATCACATGTCATCAACGTAAGTAAGTATGCATACCCCAATTGTCGTTGACATATAGCAACGAAACCGGCGATATCACATATTACACTTACGGTCACAGAAAAGAAAGTGTAAAACTACAACAGTTGGAATCCGCAACCTCTTTAGACATCACATGCCAAATCAAATGAAATACTTAGATATCACATGCCTAACAGTTATAAACCCCGCATTTTAGTCTCATTATCGAAAACTCTTTTCAATATCAAGTGAAACTAAACCGCTAGATTTATAACATTCATTTAGTTATCTCATAACTGTTTGTGAATTCCAATTATTGTATCACATTCCAGATAAACAGAAAATGTTAAACTTTCCGATCGAACAGTCGAATACCCAAGTTTTCCCGATACAGCTCAACACATGAAATAAGTCTAACAACATTCAGTTCGTGCCTCAGTACCAACGGTCCAGCCGTAGAAGGGTCAAGCCAACGCCTCACATGTGGCACGCCGTACTGTCCCAAACCCGAAGGTTCAAAGGGCAGTTCAAAACGGTCACATAATCGAGTTAAGGTTTGTTGTCTTCTAGAGGGTCCATCGCGTTACTTGCACTACTTAGAATGTCGTTAAACTACGGAAAAATCCAACACTTGGAAATTTCCCGACAGGGGAAAAATTGGGTATTTTACATCCGGTCGAGCTTTTTAACATATTCTAAAAATTATCCGGAAAAACACAAAGACGAAATTTGATAATCCGATCGAAACATCGAAGCTCTAAAACACCCCAGAAAATTCAACTCTTGAATAAATTTTAAAAATTCCCAGAAAATCCAACACCAGAAGATATCAGTTACTGTGCAAAAATTATATAATAATTTAATAAAGTTGCCGCGGAACCGCCGCCTAAGCAGGCTTAGGCCGCGGTTCCGCCGCACAAAAGACTGTTCATCAAGAAATTTTTGCACCGTAATTCATATATTTCCCTGATGAATTTTTTAGCAATTTTTAATCTGGAAAAATCCCAGAATTTAGAAAAAGTCCAGAGAGCACTTGGGTTTTAGGGTTTCGGGTTCGTTCGGGTTTCAAACGTCGTCTAGACTTCGCCTAAGGCTCTAGCTAGGCTCTGATACCACTGTAGGGTTCCTAGGCACACTATAGAGGTCTCACAAGGCATCAACCATGCCAATTTAAAATTTTATGGGTGCCGAGAAACCCTAATACGGATCGTAGACTAGATGTATAGGCGAAATAGGAAACTAGTTAACACTTTAACTAGAGATTAGAAGCTACAACCTTTGTAGATCCGGTTATCCACTTCCTTAGCTCCATGTAGACGTCCTCTCGCTGTCCTAGTCGGATCTTGGACTCTCGCATCGGCTTCATCGAAGAAACGAGCGGAATAGGTTGTCGGCTTCGTGCCGAAGATGATCTACGTCGAGGTTGCACAAGTTCAAGCTCCAACTTCACCAAGTTGTGAAACTTGTGAAGAAAACACCCAAAACAACTTGGCAAGAGGTAGAGGGTGAAGAAATAGGAGGTGGGTTCACTTTAGAATTGGATTTCTCTCACTTTAGCTCAAGTTGCCATTGTTGGACCTTAAGCTTTTCTTGAAGAAGAAGATGATCAAGAAGAAGAAATAATATGATATGTATTTAAAATGAAAAAAAAGCAATACTTATCATATCCTAACTAAGGTTAAGTGTAGAGAATATACCATGGTTACTTGAGAGGGTTAGGGTTAAGCATGAATACAAGAATGGTTGCATAAGTTAAAGCTTCATGAAGCTTCAACTAGAAACAAAAGAAGCCACCATCTTTATCTAAATCATTTCCAAATAAATAAACAAATAAATAAATGAAAAATCAAAACCCTAATCATCTCTTAACCATGGTTTAATCCTTTACACTTAACCAAATGATCAAGTATCATCAAACATGATACAAAAAAGTGCACAAAAGCATATCACATATACAATGTGCATCAAGTGAGAAAAATCCGTTTAAAGTGAACCATTACTAGTTAATGTAATGCAATATATCAAATATATAATTATACATTAAATCATTAAATCAACATTTGATTCAATGATCCGGTCATATCGCACATAACCGACTAGAATCCAATGTATCGATTTATCGAATCAATGATTCGATAACTAGGTCATATCGAATATAACCAATCGAAACATATATCGCGAGAATGAAATGCGGTATCACATACTCGCATTATTCTCGGTCCTGCACATATCTCATATGCGCTCCTATTTCGTTTCGCTTGAGCCAGGAAACCTCTGTGTAGGACTCTAAAGACTCGTCAATACGCCGGTAGCAGATGATGATCATATCAAGCATCCACAAGCCGCAAGCGGTCTGCTAAACGTAACGGCCATCCGGGTATTGAGCGATTAGAAGATCGACGAGCTAGCCCGCTCACACTCCTGTGAATCCAACCAGTAACACTTACCGTACAGTCCGGTCTGTTCGTCTGATATGTCGCATATCAAGTCTAGGGGTGGTAAACGTCAGACCCCAATAACCGATAAGTCGTGCCGATATGAGGCTCATAACGGGTCGAGAAACTACTGGTAACACTTACCAGCAAATCTCTGATCAGCCCTGGCCAGGGACTTCCCTGTTACGGCCAATCGAGCACAGCGCAACATCAACTCCCAATACCGGGAGAGACGAAACCCCTCCTATCGCTCATTGCCTCCATGTGACTCGGGACTGTACCCAAAGACCACCGTTTTGCACGCCCTCATGGACGTGGTAAGGTGGAGATCAAAGCACAGTGGGAATCACACAAGACTCTATGACGATCTCGGGTCTACAGACTAACCTGTACAAGTGTCACCTGAGAACTGCCATCTGACGTGAGGTATAATACCATTTGGGAGTTCTCGGCGAGTCCGTCCAGTGTACCCAGTCTCCACTGAGCACCCGTATATCATCTCTGATGTCAAACACCAATGGATATGGGATCATCCATCGCCCAGCTCATGGGTCGAGAAGCGTATACGCTAGTCTACACTGGTATATCGATGCCCTGTCTCGATACACCCACGACTAGGGACCTTGAAGGATGTACTTATGGACTACCATGTCCCCACTAGTATGATCTACATCATAGTCCAGGTAGTCAAGTACACATCCTAAGGGCTTTATCAATATGTAACTATAAGACAGTTTAAAGAGACAAGTGTACATGTTAAGATAAAGAGTAACCAGATAGCATACTATCATATCGAGCAAGAAAGTCATCTCTATATATGTCCAAGCATCCAATATAATATACATCATCTGTACAATACTGGCCTCTAGGGCATACATACAACTAACATTTACCCCAAGCATCCCATGACCTTGACGAAGGTCAACAAACCATAGGGTGCAAGTCAAGTTCAACCCGTCATTTCTTGATTGAATCAAACCTACCCGCATGATCCTTGACGGAGGTCAACAAGGTCGTACGACTACCCTAATCCAATCTGCATCATATGCATAAGCAGATAAATACTAGTTAGCTACCGCACACTATGTCTTAACGGAGGTCAACAAACATAGCACGAATACTAAGTAGGACTTATCTGAAATGACGGAGGGCTACGATAGGTTTTTCTGAAAACCTATTGCGTAATGAACTTGATATCATTGTAGAAACAAGTGAATTTTGAAAAGGAGTGTATTTTAGGCTTTCATTAGTTTTGCTAAAGAGGTCATTCCCGGTGAAGGGATCTCGGCTCTTTCATCATCGAATAAGGTGCGGGATATATCATATATATCACTATGCAAAGCAAAACTTCAAAAGCAATCAAAAGACAAACCGAGTGTCGTAGCATCTGGCAGTTTTGCTAAGGAGGTCATTCCCGGTGAAGGGATCTCGGCTCTTTCCTCATCGAATAAGGTGCGGGATATATCATATATATCACTATGCAAAGCAAAAAACTGTAGCTACTCTTTTTGAAAATTTGATTCTACAACATCTTTTAGGTTTCTTTTCTTTCATTAATCACATTAATGAAGTCCCACCATTTAAGTCACTTAAACATCACAGATAAATACAACGTACACTTATGCCATCCGCATTCGCCTCGATATCCCGTTATGCACCGTTATGTTAGGTAACTAACGGCAGAGCGGGGCAGGGCTAGCGCGGGTGTAAAACATAAGTAATGTCTATATAATATATCATATATACTATATACAGTATCCATCTCAACATATCAAATGATCAAATCACAGATATCGCAGCAGAAGAAACGTATAAAATAATGGATATACTAGGAGGTCCGTGTTTTATTTTGAGTCTCTATAAAACATGGATTCCACGGTCGCAATGAATAGCCAAACCCACAACCCTAGACCCCTACAAGAGCGGAAAGCAACCCTACCAATTCTAGAGTTAGGAGACCCAGACTCGACTCCTCGAGTTGATCTCCCACTGGACTCTAGAACCCAGTTACTTGTGCTCTCCTCCTTGGGTCTATCCTAATGTGGAAAAGTAAATAATATACAACAACAGTGACATCTTCCTCAACCCGGAAGTGCCCCAATAAAAGAATATTACATACATTGAATTTTACATGAATGAAAATAAAAACCTTCATCTCACATAAAAGCCCCGGCTATTCAAAATGCGACGATCCAATATAACATATCCAGCATCACAGAACATCACATGTCATGAAATCACAGAGAAAACTAGACGATGTTAAACATTCCAATCGAATCATTAAACACCCAAAATTATCAAAAAAGCTCAACACTTGAGCGCAGTTTAAAGTTATTCAGCACACGCCACAGTACCAATAGACCAGCCGTAAAAGGGCAAACCCAAGCCTCATTTGTGGCGTCACTAACTACGGTAAACCCCAAGGTTTAGTCGCAGTTCGGTGGTCACATCTCGAGTTAGGGTTTCATTCTTCTAGAGTGTCCATCGAATAACTTGCATGATCTTTGAAAGCTTTTTAACTACGGTAAAAATCCAACACTTAGAAATTTTCCCGGCAAGGGTTAAAGCGGGTATTTGATATTTGATTAAACTTTTTAACAACGTCTAAAGTAACCCGAAAATAGTTAAAATTATGACTACGAAACACTCCGAGTTGCCTTTGTATTGAGTTAATCATCACATGAAAAAGTAGTAAAAATAAACAATACCTGAAACCCCAAATCCCAGAGTACAGAGCATGAAAAAATTTGGCACCCAAAGCACTTGCCCAGGCCGGCCACCCCGGTTTTTAGCTCATGTGCTAGGTCCAAATCCAAGCAATGGGTACCAACTTTTTTCCATGCTCCTATATTTGCTCATAGATGATTCTGCACTTGTTTGAAAAATTTTTGGAGCTCATTTAAAAATCGACAGAAACATGGAATTAGGGTTTCAAGGTTCGGAGTTCGTTTTGTATTCGTAATCTAACATTATCCGTATAATTCTCTAGCTAGGCTCTGATACCACTGAAGGGATCCTATCGACGATAGCAAGGTTTCGGGAGGTATCGTCCATGCCATTTTCAAAATTTTGCCGTTTCAAGGAACTCTAAACTAGAATCGTTAACTAGAATATTATACGGAAACTATAGTAAACCATGTACAACAAAGTGAACTAGAAATACAACCTTTGTAGATCGGTCCTTCACTTCATAAGCTCCTTGTAGTAGTCCCTTCGCTGCGTTGATGGAACTCCCGGACCCTTGCATGGCTTCACAAGGCGAATGGAACGTTCTTGCATGAAGTCTTCGAGGCCGAAGATGATCTACGTCAAGGTAATACTAACTCAAGCTATTACTTCACTAATGAAGGATTAGTGAAGCAAACACCCAATACTAAAATGCTAATCTAGTAGAGGATGATGAAATAGGAAGTGTGTTCATTTTAGAATTATTTTTCTCACAATACTTTCTCACTTTTTCCAAACACTAGAGAGCTTTTTCTTTTTGAGGAAGAAGATAAAGAAAGAAGAAGAGAATGACAAATGATCAAGTGAGAGAGTGAACCATGGGTGAGTGTGTATCATATACTAATTCATGTAGAGACATAACCATAGCTAATTAAAATGGTTAGGTTAACAAATATCTAAAGTAAAACAAACCTAGAGGACTCAGTCAATGCATCCACAAGCTTCCATAAGCTTCATGCACTTTTCCAATAATCCACTAATTTTGTAATTACTTTAAATATTAAACCCAACATCATAATTAGCATGGTGTAAGTCTCATACACCCATGTATGTTGTACCAACAACCATGATACAAAAACAAAACACAAATTAATATATATCACATATATATTAAGTTGTGCATATGAGAGAAAAACAAATGCTTAAGTGAACCAATGTTAGTTAATGTAAATTAGTATATCAAATATACAATTGTACACTAAATTATCAAATCAACACTTGATTTAATAATCCGGCTATATCACATATAACCGACTAACATCCAATGTATCGACTTATCGAATCAACCATTGATTCGATAATCCGGCTATATCACATATAACCGACCGATACAAAAGTCGTGAGAATAGAATACGATATCACATACACGCATTATTCTCAGTCCCGCACATATCACATAGGTGCACCTATTTCCTTTTGCCCGAGCCAGTAAAACCTCTATGTAGGACTCTAAAGACTCGTCAATACGCCGGCAGTAGGTGATGATCACATCAAGCACCCACAAGCCGTCAGCGGTACTAGCTGGACGTAACGGCTACCCGGGTATTGAGCAATCAGAAGATCAGCAAGCAAGCCCGTTCCAACTCCTGCAAAAGCCTGACGGTAACATTTGCCGTACAGTCCGGTCTCCTCGTCTGATATGTCGCATATTAAGTCTAGGGGTGGTAAACGTCAGACCCCAATAACCGATAAGTCATGCCGATGTGATGCCCATAACGGGTCGAGAAACTATTGGTAACACTTACCAGTAAATCTCTAAATCAGCCCTGGCCAGAGACTTCCCTGTTATGGCTAATCGAGCACATCGCAACATCAACTCCCAATGCCTGGAGAGACGAAACCCCTGCTATCGCTCATTGCTTCCATGTGACTCGGGACTGTACCCAAAACCCACCGTTTTGCATGCCCTCTTGGTCGTGGTAAGGTGGAAATCAAAGCACAGTGGGAATCACACAAGACTCTATGACGATCTCGGGTCTACAGACTAACCTGTACAAGTGTCACCAGAGAACTTCCATCTGACGTGAGGTATAATACCATCTGGGAGTTCTCGGCGAGTCCGTCCAGTGTACCCAGTCTCCACTGAGCACCCGTATACCATCTTTGATGTCAAACACCAATAGATATGGGATCATCCATCGCCCATCTCATGGGTCGAGAAGCGTATACGCTAGTCTACACTGGTATATCGATGCCCCGTCTCGATACACCCATGACTAGGACCATTAAAGGATGAACTTATGGACTACCATGGCCCCACTAGTATATCTGCATCATAGTTCTGGTAGTCAAGTACACATCCTAAGGGCTTTACCAACATGGAACCATAAGACAGTATCAAGAGACAAGTATACATGTTAAGATAAAGAGCAACCAGATAGCATACTATCATATTGAGCAAGAAAGTCCTCTCTATATATGTCCAAGCATTCAATATAATATACATCATATGTACAATACCAACCTCTAGGGTATACATACAACTAACATGAAGTAGTGTTTTCTAATGTGTACATGACATGAAAATTACCGATGATGATGTGTGTGAGTCGGCAAGCAGGTGTACGTGGAGCATACGCATCATTGGTAATGGTGCTGGTGTCTTGACAACATGGGTTCATAGTAACTAAAGAAAACACATTTATAAGTATGGGACGCGATGAGAACATGAAAGTAACGGAAAATGAATAGTAAACCCAACATTGGAGAATATACATTGCTAAGTACGAGTCATACAATTTTGGTTATTGAAATAGCGCGAATCGTGGTTTTTTTTGAAAATAGGGCATGTCTTTAAAATACCCACGATTCGTCAGTTTTGAAAATAGGTATGACTCGAGCCGAGTCTTACATCTACCTGATAAACTACATTACTAATTGGAAAGGTAAGGAAATCCACCTAACTCTGAGTCGATATACATACATACATACATACATACATATATATATATAGTAGTCGGTGATCCTGCCTCAATAGCGTCACATAAGCTAAAATATATAATACTGTTAGTGTATATGCCCTAGAGGCTGTCACGCCCCGCTACCCAGTGTACGGCGAAGGAGACGCGACGATGTCCGCTACGTATATACTCAGAAGTACATACGCTAAGCGTATCTCAGCAATATAAAATAAGTACATAAGAGACTAGAAATAAAAAGAACATCAACTTTTATTTATTAACATTCTTTGTACAATACATGATGGAAATACAACTGAAATAAAACGATGCCTAAACAATGGCATAACAAGAAATGTAAAATACTGGATGGAAAAGTGTACAATGAACTAAAGTGCTGGATTTTCGGCAAACTGCTCCAAGTTTCTGTTGATGGCTCGATCTCCGCCGGGTCCAAATCACCTGACGACATTCAAAGAAGAAAGAAACAGAATGTCGTCAGCGAACAGGTCGCTCGGTAAGTCCCAAAGGTAAGAGGAAAGTAGAAAATACAGAATAAGAAGATATCTTTTAAAGTTGTATACTATTGTTGTAATGTTGTGTTAACGCTTTTGTTTGTAGCTTGGTACAGAAGGATACCAGTGTATACGAGGGGGTCTCTATATGCTAGAGACCAGGACAAACAGAATGTACAGGGAACCGTTAAGCCACGATACAACAGCAACGGAATATAGGTTAGGTGTCTTAATCTGACCACCTCGTGCCACCTTTAACACCTTCCGTATCAATCTACCTCTTAAACCCCGCGATATCTTATTTGTATTGTTATCTTTTAAATTGTATTGAATTGTAAGATTGAATGACTGACTGACCGAAATCATGATATCAGGAAACGGTTGCAACCGTAGAGTCATGTAAATGGAATACTGAGAATCATGTAAAAGGAATATATATCCATGGTTCGGTTCAGTCAAGTTGTATAAATTGATAATTGTATTCATGGATTCATGTGTTCATATTGAATTGGAATATTGTAGATTATAGATTGACTTGAATCATATTCAAGTCAGATTAATCAGACTCAAACCCGAGTCAGACAATCAGAAATATGAATCGAAGTCTTATAATTGCTAGGATTCTTAGGGTAATTTATAAAACTTGAGGGGTTTTTATGTAAAAATACTTTTATATACTTTTCAAAATACACCTCAAGTATTTATTGTTCGTCTTTAGAGTTGTAATGAGGGTGGATTTTATGTTGTGATATTTCTAGTGAAAATATCCTAGTTTTATAAATAAGGGTATTTATCTGTAATATTGATTATTTGAAGTTCATGGTATTTTAATGTAAAATTTATTATTGTGATTTTTAGGAAAAGGTGGAAAATTTATATTATAATAAAATAGATAATTAAATGATAAATATACATATGTTTATACAAAAATAATTTTAATAAATATTTTATATTCCAAAAATCTCATTTTCTTAAGATGTCGTATTTTAAACCTTTCGAGACCGAATGCTCCTTGCGGAGGTCTGAATCTCGCACTACTAGCCCGAGGGTGCGCGATAAACCGCACGATCCCGAATGGGTTCCCCAAAGATGGGTTGTAGCGGCGCTTTGCAAAGATTGTAAAATACTAATCCTTTAGAAAACGGTTTTATAAAGTAAAAGGTATTTATTTGCAAAGTGTAATTTTCCGTATTTTAGATTCTAGGGTTTCCTAAGCCAACCAGCCTATTTCTAAATGGTTTAAACGACAAGTCGTTAGAAGCCTCAAATCGTCTCTTCACCGCCAATTGTGGCCAGGTAAGTACAAGTGAGGAAGGAGGGATCCGCTCACGAATCGTGAGACGGGCCTTTTAAAGTTATCTAAGCTCACTTGCCTAGCCTAGACACCACAAAGTCAGGTTTAGATAAATGATCGATGTCCACAACTTATCGCGTTTTCCTAATAAGAAGTATTTATTTAAAAGTGTAACAAATCTAAAACTTTTAAGAATAGTTTTATTAAGAATATGGTATTGAAATGAAAGTTTCGTTTTTTTTCGTATTCTAAGTTTTGATGATATCGTTTCGGGGTTGTATTTACGTGTGTGTGGAGGAAGGTCATTAACTCGTGCTCTACTTTAAATGTATAGCAAGGTTAAGGGGTTAAATATGAAATCGAAACATGATGGTATTAAAGTGAAAAATACGATAAATTGGAAAGGTTATCATTTCATGTGAGAAAACTTGTTCAAATTGATTTTTAAAAGTTTAATAGTCAAGATTAAGATGTTTAGGCATGAATGTATTGGTTAGAAGTGAAATTTTATAGAAAACCGAATCGGAAATCGGATTTGTTCCGATTCTGTCGGGTTTCGTAATTTCGTATTTTAGAGAAATAGAAAGAAAGATAGAAAGGGACTTACGGGTTTCGATCTATACTAAGGAGTAAGGGGGGACTAAAGGAGTTGCCGAGGCGTTGCTTCGTCGCCGGTTGTTTCTAAAAACGTCGCCGGAATTCCCGCCGGAATTTCAACGGAGCTTCGCTGTGCACTCGTTTTCAAATTACACACTCTTGGAAAATTTTGAGAGGGTAAGCTTAGGGTTTTGGGATGAGAGGGTAGAGGGTAGGGGTGTATTTATAAGGTAGGCTACGGTAGGGTAGGTGAAAGGTTTTTAATTAAAAAAATGTAAAGATTATAGAAAAATCATTAAAATTTGTAGTAAATGGGGTGTATTTAAGATTCAGGTACCGATCCAAATAAATGGTGTGTGCAGGGGGTTAGAAAAGTCGAAAAGCCCCAACTTTCGTGTTGGGGACTCGGCCGTCCGGCCGACGGTGCCGGACCGAGTCGGGGGTCGAGTCGGTAGGGGTCTGTTCACACCATAATATTGCATTATTATATTCCCCATTCTTATATATTTTACAAATAAACGGGTGCTTTTGACGCATGTCTGCTACATGTTACAGGTTACAGGTTCTTGGACAGGAAGCAGTGAAAACGATGAAAAGACGATGCAAAAGTGGATTTTAACCGACAAACAGAGAATCTTGATCAAGCCTACATAAGGAATAGTTCACAAAGCAAGATTCAAGACGTCGACTCAAAGCGAAGGGTTAAAGTTCACTACAATTATTCACTGTAGAATCTGGAACAAACCTAGAAGCCAAACTGAGAAAAGAACCAAAGAAATAGGGAGACAAAAACACCCTGAAGCTATGAAGAAAAAATGAAGAATTGATCTCCCTACTTGGCCGCGGTTCCGCGGCCAAGTCATGCCTTTGGCCGCGGAACCGCGGCCGTCTAAAGCCCGTGTTGGCGCGGAAAATGATGGCGGTGCTATGGAGTTGATTAGGTCTTTTCTTAGGGGGTATTTTTGTAATTGTGGACATGCGAAACAAATGTAACCCTAGGGTTTCCTATTCTTTATAAATAGGAACCCAAAACATTGTAATTCTTATGCCTCTTTTCAATCAATAAAATCCAGATTTTCTGAGAGCAAAATTCAGATCTGTTCTTCTTGTTTGGAGGGAGCCGTCAACTAGTAAGTATTTTTATTCTTTTAATTATAATGTCTTCTCATCCCCTAATGAGCGAGTAGTCTCCTCGCTTGTTAGGGTTAGCCTTAGGGAAAGGGTTGAGAGATGAAATCTCTCTCCGCTTTCAATGCCACCTTCACCTAATGAATTAGAACTTCACGCACACGAGCACAACCGCTCCCTGCGGCATCCTACCCTTCGAGGTAACGATGAACCGTAGTATAAAGGGCCGGTTCCGCGCGTTTTCCGTGAGGGTTAAGATAATTATCAACAAAGGTAGGGTACAAATCTAGAGGAAGAAACATCTTCCCAAAAGATTTGTATCCACTTTATTGATAATTAACTTAACACCTAATAGATCTAAAAAAAGGAAGGTATTGAAAGCGGTGAGGAAAAATATTAATTTCCAAAACTTTCCCTAATCCTAACCCTAGCAAGATTCTTAATTAGATTAATTAGATCCAGTCTTTAGATTTTTATAAACCTACCAAAACTACAAATAGAATCAACTCGTTAAAACACTTTGAAGAAATTTACCCGTCTCTGTGGATCGACCCGCACTCACCGGCTAGCTGCGAAGCGACGCCGTTTCTGATTGCGGTAAATACAGTTTTTGACAACAATCAAATGGCGCCGTTGCCGGGGATGGCGTAGAACTTTCTTTTTCGCGATTTCGGGTTAATCATAAAATTTAAAAAATCATAAAAATCTGAAAAATCGAAAAATATAAAAATATATATATTTTGTTATTTTTGGAAGGGATATTTTGTGGTTGAATTTTTGCAGGATATACAGAATCGGATCTGGAAAATTCCAGAAAGCGAAACAGAAAAAGGGGTATCGGAACAGAAGGGATTTTAACTAACAGAAGAGCACACAAATTTTGGAGTCTTGAACCGCCCATACGATCGCGTTTCCGCGGCCAAAACCCACCTTAGGCCGCGGAACCGCGGCCATCTTGTCGATTCGTCGCACCAAAAAATTTCTGGGGCACTGTGTTGTTAATGTGACCGTGAAATCGCGGTGGGAGCCACGTTTTGCCGTGGAAGGACGGTGGAATAGTGACATCATCAGACCAACTTTGCTCTGTAAGATCTTCTGTTCATCCTCTGTAATTTTTGAAATATATTTTCTGAAAAATGCCTGCAGGATTTTGTGCACATTAAAAAATATATTCCCTTCCAAATAACGATCTTGTGCAGGATTTTTGTGCCTTGCTTAAAATGAAATTAGATTGCAAGTAATATTTTGTTGTTGCATATCTTGTGTTGAAAATCTTTTTGCAACAAATTTTTCCTAATAAAGAGAAAAAGAATAAAAAAAAGAATAAGGAAAATTTTGTAGAAACTTGCAAAGTTTTTTTTAGCCGCAAATAAATCCTTGCACGACAAACTTTCTTTCTTTCCCCTCACTTGCAACATGGGTACCTCACACAATAAATCATTAGCCGAACTTTGGTATCCCGAACCTAATTTTGCGTCATATGTTAATTTGTTCGGTCAATTTAAAAACGATCCCTCCATGCCTAAAAAATCTTTGAAAGATCATATAGAGGCGTCTAGGAGAAATGGTTTGACTTTTCAACCTACTTTGTGTCAACCGAGTCAACCTTTACCACCTACATATGTTGATACCACTTCTTCAAGTCCTTCTGTCACTCCTAGGACGATGTCCATTGCTGAGCATATTGCTCAATCTCGCAGTCGATCTTTCACCCCTCTCCACTCGTCTAGTTCTAGGGATCAACACGACTATTCACCTTTTTATCCATGTGTTGACCCTACCCCTGCCCAACCACCCACTTCCTACCAGACATACCCAACCTTCCCACCTTCACTAGACACCGTTTCTACACAGCCTGTTGGGAGTTTCACATATCCAAACAATTTTGAATCTTTTATCGAAGCCCCCTCACCACCCAAGTCTAGTTTGGAAGAGTCGTTGGAGGCTTATATTGCTGCAACAAACAAAATGGTGAGGAATGTGGAAGCGTCCATGGCCGCCCTTATGCAACCTAGTGAACCGGTAGCTAGTTTCCCGCTAGCTCCAAATTTTTTAATGTATAAGGAGGCGGTTGGACAGAGTGAGAATGAGAGAGGATTTCTAAATCAAACCTACCCATACCCAATTGAATCCAACAACTCTAATTTTCAAACATATGTCCAAAATGACGAGTTGTGCAAATTTGTAGTGTTTGATTTGCCAAATTGTGAGGAACCCCTTTCGAGTGAAACCGCAACTAATCCTTTCGATCTTTACACCTCCCATCTAGAACCTAAATCGATACATATCCATGCTTTTGATGAGGTGTCTAAAGAAATTGATTTTCACTTGATTGAGGATATAGACGCCGGGAATATTTCGGATGATGAACCTGTCGATTTAATTGAAATTTTATGTTCAAATCATCATCCTGAGTTATTAAATGTTTCTCCCGAATCTCATATGCGTCTAGATTTTGATGATAATGGCATGGATGAGTTAAATATTAAGGATAGTATTGAGGAGAGTCTTAAGGATAATATTGAGGTTGAATCATTTTTATTTGATGTGTCTGATTTTCTAATTCATCCTCCTAAACCTTTGACTGCTATATCACCCTCCCTCCTTCCCATCGTTCCGACCCCGCTGGAAGACTGTGAGCTTGAAACCTTTTCCTTTGAATCTGACACAATTCTCACAGACGATAACACCTACGAGTGTTTCACCTTTTTGGACGATGTTGATGACTCACCGCCCGAGTTTGAGTCCTTTACATTTTCAGATGAGCCATCAGCTTCGGTTGATTATAGTAGTTTCGAACCATTAATGGAATCTTTCAAGTTCGAAACAGTTTACTACGGTGAGAAAGATACTATCCCTAATTCACTCCCTTTCTTCTTTCCCATTGTTCCGACCGAACAAGTGACCGTTACGCTTTCATCTACTATACCAAGTTCGGCATACGCATGTTTTCTTGCGAATCTTGAGGGATTTGACCCCATTGCACGACGAGTTGATAGGTTAGCGCAATCGCTTTTAACACATCGGTCATCACAAATTGCGATAATTTATTCACTCAATTTACACCCTCAAGATCACACTCCACTTCTTTCTTCTTTCCGTCTTTCTTCTCCCCCACCGAGACCATATTCTACCATTCTTCTTTTCACACGGTCTCGCGTGCTTTTCATCTCTTTTCTTTCCATCCCATTCTTGCACCAACTCTACCATTACCATGATAAGATTTTTGAATGGTTGGTGCTAACATTTGGCTTGTGTAAAGCCAAGCTTAAGTTTGGGGGGAATCTTGTTGTATATATGTATATATCTTTTTGTTTTCTTTTTCTATAAAAAAATTTTAAAAAAAAAATTGTAAATAAATAAATAGGGGAGTGCCGACATTTTGACCCTCTTGGTTTAGTATGACAGTGAGGACACTGTCAAGTTCAAGTTTGGGGGTATGCTCGGTACGTCTTCTTCTTTCGCATTCATTTGTACATATTTTTGCATTTGCATATTTATTTGAAAACCCATAAAAATTGAAAAATTTTCAAAAATTATAAAAATTATTGTATTCAATTTTGGCTAATTGACTTGAGTTTGACAAATAAGTTAACTGGCTAGGAACAACTAGATCTTAGACTTAGTGAATTAAAAACCCTAAAGATAACCTTCTTTAAAGTTTAACGGTAGAAAGTATATGCTTTGTAGTTTATTTAGAAATAGGCAAATTTTGGGTTCACTTCTTGGGCCAAGTCAAAACAAGGGAAGAGTATTGATGTTCTTATTAAAGTATAAGTTTGAAAAATAGTTCCTAGCTTAAGTCTAGATTCTGAAAATGTATACCCTACAACTTGCACAATCACGCACCTTGAAACTTGGAATAGTAGAAGAGACCTTGAAATACTCTTGTCTAAAGTCCTTAGTACGAAGAAAATAAAAGAAAAAAAATGTGAATAAAGAATAAAAAATGGACACTGGTTTTTGTGATTACTTAAGGCTGTAAAAATAGAAAAATATTTAGCGAGGGTGCTTCATCACCTAGTGCCTTAGACCAACTGGTTTGGGAGTCACTGCTAAAAGCCTTGGGTGTTGCAAGACTAGGAATTACGCTTAAATGTGCAAACACATTTTGTAATCGGTCGTTGGTACCTCAAGAAGTATTAACGGTCGCATGAAGGATGTGTAAGCAAATTTCATTTAAAAATTCACTAATTAATAAGTGCTTTGGACAATGGACGAGAGTATGATTGCTTGATTTGAATTTCCAAGTGTAGGGGTGATCTATACACACACGTAGGGATATATGATTGGAATTTAGATAAGAGAGAGGAATGAAAAATAGAACTTATATCTTTAATAGAGTTGATAGAAATTCCTAAGTGGAGATGAAACCCTAGAAGGAAGACTTAAGATATGCCGAAAGCTAAGTAGGTCTACATAACATATATAATCTTAAGTTAAATAATGAGGAAGTGTGAAGAATGTGGTGGATAATTTGCGAGTCAAAAGATAATAGAATTCCTTATTAGAAAACCTAATTGGAGAACAAAAGTTAATGGGCTGAGTTGATAGGATTTTGTGGGTGTAATCCGCTGAAAACCCTCAGGAGACAACACTCCTCCTATTAGGGACACCTAGAGGTTTAACGGCTTGTTGCACGTGCTCAGTGTAATCGCGTTTCCCTGCGAAAGTGTGGTTAGGATTTTAGTGAATAAAAATAAGTTTGCTCGAGGACGAGCAAAAGATAAGTTTGGGGGTATTTGTTCACACCATAATATTGCATTATTATATTCCCCATTCTTATATATTTTACAAATAAACGGGTGCTTTTGACGCATGTCTGCTACATGTTACAGGTTACAGGTTCTTGGACAGGAAGCAGTGAAAACGATGAAAAGACGATGCAAAAGTGGATTTTAACCGACAAACAGAGAATCTTGATCAAGCCTACATAAGGAATAGTTCACAAAGCAAGATTCAAGACGTCGACTCAAAGCGAAGGGTTAAAGTTCACTACAATTATTCACTGTAGAATCTGGAACAAACCTAGAAGCCAAACTGAGAAAAGAACCAAAGAAATAGGGAGACAAAAACACCCTGAAGCTATGAAGAAAAAATGAAGAATTGATCTCCCTACTTGGCCGCGGTTCCGCGGCCAAGTCATGCCTTTGGCCGCGGAACCGCGGCCGTCTAAAGCCCGTGTTGGCGCGGAAAATGATGGCGGTGCTCTGGAGTTGATTAGGTCTTTTCTTAGGGGGTATTTTTGTAATTGTGGACATGCGAAACAAATGTAACCCTAGGGTTTCCTATTCTTTATAAATAGGAACCCAAAACATTGTAATTCTTATGCCTCTTTTCAATCAATAAAATCCAGATTTTCTGAGAGCAAAATTCAGATCTGTTCTTCTTGTTTGGAGGGAGCCGTCAACTAGTAAGTATTTTTATTCTTTTAATTATAATGTCTTCTCATCCCCTAATGAGCGAGTAGTCTCCTCGCTTGTTAGGGTTAGCCTTAGGGAAAGGGTTGAGAGATGAAATCTCTCGCCCCTTTCAATGCCACCTTCACCTAATGAATTAGAACTTCACGCACACGAGCACAACCGCTCCCTGCGGCATCCTACCCTTCGAGGTAACGATGAACCGTAGTATAAAGGGCCGGTTCCGCGCGTTTTCCGTGAGGGTTAGGATAATTATCAACAAAGGTAGGGTACAAATCTAGAAGAAGAAACATCTTCCCAAAAGATTTGTATCCACTTTATTGATAATTAACTTAACACCTAATAGATCTAAAAAAAGGAAGGTATTGAAAGCGGTGAGGAAAAATATTAATTTCCAAAACTTTCCCTAATCCTAACCCTAGCAAGATTCTTAATTAGATTAATTAGATCCAGTCTTTAGATTTTTATAAACCTACCAAAACTACAAATAGAATCAACTCGTTAAAACACTTTGAAGAAATTTACCCGTCTCTGTGGATCGACCCGCACTCACCGGCTAGCTGCGAAGCGACGCCGTTTCTGATTGCGGTAAATACAGTTTTTGACAACAATCAGGGTCTCGTAGGGTACAATCCGGTATTTTTACTTTTTAATGTCCAGTTCAAGTTTTGGGAGTTATGGCCTGTGGACTGTTGGGCTTCCAAGAAATTTAAAACAAAAATAATCTAAAAATAATGTGGGGCAGGGGATTTGAACTCTGGTGGCTTGGTTCAGCAGTGCAAGGTGTTACCAATGAGCTATAAGCTCCTTCTTGTAATTATTGTGGGAAAATAAATACTTAAAGTGGTAACAGCAATATTAAATACCCTAAGTATACATCAAATTTAAATCAATTTTATGTATACAAAAATTCAAGTTGTTACAGAGGCCATTACTGTATCATACCAGTTTGTATATTACTTTATGGAAGCTTGGGATATTCACAGTTGTATAGACAATCTTGCCCAAAATGGTAGTATACTACTTGGTTTGTTTCTACTTCAATATGTGCATGTGTTTTTTTTAGCATATCGTTTATACATATTAGTGGAGCCCTTAGGATCTTTGTTTGATTACCAACGTTGTGATGGCAGTCACACTAGTAGGGGCTGGGTAATCTACAAGCACATCTTTATACAGGTCTCTAGTCATAGGATTATCGAGACGGGGCATCGATACTCCGGAGTAGACTAGCGTATACGCTTCTCATCCCAGCAGGGGAGATGGTCTGTCCCACAGCCATTAGTACGTCGTACTGGAGATAGTATGCGGGTGCTCGTTAGGTTACGAGTACACTGGAAAGGACTCGTCGGGAACTGTTGGTTGGTACTATACCTATCATCAGATAACAGTTCCAAGGTAACAGGAGTGCAGCTTAGTCCATCGACTTGACACTGCTACTTCGCCTCGAGTGTGTTCCCACTGTACTTTGATTACTACCCTACCACGGCTCAAAGGAGTCGTGCAAATAGGTAGTATTTGGGTGCAGTCCCGAAACACTTGGAGGCAGTAGCGGTTAGACAAGATTCGTCTCTCCCGGTATTGGGGGTTGATATCGCACTGTGTCTAGGAGAGCCATTACACAAAGTCCCTGGCCAGGGCAAGCAAGATTTATTGGTAGTGTTTCCAGTAGTTTCTTAGGGTGTTCTGGGCTACACTCCGATACGACTTGTACCGCTATTAGGGGTCTGACGTTTACCGCCCCTTAGGCCCGACATGCGATACTCTTAGACGAACAGACCAGACTGTACGGAGATTGTCACATTCAGGCTTAGTAGGAGTTCGGATGGGTTTACCTCATCGGCCTTCTTATCGACATCTAACTGGGGACCGTTACGTACATCTAGTGCCGCTTTCGATCTATGGTTAAACCAACTTCCAGCGTAGTGTCGAGTCTTTAGAGTCCCACACAGAGAGTTTCCCTGTACTGGGCAAAAGGTGTAGAGGCCGTATGGTTTTACCGCAGGGCTACAATCACTTACGTGCACTTGTGTGCGTATGATGTTCGGGCAGACAATACTAGTGGGCTTTGGTTTAATCCGGATCTTAGTATTGTATAGATGGATTAGTTTTGTCTTCTGTGCATTTGTATTCTACGGAATGCGGATGCGGGTGTGTATGCACGGTTGTGAGGAGCGAAGAAGGAGATGCCTCATTAGGGTTTTGACCATTGACTTGGTCAAAACCATTATGAGGTGAGGAAAATATTTACTAATCTTTTTAATGATAATTGTGTTATGGCTAATTGTTTTGACCATTTGACCATGTTGACCATTTGACCTAGTTGACTATTGTTGACTTGGATATTTTTTGTGAGCTCTAGACTCTTCTTATGGCTTGGATTTAACTTGACATGATAATGGTTAAATCAATGGTAACCATCACAATTTATCATGACAAAAGAATGGTAATTATTTTTCTTATGGATCATTATCTCCTTCTCATTCTCTTTCATCAAAAGAGAGCTCTCATACTCTCTTCTTCTTCGTCCTCACTAAAAAATCCTATAGCTCTCATGTGTTGAGAAAATTAGGATTTAAATAGACAAACAAATCCATCTTCTTTCTCTAGATCAACTAGGACATCAAGCTTAGCATACTTGTTGCCCTAGTTACCTCGGTTCTTGAGGTGGAGCTCGGACTACAGACTCTCGGGTGGATCATCTTCGACTTAAGGAGGCCGTTGAAGAAGCCACGATCCGGATCGACCCATGGAGCCTACGGAGATGAGGAGGACAATGGATAAGACTCGAAGGACTTGTTGCATGAGGTATAATCTCCTAAGCATAGTAGATAGAACCTCTAGTTATTTGTTAGAAATGGTTTGGCAAAGATCCTCAAGAAAGACTATGTTACCTTGTGATAAAAATTTGTTTTTTACCTATTCCGCCTCCCCGTAAGTACCGGGATGGGTAATGTAGACTTACAGTGGTATCAGAGCCTCGCTAAACCATTACTAACTTGTTAGCAAAGTGTTAGAAATTCGATTGCCGAAAAAGTTGCAAAACACGAACCAAAAACTGCACTTTTTTGTCGTTTTTAAAAATTGGTCCAAAATTTTTTCCAGGGACCTTAAAAATACGTGCAGACTTTTTTAGGGACACCCAAGAAAAACGAGATCGTGAATCTATCAGGCCGCCGCGGAAGCGCGGCGAAACCAAGCGTTTCCCTGCGGATCTGCAGCCGAGTCGACACCGGGTCAACTCGTTTTTCCTGAAGTCTGTCCAGATTTGTATTTTGTGATTTTTTTGATACTTTGTTTCTGCCCAGATTTTGTTGAATACTGTGTTGTGTTTGGGGTAGTTTCAAATCAAGTTATCAATCGAAATTCTAAGTACTTTAGCTAATCGGATCTTCTGTGATGTGATATATGTATTGAACGTCTACTAATCGCTATAAGTCGATTAGTGGGGGTTGTACATATCTGTGATCTGTGATATTGGATTGTGTATATGAACTTGTTGGATTTTCGTTGATGAATAGCCGGGGATATGAGATGAGAGTTTTCATTTTTCATTCGATGTAAACTTGTAATTTGATGTGATATTATTTTATGGTCGCACATCCGGGTTGAGGTTGTAGCCACCATTGTATATTATTTCTTTTACTGTTTTTTGCTCCTAGGATAGACTTAAGGTGGGGTGCACAAACTACCGGATACTTTGAAGTGTCGAGTGGCCTACTCACGTTGTTGAGGGAGGTTGCTTCACTTCGGGTATTTGGCGGGTAGTTTGCTCACCCGTAGGGGTCTAGGGTAGGGCTTGGCTATTCATCGTGACCGTGTAATCCGTATTTCGTTGCAGGCTCAAACGAAGCGCGGATTCCTAGTATATCCAATGTGTTCATCTCTGATCTGGTATGGCTATCATTGCATCTGACGAATGTATATATCTATATATGATATCTAGTAGGCGTTGCTTATGTTTTGCATCCGCGTTAGTCCAACCCCCGCTCTGTCGTTAGTTAAGTAACCTAACGGGTGATGACGGGGTCCAGTGGCGAGTGCGGATGGCATAAGCGTACGTCATATTTTTGTTGTTTTCAGCAATGGTAGGATTAATTGATGGGACGTATTAAATTAATGCAAAGAAAACAAACTAAAGATGAATCGTTGGAACAATTTCAAAAACCACTCGGTTTTTTCAAAACAGCAAAACTTTTAAAAACGCGGAGCTTAAACCACTCTTTTTAAAAGCTATCAGGTTCCTTCGATTATATCAAGTTCACTATGTTCACGGTTTCGTCAAAACCATTCGCAGCCCTCCGTCATTTCATATGAATATTCAATAATATTCAAGCTATGTTTGTTGGCCTTAGTCAGGGCATAGTGATTGGTAGCTGTTGGGTATTCATATGTTGCATAGATAGATGCGTTGGTTTGGGACATTCGTATTACTTTATTGGCCTGAGTCAAGGGTATATACGGGTGGGTTCAAATTAACCTGGACAATGACTGGTAGAACTTGACATGTGACTTTTGATTTGTTGACCTTAGTCAAGATCATAAGAGCATGGGGGAAAAATCCACATCGGGAGTTTCTAAGGAAATTGAAACTTTCTAGTGCTGCATACCATTTGGAGTTTGATAATTTTGGTAGGATTCCTACAGCATTATCACACAATGATATTTGGATCCCGATCCTACTGTGAGTATCCGCTACTCCTCGGGGCATTTTTTCACTTAACGATCAATGCTATAAACAAAGTAGGTGTCTAGAACAGTGTTAGCGGGGCTATGCCTCCAGGGAAAAGAGGTTATTTAATTAAGGAATTTCGCGAAAGCGTCGTAAAACCTCCCTCAAAGTACCGACACTATCCTGACTGAACGGTTAAGCAAGTATTGTACGGTGAGATTAATCCTGACTAATTCTTCTTTTATGGTTTGAAGAAGGATTCGAGAAATAGTGGGAGCCATCCTGTTTAGATAAACTAAAAACCAATCTAAACTTGCAAGAGCATCATGCTAAGTGTTTTCTTCTCTCTCTCTCTCTCTCTCTCTTAATTGCAGCGACCCAGTGACCAGACTTAGGTTACATCTAGATAATAAAATGACCGAATCTGACTGTTATGATTGGAAAAAGTCTGTCCAGATGCCCATTACCCATGACAAACTGGGACACCTCTTCACTAATCAAACCCCTGCCATCTCAGGACCAGTTTCCATCATCACGGATACTGATATCCGTAAGACATCGGAAAAAGACTGTGCGAATGCCAAGTGCCTCGTGTTGGCCTTAGTTGATGGTGCATACCAGAGGCAGCACGAGAAGATGGACTTAGTTTCTGTCTTCCTCCATAACAAAGATTTATATGGAGAGGAATCTCGTATCGCAAGATATGAGACCTCGAACGAATTGCTTCAAGCGAGATTGGCTGTCGGGTCATCTGTAGGGGACAACGTACTTACATAAACTAGCTATTTTGATGAGCTCACGAACCTGAAGACCACGTTGAAGACAGGGTCAAATACTGACTTGGTTCTACAGTCTTTGCCCTCTACTTACACCCTGAAGGAAACCAGGGAAGTAGAAGGAAAGGGAAGGGCAAAAGTTTTGGGACTAGATATAGCGAAGGAGGGACGTCCCTATTGTTACGGGAAATGACATTGGCAGAGGGATTGAAGGGCTAGCAAAGCCAGTAGCCAGGATTGGAAGCATGTTGTGGCTTCGGCTTCGGGTGTGTTTGTAATAGAAAACTGCATGTCAATTAACTCTACTTCCTGGGTACTAGATACCGAATCATGATCTCATATCTATAATTCATTACAGGCTTTGAGAAACCGTAGAGTTATCAGGGTAGGTGATATGACTCTCAGAGTTGCGAACAGAATGAGTGTGAACGCTGAATCTGTAGGGGAATATCACCTAGGATTGACAAGTGGGCAGATATTGATTCTACGTAACTGTTTATATGTACTTAGTCTAGCATTTAATATCATATCTGTATCCTTACACTCTAAGGAAGGATATGATTTTACCTTTGTAAGCGATGTGGTCCACATCCACCTAAATCAAGTTCTGATTGGGTCAGGTATATTAGATAACGGTATATACGTATTAAATCAATCTCAGGTTTTCAGTGTCCAGAACACACTTAAAAGAAAGTCTTCAGAAATAAATCAGGCTTTCTTATGGCATTATAGACTGGGTCACATCAATGAGACACGGTTAACAAAGTTACATAAAGAGGGATATTTGGATCCGTTCGAATATCAGTCTTATGCCACTTATGAATCTTGTCTCATAGGAAAGATGACAAAGACTCTGTTTACTGGACACGGAGTAAGAGCGAGCGAGCTCTTGGGACTTATACACAGCGATGCGTGTGGTCCAATGTCTACACATGCGCGAAGTGGTTTTCCCTATTTTGTTACTTTTACGGATGATTTCTCTAGGTATGGACATGTCTTCTTGATGAAGCATAAATCTGTGGCCTTTGAGAAATTCCAGGAATACAAGAATGAAGTAGAAAAACAAATAGGTAAGAGTATCAAGACACTGAGATCTGATCGAGGTGGTGAATACTTATGTGCCGAATTCCTGGGATACTTAAAAGAGAACGGTATTCTCTATCAGCTTACTCCTCCATACACACCACAACACAATGGTGTATCAGAAAGGCGGAATCGAACCCTATTAGATATGGTTCGTTCCATGATGAGTAAGGCTGAGTTACCGCGATCCTTCTGGGGTTATGCACTAGAAACAACTGCATATCTTTTGAACCAAGTTCCTACCAAGTCAGTGCCTACTACACCATATCAGATGTGGAGTGGGAAGAAACTCTGTCTTAAACACTTTAAGACATGGGGCTGTCCGTCTTTTGTTAAAAAGCAGCATGCGGACAAGCTCGAGGCACGCTCAGTACAGCGTAAGTTTGTGGGATACCCAAAGAACTCAAAGGGGTATGTTTTCTATTACGCAGAAGAGCAAAATGTCTTTGTTTCTCATCATGCCCGCTTCTTGGAAACTGAATTTTTAGAAAATCAGTTAAGTGGGAGCGCAATAGAACTGGATGAAATTTCAGAACCATAAGCTATTACTGAAAGCTTGGTAGAACCAGAGGTTTCAGAAAAACCGGACATTCCAGCGCCATTCCGCAGGAGTAGTAGGCAGTCTCATCCACCCGAGAGATACTATGGTTTTCTCATAGACGGGGATTGAGAGGATTGCATCATTGAAAATAATGAGCCTACTAGCTTCCAGCAAGCCATTCAGAGTAGTGACTCAGTAAAATGGCTGGATGTAATGCGGACCGAGATAGAGTCCATGTACACCAACAAAGTTTGGACTTTGGACATTACTCCAGAAGGGGTAAAACCCGTAGGCTGCAAATGGATCTTCAGAAAGAAGATTAGTGTAGATGGGCGGGTTGAAACCAATAAAGCTAGACTTGTTGCAAAGGGTTTTCGTCAAAGACCTGGTTTGGACTATGACAAAACCTTTTCTCCAGTGGCTATGCTCAAATCCATTCGGATCCTTCTTGCCATTGCTGCCTTCCACGATTATGAGATCTGGCAGATGGACGTAAAGACGGCTTTTCTAAATGGAAATTTGGAAGAGTACGTTTATATGGATCAGCCGGAGGGTTTCATTCAGAGTGGGAGCAGCGGTAAAGTGTGCAAGTTGCTTAAGTCCATTTATGGACTAAAACAGGCATCGCGGAGGTGGAACATCTGCTTTGATGATACTGTCAAAGAATTCGACTTTATCAAAAATCCAGATGAACCATGCATTTACAGTAAGATTGTAGGGAGAACTGTGGTATTCCTCGTCTTGTACGTGGATGGCATTCTCTTAATAGGAAATGCCATTCCTATGCTACATTAAATCAAAGGATTCTTATTACAGAGGTTCATGAAGGACCTGGGCGATGCCAACTACATTCTGGGGATCCAGATCTATCGTGATAGATCAAAGAGGATGTTGGGACTTTCGCAGTCCAGGTACATCGACACCATACTGAAACGATTCAGTATGGAAGATTCAAAGCGCGGTAATCTACCGGCTTGTCACGGAATCACCCTCTCCAAAGAGATGTCTCCTAAGACTAATTTGGAAAGGGCTCGCATGTCATCTATACCCTACGCATCTGCGGTAGGCTCTATAATGTATGCGATGTTGTGTACCGGACCAGATGTAGCATACGCATTGAGCGTTGTAAGCCGGTATCAGTCGGACCCAGGGAAGAAACACTGGATAGAAGTAAAGAACATTCTCAAGTACCTGAGAAGGACTAAGGAGATGTTCTTGGTGTATGGCGGAAAAGATCTCCAGATCGAGGCCTTTGCTGACTCCAGCTTCCAGAGTGACAAGGATGACTCCAAGTCCATGTCAGGTTATATCTTTACCCTCAATGGAGGGGCGGTTTGTTGGAAGAGCTCTAAGCAGGAAACCGTTGCTGACTCGACGATGGAAGCGGAGTACATAACTGCTTGCGATGCTGTAAAGGAAGCTGTCTGGATGAAGAAGTTCCTCACAGAGCTTCAGGTGGTTCCTACCATTGTTGATCCAATACCGCTGTATTGTGACAACAACGGCGCTATAGCTTTAGCGAAGGAACCCAGGTCCCATTAGAAGTCCAGACACATTTTGAGGCGATACCACATGATCAGGGAGATTGTAGATCGCCGGGAGATCGAGGTGAGGAGAGTAGATTTGGAGAATAACACTGCAGATCCACTCACGAAGTCCATACCCCAGACTCAGTTTGAGCGGCTGATCGAGATGATAAGTCTTCGATACGCCCGTACATGGCCCGAGTGCAAGTGGGAGATTATTAGTGTATACTCCCTAGAGGCCATTACTGTATCATACTAGTTTGTATATTACTTAATGGAAGCTTAGGATATTCACAGTTGTATAGACAATCTTGCGCAAAATGGTAGTATGCTACTTGGTTTGTTTCTACTTCAATATGTGCATGTGTTTCTTTTAGCATATCGTTTATACATATTAGTGGAGCCCTTAGGATCTTTGCTTGATTACCAGCGTTGTGATGGCAGTCACACTAATGGGGGCTGGGTAATCTACAAGCACATCCTTATACAGGTCCCTAGTCGTAGGATAATCAAGACGGGGCATCGATACTCCGGAGTAGACTAGTGAATATGCTTCTCATCCCAGCAGGGGAGATGGTCTATTCCACAGCCATTAGTACGTCGTACTGGTGATAGTATGCGGGTGCTCGTTAGGTTGCGAGTACACTGGACAGGACTCATCGGGAACTGTTGGTTGGTACTATACCTATCGTCAGATAACAGTTCCCAGGTGACAAGAGTACATCTTAGTCCATCGACTTGACACTGCTACTTCGCCTCATGTGTTCCCACTGTACTTTGATTACTACCTTACCACGGCTCAAAGGAGTCATGCAAACAGGTAGTAGTTGGGTGCAGTCCCGAAGCACTTGGAGGCAGTAGCGGTTAGACAGGATTCGTCTCTCCCGGTATTGGGGGTTGATATCGCGCTGTGTCTAGGAGAGCCATTACACAAAGTCCCTGTCCAGGGCAAGCGAGATTTACTGGTAGTGTTTCCAGTAGTTTCTTACGGTGTTCTGGGCTACACTCCGACACGACTTGTACCGCTATTAGGGGTTTGACATTTACCGCCCCCTAGGCCCGACATGCGATACTCTCAGACGAACAGACCGGACAGTATGGAGATTGTCACATTCAGGCTCAGTAGGAGTTCGGATGGGTTTATCTCATCGGCCTTCTTATCGACATCTACCTGGGGACCGTTACATACAGCTAGTGCCGCTTGCGATCTGTGGTTAAACCTACTGCCAGCGTAGTGTCGAGTCTTTAGAGTCCCATACAGAGAGTTTCCCTGCACTTGGCAAAAGGTGTAGAGGCCGTATGGTTTTACGGCAGGGCTACGATCACTTACGTGCACTTGTGTGCGTATGATGTTTGGGCAGACAATACTATTGGGCTTTGGTTTAAGATGGATCTTAGTATTGTATAGATGGATTAGTTTTGTCTTCTGTGCATTCGTATTTTACGGAATGCGGATGCGGGTGTGTATGCACGGTTGTGAGGAGCGAAGAAGGAGATGCGTCATTAGGGTTTTGACCATTGACTTGGTCAAAACCATTATGAGGTGAGGAAAATATTTATTAATCTTTTTAATGATAATTGTGTTATGGCTAATTGCTTTGACCATTTGACCATATTGCCCATTTGACCTAGTTGACCATTGTTGACTTGGATATTTTTTGTGAGCTCTAGACTCTTCTTATGGCTTGGATTTAACTTGACATGATAATGGTCAAATCAATGGTAACCATCACAATTTATCATGACAAAAAAATGGTAATTATTTTTCTTATGGATCATTATCTCCTTCTCATTCTCACTCATCAAAAGAGAGCTCTCATACTCTCTTCTTCTTCATCCTCACCAGAAAATCCTATAGCTCTCATGTGTTGAGAAAATTAGGATTTAAATAGACAAACAAATCCATCTTCTTCCTCTACATCAACTAGGACATCAAGCTTAGCATACTTGTTGCCTTAGTTACCTCGGTTCTTGAGGTGGAGCTTGGACTACAGACTCTCGGGTGGATCATCTTCGACTTAAGGAGGCCGTTGAAGAAGCCACGATCCGGATCGACCCATGGAGCCTACGGAGATGAGGAGGACAGCGGAGAAGACCCGAAGGACTTGTGGCATGAGGTATAATCTCCTAAGCATAGTAGATGGAACCTCTAGTTGTTTTTTAGAAATGGTTTGGAAAAGATCCTCAAGAAAGACTATGCTACCTTGTGATAAAAATTTGTTTTTTACCTATTCCGCATCCCCGTAAGTACCGAGGTGGGTAACGTAGACTTACAGATACGACATCTTCAAGTCAAGAGTGCGGATCAATCATCATATTTATACATCGTATGGAAAAATCCATCGTACGGCATCCCAAATCGGGGTACGGGCCAATATCACATATAACTCATAATTTGTCTTGTATCAATATCATCATATCCTGAATAGGGGTACTGATCTAAAGTCTAGTACATCCCGATACCATCGTACTGTCACGACCCAAAATGTACGGAGCATGACTGGCACTTAAATTACGAAACGTCTCGAGGCGTACGTAATCCAAGTAAGCCAAAACCCAGAAATCAAAACCAAATAGAGCAGTGGAGTGAAGGAAAACCAAGATTTATTGAAATCGATTTAAATTAAATACGTTACATCAAGCTTTTTAAAAGCAACATCATTTTTTGAAAATTTCGGCAGAGTCTCCTTTGTAAATACTGGCCCCAAACGGGTACAAAACAGGAATATATGCACAATAGGAAAAAGGCATCCCCAAGCGGGAGCTAGCTTTTTGCCAAAGGTGGACTTAAAATCACACGCAATATAAATCATCACTGTGCAAAATAAGCATATAAATGCATAAATTAATAAAGTATCATGTCGGCTCAAGTGAGCTCGACCCAGAGAAACAGCATGAAAGTACAAGTCTCACTGTCTCATCTCTAAGTCGCTAATACAATAATACAAGTGGTGGGTATGGTAGATGGAGTACACTAGATACAATACTAATACAAGGTGGAAACAAAATAATCCTGTAACCCACCTACAAACAATGCTGCGAGTCAAAGCAAAAGGAGCAAGAGAGGAGGTGCGTCCGCCGCTACTGTGCCGACGGGTCAGACCTGTGGCACGACGGGGGTGAGTTGCCAACTCGTGAGTAATAAGTAACATTTAATAAGGCTATCGTAAGTATGCACACAATTCGTCACAGTCTACAAATACTAATATGATGCGATGTAATAATATGTATGCAACATGAATGTAATAACAACACAAGATTTGAATATAATTAACATGGGAAATCTGTATTCTTATCTAAGTAGAACATCTGTAATTTAGTTTTAGTTCATCAATGAAATCAATATAAATCTGTGTCAAACATCGACACTAAATATAAATATCTCATTCATCCCGGGCTCTGGCAATCCGGACTGGCCCGCAAATATGATCTTGGGGCTCCGGCAATCCAGACTAGCCCAAATCATCATAACTCAAGACTACGTCGGTATTCTCCAGATATCCGCCGCGTCACAAATAACCGGTCAGTAGCGCTCCCCTGCCGGGCTCAACGCCATCATCTGCGACCATCTTGCCCTGGGGTACCGCACCGGGTCCACCATGCACCCACATACGGTTCCTCCTCCTTCTCGAATCGGGTGTATGATACCGCTCAAGCACGAGAAATCTCATGGTGGACGATATAAATTCATCATATCATGAGAAAACCGCAACTTACATTCTTAAAATGATAATACATTTTTCTTTTTAAATCCTTACGGTTGCTCCAAATCTATAAATCTCATAAATACAGAAATCCTCGAGAAGAATCATAATACATGAACATGTGGGAATTGATGAATGTCTATGATATCAACAAAATGCAATGCGATGCGGAACTAGAAAACTATGTATGAACAATGATGCAATAAGATATGTGCAAATGACTAGCAATCCTACGTATCTATCCTGATGAATTAAATATATCAAATGCAGGTTTATTAAACATAATTGGCGCAAGATATAAGATTCGGATTTAACAAGTTATAAAGTGTTTGTGGCATAGCAATTACTAAGGCGTGTGTGTCCACATGAATAATGCTCGTGCAGCATAAACCAATGGTAATGGTGTGAGTGTCCTAGGAGGTACTATCACAGTACACACACACATACACACACACACACACACACACATATATATATACATATATATACACATATATATATACATACACACACACACATGATAAATGAGGCAATGCAACAGGATGAATAATTAGGAACTACGCATAAGTGTAAGTACTAAACGAAATTCTAACTATTGGGCGTCTTGCGCCATCCGAACGATTTTCCCCGTAGATGTGTACATCTACTCACCGGAACGCCTCCGCTAGTTTGATCCAATCACCGCCTTTCCTTTCCGCACCGCGTCCGATGTCTCCGCGACCGATCCTAGAATTACACAAAGCAACACACAAAAGGATAATATCCAACAAAAACGCGATATCAAGACCATACGAGAAAACTAGCGTCGCAAGCTAACGCGTGTGCACTCAAAACACCAAAACGTGTGTGCTAACGTCTGAAACCACCTCGACATGCTGTGATACACAGCAAACACCAAAGCCAAACTCGTAACGTACATGTCGCGCAAGTCTAAAAGTACTAAAAACAAGGTATATGGTCCCAGATTTTGATTCGAGTGGAACTAGGAAAAGTTGCATATACCAAAGACCTTAAATATATAGCAGACACCTACAGAAGAACCCCCGACACCCAGGTCTACCCTCTGGCCGCAATTTACGGCCATAACCATTAAATTTGCGGCCATAGAGGGGGAGGGGGTCTCGTGCTTCATGTGTATGGTCCTAGCCTAGTAACTAAGCTCCAGTAATTGCAACTTTTACTTGAAGCATCAGGTTTGAAAGCAGATCACAAAACGAACACAAATCCTAACTAAAACACTAATTAACACTAATTTAATACAAAATGGTGTTTTAGTGTAACCAGGTGAAAAGACTTGGATTAAGTGACACAAACAACACTTAGTTAAGCCAATCAAGCCATAAAAACCTTAACTTGGCCTAATCTCCACTTAAACCATATAATTAGCACTAAATCCCACTTAAACACTACTTTAACCTAAATAGACTAAAAGTTTAGCAAATAGGAAATTAAGGTAGGTTTTATACCTCGAGTTGGTCTTATGATGGTTCAAACTTGCCGACCTTGCCTCCTAGAGCTATGACTAGCCTTAACTACCAACAAGGAGATGTTTTGAAGTGTTAAACATGATATTTTGTGATGAAATGAGGGATTTTTAATGGAGATGAAGGCTTGGAAAAGAAGAGAAGAAGAAGAAATGAGGGGGAGGGGCTGCTGGAGCTGCTGCAGCTGGCTTGAGGGGGGAGAAAGAGTGAGAGAGAGAGAAAGAGAGTGTCAAAAGTCAAGCGCCCATGCTCATTTAATGCCCCATGCCTCTCATTTTCTTTTCTTTTTCTTATTTTCTTTATTTGTTTTGGTTTGTTTAAGAAGGGAAGGATTTTTGAATCATGAGGAAAAATTAAAAGAGAAAGACTTGCTACAATATTAACCTAGGGTAAATATAGGATTGTGCAAGCTAAACTAAAAATTTTGCTTAGAAAATAATAGTTAAGAAAATTAGATAATTATGGGAACAATAAATTAAATGTTAATTAATAAAACATAATTATATATATAATTACATATTTTCACAATTAAAAAAAGATTTATTCCAGTTTATGTGGAAAATAATTATTAACGAGGTTTTATGAAAAACACGCATTATCGCTAATTAACACGAAATTAACCTAAACGAATTTTCAAGGCGTTACAATCTTCCCCCTTAAAGAAATTCAGTCCCCGAATTTACAAAATCTAGCTATGTGTACCTTCGAAGAGATGAGGATACTTCTTCCTCATCTCGTCCTCGGTCTTCCAGGTGACCTCCTCGCTGCTCAGGCCATGCCAAAGGACCTTTACGGACGGTATAACCCTTGATCTCAATTTCTTCATCTGCCAATCCAGAATGACCACCGGCTGCTTGGTAAAGAAAGGTTGCACTCCAACTGGATCGTCGGGTGCTGAATCGCATGAGAAGGGTCATGAAGCTACTTGCGGAGTATCGATACGTGGAATACGGGGTGAACATTAGGAAAACTGGGTGGAAGAGCCAAACGATAGGCAACGGTACCGATTCGCTTAAGGATCTCAAACGGATCTACAATTCTGGGACTAAGTTTCCCTTCTTCCCAACACTCATTACACCCTTCATCGGAGAAGTCCGTAGGAATACATGATCCCCCACTGCGAACTCAAGCCTGCGACGACGACGGTCGGCATAAGACTTCTGTCTGCAGTGGGCTGCTCTCATCCTGTCCTGAATCAACTAGATCTTCTCCGTGGTCTCTTGAACTAACTGGGGTCCGAAAATCCTACTCTCGCTGAGTTCGGTCTAACAGACTGGCGATTGACACCATCTACCATACAAAGCCAAAAAAAGATGCCATCTGAATCGTCTCCTGACAACTGTTATTATAGGAGAACTCTATCAATGGCAAGTGATGATCCCAACTGCCAACAAAATTTAGTACGCATGCACGAAGCATATCTTCCAGAGTCTGTATAGTCCGCTCTGACTGACCATCGGTCCACGGATGGAAAGCGGTGCTAAAGCTCAAACAGGTACCTAAGGCTTCCTGAAGCTTCTGCCAAAGACGGTCAGTGAACTGGGTGCCTCTATTGGATACAATGCATGAAGAAACTCCGTGCAAACGCACAAACTCATCAATGTAAAACTGAGCAGACTGAGCATAACCGAAAGTGATCATCACTGGAAGGAAGTGAGCCGCTTTCGTTAACCGGAAAACAACCAACCAAATGGAGTCATACCCTTGAATAGACCTAGGTAGACCCACCATGAAATTCATGGAGATCTGCTCCCATTCCCATTTCGGAATGGTTAAAAGTTGCAACCCTCTTGCCGGTCTCAAATGCTCAGCCGTAGCTCGCTGACAAGTCAGGCACCACAAAACGAACTCCGAAACATCACTCTTCATCCCTTCCCACCCGTAACTATCTCTCAAGTCATGTTACCATATGGTAGGACTTAGGTGAACTGTCACAACCCAAAGTTCGGCCCGTGACCGGCACTTAACCACGTAACGTCTACAGGCGTAACGCGATCAAGTAAGCTGAATCCCAGAAATCAAAACCATTAAAATAGTGACTGAAGAAAACATGAGTTTAAAACATTTAGAAAACCTTGAATAATTTAGTACAAAAATCCTTAAGGTTTAAGTTATTTCTTAAAAAATTCGGCAGCACCTCCTTTGTAAAAACTAGCCCCGAAAACGAGGACAAAACATGATATAAGTAAAATGACTGGTAACAAGAATATAACATCCCCAAACGGGAGCAATCACGCCTAACGGCGGAAACATCACCACAAGAATAATATACGACGCCGTAGCAAAGAAATGAGCAATATAAATGAAAAACATCATAACAGATAAAGCTGCATGAATAAAGTCGGCTCACACGAGCTCGACACCAGAGTACAAAATAGTATACAACACGTCCTCATAACTGGTCTATACGTCAATACATGAAGTAGTAGATGGAGAGTACTAGATACAATAGTGTGTAAAAATAGAAAATAACCGGATACCGCAAAAAAACCTTCCTATAAGCAAATGGCTCACACGCCAACTGCAGTGGTATCCGTAGCAAAAAGATACAAGAGATAACCCTACCACAACTACTCTGAGGGTCGACCTGCAAACACTGTGGCACAACGGGGGTAAGTTGCCAACTCATGAATAGTAGATAACATATAAAGGTAATCGCGAGTATGTACGTACTGCGATACTCTAACATGTGCAAACAGATAACATCTAAATGATGAGCAGGGTATGCAATAATCATGCCAAAGTACTCTATCAGGTACTATGACTACATGATGCGATGCATAAAATGCTGAGCATGGGATAAAATATCTTCTACACGGATCATCACGTGGAAAACCGCGGTGTCTACCAAAAACACCCCAAAATCCCAATACTCAGGCACCGTCACTCTATCCGGCTTTCAATCATGTAAATCTCATAGAAGCGGGGTGCCCAGCATCGACACCCAAAAACAACATGAAATACTCGTGTATCGACACACAAATCCTCATATATCGGGCTCCGTCAGTCCGGATCGGCCCATGGGCTCCGTCCACGGAATCGACCCTCGGCCCCGGCAGTACGGATAGTCCCGTATCCATCTCTCGACTCTGGTCAGTATCCTCCGGATAACCGCCAGGTCCAACCAATCACCGGTAGGTATTAGTCCTTCTGCCAGGCTTATCGCCTACTGCACGACAGATCCATTCTCGCCCCGGGGTACCACACCAGGTCCACCATGTACCCGCAATCGGCCTCATCCAGCTCCTCGATTCGGGTTCACATGTCACACGTCTCAGAACCGAGAAAATGCATGGTGGACACACTGAAATATCATATCAAGAGAAACCGGGTTTTCAAAACAGTGCATATTTTCTTAAAATAATATCACGGTTCTCAAATCCAGAAATCACATGAATCCAAAACTCAATCGTAAATCCATGCAATATGTCGTATGCACTAAGAGTAAAAAAGGAAAACCACTATTTTAAATGGATCCAGTTTTGAAAATATCTCACGCAGTCCCCACTTTCTAGAAATCAAAGCCAGTATCATCCATGTATGTGAAATATGTATGTATGTAGGTATGGATATGCATGTGGATATATACGTAAGTATGAGTGTACCAATGTATATGTGCACTAATATGGATACAATGTGTATGTGGGCAATATGCGGCAGAAACATGTCTAATCATTAATGATGCGGTAATCAAAATGATGTATGGTTCGTAGCAATCCTATAGTGCGAGTGTCATGGCAATCACTAACGGTGTGAGTGTAACATATAAATAGTGCTCGTGCAGCTTGAACCGTTAGTGACAGTACGGTGTTACATAACTACTATTTATATATGTAACAAAAGATGGATACGCTACAATAGTACATATGCATGAGCAATAAACATATAAATATATATGTGACTACAATATCCTATCACGCCCTGATGCTTAACGCCATACGGGCGATTTCCAAATTCTCGGAAAGACGTGCCTCATCTAATAGGGTTGCGTCCACTGCTGCTGTATACGTGACACAATGATGTATGCTGATAGCGAGGAATAACTGGGTAACAGGAGCGGCAACCTCCTGTTGCTGCGCTCGTCTGGCCTCAACCAACGATCCCATCATTTGGCGCAAATCCTGCATATCTGCCTCTAGCCTAGTGATACGATCTATCAAAGGCGGATCAATCTGCTCCTGTACAGTGAGCGTACCGTCCTGGTCAGTCCTTGTCCCAGACGAGCCCGCTCGAATCTCATCTCTGGCGGCAGCCCTCTGAGCCCTCGTGGTGTTCGGTTGCATAATGGCTGGTACAGGAAACAGGATAATAAAAATAGTGCAACAGAATCATGGGATATAAGGAATCGAAGAAGGAATTGCAAGAAATTATATCCTAAGGTCACTTAGGCGGAGTATCGTATCGTAGGTATGCCGCGGAACATACACACGCTACGTCACTCTGCTTAAGTAACCTATTCCATCTACCGAGGGCCATCCTACACTCAGAAAGGTAAAACCTAATGCTATGATAACAACCTTGTCACGACCCGTAAAGTACGGAGCATGGCTGACACATAAATTACGAAATGTTTCGAGGCGTACGTAATCCAAGTAAGCCAAAACCCAGAAATCAAAACCAAATAGAGCAGTAGAGTGAAGGAAAACCAAGATTTATTGAAAGCAATTTAAATCAAATACGTCACATCAAGCTTTTTAAAAGCAACGTCATTTTCCAAAAATTTCGGTAGAGTCTCCTTTGTAAATACTGGCCCCAAATGGGTACAAAACAGGAATATATGCACAATAGGAAAAAGGCATCCCCAAGCGAGAGCTAGCTCTTCGCCAAAGGCGGACTCAAAATCACACGCAATATAAATCATCACTGTGCAAAATAAGAATATAAAGGCATAAAGTAATAAAGTATCATGTCAGCTCAAGTGAGCTCTAAAGGGTTACACTAGCGCCCCGGCCAACTTCCATGACCAAATGCGGAACAAATTTTTTTTAGCGAAACGAAACTTTGGCACTAGGTTAAACCTTAACCGGATCTTTACCATAAACCTAGTTAGCTATTTTAGAGTTCTATCTACTATAATAGAAGTTATACCAAGAAACTCATGTCCTTCGGTCTTCTCTCCTCGTCATGTGCTCCAAGTAGCCTCCTTGAACTTGTTCGATCTTCATTTCCGGCTCCATCGGTTCTCCGGGATCAAGCTTGTTCTCCGGCTCTTCTTTGTCGTAGATGATCCACCCGAGGGATATGATCCGTGGCTCTAGCTCTTTGCTAAGTGTCAAAAGAGCGACTAGAGAACTTAGGATGCTAGTCCAAGTGATCTAGGATGTAGTTTGGAGTTCTAAGTGTAAAACTATCTCTTTCTTTCCTCTTCACTTGATTCTCAACATATGAGAAGGTAGTGAAGAGGAAGAAGATGAAGGTGGAGGAGGCTAGAGAGGAAGGAAGAGATGGAGAGAAAAATGAAGCTCAAGAAAATAATGAAGCATATATGAAAGAGAAAATATACACAAAGGTTTTGTATATCAATTCTTTCAATAAACAAATGGCAACCATGCTTCAATAGTAATCACAAATGAATTGAAAATTCATTTGTTGATTATTGAAGCATGGTCATGCCCTATTCCTCCCATACCTCAATTTCCATCTCATTATCCATTAAGAATAAATGGAAATAACCAATATTGAGGTGTCCACTTTCTAGAAGGAAATCTGTAATTAATACGGATTTCGGTCTACTGTATATACATACCCGCATTCGGATAAAAATCCGAACGCCCAAAGAGATAGAATAAAACGAAGAACGTAATACTAGAATATATATCTAAGTACATATATATAAATTATTAAATCAATACCTGATTTAATAATCTAGCTCAAACCCGAGCCGGCTAGTATTATCAACTGTCCGATCGAAAGTCTGAGTACAATATACATCAATCGATCGAACCCTGCACGTATCCAATATGGCTACTACATCATTTTGCCTGAATTAGGGAAACCCTCTGTGTGGGCCCTTAAAGACTCAACAGTACGCCAGAAGTGAGTTACTGGATAAATCCATAACCACAAGCACGTCAGCGGCATAGCTGTACGTAACGGTTACCCGGGTACCTGTCAAAAGGAAGGCCGATGAGCAAACTCATCCGGATCTCCATTGAGCCTATTCGTAATAATATCCGTACAGTCCGGTCTCTTCGTCTGAGAGTATCGCTGTTCCCTTCCAAAAGACGCGGCGGAGACGCGGCGAACGTCTTTGCCTGAATTTCGGGGCAGATGCTAATTGGTGCTATCCGTCCACCTCTCCGAAGATGCCAAGTTGATTTACGGCACCGTATACCGGAGGTTTAAACGGATGCAGCCGATGTAGCAGACTTCGTCAGATTCCCCCTCGCTGAGGGTTTTTTGATTGTGGGGACGCTCTTCCTTGTAGGCGCAAGCCCCTGCAGTTAATTACGCTACCGCATCGCGGTAACAACTTTCTCCTTTTCCATATGGTCACTTCGTGTCGTGGGTGTTTGTTTTGTATTTGGTTGCCTGTGGACTGTATACGGAGACTAATTTATGTTTTCGCCCGTAGGGCGTGGACTAGTCCAAATCCATATCTTTATTAGATTTGGGTTTGGGGGTTGGGTTTAAGGATACGTTAGCCTCATTTGAGACAAGATCAACTTAAACGTTAGTTAAGGATACATTAGTCTAATTTTAGACTAAGATCAACTTAATGGGATCATTTAGATCCGACAAAAGAGCAATTGGGCTCTATTGTTTAGTTTAGTGACATTGCGGTCGATCAGTTTAAGGACATTACGGTCCATCATTAGTTTAAGGACATCTCGGTCCATTGTTAGTTTAAAAACATCACGGTTGAGGTTAAGGACATCATAGTCCATGGGTTTAAGGACCCTACAGTCCAATGTTAGTTTAAAGACATCACGTTCGAGATTAAGGACATCATAGTCCATGAGTTTAAGGACCCCACAGTCCAATGTTATTTTAAAGACATCACGGTCGAGATTAAGGACATCATAGTCCATGAGTTTAAGGACCCCACAATCCAATGTTAGTTTAAAGACATTACGGTCGAGGTTTAGGACATCATAGTCCATGAGTTTAAGGACCCTATAGTCCAATGTTAGTTTAAAGATATCACGGTCGAGGTTAAGTACATCATAGTCCATGGGTTTAAGGACCCGACAGTCCATAGTTTAGAGACGTCATAGTCTATGAAATGTGTGGTTGTCAGGACTCGTCACCTCTCTGAAGACGTTGAAGGATTACAAAGACAAATATCAGAGGAGTGAAGAGATGTACCCTCAAACCAAAGTGGTTTAAATGATCTGTAGTCCAATTTGGAACTAAGATCAATTAATTAAATTATGAACACATTGGATCAGTTAAGTCTGAATTGAGGACTTATGGCCAACTTGGGCTAAGTCCAATTAAATTTGAAGAGCTGGCCCTTTGTTGGACCATTAACACTTGTCTGGGTTCAAGCCTACATTATTTAGCAATGCTAAACAGGAGTTTGAGGGCTTTGGTAATATTTTTGGTCTTTGACTGAGCATTAACATTATAACTCTGAATTTTACTCAATTTTGAGATTCAATTGAAGGGAAGGCTTTTGCCTCTGGAAAATTAGCCAATTTGGCTAAAGCTAGTGTTAAACACTAGAGAACAATAGTGTTAAACACTGGAAATAAACTCTCACATTAGTGTTAAACACTATAAGAAAACAGTGTTAAACACTGGAAATAAAATTATCAAATTAGTGTTAAACACTAGAAATAAGATTCTCAAATTAGTGTTAAACACTAAAAGATAACAGTGTTAAACACTGTTAACAAAATTGTCAGATTAGTGTTAAACACTAGAAGGTGACAGTGTTAAACACTGGAAATAGAATTCTCAGATTAGTGTTAAACACTAAAAAGGAAGGGGTCATGTTGGGGCACGTGAGGGCATCAAAAGGTGGGGCCAGATCTCCTTTTACTTTGTTCTGCAGATAAGTGCTAAACACTTTTTGATTTTTAGCCATCACGTGTGGGCATGTGATAGGCACTCATGCACTGATTTGTTGACGCATTTATTAGGGGTCACGTGGTAACACGTGAGAGCGCCCAAAGCCCATATTTCCTTTGCTTTTATTCTCTTTGTTTTGGAGGTCACGTGGGAGCACGTGAGGTATTGCCTCAAAGCTTTTTCCTTCTCACTTTTGGGGATCTTTTTAGGGGTCAGGTGGGGCTATGTGACCTTCGTTCTTTGCATGCATGGAGATCTTTTAAGTCTCCTTATCTTTAAGAATTAAATTCACTGTAGGGTTAAACCCTAATTATGATTTTGAAGGAATTAAATTTCTATTGTGAAAGAATTAAATTCTTATATAGGGTTAAACCCTACTTTCCTTTTAGAGGAATTAAATTCCCATATATGTAAAAGAATTAAATTCTTGTATAGAATGAAACCGTAATTTCATTTTAGGAGGAATCAAGTTCCTGTAAATTTGAGAGAATTAAATTCTCAATTAGGGTTAAACCCTCGTTTTGTCCATCTTGAAGGAATTAAATTCCTATAATTTTAGGAGAATTAAATTCTCATATAGGGTTAAACCCTAGTTTTATCTTGAAGGAATTGAATTCCTGTGAGTTTGAGAGAATTAAATTCTCATATAAGGTTAAACCCTAATTTCATCTTAAAGAAATTAAATTCCTGTAAATTGAAAGAATTAAATTCTCATATAGGGTTATACCCTAGTTTTTTTTGGGAGAATTAAATTCTCTAGACTCAATTCCCTCTCTAAATTTTGGATCTGCATGGCAAAATTTTAACCCGATGAGAATTAAATTCTCAACATATGGGGAGATTTGCTTCTGCAGATCTTCAACCAGAGGAAGAACTAAGTTCTTTTGCAGAAGAATTAAACTCTTAAATTGAGAATTAAATTCTCTTTTTTTTTGTTTTGTGAAGCTTTGATCCCTTTCTCTTTTCTCACCTAGAGTTTTCTTTCTTGAGAATTAAATTCTCCTTTCTTTTCTCTCTGCTATTTTCTTTTAGAAAATTTCAAGATCCCAAAATTCTATCTCAAATTCTTCTCTTGGCTCCTATTTATAGGAGAAGGAAAATAATCAATTTGTTTTGTAAATCTTTCATTGAAAGATTTTGTTTGTTTTCTTAATTAATATGATCCTTTAGATCACTCAGTGAATTTTATTCACCGTTGGATTTTTAATCCAAAAGATATTCTGTTTGTTATTTTTGGTGAGATTTTAGGGAAATCTTTCCTTGTTTAAAATATTTCCATAAATTGGTGATTTTTAATCACTCTTGGATTTTTAATCCAACGGTTCCCCATTTTACAGAGCATAATCTTCTTTTGTTTGGAAAGATTTAAAGAAATACTTTCCCACTTAGGGTTTCTGATTTCCCTTTAATTAGAATTTAATTCTATCAAGTTATAAGGCTTTCAAAGCCTATCACGTGTTAGCACATGACCCTTGGTCACGTGTGAGCACGTGACCCATGGGGGGCATTTCTCAGGTGCTTGTTTACACTTCTGCTGGCTTAGAATTTATCTCTGTAAATAGATCACGTGTCCATACGTGACCCCTGGTCACGTGTGAGCACGTGATACCTCATTGAGGTAGTTCCTGATTTTTTAATCAGGAAACAAATGCCCCCACAGCATTGCTCTCATATATCTTCACGTGAGTGCAACGCTATCACTTTTGTGACCGTTGGATCTGTCTAGTGAACAGGGGAGATGAAACGTTTCCCATCAAATCCTATAAATGCAGGGGTCTTTTTAGAAGCTTCTCCACTCTTTCATCTTCTTCCTTTACTAACTTTTTCCCTTTTGAGAATTTAATTCTCTTTTCTCAGAGCTTAGTTCTCTGTCTCAAAAATTTTCCAGAGTTTAACTCTGTTGAAAGATTCCCTTTCCTCAGGTAATAATCTTGAACGAATGAAGAACTTTTGCAGAAATCTCTATTGCATTTTAAATCCAGACCAAGGGTTTTTCCCTTTAACAAGAACACACATTTTTAAAGTTCTTTAAAAGGAAAACCCTTCAATCTTTAAACAACAGACCTTGCTAAGGTTTCTCTGGTCTTCAGGGGTCAATGGTGATGTTTTCCTTTTTCCATGGAATTTAATTCCATCTCAAAAATGTCTCTGGGAATTTAATTCCTACGAAGAACTTAGTTCTTCCCAGAGAGCTTCTTGGGGTTTTCTTGTCCTGAGTTGTCTCTTTGCAACCAAGAAGAAGAAGTTTGCAGTGGTGCTTTCTGGGAATTTAATTCCCTTGATTCTGTTTGATTTGTTACAGAGTCCAAGATGGATTTCTCTTAGGGGAATGTGTAGGGTCATTTGAAATCCACTGTTTATTTAATGTGAATCTTCCTTTTGTCTCATTATGATTGCTTTGCCTCATCATTAGCAAGCCGTCATCTTGAATTTTTGGGACCCATGTGTTTTGTAACCAATGGTCCCATAAAATGAGTCCTCCGTCGCTTTCTTTCACTGTCTTTTTATATATATACATTTATAAACATATATATGTACTGTTGGCTTCGCTTTAACAGTTTCCCCTTATTTTATTTCAGGTAAAATGACTTCTGTTCCGTATTTCCCTTTCACTCGCTCGAAGGCCGCTTTTCCTCAGTCGCCATCTGACGAGGAAGTAATGGCGATGATCAGGGCTCATGACCCGAACTGCACCAACTTGCTTTTGTGGGGGACCTGGTATGGTCACATCATCCGTGGTCGCCGAAGCTTTCTTTGTGAGATACCGACGGAGCCCACCTATCCGTTCCTGCCGATGGATCCCCCAAGGACTGTCTTTGCCATGGAGATGCTGAATTGGACCCCTATGGGGCGGCTTGAGCCTTCAACGACCGGTATTCCGAACCATCCGGCCCCAGCTATAGATATTCTAAGACGCCGCATTTGCCAGGGCGAAGCCCAGCCATAGGGGAAGATTTACAAAATAGGACTTACCCCTCGACACCACACGGGCTACCTTTTTTGGCGCATTACATCTTGTCTGCCCATCGCGTGCGACTGCAGAGTGTTGGGCTTTATCAGGCGATCTATGCGTCCCTTTTCCACTACCCATCTCCTCACGTCTGGTGGGTTAAGGTTTTTTTTGAACCAGTGGAATCTCCCCACCAACACTTTCCTTCAAGGGGACCACGAAGTTTCGATTTCCTTGGAAGAATTTCGTGAGATCTCGGGGCTGCCAATCAGGGGGACCCTCTATGAGGAATTGTTGCCTCCCAACGAGTACGTCTTTGAAACCGAGCCTACAATGCTCGACGGCCTATCTACCGAGAACGCCGTCTGCCACAAGCGCCCGAGTTTGATCAAAGCCCTGGGCATCTTTGACAAACTGCTCACAGAATCAGAAGAGCATGGAGTCACTTTTAAGAGTTATATCACTTGATTCCTTCGCGAGGATGTCTTATCGAAGACGGCTCCGATGTTTGCGAACATTAATGGCCTCTTTGGGTTTGGTTTGAACCGGTGGCCGACTAAGGAAGAGGATCTGCCGCAGTATTACATCCCGATCATGTCGGCGGTATCTTTCGAATCGGTTGCAGCTCCCGGCATGGATGAGGAGACCTTCTTTGTAGGCTTCATCAGCGTCTGGCTCAGCTGGTTCATCATCCCCATGCATCTCTGTTTCATGCGAGTCTCTATTATTTACCCTGCTCATCGTATTGCTGAGGGAACTGTAAGTGCACGGCGGCGCCCCGGCCGTCAATCCGACGGCCAAATGCGGAAGCGATGATAAACTTTAATTTTTCTTGAACTGGCAAACCGCCGCGCACTAATACCCGGATCGAACCATTAATTAGTCCTAGCTAACTACAAGAAAGGGAATAGAGATATACCGACGATCCAAGTCCTCCGGTCTTCTCGTCGTCGTCCCGATCTCCTGCGGAATGTCCCGTCTCCTTCTCGTCGCCGGAAGTGCACCACATCGCCTACTTCTTTTACGGGCTCCCACCTCAATGCCGAGGCAACTCGGGCACGAAGCTGGCTAGTCGACGTACCCAAGATTTGCTGTAGAATGTAGTGTACAAGTCTCATTTTGGGGTTGTAGGAATTGCCTTTTGGTGGAGGAAATGATATGAGCTTGTGGAGATGAAACATGTGGGATTTTACAAAGCTAGAATGACAAAAATCCCACCCCAAGAATTTTGGACAGCCCCCTCCCACTAGTGGCCGGCCATGTAAATGGTGGTGAAGAGAAATGAGAGAGTGGAGAGAGAGTATCAAAAATTGGGAGCCATTCTCATATCATACAAGAGAGAGAAAAGAAAACTCATCATGAAAAGAAATGATCACCAAATCAAACCCATACTCCACACACTAATCATCAACAACCATGATGCTTACAAAGTCAAGCCATCATGAAGTGATCAAGTCAAAAAGGTCAAGGTATGGTGCTCATCATGAAAACCATCATGATGCAACAAGATGCAAAGAACCCCCTCCACTAATGCCTATTTGCAACAATGCAAATAAACCCTCCTCCACCAATCTTCGGCCAATGAACGATACAAAGGAAATTGGCCGAAACGGAAAGCAAACTGGCAACTCCAGAAAACTGGTCCCGTAATAAATTACAGGAAAACCCCGATACTGTGCATACACACCCGCATCTGTATTTCGACCGAAATACAAATGCAATGAGACAAAGTCTGCACTGTACTATACAAGGATCCGGCTTATACCAAAGCCGGCTAGTAATATCTGTTCGATCCTGATCCGTGCAATATCGCACGTATCTGATCGAACCCTGCCATATAACCATACGGCCTATAGTACAAACTGTCCGATCCTGATCCGTGCAATACCGCACGTATCTGATCGGACCTTGCCATATCTCCATACGGCCTCTACAACTTTTCGCCCGAAAGCTGAGTAACTGAATGTGGGGGACTCTAAAGACTCGTCAACACCTTGGTTGTGGATTTAACCACTAGCACGTTAGAGGTATAAGCCAATACATAACGGGCTACCAGGTATTGACAAAAAGGGACGTCTGTGAGCGAACTCAGCCTGACTCCCTACTGAGCCTGTCAGTGACAATATCCGTACAGTCCGGTCCGTTCGTCTATGAGCATCGCATGGCGGGCCTAGGGGGTTGGTAAAAGTCAGACCCCCAAAAGCGGTACAAGTCGTGTCGGAGTGTAGCCCAGAACACCCTGAGATACTACTGGAATACCTACCAGTAAATCTCCTTGCCTCGGCCGAGGGCTTCGTGTAATGGCTCTCCTAGACACAGCACGACCTCACCCCCAATACCGGGAGAGACGAACCCCTGAAGATGCGCTCACTGCCTCCATGTGGCTCGGGACTGTACCCAACTAAAACCTGTTTGCACGACTCCTTTGAGCCGTGGTAGGGTAGTAATCAAAGTACAGTGGGAACTCACACGAGACAAATGACGATCCCCAGGTCGATGAACTAACCTGTACACATGTCACCAGGGAACTGCCATCTGACGTCTGGTATATGACCAACTGGCATGTTCTCGGCGAGTCCTGTCCGGTGTACTCATAACCCAATGAGCACCTGTATACATCTTAGGTGATCCAACTGACACCAGTGGCTTGTGAGACCGGCCACCGCCCCTCGTCGGGGTCTCGACTGTATACACTAGTCTACTATGGAGAATCGATGCCCTGTCTCGAAACTCTCACGACTAGGGACCTTTTAAGGATATGCTTATAGACCCCCAGCTCCCACTTATATGATCGCCCTCATACTGCTGGTGGTCAAGCAAGAATCCTAGGGGCTCTATCAACGTGTAATAGCGACGTGTCAGGTCACTTAAAACAGTACACGATGATAAAGGTAAACCAGATAGCATACTATCATCTCGAGTAAGACTGTCCTACCGGGATAGGTCCTCCATCAATCATTGCAATTACGTACCTGTGACCTAATAATTGACTCTGATGGCACTATCTCCAACAATCTTCCACTTGCACTCAAGGCTAATTATTGCGATGTCGCATACTCACAGCCCGTGTGATACCGAACACCCAACTCCTCTACTAGTCAGTCTCACAAAGCTCGTTTGCGAAACTATTGCGTTCGAGGAATAGCCTTAGTGAGTGGATCCGCTTTGTTGTCTCTTTCCATGTCACTCTATATCTCATGTTCGCGGAGAAAACCCATCTCCCGAAATGAGCAATACCTGTCTTAGAATGTGTCTGGATGTCTGATGGGACATAGCTCATAAATGAACTCCAAATCTAAACTTCTTAGACTGTATCGTCAACTGAACTTAATCAGTATCCTGCGCCATGCCTCCCTCGGTATTGCCTTGGACCACCTGTCCAAAATACTGCCCCTCGTCAGAAGGAAAACTATAACTCTGACAACCTCCTTGTCGTCCAGGTCACCTTGGAAGCCTGGAATGATAACTGTCTCCTGAATGAGGCTGTCGTTATCATATCCCTAGAACATCCACTTATGTTCTAAAACTGCTTCCGGCCGTTTCTCCAGGATTGGATCAATGTCAACTTATTGCATCTAGTGCAAGAACAACATCTGGTGTGGTACTTGACATCTCATGATTGACTCAATTGCCTGAGCAAGTGACCTGCCAATCATGCACATCCCTCTCCCCTTTAGTCTGTAAGACACCTTTAGAGAGGGTGACTCCATTACCTGCAGGTACACTACCGTGCCAGGAGTCGTCCATTCTAAATACTCTTAGAATGCTGTCTAAGTACCCAGATTGGGAAACCACCCAAATCTAGATCTAAAACCATAGATCTAGTAACCAGTTTGTCTGATATAATGTCCAAGTCCCATATGGAGAAACTACTGTGTGACGACCAAAGTATAACCGATTGTAGTATAGGAGTTTCTTTTCCTACTCTGTGTATGTCATCCAAATACCAGGACATCACACCCTACTACCTTCTCAACAGATCCATCCCCTATTCTGATAAAGTCAAACCCATGACTGTTACGTCAGAAGTAGATGATCTATCTCCGCTACATCTGCTTTAGTCTATAAATAGACATAAGCTACCTGTCCACCAATGCTTCCGCTGCTCCCACTGACTACGACAACCCTCTGGCAGAGTCATATAGACGTACACTTCTAAAACTAGTTTAGAACGACGCTATACTCATCCTCCCACCGGGTCTCGCAGCCTGGAACAACAGCAATGGTAATTGTGGGTAAACAAGAACTTCCCTGTCACCGTCCTTGAGGCTACCGTAGTACCTCTCGGGTGCCTGAAGTTACCCACCTTATCTGCGGAGTGGCCAATGGAATGTCAATCCAGATTGAATCTTTAGGTTCCTTATCAAATCTTCAGTAATCGTTTGTGGTTCTGGAATCACTTCCAGTTCTACCATACTCCCACTACTGTTTTCTGAAAAAAATCCATTTTTATTAAAACTGTGGCGAGTCTAGAACAATATTGCTATTGTTCATCCAGATGGTAGAAAGTCAACCCGCGTCATAGCCTGGGTCAACCCACAAACAGCCATTACAGAAACGTGCCTTAAGTTGTCCAGTGTCTGGTTTTAAGCATAAGCCGGACAACTCCCCGTACCTTAACATCGTTAAGATATGAACTGTTCTATATCCCATATAGGACCAGAGGCACTGATTTAATTGAACCAGATTCAAATCATGCAACTGTCTCCAGTGCATGTCAACTAAATGGAGAGAGGCCGATCAGCGTTACTCAACTTAGGAATGCTTCCAATTATGAGTAACCTGAAAGAGAAGTAAGTTCTCTTAATCATTACTATCAACTGAATACCATTGACAAGTATCTACATCTTCGATCACTTTGAAGAATCCCGATATTTGCTCCACCTGGTTCTCTACTCTATTCGAATACCTATAACTTCTCCAAATTCGGACCCTGTGTTTCCACGAAACACCTATCTAAAAAGTAGAGAAGTCATAAGTAAACCGAATATAGTACGAGGACCAACCCCTCTGTCCTGATGGACCCTGGACAACATACAATACTCTGTATAAGTCCCTTGAGTCTGAAAACTCATTCACTGTGTGTCGTAGGTTGAAAACTGTACTTATGGTTAAGAAGAATTACACCGCTGTTTAATGCTCCTTACCTAACCATCCACTGATATAGGTAAGTGTCGTAGACACAATTTCAGAAAGGTATATCTCACTCTATGAAAATAGACGTACAGATATATCAATTTGAAATTGGTGCATAACTGCGGATATTCAAAACCAAATATTTGCCGACCGGCAAACTACCCAGGTGACTTCCTCAAATATCACTGATTACAACGAATCCCGATATAATGAGGATGATCACCCAATTCCCAATAACTTACTCCCACTCATCATCTGTAAAACCATACAGATGTGAGAATCATACCTGGTAAATACATACCCTGGAGCAAGTGCCTAATCGGGAAATCAGTTTTCCTTTAACATTACACAGTGAAACTGAAACATTGAAATGTTTCGTTGGGGTATCCTGGTATTCCTAGTAATGCCTCTTCCAGGTTCACGACTGTAACCGTATAATTCTTTGCCACCTCTCCAAATCCCTTCATATGTCTTTAGTCTTTACCTTCTGCACACCCCTTTAGGCCAAATGGTTTTCTTCCTTCCCTACCGTTCGGCACCAGCCTATGGTTTGGAAGAAGACTATCCAATAAGCATAATGGGTGTACTGTCCCAATCCTAGGAATACTCGCAATGCGAGAGAAGGTGAAGATAAAAGACACCTGAATAAATCTTATTCCTATTTCTCCTGAACCAGAATCCATTCCCGAACTGGAACAAGTTCCTTTCGAGTTCGTATATAACCATACGATGGAGTATCCAATAAACTGTGGATCTTCGTAGTGATACGGAGTGTCCTGGAGAAATTCAAAGGTGATTTTAGGATTGGCGAAGAAATACTTGGTTTGGTCGTGAATATCTGTTGCAATTTACTTTGCCCTCTTACTAATCCCTTGCTTTGTCTGAACTTAATACCTTCTGTACACCATCGTTAGGCTAATTGGTTTTCTTCATTCCCTACCGGTCGGCACCAGCCTAAGGTTTGGAAGAAGACTATCCAATTTGCGTAATAGGTGTACTATCTCCTAAACCAAGGAGTACTCGCAACCTGAGAGAAGATAAAAGGAAAAGACAACTGAATAATCCTATCCGTTTTCTCCAGAACCTGAAACCATCCTCGAATAAATTCTTTCGAGTTCGTATCTAACCATACGATGGTTTTGTCCAATGGAAGTGGACGTTCGTAGTAATACGGGGTGTCCTGGAGAAAAGGGTAAAAGTAGGAGTGACAATGAGGTTTGCAACTCTGACAATCCAAAAACCGGTGTTAAGAAGGTTCGGTTAATTTGGTCACTGAGTCATAGTCTTAGGGTCGGGTCAATGGTCGCTGCCAAAGAGAGAGAGAAAAGAAACACTCAGCGTGCACTCTAACCTAGATCAGAATGGTTACCAATTTATCTAATCTGGAAACCTCCCACTGTACCTCAAATTCTCCTCCAAACCTAAAAGAAGAATTAGTCGGGGTCACCCGAGGAGTAAACTAACTCATCAGTGGGAATCGGGATCCAACTATCATCACATGATAACGTGACGGAATCCGCTCACGCTACTACACTCCAGAAGGTATGCGCATATCTGGCAAGTTTCAGTTCTTTTGAAACTCCCGATGTGATTTCTGCCCCATGCTCTTATGACCTTGGCGTGAGGTCAAAATATCATAAGTCACATGTCAAGTTCTACCCATCATTATCCAGGTTAATTTGAATCCACCCGTACATACCCTTGACGTAGGCCAAAATAGTAGTACGACTGTCCCAAACCAACGCATCTATCTATGCAACAGATAAATACCCGGCAGCTACCAAACACTATGTCTTGGCGTGAGGTCAAAATACATAGCTTGAATACTACCGAATATTTAACTGAAATGATGGAGGGCTACGAATGGTTTCTGGCGAAAACCTTTAACGTAAAGAACTTGATATCGTCGAAGGAACGGATAGCTTTTTAGAAATATAGTGACGACAACCTTCGCTAAAGAGGTCACTCCCGGTGAAGGGATCTCGGCTCTTTCCCTGTAGAATGGGGTGCAGGATATTCTAACTGAATACCACGGTGCAAAGCAAAAGTAGTCGGCTATAGTGAAGTTAATGCCCTGACGCAAACTTCTGTCCAAGGGGTCACTCCCGGTGAAGGGATCTCGGCCCTTGCCTCGTCGATTGAGGAGCAGGATATTCCAACTGAATACCACGATGCAAAACAAAAGTGAACGTCCTTGCAATAACAGCTTTTCGAAAAGTGTTCCAACAACATCAGATTAGGTTTGTTTTAACTTGCATTGATTCGAATCAACGCAGTCCCATCAATTGATCACACCACAAAGAACGAAAATATACTGATGTACGTATATGCCATCCGCATTCGCCACTGGGTCCCGTCATTACCCGTTAGGTTAGCTAACTAACGACAGAGCGGGGACTGGACTAGCGCGGATGCAAAACATATACAACATCTACTAATATATATACCAATATATTATATTCGCTCAAGGCGTGAATAAAATGCAACATCACAGAAAATGTACAGCATCACAGAAACAATACAGATATCTGGGATCCCCGGGTTTCACAGAGCCGCTGAAACCCGACGTTCCCCTGGTCGTGTGGATAGCCTGTGCAATGAAAACCTAGACCCCTACGGGCGCGGCAAGTCACCCGCCAAAACCTGAAGCGAGGCAGCCCCCTTCAGCGCCGTGAATGGACCACCCAGCACTTCACGGAATCCGGTAACTTGGGCACCCCTCCTGGGTCAACCTGTACCCCCTACGAGTGCGGCGAATAGCCTGCCAATCCTAGAGTGAAGCCCCCTCCGTCCCAATGCCATGAGATGCGGGCTTGTTTCCCTCTAGAACCCGGCTATCCGTGCACCTCTCCGCGGGGTAACCCTACTACAGAAAGTAAAATATACATACACCGGGTACATCGACCGCAACCTGGCCGTGCCCCAAAATAATAATACAGACAGGCAGTGACGGCAGTCCACATGTCGGACGCTCGCCCCGCAATATCAAATGTACATAATACAACCACAACTGTACTAGCATTGCATCCAGGCTATCCCCCACGACCGATCCGCAACATCACAGCAAAAACAGAACATCAACGTGAAAGTCACGTTCGCAAATCTGTCTAACCGGGCTATAGCAGTTAGACCGGATTTACCGATCGAGTGACATTCACGGTCGCAGATATAATGTAAATACTGTGAAAAAATATGTTTAAAATATCCGATCGATCAAACTTTAACAAGTGGGCCCCCAAGTACTACTGTAGCACATCAAGAAATTCTGGGCCCAAAATTAATATTCCAAAACCCCAATTTTAACCCCAGAAAGCCTCTGTAAAAAGTTGGTGCAGTGAACCCAATAGAGTGCAGCGGAACCGCGGCCCAAGTGGGGGTTTGGCCGCGGTTCCGCGCTCCTACTGTAGATACACTTCATCGAATTTTCACAGATCTCTTATATTTTCCAGTACATCACTTTTCTGTAACCTGAAAAAATTTTCGACACCAGAAAATTTTAACAGAAAACTGATGCAAGAAAAAATGCGAATTTTGGAATTTTGGTCGATCGGAAATGCAAAACACATTAAACCAAGCTAGACTAAGTTAATGGCGAGGCTCTGATACCACTGTAAGTGCACGGCGGCGCCCCGGCCGTCAATCCGACGGCCAAATGCGGAAGCGGTGATAAACTTTAATTTTTCTTGAACTGGCAAACCGCCGCGCACTAATACCCGGATCGAACCATTAATTAGTCCTAGCTAACTACAAGAAAGGGAATAGAGATATACCGACGATCCAAGCCCTCCGGTCTTCTCGTCGTCGTCCCGATCTCCTGCGGAATGTCCCGTCTCCTTCTCGTCGCCGGAAGTGCACCACATCGCCTACTTCTTTTACGGGCTCCCACCTCAATGCCGAGGCAACTCGGGCACGAAGCTGGCTAGTCGACGTACCCAAGATTTGCTGTAGAATGTAGTGTACAAGTCTCATTTTGGGGTTGTAGGAATTGCCTTTTGGTGGAGGAAATGATATGAGCTTGTGGAGATGAAACATGTGGGATTTTACAAAGCTAGAATGACAAAAATCCCACCCCAAGAATTTTGGACAGCCCCCTCCCACTAGTGGCCGGCCATGTAAATGGTGGTGAAGAGAAATGAGAGAGTGGAGAGAGAGTATCAAAAATTGGGAGCCATTCTCATATCATACAAGAGAGAGAAAAGAAAACTCATCATGAAAAGAAATGATCACCAAATCAAACCCATACTCCACACACTAATCATCAACAACCATGATGCTTACAAAGTCAAGCCATCATGAAGTGATCAAGTCAAAAAGGTCAAGGTATGGTGCTCATCATGAAAACCATCATGATGCAACAAGATGCAAAGAACCCCCTCCACTAATGCCTATTTGCAACAATGCAAATAAACCCTCCTCCACCAATCTTCGGCCAATGAACGATACAAAGGAAATTGGCCGAAACGGAAAGCAAACTGGCAACTCCAGAAAACTGGTCCCGTAATAAATTACAGGAAAACCCCGATACTGTGCATACACACCCGCATCTGTATTTCGACCGAAATACAAATGCAATGAGACAAAGTCTGCACTGTACTATACAAGGATCCGGCTTATACCAAAGCCGGCTAGTAATATCTGTTCGATCCTGATCCGTGCAATATCGCACGTATCTGATCGAACCCTGCCATATAACCATACGGCCTATAGTACAAACTGTCCGATCCTGATCCGTGCAATACCGCACGTATCTGATCGGACCTTGCCATATCTCCATACAGCCTCTACAACTTTTCGCCTGAAAGCTGAGTAACTGAATGTGGGGGACTCTAAAGACTCGTCAACACCTTGGTTGTGGATTTAACCACTAGCACGTTAGAGGTATAAGCCAATACATAACGGGCTACCAGGTATTGACAAAAAGGGACGTCTGTGAGCGAACTCAGCCTGACTCCCTACTGAGCCTGTCAGTGACAATATTCGTACAGTCCGGTCCGTTCGTCTATGAGCATCGCATGGCGGGCCTAGGGGGTTGGTAAAAGTCAGACCCCCAAAAGCGGTACAAGTCGTGTCGGAGTGTAGCCCAGAACACCCTGAGATACTACTGGAATACCTACCAGTAAATCTCCTTGCCTCGGCCGAGGGCTTCGTGTAATGGCTCTCCTAGACACAGCACGACCTCACCCCCAATACCGGGAGAGACGAACCCCTGAAGATGCGCTCACTGCCTCCATGTGGCTCGGGACTGTACCCAACTAAAACCTGTTTGCACGACTCCTTTGAGCCGTGGTAGGGCAGTAATCAAAGTACAGTGGGAACTCACACGAGACAAATGACGATCCCCAGGTCGATGAACTAACCTGTACACATGTCACCAGGGAACTGCCATCTGACGTCTGGTATATGACCAACTGGCATGTTCTCGGCGAGTCCTGTCCGGTGTACTCATAACCCAATGAGCACCTGTATACATCTTAGGTGATCCAACTGACACCAGTGGCTTGTGAGACCGGCCACCGCCCCTCGTCGGGGTCTCGACTGTATACACTAGTCTACTATGGAGAATCGATGCCCTGTCTCGAAACTCTCACGACTAGGGACCTTTTAAGGATATGCTTATAGACCCCCAGCTCCCACTTATATGATCGCCCTCATACTGCTGGTGGTCAAGCAAGAATCCTAGGGGCTCTATCAACGTGTAATAGCGACGTGTCAGGTCACTTAAAACAGTACACGATGATAAAGGTAAACCAGATAGCATACTATCATCTCGAGTAAGACTGTCCTACCGGGATAGGTCCTCCATCAATCATTGCAATCACGTACCTGTGACCTAATAATTGACTCTGAGGGCACTATCTCCAACAGGAACACGGCTGGCCCTAGGCATCCCAGCGCTAGCGCATCTTTATCATGGGTTAGGCGCTGCGGCTAATACCTCAACTCCGGGTGTGGACGTAGTAAAATTCTTTCTTCATTACTTCACATCTTGGATTGAGATGCACGTGTTGGGGGCCTTTGCTGTGCACCAGAGATCCGCATTTTATGACGCCTACACTTTTCCGCGACTCATGCGGCTGGTAGACGCTTCTGCTCCTGACCCGACTCAGTTTGGGGCTATTCACTTGTTGATCGCTTCCTACGCTAGCACTGGCAGACTGGTATTTATTGATCGGGCCCTATCCTCTCCTTCAGGTCCAATTCAACAACTCTACGACTTTTCGAAGGAAGATGTACCTTCTCTGAAGCCTAAGGAAGCCATGCACCTGTACGCCATCATACCAGGTTATCTGGTATTTGGTTCGAACAGTGCGGCCCTTTTTATGCGGTATAACCTATACCGCTTTGCCCGGCAACTTGGGTATGATCAGGGCGTCCCTTTCGAGGCATTTACAGTTGCGCCCGTCCCATCACCTGAAGCCGTTCGTAACGCTGCTCATCACTTTGTGAGGCTGAACACTGGTTCTCGCTTCATGATTCCTGAAGCTGACCATATTCCCCGATGCGTGGGATTCTTTACGGGCTGGTACCTTCATCGGGTCAGTCCGATTATTGCTGAGGAGAAGAGGGTGCTTCTTGGATACAGCACTCCTATTCCAGCTCAAGTCACAGGAGTTCCGCCGCGACCGTGTGCACCGGTTCGCTTTCCCTTGAGGGATACCAGTGAGGCGCTTATCCCGGGGGTTGCGGAGGTGGACCTCACTTCCAAAGTTGGTATGCCATTGGATACCCGGGCTCAGTCGAGGAGTAAGGGGGTGACGGTAGCAGTACCATCGCCCGTGGCATCGACAATGGCCGTGTCGTCCTCGGTAGCACCGCCAAGCGAGGGCGTTGGAGGCGAGGGCACTGGAGGTGAGGTGGGTCAGCGCCGTGCCAAAGTTCCACGGGGGAGGAAACGATCATCTTTGGCGGTTGGTTCTGGGTCCAAGAGGCGGTGGAAGACGGCTACCAATTTTCTCGACTCTTTGATAGAGTCTGAGCCTATTCTTTAGGATGAACCGTTAGACATGCAAGAATCGGACGTCGGCCTACTCTTCCCGAGTTCATCTGCCGAGGAAGCCGCACAATTGGCTGAGGCTATAAGACGTTCGCAAGATGAATCGGAGAACGTAAGGGTCCCGAAGAAGCCCTACCCTGCTGTTATCTTTTATGAAGACCCTCCGTGGATCCGGCGATGATTCATCAGCCTTTTGGAAGAATGGGGTGAAAGAGCCCTTAAACAGGCCGTTTCGGCCGACGCCGAGGATGCGCTTTCCCTGTGGACCGGCGGCCATGAGTCCACCCTCGGACCTCGGTGAGCACATCTCCTTATGAAGGAGCGTCGGCTTGAACAAGCCATATTGGAAGCTCCCTTGCGCATCGGTATGTTTCTGTATTTCTTTACAATATTTCATATTACTTGTATACGTATATATGCATCCTTATCTTTGTACAAACATTGCAGGGACTTCGGCGGCGGCGGAGGCTCTAAGTCGTATTTTGACCATAGAGTCCTCTGATATCCCCAGTGAAGCACCAATCAGTGTGGAGGGGGTTGATGCAACTGTCGCTCTCATGGCGGAATCTTCCTTGGTGGTTCCTGCTCCCCAGGAACTTGTTCCCTCTAGGGAGGCACCTTCGGCAGTCGCCGTTCCAATGGATTGTCCTGAGGGCGACCCAGAGGCTAGGGTGCAGGTAGCCAAGGCTACCATCCTTTCATTGGAGCCCGCAGCGGCAGCCGTTGCTCCTCATTCAGAAGCCACTGCATCGGCCTGCGTCTCCAATAATGTGCCCGAGGTCATGGAGGAGGCCGCTGAAGCTGCTATCCCTCCGGCTCAGAATGGGAAGAGCGTCGAAGGTAGCTTTCTATATTTTAAATTAGTCATCTTTCCATTATCTGAACCCTTCTGTCTTTCCAGAATTGCGGATTAGCGGCCTCTATCGCTGACCTATCTCCCCGGCAGTCTTTCCAGCGCCTGTTGGAGATGGCTGCTCCACAAGCAATATCTCCTTAGCGCATCGTCCTCTCTTTTGGGCAAGGTTAGTGTTTTCTACCTTCTTTTGACAGCATTATCACTATTTCATAAAATGACATTGATGTCCTTTACAGTTCTGGAGGTCGACAAAGAGGTCGAGATTCTTGAAGGGCCTGGGGAGCCTTCAGACCCCTCTTGCCTGACAGTGGGTAAGTAAATTCACAATATTGTTCTTTTGTTCTTTTGCTTATACATTCAGCTGATTGTTTATAAATTTGAACAGCTTTGCCAGTCCTTACCGCGCTGGAGTCATGCATCGCTATGCCACCCGGCCCCTATGCTCTATGTGCCTCGGACCGTATGGCAAAATTAAGCCCCGCCTCTCTGTCATCCCTGATCGAGGAACTTCGTGCGGGCAGTGTAATCATAGATGAAGTGTTTGCTGTTGAAGCCAACGGCTTTCTTCACTTTCTTGCCACCTACCATAGTGAAGCAGTGGTGCAAGTCTGGGTTGAGTTTTGTCGGCAGGTGGAGTCTTGCTTGCATGTGCTTGAGTGTACCCGCCTTTCTTCGAAGGCTGTGGCTGCGAAGGCGAGCTTACGGGGCTTAATCGAGCGGTGCACCGCGAATATGGTGTCATGCGAGATGAGGCTCGGCCGTAAGTTTTCAGAGAGGGAGCTGGCTTCTAAGGTGCTAATGGAGCTTCAAGCTAACCTTACGGACAAGGCCAATAAAGCATATAAACTTTGGCGAGTGCTTCAAGAGGCCATCAAGGAGGTGGTGGCCATCGACAAAGCCGCCGTGTTCACTCGTTAAAGGGTTGAGGCTCACAAGGCCACTGAGAAAGAGCTTGAAGACCAGCTTGCCTCATATCAGGCCCAGCAAGCTCAGGCGGAGGCCCGTCTTTTGGCGATATTGAATTACGAAGGCGAGGCCCAGCGAAAGAGGGATGAGCTGACCAATCTGCTAAATCGCCCGCTGACTTGAAGAGTTGTATATATTTTTCTTTATTCTTCTTTTGTACATACTCCTGAATAAGAGTATATTTTTTTTGTTCTTTCACGAATTGTACTTTGTATTCATTTTGATTCATGAATAAAAGACATATTTTTCTTCACGACGGTGTGTCCCTTTTATTAAATGTATTCTGTTGGTAGTCTATCTCGATCTCTTTACAGGACAACGATGGCTTAGGATTCAGGGTTAAGATCTGCCTCCTAAGACTTTTCAACTTTATGAGCCGTGAGGGTCTCATAAAGAATTTTCTCCCTACCGGTCGAGAGGATCCTGTAGGTGTAATTTCTCCTTAAGAATCGTGAGGATTCCTAAGTGTGTTTTCTCTTGAAAGTCGTTAGGATCTCACAAGAGAGTTTTCTCCCTTACGAGTCATGAGGACCTGCAAGTGATGGGTTAGGTTATCATCATCCGTATTTCACGAAGTCAGGAGTTTCTCTGGATGCTTCCCACGGGGTCATAGCCGTGTTCTGCGAGGACCAGGCTCCGCTCTAGACGTTTCCCACGGGGTCAGGATTGACATGAGCCGCGTTCTACGTAACCAGGAATTTTGCTCTGGATTCTTCCCACGGGTTCATTGCCGTGTTCTGCGAGGACCAGGCTCCGCTCTGGATGCTTCACACGGGGTCATTGCCATGCTCTGCGAGGACCGGGATCCGCTCTGGACGTTTCCCACGGGGTCAGGATTTGACGTAAGCTGCGTTCCACGTAACCAGGAATTTTGCTCTGGATGCTTCCCACGGGTTCACTGCCATGTTCTACCAGGACCAGGCTCCGCTTTGGATGCTTCATACGGGGTCATTGCCGTGCTCTGCGAGGACCAGGATCCTCTCTGGACGTTTCCTACGGGGTCAGGATTGACGTAAGCTGCATTCCACGTAATCAGGAATTTTGCTCTGGATGCTTCCCACGGGTTCACTGCCATGTTCTGCGAGGACCAGGCTCTGCTCTGGATGCTTCACACGGGGTCATTGCCATGCTCTGCGAGGACCAGGATCCACTGTGGACGTTTCCCACGGGGTCAGGATTGACGTAAACCGCGTTCTACGAAACCAGGAATTTTGCTCTGGATGCTTCCCATGGGTTCACTGAGTGTTCTGCGAGGACTGGGCTCCATTCTGGATGCTTCACATGGGGTCATTGCCGTGCTCTGTGAGGACAAAGATCCGCTCTGGACGTTTCCCACGGGGCCAGGATTGATGTAAGTCGCGTTCCACGTAGCCAAGAATTTTGCTTTGGATGCTTCCCACGGGTTCATTGCCATGTTTTGTGAGGACCAGGCTCCACTCTGGATGCTTCACACGAGGTCATTGCCGTGCTCTGCGAGGACCAGGATCCGCTCTGGGTGTTTCCCACGGGGTCAGGATTGACGTAAGCCGCGTTCCACGTAATCAGGAATTTTGCTCTGGATGCTTCCCACGGGTTCACTGCCGTGTTCTATGAGGACCAGGCCCCGCTTTGGATGCTTTACATGGGGTCATTGCAGTGCTCTGCGAGGACCAGAATCCGCTCTGGACGTTTCCCACGGGGTCAGGATTGACGTAAGCCGCGTTCCACGTAGCCAGGAATTTTGCTCTGGATGCTTCCTACGGGTTCACTGCCGTGTTCTGCGAGGACCAGGCTCCGCTCTGGATGCTTCACACGGGGTCATTGCCGTACTCTGCAAGGACCAGGATCCGCTCTGGACGTTTTCCATGGGGTCAGGATTGACGCAAGCCGCATTCCACGTAACCAGGAATTTTGCTCTGGATACTTCCCACGGGTTCACTACCGTGTTCTGCGAGGACCAGGCTCCATTCTGGATGCTTCACATGGGGTCATTGCCGTGCTCTGTGAGGACCAGATCCGCTCTGGACGTTTCCCATGGGGTCAGGATTGACGTAAGCCACGTTCCATGTAACCAGGAAGGGTTGACTTTATCCGCATTTCACGGAGTCAGAGTTTGACTCTCGGTTATCTGTGTACCGCCGCGTCATGGAACTGGGAGTTGCCGCTGTTCCGCTTTTCTTGATGCTGTGTTTGTTGTAATGGGACGAATGTTGAGATGAACTCCAGGCTATCTGTGAACCGTTGAGATTTGGCTTCTTGTTCCGATGAAACCTAGGGACGAAAGGTGTGATTCTTTCTTTGTTTGCATCCTGGATTGTATATAAGGATTGACATGATATCACCTGTAGGGCATGAATTTCATCATCATTTTTTTTATTTCTTTCCACAATACTCTATCATTTCAGCTTTTTATATCGCGAAGGTCGCGTTTGCCCAATCATTTCGGCTATTTTTCGCGGCGCCCAATCATTTCGGCTATTTTTTTATTTTTACTCGCTGATTTTTGTTGCAAGTTGCCCAATCATTTCGGCTATTTTGCATGCATACATTTTTTACTTGCTGATTTTGTTGCAAGTTGCCCCATCATTTCGGCTATTTCGTATGCATGTGTGGCTTGCTGGCTTTTCGCTGCAAGCTTGGAATTAGACACGCATTTCGGCATCAGCACTGCTACAACTGGGATATTGCCAGGAGCGAATCATCATCTGCCTTCGTCAATGTCGAACAAAGGTGGCTTAGTAGACATGGTTAGGATTCTGTTGACTAAGGCTTTTGACTTCATGAGCCGTAAGGGTCTCATAAAGGTATTGCTCCCTGCGAGTCATAAGGATCTCGTAGGTGCATTTTCTCCTTAGGAATCGTGAGGATTCCTAAGTGTATGGTCTCTTATTAGTCGTAAGGATCTTACAAGAGTGTTTTCTCTTTATAAGTCGAGAGGACTTACAAGGGTTGTTCACCATGTAGACATACCCCTAGTCACGGATGGAACTTTGTTAGGGAAATGTTTATTCGTGCCCGTGGATTGTATACAAGGGTCAGTATTGAGCGGCTTGTTGGGCAGTATTGAAGGTTGTGGGGGGCGCTTAAGAACAGGTTCAGTTCCCTGTAACGAATTTTGAATCTTATGAGCCGTGAGGGTCTCATAAGAGCGTTCTCCCTACGAGTCGTGAGGATCTCGTAAGTGTAGTTTCTCCTTAGGGATCGTAGGGATTCCTAAGTGTGTTGCTTCCTTGTGAGTCGTAAGGATCTCACGCGGGTGGTGTCTCCTTACAAGGTCGAGAGGAACTTGCAAGTGTTTTTTAACGAGGTTGCGCCCTTTCGGGTTTTCGCAAACACTCGCCGGTAGCCTTACTGTTTTTACTCATGGAGCCCTTTCAGGTTTTCATCCGTGCCTATTTTGCTTATGGACATACTGTTTTTATTTTATTATTTTTTTCAATTTTTTTATTTTCTTTTTTTTTTTGTATCAGCTTTGGGGTGCTGCAATCCACCATAGTTTATCGACGTCTCGGTCAACAGCTAGTTCTTGGACATAGTGGTCCAACGTTAGTTTAAGAACGTTTCGGTCCGTCGTTAGTTTAAGGACGTTTCAGTCCGTTAGCCGGCTACTACTTATAGATTTTGGGCTTAGGAAGATAGCGAGCGGACATAGTTGTCGTCATCTACCATTGACCTAGGCCGTGACTTGTTAGGCATAGTACTTCTTTAGGAAGCGACCATTTATTGGCCTGAAGGGCATTTCACCACGCATGTCCATGAGTAGATAGGCTCCACCTTGGTAGACTTTGTCTATGATATACGGGCATCATAGTTTGGCTCAAATTTTCCCCGCTTGGCGCGATTGGGGATCATAGGTCTTTTGACCACTAGCATGAGTTTGCCTTGGCGGAATGTTCTCGGCCTGGTCAATTTCTCATATGAGCACGTCATCTTTGATTTATAAGCCTCCAGATTTTGTTGCGCTATGAGCCGGGTTTCATTAAAGGCGTCGAGCTCTTCAAGGCGAAGGTGAGCATTCTTTTCGTCTGTTAGCTCGTAATGAACTGCCGCTCGTAATGAACTGCCACTCGTAGAGAGGGTAGCTCTATCTCGAGGGGGAGTACTGCCTCTGTACCGAACACCAATGCGTACGGCGTTGTGTTCGTGGCCGTTTTGAATGTAGTTCGATACACCCAGAGAGCTTCATGCAGTCTCTCATGCCAGTCCCTCTTATTTCGAGACACCGTATTTTTTACGATCTTCGTCAAGGTTTTGTTGAAAGCTTCAGTTAGACCGTTAGCTCGGGGATTATAGACCGAAGAGTATCTCCAATCTATGTTATGTTGTTGTGCGAAGCGGCTGATCCTGTGGCTTCTATAGGCTGTCCCGTTATCGGAGATGATCCGTCTCGGAGTTCCAAACTGATAAATGACGTGTGTCTTGAAGAAATGGAGGATATTCTCCGTCTTCACTTCCCTCAGCGGTACTGCTTCTGCTCATTTGGAGAAGTAATCAGTTGTCGCCAAAATGAATCGATGTCCTCTGGACGATGCTGGCTCGATGGGGCCGATTATGTTAGTTCCTCACATTTCGAACGGCCAGCTGGCCACTGTCGGATGTAGTGGATTTGGATGTTGATGGATAAAGTCCCCGTGGATCTCGCACGAGTGGCATTGCTTCGCATACTCGAGGCAGTCCTGAATCATCGTGGGCCAATAGTAGCCCATCCTTTTAATCTCCAGCTTCATCTTCGGCCCGGCTTGGTGAGAACCGCAGATTCCGCCGTGAACTTCTTGGATGACTCTTTTTTGCTTCTTTAGGTCCCATGCATCTTAACCACAGAGAATCGAATGATCTCTTGTACAGAGTATCATTGACAAAGGCAAAAGATAGAGCTCGCTTCATGAGCTGATATTTTGGGGACGCATCTTCAGGTGTTCGACGGGATTTGAAGTAGTCTATAAAAACTTCTCTCCAATCCTCAACCTTTTCCTAGTCTTTTACTTGCAAAGTCATTTGCTCGGTCGTTCCCTTCTCTTCGGACGACTCCAGAGATATTTCTGCCGGTGCAAGAACCCGACGGTTTTGTACCACGATTCTTACGTCATCGAGGTTCTCGTCAGCCAGTTCTTTAGCGAGCTTAGCTAATGCATTCGCTTTGCTATTTTCGGCACGCGATATACTTTCCAAAGTGTAGGAAGGAATTTGAGTCAGCAGCTTCCGTACTTTCTCCCCGTACTTTACCAACTCTGGCTTGCACGTTTGATAGTCGCCGTTTATCTGACTAACGACCAGTTAGGAGTCTCCGTATATAAGGAGGTTTTCAATTCCCATGTCGATGGCGATCTCGAGACCTACTATCAAAGCTTCATACTCGGCTTCTTTGTCCTCGGCTCTGTCAAGGAGAAGGCGAAGCACATTATCCCTTCTTGTGGAGTTACGAAGATGAGGCCTACCCCCGATTTGATTATAGGGTGCTTTGTTTGCGCTTCTTCATGGAAGACGCCCCATCAAAATAAAGTTCCCACAAGGTATCACCACCGTTGACCGTGTCAAACGCATGTTTTTTTGGTAGTTCGTAATTCAAAGGAGAATCGGTGGGTATCGGATGCTCAGCGAGGAAGTCGGCGATAGCCTGGCCTTTCACTGCCTTAAGAGGCCGATAAGCTATCGAGAATTCCATCAAGAGTAGGGCCCATTTAGTGAGACGCTCCGTTAATATGGCTTTTGACATCAAGTACTTGAGAGGATCCGGTTTTGATTTGAGATGGACCTTATGGGCCAGCGCGTAGTGTCTGAGCTTCGTTATTGCGAAGATCAACGCCAGGCAGTGTTTTTCGATGGGAGAGTAATTGCTTTCTGCCCCCAGTAGAACTTGACTCAGATAGTAGAGAGCTCTTTCTTTCCCTTGGTCATTCTCTTATGCCCATAGCGCGCCTGAAGAACCTTCGAGGGCTGTCGTATACAGGACGAGAGGCTTTCCCTTGACCGGAGCGGTCAGCATCGGCGGATTCTGCAGGTATTGCTTAATTTCGTCCAGTGCGCCTTGGCATTTGTGATCCCAAACGAACGGGGTTCCCTTCTTCATCAGGTGACTGAAAGGACGACACTTTCCAGAGAGATTGGCTATGAATCGTCGGATATATGCGAGCTTTCCTTGGAGAGATCGCAGCTGCTTGAGTGTCTTTGGCGGAGGCATTTCCATGATCGCTTTGATCTTCAACGGGTCTATCTCGATGCCTTAGTGTCGGACGATGAATCCCAGGAATTTGCTTGAGGACACTCCGAACGCGCATTTGAGAGGGTCCATCTTCAAGTTGTATTGCCGAAGGCGTTGAAATACGATCTTCAGATGCTCGAGATGTTCCTCGTATGATTTTCTTTTCACCACGAGGTCATCGATATAGCATTCGACGATTTCATATATGAGGTCATCGAAGATCTTCGTCATGTCCCTCTGATAGGTGGCACCGGCGTTCTTTAGACCGAAAGGCATCACATTATAGCAAAATATACCCAAAGGGGTCCGAGAAGCAGTATGCTTCTGGTCTTCGGGAAGCATTTTTATCTGATTATATCCTGATGATCCATCCATGAAGGAGAAGACGTCGTGGGTGGACGTATTGTCTATCATTAGCTCGGTGATCGGTACTGGGAAGTCGTCTTTTGGGCAAGCTTTGTTAAGATCCCGAAAGTCCACGCATATACGTACCGTCCCATTTTTCTTCATCACCGGGACGATGTTGGCGATCCATTCAGGATACTGCACTTCTTGGATGAAACCGGAGTCAATTAGTTTCTTGACCTCGGCGTTGATACTCATCTTAAGCTCGAGCCGCATTCTCCTTGGTGCTTATTTGATTGGCTTGGCGTCTGGAGATATTGCCAATTTGTGTACAGCAATCTCTGGATCTAATCCTGGCATCTCGGAATAGTTCGATGCGGAGAAATCTCTATGCTGCATAAGCACGTCTTTTAGCGCAGCCACCCTTTCTTCAGATAGCAGCTCACTGACGAATGTCGGTCGCGGGTCATTTTCCGTCCCCAAATCAATTTTCTTGAGGTTATATGCTGTAGTATGTATTCCATCTTCCAGCTCTTTTGGCGCTGGTGGAAACCCTGAGATCACCTCGTCATCATTGCTTTTGAAGCACCAGGGGAGGTCATCCATATCCTCAGGCTCCTCTTTTAATAGTGTTATCATATGACAGGTACGAGCTCGCTTCTAAGACCGACGTTGATCTGGTTCTACTCTCGCTGTATGGGCGGCTTTTGGTTCGTGCTTCTGTGGCGGATTTATCCTCCAACTGCTGGATAGAGCGAACTTGTCGAGCTGATATTGGTCTTCCACCTAGTCCTTGAAGGTGAAGCAGTCTTTGAGAGGATGTCCTATCGCTCGGTGATATGAGCAATAGTCTGGGTGAGAGACCTCGTTAGCTTGCTTGGGGTGTTTGGACTCCGGGAGTGTAATCATCTGATGTTTTATGGCGAGATCAAGTATCTTCCATGTTTTGTTCTGAGGAAAAGAGTATGCTCGGCCCATCTTCTTTATAAGAGACAAATCCGGATTGCTCGATTCCTGATCGTGTGGCTTCTTGGTCCCGCTTTGTTGCTGTCGAACGCCTTTCCCGCTATTTGATTTATTTCTGCCTCTGCGTCGGGCCTTTTGTATGATGGACTTGTAAGTCCACATTGCCCACTCCGGTGCTTGCGGGGAGGCGGAAAACGGAATAAAAATCGGATTTTTATCACTTTAGGCAACATGGACTAGAAAAAGAAGGATCTTTGCTAAACAAAAACAAGCTAAAGCTAACTAGAAACTAGCTAAAGGGTAGAATGGTTATACCTAGGGCTTTATGTCCTTCTCTCCTTGCTCCTTGGAGTAGTAGAAAGGGATCACCTTTGTCGTCTTCTTGAGTCGAAGAAGGATCCACCCGAAAGCCTCAACCTTTGGCTTCAACTTCAAGCTAGAAGTAACTAGGGTGCTAGAAGTGCTAGTCCTAAAACCCTAGACGAGAGTAAAGATTATCAAGAAGAGGTTTTTCTCAAGCTCAAGTGTTTCTCAACACATGAGAGGGGAGAGCTTGAGGGAGAGGAAGAACAAGAGAGAGAAAGTGAATGATAGAATGAGAGAATAAAACAACCATTCTCACATATATGTGTGAATTATTATGAATTGATAATTAGCTAGATAATTGTCATGGTTAATCAAGACATGACCATTATCATTTCATTTTTAATGCAAATTGCAAGGATCAAAGAGCATCTTCCAAATGAAATGATGATGGTCAAAGTGTCAACCTAGGTCAACAAGTCAAGAATGTCAAATGGTCAACAACCATAACCATGCACAATTATATTAAACTAATATCAATTAACCATAATACACACATAAGCATTAGGGTTAATAAAATGACAATGGTCATTAACCCTAATCAAAGTCCTCTCCCTCTGTCTCAAGCAACTGTGCATACGCACCCGTATTCGTGTTCCAAGGAACACGAATACAATGAGATAAAACCAATCCCAAATCATATACTAGGATCCGGCTTAAACCAAAGCCCGCTAGTATAAGCTGTCCGGACAGCAAACGTGCACAAGTGCGCGGATGTGAACGAACCCTGTCGCAAAACCATGCGACCTCTACTCATTTTGCCTAAAGGCGAATAGCTCTCTGTGTGGGACTCTAAAGACTCGACACTACGCTGGCAGTGGGTTTAACCACAGACCGCAAGCGGCACTAGCTGTACGTAACGGTCCCCAGGTAGATGCCGATAAGAAGACTGACGAGGTGAACCCCATCTGAACTCGTACTGAGCCTGTATGTGACAGTCTCCGTACAGTCCGGTCTGTTCGTCTGATACATCGCATGGCGGGCCTAGGGGGGGCGGTAAACGTCAGTCCCCTAATAGCGGTACAAGTCGTGTCGGAGTGTAGCCCAGAACACCCTGAGATAACACTGGAAACCTACCAGTATATCTCGCTTGCCCTGGCCAGGGACTACTCGTGTAATGGCTCTTCTGGACACAGCGCGATGTCAACCCCCAATACCGGGAGAGACGAATCCTGTCTAACCGTCACTGCCTTCAAGTGCTTCGGGACTGCACCCAAAAACTACCTGTTTGCATGACTCCTTTGAGCCGTGGTAGGGTAGTAATCAAAGTGCAGTGGAAACACACTCGAGGCGAAGTGACAGTGTCAAGTCAGCGGACTAAGCTGTACTCATGTCACCTGGGAACTGATAACTGACGATAGGTATAATACCAACCAACAGTCCCCGACGAGTCCTGTCCAGTGTACTCGTAACCTAACGAGCATCCGCATACTATCTCAAGTACGACGTACTGACGGCTGTGGGACAGACCGTCTCCCACGCTGGGATGAGAAGCGCATACGCTAGTCTACTCCGGAGTATCGATGCCCTGTCTCGATAGTCCAACGACCAGGGACCAGTATAAGAATGTGCTTATGGATTACCCAGCTCCCACGAGTGTGAGCGCCATCACAACGCTTGTAATCAAGCAAAGATCCTAAGGGCTCTACTAATATGTATATCAGCGATATGCTAAAAGAAACACATGCACATATTAAAGCAGAGACAAACCAAGTAGCATACTACCATTTCGAGCAAGATTGTATATACAACTGTGAATATCCCAAGCTTCCATCAAGTAATATACAAACTAGTATGATAAAGTAATGGCCTCTAGGGCATATACACTAACAATCTCCCACTTGCACTAAGGCCATGTACTGGCGTATCGAAGACCTATCATCTCGATCAGCCGCTCGAACTGAGTCTGTGGAAAGGCCCTGGTGAATGGATCTGCAGTGTTATCTTCTAAAGCAACCCTCCGAACCTCGATCTCCTGGCGATCCACGATCTCCCTGATCAGGTGATACCGCCTCAAGATGTGTCTGGATTTCTGATGGGACCTGGGTTCCTTCGCTAAAGCTATAGCCCCGTTGTTGTCGCAATACAGAGGTATTGGGTCAACAATGGACGGAACCACCTGAAGTTCTTTCAAGAACTTCCTCATCCAGACAGCTTCTTTTGCGGCATCAGATGCAGCGATGTATTCCGCTTCCATAGTCGAGTCAGCAACGGTTTCCTGTTTGGAGCTCTTCCAACACACCGCCCCTCCATTGAGGGTAAAGACAAAACCCGACATGGACTTGGAATCATCCTTGTCACTCTGGAAGCTGGAGTCAGCAAAGGCCTCAATCTGGAGGTCTTTTCCGCCATACACAAAGAACATCTCCTTAGTCCTTCTCAGGTACTTGAGAATGTTCTTTACCGCTATCCAATGTTTCTCCCCAGGGTTTGACTGATACCTGCTTACCACACTCAGTGCATAAGCCACATCTGGTCTGGTACACAACATCGCATACATTATAGAGCCTACCGCAGAAGCGTAGGGTATAATAGACATGTGATCCCTCTCCAAATCAGTCCTGGGAGACATTTCTTTGGAGAGGGTGATCCCGTGACAAGCCGGTAGATTACCGCGCTTGGAATCTTCCATACTGAATCTCTTCAGTATGGTGTCGATGTACCTGGACTGTGAAAGTCCTAATATCCTCTTGGATCTGTTACGGTAGATCTGGATACCCAGAATGTATGAGGCATCACCCAGGTCTTTCATGGAGAACCTGTGTGACAAGAACCCCTTGACAGATTGTAGCATAGGAATGTCATTTCCTATTAAGAGAATGTCATTCACGTATAAAACGAGGAATACTACAGTTCTCGCTACAAATCTACAATAGATGCATGGTTCATCTGGATTTTTGATAAAGCCAAATTCCTTGACCGTCTCATCAAAACAGATGTTCCAACTCCGCGATGCCTGCTTCAGTCCATAAATGGACTTAAGCAACTTGCACACCTTTCCGCTGCTCCAACTCTGAATGAAACCTTCTAGCTGTTCCATATAGACACACTCCTCTAAATGTCCATTTAGAAAAGCGGTCTTTACGTCCATCTGCCAAATTTCATAATCGTGGAAGGCAGCAATGGCAAGAAGGATCCTAATGGATTTCAGCATAGCTATTGGAGAAAATGTTTCGTCATAGTCCAAACCAGGTCGCTGACGAAAACCCTTTGCAACCAGTCTAGCTTTATAGGTCTCAACCTGTCCATCTACACCAATCTTCCTTTTGAAGATCCACTTGCATCCTACGGGTTTTACCCCATCTGGAGCAATGTCCAACGTCCATACTTTGTTGGTGTACATGGACTCCATTTCGGTCCGCATTGCATCCAGCCAGTTTACCGAGTCGACGCTCTGAATGGCTTGCTGGAAGCTAGTAGGTTCATCACAATCTATGATGCAATCCTCTCTATCCCCGTCAATGAGAAAACCGTAGTATCTCTCGGGCGGATGAGACTGCCTACTACTCCTGCGGAGTGGCGTGGGAATGTCCTGATCTTTTGAACCCTCTGGTTCTACTAAGCTTTCAGTAATAGCTTGTGGTTCTGGAATTTCTTCTAGTTCTATTGCGCTCCCACTTATTTCTTTTTCTAAGAACTGATGTTCCAGAAAATGGGCATTACGAGAAACAAGGACTTTTTGTTCCTCTGCGTAATAGAAAAGATACCCCCTGGAGTTCTTTGGGTATCCCACAAACTTGCACAGTACTGAGCGCGCCTCTAGTTTGTCCGCATGCTGCTTTTTGACATAAGCTGGACATCCCCAAATCTTCAAGTATTGAAGATAGGGTTTCTTCCTACTCCACAACTCATATGGTGTGGTAGGCACAGTCTTAGTGGGAACTCGGTTCAAAAGTTATGCAGCTGTTTCTAGCGCATATCCCCAGAACGATCGCGGCAACTCAGCGTTACTCATCATGGACCGTACCATATCCAATAGGGTTCGGTTCCGTCTCTCCGATACACCGTTATGTTGCGGAGTGTATGGAGGAGTAAGCTAAGAGAGAATTCCATTCTCTTTTAAGTAACCCAGGAACTCGGCACTCAAGTATTCACCACCTCGATCAGATCTCAGTGTCTTGATACTTTTGCCTGTTTGTTTTTCTACTTCATTCTTATATTCCTGGAATTTTTCAAAAGCCTCGGATTTATGTTTCATTAAGAAGATATAACCGTACCTTGAAAAGTCATCCGTAAAAGTAATGAAGTAAGAATAACCGCTTCGTGCATGTGTAGACATTGGACCGCACACGTCACTGTGTACGAGTCCCAAGAGCTCGCTCGCTCTTACCCCGTGTCCAGTGAACGGAGTCTTTGTCATCTTTCCTTTGAGACAGGATTGATAAGTTGCATACGATTGATATTCGAACGGATCCAAATATCCTTCTGCATGTAACTTAGTCAACCTTCTCTCATTGATGTGACCCAGTCTACAATGCCATAAGAAAGTTTTATTGATTTCTGGAGACTTTCTTTTGTGTGTATTCTGGACATTGAAAATCTGTGGTTGGTTTAATACGTATATACCGTTGTTCAATGTACCTGACCCAATCAAAACTTGATTATGGTGAATGTTCACTACATTACTTACAAATGCAAATTCATAACCTTCTTTAGATAATAAAGATACAGAAATGATATTACAGGTTGCATTTGGTACATAATAACAACTACGCAAAACCAAAAGGTGTCCATTCGACAATCCCAGGTGATAGTCCCCCACGGCCTCAGCATCCATGCTAGCACCGTTTGCAACTCTGAGGGTCATGTCACCTGCCTTCAAAACTCTACGCTTTCTCAACGCCTGCAAAGAATTACAGTTATGAGATCTTGATCCGGTATCCAATACACAGGATATAGAGTTTATTGATAGACAGTTTTCAATAACATACACACCTGAAGCTGAAGCCGCAACTCGCTTCAAATCCTGTGTTCTGGCCTTCCAAGCCTTGCAATCCTGTTTTCAGTGACCACTTTTGTGACAGTAGAAGCATTCTTCCTTCCCCACCAGCTTTCCCGCTACCTTTGTTGCTTTTCCTTTTCCCTTCATATCCACTTTACTGACACCGCCTCTTGGTTTGGCGGGGGCTTTCTTCTTCTTGCCCTTGGCTTTCGCCCTGGACTTAGAAGAGGAAGATCCTCCTACAAACAAAGTGGATGTCTCCCTATTTTTCTGTAGGGTGCCCTCTGCACTCCTCAACATGTTGAGGAGCTCTGAAAGTTCAACTTCCTTTTCCTGTAAGTTGAAGTTCAGGATGAACTGGGCGTAAGTGGAAGGAAGGGACTGGAGAATCAAGTCCGTATAGAGCTCATTCTCCAACGTGGTCCCAAGTTCTGCGAGCTCCTTTATGTAGCCAATCATCTTAAGCACGTGTTCCGTTACCGATGATCCGACGGCCAACCTTGCCGAAAACAACTTCTTCGACACTTCGTATCTGGCGATACGAGACTGCTTTCCATACAGTTCTTTTGTATGAAGAAATATGGACTCTAGGTCCATATTCTCGTGCCTCCTTTGATGTTCGTTGTCCATCGAGGCAAGTACGAGGCATTTGGCCTTCGCGCAATCTATTTCCCATGTCTTACGGATTTCCCTATCCGCGACACTGGTTTTGGGACCTGGGACAGGGGGAGCTTTGGTGGTAAGGAGATACCCCAGCTTGTCGTAAGTGATTGCCATCTTGACATTCCTGAGCCAATCTTTGTAGTTTGGCCCTGTCAGTATGTTTTTATCTAGTAATAACTTAAGTCCAGTCATGTTGAATGGTCGCTGCAATTAGGAGAGAGAAAAGAAACACTTTAGCATGATGCTCTTGCAAGTTTAGAGTGGTTTTTAGTTTGTCTAAACAGGATGGCTCCCACTGTCTCTCGAATCCCTTCTCAAACCATAAAGAAAGGATTAGTCAGGATCAATCTCACCGTACAATACTTGCTTAACCGTTCAGCCAGGCCAGTGTCGGTACTTCGAGGGAGGTTTTCCAACGCTTTCGCGAAGTTCCTTAATTAAGTAACCTCTTTTTCCTGTGGGCGTAGCCCCGCTAACACCTTTCTAGACACCTACTAGGTTTATAGCATTGATCGTTAAGTGAGAGTTTTCCCGAGGAGTAGCATATACTCACAGTAGGATCGGGATCCAAATATCATCGCGTGATAAAACCGAAGGAATCCTACCAGAATCATCACACTCCAAATGGTATGCAGCGCTAGCAAGTTTCAGTACTTATGAAACTCCCGATGTGGATTTTTGCCCCATGCTCTTATGACCTTGGTGTGAGGTCAAAATGTCATAAGTCACATGTCAAGTTCTTCCCATCATTATCCCAGTTAATTTGAACCCACCCGTACCTACCCTTCACGTAGGATAAAATGGCAGTACGACTGTCTCAAACCAACGCATTCTATCTATGCAACAGATGAATATCCGGCAGCTACCAATCACTATGCCTTGGCGTGAGGTCAAAATACATAGCTTGAATACTACCGAATATTTAACTGAACTGATGGAGGGCTACGAATGGTTTTGGCGAAACCGTGAACGTAGTGAACTTGATATAATCGATGGAACGAGATAGCTTTTAAAAGGAGTGGTTCAAGCTCCGCGTTTAAAAGTTTAGTTTTGAAAAGAACCGAGTGGTTTTCAAAGTGTTCCAATCGACTTTTACTTGGTTTATTTTCTTGCATTAGTTCTTTTAATGCGTCCCATCATTTAATCCTACCATTGCAGAAAACAACCAAAATATGACGTACGCTTATGCCATTCACATTCGCCACGGGGCCCCGTCATCACCCGTTAGGTTACTTAACTAACGACAGAGCGGGGGCTGGGCTAGCGCGGCTGTAAAACATAAGCAACGCCTAAATAGTTATCATATATAAATATTTAGTAATGATAGACATTACAGATCACAGATGAATACATTGGATATACTAGGAATCCGCGATCCGTTCGAGCCTGCAACGAAAAGCGGATTACACGGTCGCAGTGAATAGCCAAATACCCCACCCAAGACCCCTACGGGTGCGGCAAACTACCCGCCAAGTACCCGAAGCGAAGCAACCTCCCTCACCACCGTGAGTAGGCCACTCGGCACTTCGAGATACTCGGTAGTTTGTGCACCCCCTCCATGGGTCTATCCTAGGAGCAAAAACAGTAAAAAGAATTATACAATGACGGCTACAACCCCGACCGCGTTGTGCGGCCATACAAATAATATTACATCAATTTACATATTACAATGAATGAAAGAAAAAGAAACACTCATCTCACATCCACCCCGGCTATTCACCCGCGACAATCCAACGCATTCATATACACATACCATCATCAAACACAGATCACAGATATGTATAACCCCCACTAATCGACATATAGCGATTAGCCGACGTTCAATACATATATACATCACAGATATAACCCTTTAGTCAAAGTGTATTGAAGTTCGATCAAAAATACGGATTTATAGGCCCCCCAAAACAAGTTTCTTTTCTGAAAAACCTGGGCACATATAAACCATCTTAAAAATCCCAAAACCATGCCAGAAGAACACTGCACCAAACTCGACCCAGAGCCGAGCCAAAACGGCCGCGGTTGCGCGGCGATAGCTTGCTATAGCCGCGGAACCGCGGCTCTTTGAGCGAGTCTCTGGATTGTTTTTGGTGGCTTTCTTCACAAAACCCTGAGATGATTTTTGACGTACGATTTATTTTATTTTGAACTGAAAAAATTTAACAGAAACTTGGGTTTTTGTAAACTCGGTTCTGCGATTTTTCCGATTGAACTTCCATACACTTTACTACCTAGCTAGTTTATGTTTAGTTAGGCTCTGATACCACTGTAAGTCCACGTTGCCCACCCCGGTGCTTTCGGGGAGGCGGAAAACAGAATAAAAATCGGATTTTTATCACTTTAGGCAACATGGACTAGACAAAGAAGGATCTTTGCTAAACAAAAACAAGCTAAAGCTAACTAGAAACTAGCTAAAGGGTAGAATGGTTATACCTAGGGCTTTATGTCCTTCTCTCCTTGCTCCTTGGAGTAGTAAAAAGGGATCACCTTTGTCGTCTTCTTGAGTCGAAGAAGGATCCACCCGAAAGCCTCAACCTTTGGCTTCAACTTCAAGCTAGAAGTAACTAGGGTGCTAGAAGTGCTAGTCCTAAAATCCTAGATGAGAGTAAAGATTATCAAGAAGAGGTTTTTCTCAAGCTCAAGTATTTCTCAACACATGAGAGGGGAGAGCTTGAGGGAGAGGAAGAACAAGAGAGAGAAAGTGAATGATAGAATGAGAGAATAAAACAACCATTCTCACATATATGTGTGAATTATTATGAATTGATAATTAGCTAGATAATTGTCATTGTTAATCAAGACATGACCATTATCATTTCATTTTTAATGCAAATTGCAAGGATCAAAGAGCATCTTCCAAATGAAATGATGATGGTCAAAGTGTCAACCTAGGTCAACAAGTCAAGAATGTCAAATGGTCAACAACCATAACCATGCACAATTATATTAAACTAATATCAATTAACCATAATACACACATAAGCATTAGGGTTAATAAAATGACAATGTTCATTAACCCTAATCAAAGTCCTCTTCCTCTATCTCAAGCAACTGTGCATACGCACCCGTATTCGTGTTCCAAGGAACACGAATACAATGAGATAAAACCAATCCCAAATCATATACTAGGATCCGGCTTAAACCAAAGCCCGCTAGTATAAGCTGTCCGGACAGCAAACATGCACAAGTGCGCGGATGTGAACGAACCCTGTCGCAAAACCATGCGACCTCTACTCATTTTGCCTAAAGGCGAATAGCTCTCTGTGTGGGACTCCAAAGACTCGACACTACGCTGGCAGTGGGTTTAACCACAGACCGCAAGCGGCACTAGCTGTACGTAACGGTCCCCAGGTAGATGCCGATAAGAAGACTGACGAGGTGAACCCCATCTGAACTCGTACTGAGCCTGTATGTGACAGTCTCCGTACAGTCCGGTCTGTTCGTCTGATACATCGCATGGCGGGCCTAGGGGCCGGTAAACGTCAGTCCCCTAATAGCGGTACAAGTCGTGTCGGAGTGTAGCCCAGAACACCCTGAGATAACACTGCAAACCTACCAGTATATCTCGCTTGCCCTGGCCAGGGACTACTCGTGTAATGGTTCTCCTGGACACAGCGCGATGTCAACCCCCAATACCGGGAGAGACGAATCCTGTCTAACCGTCACTGCCTCCAAGTGCTTCGGGACTGCACCCAAAAACTACCTGTTTGCACGACTCCTTTGAGCCGTGGTAGGGTAGTAATCAAAGTGCAGTGGGAACACACTCGAGGCGAAGTGACAGTGTCAAGTCAGCGGACTAAGCTGTACTCATGTCACCTGGGAACTGATAACTGACGATAGGTATAATACCAACCAACAGTCCCCGACGAGTCCTGTCCAGTGTACTTGTAACCTAACGAGCACCCGCATACTATCTCAAGCACGACGTACTGACGGTTGTGGGACAGACCGTCTCCCATGCTGGGATGAGAAGCGCATACGCTAGTCTACTCCGGAGTATCGATGCCCTGTCTCGATAGTCCAACGACCAGGGACCAGTATAAGGATGTGCTTATGGATTACCCAGCTCCCACGAGTGTGAGCGCCATCACAACGCTGGTAATCAAGCAAAGATCCTAAGGGCTCTATTAATATGTATATCAGCGATATGCTAAAAGAAACACATGCACATATTAAAGCAGAGACAAACCAAGTAGCATACTACCATTTCGAGCAAGATTGTATATACAACTGTGAATATCCCAAGCTTCCATCAAGTAATATACAAACTAGTATTATACAGTAATTGCCTCTAGGGCATATACACTAACAGGACTGGCGTCGAAGAGCATTGTCATTCTCTGTGGCCTGTTGAAGGAGGTGCTGCATCCTGGCTTTCTCGTAAATGGCCATCTCTCGGTTATGGTCATCCTGGCTCTTTTAACCCACTTCTCTTATAAGCTTGTCCAGTCGTTCTTCGAACGACGGACTCGGCATTTTGATGGTAGGATCTCATTTTGGTTCAGGGTCAGCGTTTTCTGACAGGGCGTCCTCTTCTTCATCGAAGTCATATATGATGTAACTACCATGGACTCGTTCCCGTTTCTTGGATTGAACATATCCGAGCCCGACCATTTCCATTCTCCCGTTGGGCAATTTGCGCTGAGTTCTGGGGACATCCCAAATCTTGCTGTAGAATCGAGCTTGTCGAGCAGTCTGTCTGAAGGGTACCCCCTGGCGCCTCAACAGCCTCTTTAAGCCTTCTGTGTAATATCTAGGCAGACGGATGGGCTGGAGTCTGTCGAGCGTAGAATCGGCGCCGTGCCAGATTTCTTTTTCACTTTGGTTTCCCCTAATCGGTTGAATAGGATCGCTTCTTCACCCTTTCACCTGGGAGGGATGTAAAATGTCTGCAGTTCTTGCACACTATAAGCTTCAAGTGTGTCGAGCTCTTTGTAATGCTCCCGCGGGACCATTGTAATTTGCAAACTCTGATTATTGACAGCGAATGCTTGTATTGGTGGCCGAGCGGAAAATATAGCGTTAAGCTCGTCTTCCGAGTCGCTGTCGAAGATCAACATGGGGGCGGACGGTCCCGGGTTATAGCATTGAGGCGGCCCCGAATAAACCATCTCTTCCTCCTCCTCGGTATCACTCCCGAAGACTGGAATAGTGGTGATACCTTTTTCCTTCGGTTTTTGACACCTCTCCGTGTCCTCGAAATCTGGTAAGAAGTATTTCGCATCTTCGTATTTTCGGACCTCGTTTATGGAGAATGGATTCAACTCCCCTGTTACAGTGTACTCGAGACCATCCTTGAAGTATTTCATGCACTGATGTTGTGTAAAAGGGATGATGTTGTACTCGTGTAAGCAGGGCTGGCTAAGCAAAGCATTGTAGCATGTCTTGGCGTCAATGACGTGAAATTTAATATCCGTGACAAGTAGCCTGAAGCGCAATGTCAGTATCACGGACCCGAGAGTCCATGATGACTGGGAGTCAAAACCGGAGATGGTAATTTTATCGCGAGCGAGGTGCTGAACGCTGATGCAGATTTCCTTCAACACTCTCATGTTGAGGAGATTTACGAAAGACCCATTGTCAACCAGGATTTTGCCTATCTTGATATCGTGACAGTATCCGGAGACATAAAGGGGACGGTTGTGCTCGCACGTCCCAAGGAGGAGATCTTCATCGCCGAAGGTGATATCGGCTGTGTGCACTTCTTCCATCTCGTCCTTCATCTTTTCTTCGGCGAGGAAAGCTTGGAATTGCTCTGGATCTTGTAGTGCCTTGATCAATGAGTCTCTTGCTTCTTTTGATAGTAAAAGGGCATCGAGAATGCTGAGCTGCGAGGGTAACTTCCTTAAGTGCGCCAGAACGTTGTAGTCCACCTTGTTCCTTTTTGGCGGGTCCTTGGCAGTCAGCTCTTTAATGACTTGGTCATCTAAGGCGATATCCTCAGAGACCTTTTCCTTTCCCTTATCTTTTTTATTCGTGGGTCTGAGATTCTTTTCTGAAAGTGTACTATTGCGCAGCTGAATATTTTCACAGGTCTTCGGTTCTTCTTGTTTTCTCGAGGTGGATTCTGTGAAGAGAGGGCCAAGAGTCATTTCTTTGTTGGAGTCACTCCCGAAAGTGAGAACTTCTGATCCCCCGATGTTAACCATGCGACAGTTTCTGATGGTCCTTCTAAGCTCCTCGGTCGCACTTCTTCGCTCCCGACGAGTTCTACGCTTCATTCGCTTAAAATGTTGCCAGTGAGCAACATACCCCTGCCACCATCTTTTAAAAGCGTTGCACTCTTCGATGGGGTGTGCAATCTTTCGATGATATAGGCAGTAGCTAGGATGCATATCTGCTTCACCGGGAGTGTTCTTTTCGGAGGGTGGTAGCTTCATTCCCATTGATATGTCTTTAGCAAACCTTTTCCTTGTCTTGAACTTGCTTTTATTCGTGGCGGATATACTTTGATCTGGCGGGGGTATTTCAGCCCTTTCGTCCAGTCGCCGATGTTTGGCTTTTTCAAATATGGCCATTTCACGCTCCCGGGCAGCCTTACTTTTAAGAAGAGCTTCATTCAGGAATGCATCAATCATTTCATCTGATGGCCACAGGAGTTCTGGCTCAGGACCTGCCCCTAGTGTCTTTGTGCAAGGACCTTCTTCATTGTCCAGTGATGAATGAGAGATCACATGGCAACTTGCCATGTAATCTTCAGATTAATCCGATGAGTCTTCTCCATCATTTCCGCCTTCATGGATGTGGCCGAGGAACTCTTGGAGCGTGATTGGAGTCCGCGCCTTTTGGTTATACTGTTCCAGTGTGTCGATCTGTTTCTGCAGGTTCGTGCGCCTGTCGTCTTGCTTCATGGGCTTTTTGGATTTCTTCTTCTTTTTTGAAGGTTTTGATGGCTGGGTGTGAACACTTTGGCTATCACCACCAATCTTTGGAGTTGGGCACGGCTTCAGCATTCCTTCGATGATTTGGGGTTCTAGCGGATTCTTCCACCTGATCGCCGGGCATGTATGGAGATCATTCAGCATTCTTTTGGTTTTGGCTGAAAGAACGACCTCCCATGGAGCTTCTTCAACAAAAGAACACGATGCCCCGGTGTGTCCATCTTCTTAGGGGTGTGCGGTTGTAGCGGGCTTACTTTCCACTTCTCAGACAACGCAAACTTGCCTTGTTGGTACTGATCCTCGATCCATCCCTTAAAGATGAAGCAATCTTCGATTGGATGGCTTACCGTTTGGTGGTAAGGGAAATAATTGGGATTATTCGCTTCGCCGGGTTGCAATAGTCATTTTGGATTCGGCAGATTGATAAGCCTGTTGCACATTGCTAGTTCGAATAGCCTCTTCGTTTTGTCTCGCGGGAACGAGTAAGGACGCTTCATTTTCTCATTGTAATAGCGCTGTCTCTCTTCCAATTGATCTGTTAGCTTTGGAGCACTGGGCTGTTGTTGGGTATTTGCAAAGAAGGTCGCCTTCCCTTTACCCTTTTTGTTCCGCGGCTTCGGCTTCGGAGGAGACGGTCTGTGACCCATCTGATCCATCTGGGCTAGCTTGTCGATTAAAGCCTGGAATGTGGTAGGTTTGAAGAACATCATGAACTGTGAAATAGTTGCATGAGGGTCTAGGGTGCCCATGAACATGCCCACCGCTGGCGCTTCTTCGATGCGCTGTTCGCATTTCGACCACAAATTCCGCTATCGGACTGCGTACTGAACCCACGTCTCGCCCGGCTTTACCCTTACGTTGATCAACGCCGTTATTAGAGTGCGTTCACTGGCACTCATGAATCGTTGGGTGAATAACAACTCCATTTCTGCGAAAGCCTTGACGGAGTCGTTTGGAAGTTTGGAGTACCACTCAAATGCCGTCTCCGATAAGCTGCCGACGAATTGGTGGAGCAAAAGCTTGTCATCACCACCGGTATTTCCATATAGAGCCCTGAACTGGGCGACATGTTGGTGCGGATTTCTTATCCCTTTGTAAACATGGAATTTGGGGATTGTATATCCCGGCGGGTATTTTATCTGGTCATACCAGCTTGGATATGGTCGCCCAGTTTTGATGACTTGGCCGGCCACTTCATTTGCCTGGTGAACTTGTATTTGCTGAGCTATATAGTCATCCAATGCGGCTTTGGAAATGGTTTCCTCCTTGGCTGCTGAATGAGCCGGAGGAGGATTGGATGTCTTCCTCTATTGTCTTCAACAATGACCGGAGGGTCTTCAGCTGTAGGATCCGGATGTAACATCATTCCTACCATGTCTTGGAAGAGAAGCGCCATTTGTTTTATGTTATCAGCTTGTTCTGCTGCTTCTCTGTCCTTCTTTTCGAGGACCCTGCGTAGGAAGTCAGCATCAGTCTCTTGTTCGTGGCGCTGTTCTGATGATACCTCCGGGCTTTCTTTTGGCTCGGTGAGTGCGGCCATCGCAGTCGGCATCTCCTGAAGCTTCTGCTGCTGTTGTTCCTGAGCTCTTGTGATGGATCGGGTGAGTGGTCGGTGGCCCGTAGAAGCGCAGCTATCCTCTTTCCCGGATGCCATATAAATAGTATGGACCGTTATGCCCCCAGACTTGGGGCATTTAGTCTCGGCGTCTTTGCGATCTGCCGTAGTTATAGGGGCTTTTTGGCCTCCTTTTTTTCTGAGTGGTTGACGTTGAGGGGGCCGTTGCGGCGGGCACCCAGGTGGTTGTCGTCCTTTGTGTTTTGACAGGACGGTTCTCTTCCTTCCGAGCCTTCAACTTCTTCTGTTGGCGGAGATAGTCCTGATCGATCACCGAGTCCTAGACCCATCGCCAGACTTTGTAAACTTTAGAGGACAGCCGTTGAGGAGACTGGTCCAGCTTCATTTCTTTAACATTCTCCACCGGAGGGGGATATCTTTTCAGTACGGCGGTAGGTGATTTCCTGCGTACCTTATTCAGCAGCTCAAAGCTGTTCCCGGTTGGAACAGCAGCATTTATTTCCACCGTTGGGGCTGGTGGAGTTAGCCCAGAAGGGGAGTTGCTCCCAGCCTTCCTCATTCGGCGCCAATGGCGACGTCGAGCATGTCGAGCCGATGGTGTTGGTTTGGTGATGAGGATGGCTTTGTCTTGCCCCTATCCAGGTGAGGGGCTGCTGTTGGCGTCAGCCTGTTGAAGACTGATGTCTGTTGAGAAGCGGCATCCAACCAGTCAAAAACAGACTTTTGAGCAGGGACAGGAACCATAGTGGGAACCGGAACAGCCAGTCTTGTAAAAACCGATCCTTTGGTAGGAGAAGCCGCCTTGACGACTTCAAGGGAAGGGTTGGTTACTCTTTTCGGAATAACCTTCTCTTGAATTGCAGGCTTCATCTCGGGCCCACAAGAACTTTGGCCCAATCTAGAGAAGACCGAGGCGCCGGAGCTGGACGACCCGTTGAGAGGGGCCGTAGTAGTTGTAAGCAGGTCAAAGACCGACTTCTTGGGAGCTTCCGGTTGGTAGAGGAGTGCTGAAGCTTGCTGGTGGGAGCATGGTCCCGAAAAACAATCCGGTGGTGGCCCGAGTGACCTGGTCCACCGGAATCATGAACAGATAGGCTGCTTGAGGCCCGTAAGATATGCCTGCAGACGAGGCGGAGCACGAGTTGCAGCTGCAGTTGAAGCACTTTACGCAAGTGGATGCCATTGCTGTTTTGCTTTCTACGTCAAGCAAGAAACCAAATCTTAGTAACTCGAACCTAAGGGCAACCATATCAAACCGCGATTCGCTTGCGAACACGACACAGAAAGTGTGGAGTGGAAAGAGGAAAAGAGTCCCACCGGGCGTGCCAGAATCTGTTCCCTTCTGAAAGACGCGGCGGAGACGCGGCAAACGTCTTTTCTTGAATTTCGGGGCAGATGCTAATTGGTGCTATCCATCCACCTCTCCGAAGATGCAAGTTGATTTATGGCACCGTGTATCGGAGGTTTAAACGGATGCGGCCGATGTAGCAGACTTCGTCAGATTCCCCCTCGCTGAGGAGTTTTTGATTGTGGGGACGCTCTTCCCTGCAGGCGCAAGCCCCTGCAGTTAATTACGCTACCGCATCGCAGTAACAACTTTCTCCTTCTCCATATGGTCACTTCGTATCGTGGGTGTTTGTTTTGTGTTTGGTTGCTCGTGGATTATATACAGAGACTAATTTATGTTGTTGCCCGTAGGGCGTGGACTAGTCCAAATCCGTATCTTTCTTAGATTTGGGTTTGGGGTTGGGTTTAAGGATACGTTAGCCTCATTTGAGACTAAGATCAACTTAAACGTTAGTTAAGGATACATTAGTCTAATTTTAGACTAAGATCAACTTAATGGGATCATTTAGATCCGACAAAAGAGCAATTGGGCTCTACTGTTTAGTTTAGTGACATTACGGTCGATTAGTTTAAGGACATTACGGTCCATCGTTAGTTTAAGGACATCTCGGTCCATCGTTAGTTTAAAGGCATCACGGTCGAGGTTAAGGACATCATAGTCCATGGGTTTAAGGACCCCACAGTCCAATGTTAGTTTAAAGACATCACAGTCGAGGTTAAGGACATCATAGTCCATGAGTTTAAGGACCCCACAGTCCAATGTTAGTTTAAGGACATCGCGGTCGAGGTTAAGGACATCATAGTCCATGAGTTTAAGGACCCCACAGTCCAATGTTAGTTAAAAGACATCACGGTCGAGGTTAAGGACATCATAGTCCATGAGTTTAAGGATCCCACAGTCCAATATTAGTTTAAAGACATCACGGTCGAGGTTAAGGACATCATAGTCCATGGGTTTAAGAACCCCACAGTCCATAGTTTAGAGACGTCATAGTCTATGAAATGTGTGGTTGTCAGGACCCGTCACCTCTCTAAAGACGTTGAAGGATTAGAACGGAAAATATCAGAGGAGTGAAGAGATGTACCCTCAAACCAAAGTGGATTAAATGATCTGTAGTCCAATTTGGAACTAAGGTCAATTAATTAAATTATGAACACATTGGCTCAGTTAAGTCTGAATTGAGGACTTATGGCCAAGTTGGGCTAAGTCCAATTAAATTTGAAGAGCTGGACCTTTGTTGGACCATTAACACTTGTCTGGGTTCAAGCCCACATTATTTAGCAATGCTAAACAGGAGTTTGAGGGCTTTGGTAACATTTTTGGTCTTTAACTGAGCATTAACATTATAGCTCTGAATTTTACTCAATTTTGAGATTCAATTGAAGGTGAGGCTTTTGCCTCTAGAAAATTAGCCAATTTGGCTAAAATTAGTGTTAAACACTAGAGAACAACAGTGTTAAAGACTGGAAATAAACTCTCACATTAGTGTTAAACACTAGAAGAAAACAGTGTTAAACACTGGAAATAAAATTATCAAATTAGTGTTAAACACTAGAAATAAGATTCTCAAATTAGTGTTAAACACTAAAAGATAACAGTGTTAAACACTGTTAACAAAATTGTCAGATTAGAGTTAAACACTAGAAGGTGGCAGTGTTAAAACACTGGAAATAGAATTATCAGATTAGTGTTAAACACTAAAGAGGAAGGGGTCACATGGGGGCACGTGGGGGCATCAAAAGGTGGGTCCAGATCTCCTTTTACTTTGTTCTCCAGATAAGTGCTAAACACTTTTTGATTTTCAGCCATCATGTGTGGGCACGTGATAGGCACTCATGCACTGATTTGTTGATGCATTTTTTAGGGGTCACGTGGTAACACGTGAGAGCGCCCAAAGCCCATATTTCCTTTGCTTTTATTCTCTTTGTTTTGGAGGTCACGTGGGAGCACGTGAGGCATTGCCTCAAAGCTTTTTCCTTCTCATTCTTGGGGATCTTTTTAGGGGTTACGTGGGGCCACGTGACCTTAGTTCTTTGCATGCATAGAGATCTTTTAAGTCTCCTTATTTTTAAGAATTAAATTCACTGTAGGGTTAAACCCTAATTATGATTTTGTAGGAATTAAATTCCTATTGTGAAAGAATTAAATTCTTATTTAGGGTAAAACCCTAATTTTCTTTTAGGGGAATTAAATTCCCATATATATAAAAGAATTAAATTCTTGTATAGGGTGAAACCCTAATTTCATTTTAGGAGGAATCAAGTTCCTGTAAATTTGAGAGAATTAAATTCTCAATTAGGGTTAAACCCTAGTTTTGTCCATCTTGAAGGAATTAAATTCCAATAATTTTAGGAGAATTAAATTCTCATATAGGGTTAAACCCTAGTTTTATCTTAAAGGAATTGAATTCCTGTAAATTTGAGAGAATTAAATTCTCATATAGGGTTAAACCCTAATTTCATCTTGAAGAAATTAAATTTCTGTAAATTTAGAGAATTAAATTCTCATATAGGGTTATACCCTAGTTCTTTTTGGGAGAATTAAATTCTCTAGACTCAATTCCCCCTCTAAGTTTTGGATCTGCATGACAAAATCTCAACCCGATGAGAATTAAATTCTCAACCTATGGGGAGATTTGCTTCTGCAGATTTTTAACCAGAGGAAGAACTAAGTTCTTTTGCAGAAGAGTTAAACTCTTAAATTGAGAATTAAATTCTCTTTTTTTTGTTTTGTGAAGCTTTGATCCCTTTCACTTTTCTCACTTATGGTTTTCTTTCTTGAGAATTAAATTCTCCTTTCTTTTCTCTCTGTTATTTGCTTTTAGAAAATTTCAAGATTCCAAAATTCTATCTCAAATTCTTCCTCTTGGCTCCAATTTATAGGAGAAGGAAAAGAATCAATTTGTTTAGTAAATTTTTCATTGAATTTTTTTGTTTTTTTCTTAATTAATATGATCCTTTAGATCACTCAGTGAATTTTATTCACCGTTGGATTTTTAATCCAAAAGATATTCTGTTTGTTATTTTTGCTGAGATTTTAGGGAAATCTTTCCTTGTCTAAAATCTTTCCATAAATTGGTGATTTTTAATCACCCTTGGATTTTTAATCCAACGGTTCCCCATTTTACAGAGCATAATCTTCTTTTGTTTGGAAAGATTTAAAGAAATACTTTCCCACTTAGGGTTTCTGATTTCCCTTTAATTAGAATTTAATTCTATCAAGTTATAAGGCTTTCAAAGCCTATCGCGTGTTAGCATGTGACCCTTAGTCACGTGTGAGCACGTGACCCCCTATTGGGGCATTTCTCAGCTGCTTGTTTACACTTCTGCTGGCTTAGAATTTATCTCTGTAAATAGATCATGTGTCCATACGTGACCCCTGGTCACGTGTGAGCACATGATACCTCATTGAGGTATTTCCTGATTTTTTAATCAGGAAACAATCGCATACCGGGCCTAGGGGGTGGTGAACGTCAGACCCTAATAACCTGATAAGTCATGCCGATGTGGCTGAGGACCAATCCAGAAAACTACCGATCAACCTATCAGTAAATCCCAACTACCTTGGCCAAGGTCTTATTGTCCTGACCAATCGAATCAGAGTGCGATGTCGACTCCCTATACCGGGAGAGACGAATCCCCGACAATCGCTCACTGCCTCCATGTGGCTCGGGATTGAACCCAACCACAACCTGTTTGCATGACTCAGTAGAGCCGTGGTAGGGTAGTGATCAAAACTCAGTGGGAACTCACACGAGACAAATGCCGATCTTGGGTCCAAAGACTAACCTGTACACATGCACCTGAGAACTTCCATCTGACGATAGGTATAGTACTATCTGGAAGTTCTCGGCGAGTCCGTCCAGTATACTCACACCCAGTGAGCACCTGTATACGATCTTGGGTGCATCAGACCAATGGCTGAGGGACCAACCATCCCCCGACGGGGCTAGAAACGTATACACTAGTCTACTCTGGAGTATCAATGCCCAGCCTCGATACTCACACAACTAGGGACCATTTAAGGACGTGCTTATAGACTACCCTGCTCCCACAAGTATGATTGCTATCACAACGCAGGTAGTCAAGCAAGATCCTATGGGATTTATCAACATGTAACCGCAATATGTAATAACGAGTATGACATATGCCATGTTAAGAGAAAGACAAACCATAATAGTATACAACCATATTGAGTCTTCATCAATATGTGCAAACTAGATATAACAACAATAAATACACATATCCTGACAAAGACAAGTCAAATAATATACTATAAAACTGAGCAAGATTGTCCTGTACATACATATCCCTAGCATCCATATGTATACATATACAATACCGGCCTCTAGGGCATATATATCTAACAATCTCCCACTTGCACTAAAGTACATTGATTGGTGTACCAAATACCCAACGTTTGCTCTAAGGCTGGCTGCTGGCGTACCGCATACCCAACATCTCAAAAAGTCGCTCGAACTGTGCTTGAGTGAGGGCCTTTGTAAATGGATCCACCGTGTTCTCTTTCGTATCCACTCTCCGGATCTTGATCTCCTGGCGATCTACGATTTCCCTGATCAGGTGATACCGCCTTAAGATGTGCCTGAATTTCTGCTGGGACCGTGGTTCCTTCGCTAAAGCTATAGCGCTATTGTTATCGCAATACACAGGTATTGGGTCAACAATGGACGGAACTACCTGAAGTTCAGCTATGAACTTCTTCATCCAGACTGCTTCTTTTGCGGCATCCCTTACAGCAATGTATTCAGCCTCCATCGTCGAGTCTGCGACGGTGTCCTGTTTGGAACTCCTCTAATACACCGCCCCTCCGTTGAGGGTAAACACAAAACCCGAGCCAGACTTGCTGTCATCCTTGCCACTCTGGAAGCTTGAGTCGGTAAAGGACTCGACCTTTAGGTCTCCATTACCATAAACCAAGAACATTTCCTTTGTCCTTCTCAGGTATTTGAGGATGTTCTTTACTGCTGTCCAGTGGTCCTCACCTGGGTTTGACTGATAGCGGCTCACCACGCTTAGCGCATAAGCTACATCTGGCCATATACATAGAATCGCATACATTATAGATCCTACCACCGAAGCGTAGTGTATAGTGCTCATGCGAACCCTTTCCTTATCAGTCTTGGGAGACATAACCTTGGAGAGGGTGATCCCGTGCAATGCGGGTATGTTACCACACTTGGAATCTTCCATACTAAATCTTTTTAGTACGGTCTCTATATACCTGGACTGTGAAAGTCCCAATAATTTCTTAGATCTATCTCTATAGATCTTGATCCCCAGAATGTACGAGGCATCACCTAGGTCTTTCATAGAGAACCTTTGTGATAAGAATAGCTTGACCGATTGTACATAGGAATGTCATTTCCTATCAAAAGAATGTCGTCCATGTACAAGACTAGGAACACGACAGTTAATCCTACAATCTTCTTATATATACATGGCTCATCTTCGTTCTTGATGAAGTCAAAATCCTTGACTGTCTCATCAAAACAGATGTTCTAGCTCCGCGATACTTGTTTTAATCCATAAATGGATTTAAGCAACTTTCACACCTTCCCGCTGCTCTCACTGTCTACAAAACCTTCTGGCTGATCCATATAAACGCACTCTTCCAAACTGCCGTTTAGAAAAGACGTTTTTACGTCCATCTGCCAGATCTCATAGTCATGGAAGGAAGCAATGGCAAGTAGGATCCGAATGGATTTGAGCATAGCCACTGGAGAAAAAGTTTCGTCATATTCCACACCTGGTTTTTGACGAAAACCTTTTGCAACGAGTCTAGCTTTATAGGTTTCCACCTGCCCATCTACACCAAGTTTCCTTTTGTAGATCCATTTGCATCCAACGGGTTTTACCCCAGGTGGAGCAATATCCAAGGTCCACACTTTATTGGTGTACATGGACTCCATTTCGGATCGCATAGCATCCAGCCACTTATCAGAGTCCCTACTGATAACGGCCTGCCTGAAACTAGTAGGATCATCTTCTTCCAAGATGCAATCCTCTCGATCTCTGTCTATGAGAAAACCGTAGTATCTCACGGGCGGATGAGAAATCCTACCATATCTGCAGAGTGGCTAAGGTTCGTCAGGGATCACTGAATCTAGTGGTTCCACCAAATCTTATGTTACATTTTGTGGTTCAGAAGTTTCTGCCAGTTCTACCGTACTCCCTTTCCAAAAAGGTAGCATGGCGATATACAAACACCTTTGTTCCTCGGTGTGGTAGAACAGATATCCATAAACATTCTTTGGATATCCCACAAATTTACATAGAACTGATCGTGCCTCTAGTTTGTCCGGATTATGCTTTTTAACGTAAACATGACAACCCCATATCTTAAATTTCTTATGATATGGTTTCTTACCATTCCACATCTCAAATGGTGTTTTATGCACGGACTTGGATGGAACATGATTCAACAGATATGCCGCCGTTTGAAGCGCATGACCCCAGAATGAAAGAGGCAACATAGCATTACTCATCATGGAGCGAACCATGTCCAATAGGGTACGATTCCTCCTCTCCGATACACCGTTGTGCTGTGGTGTATATGGAGGAGTAAGCTGAGAGAGAATTCCATTCCCTTTTAGGTATTCTAGGAATTCCGTGCTTAAGTACTCCCCTCCTCTATCAGATCAGAGGATCTTAATACCTTTTCCAGTCTGGTTCTCTACTTCGTTTCTGAATTCTTTGAATTTCTCAAAAGCTTCAGATTTGTGTCATTAGATACACATATCCGAACCTAGAGAGATCGTCAGTGAATGTGATGAAGTACGAGAACCCACCCCTTGCATGTATAGACATTGGACTATATACATCACTGTGTATGAGTCCCAAGAGCTCTGCTGCTCTTTCTCCATGTCTGGTGAACGGAGATTTGGTCATCTTTCCTTTGAGACAAGACTGACAAGTTTCATAAGATGAAAACTTAAATGTATCCAAACATCCATCTTTATGCAACTTACTCAGTCTTTTCTCTCCGATATGACTAAGTCTACAATGCCACAAGTAGGATTCGTTCTGCTCTGAAATCTTCCTCTTGCGTGTGTTTAGTACATTGAGAACTGTGTTCTGATTTAGAACATAGATACCATTATACAGTGTACCTTCTGCAACCAATACCTTATTAAGGTAAATGTTCATGATATTTCTATCAAGAACAAAGTTATATTTATCTTTATCAAGTAAAGAAACTGATATGATGTAGCAAACCATGGAAGGTACATAGTAGCAATTGTTCAAAATTATAGTATTGCCATTTGGCAATACTAGGTGATATTCATCGACGGCTGCGCATTAACTTGTGCTCTGTTCCCTACTCCGAGGGACATATCACCAGTTCCAACTATCCTACTTTTTCTCAGCCCCTACAATAAATTACAGATATGAGATCCTGATCCGGTATTTAGTACCCAGGAGGTAGGACTGATCGAAAAGCAGATCTCAACTACAAGAACACCTGAAGAAGATGCATCAGTTTTTTTCTTCTTTGATGGGGTCATCAAGGAATTCAAACAATCCTCTTTCCCATGCTCATACTCAGGACCGTTGTCATAAGTTAGAGCCGAACCAACGTTCCCCAGCCCCGAATAAGAATTCGGATCGGTCAAGCGATACATTTTATTATCTGGATTAGGGCGTGAATGGTTGCTACCTGGAGTGAGAGAAAGAAACACTCAGCGTGCGCTCTTACAAGATTAGATTGGTTATTAATTTATCTAACCAAGATGGCTCCCACTGTTTCCTCAAATCCTCCTTCAAACCTTAAAAGGAGAACTAGTCAGGATTAATCGCACGTCACAATATTTACTTAATCTTTCAGCCAGGCTAGTGTTGGTACTTCGAGGGAGATTTTCCAACGCTTTCGCAAAGTTCCTTAATTACATAACCTCTTTTCCCTGGAGGCGTAGCCCCGCTAACACTGTTCTAGACACCTACTTAGTTTATAGCATTGATTGTTAAGTGAAATAGTCTCTCGAGAGTAATCCTACTCATCAGTGGGATTGGGACCCAACTATCATTGTGTGATGCACTAGATGGAATCCACTCTAGCCATTACACTCCAGAAGGTATGCTAAATCTGCAAGTTTCCTGTATATTTGAAACTCCCGATGTGGTTTTTGCCTCTAACAACTTATGTTCTTGACAAGGTCAACAAATCATAAATTGCTAGTCAAGTTCAGCTTGTCATTATCTTGTTACCCTAGACCCACCCGCATAATCCTTTGACAAGGTCAACAAGGCTAAGTGACTGTCCTAGTTAATCGCATCATGTGCTACAAATAAACACCACGCAGCTACCGTTCACTACGCCTTGACAAGGTCAACAAACACAGCATGAATACTGAGTAATACTCGTAGGAAACGACAGAGGGTTACGGGTGGGTTTTTGGGGAAAACCCCGTTAACGTAATGAACTTGATTTCATTTAAGGAACTTGAGTGGTTTTACAAATATCTATAGTGGCGAAAACTTTTGCTAATAGGTCACTCTCAGTGAAGGGATCTCGGCCCTTTCCTCGTCGAATGAGGTGCAGGATATTCCAAAATGAATACCACGACGCAAAGCAAAAATAGTCGACTATAGTGAAGTTATTACATTGACGTAAACTTTTACTCAAGGGGTCACTCCCGATGAAGGGATCTCGGCCCTTGCCTCGTCGAATGAGGTGCTGGATATTCATAACCGAATACCACTGTGCAAATCAAAAGTGAACGTGTGTAATTTCAGTTTTTCGAAATCTGTTCCAACAATATCTTTTAGGTTTATTTTCTTGCATTAATTAAAATCAATGTGGTCCCATCAAATTAACCTATCACAATAGAAAAGAACAAAAATAAAATGTACGTATATGCCATCCGCATTCGTCATGGGGCTCCGTCATCACCCGTTAGGTTACTTAACTAACGACAGAGCGGGGGCTGGACTAGCACAGGTGTAAAACATATACAACATCTACCTATATATATATATACAGCATTCGTCCCAGGCATGATAATAATCAACATCACAGAATCTTAGCCAACGATACAGAACGGTGGATAATCTTGGAGCCCCGGGTTTCATTTGAGCCGCAAATAAAACCCGACGTTCCCGGTCATGTGGATAGCTTATGCAATGAAAACCTATACCCACTACGAGTGCGGCGAATAGCCCGCCAATTCTAGAATGAAGCCCCCTTCGTCTCAACGCCATGAGATGCGGGCTTGTTGCCTTCTAGAATCCGGTATTCGTGCACCCCACCGTGGGGTAATGCTAATACAGAAAAAGAAAATAATATATACAAATGGTGACATCGGCCTCAACCCGGTCGTGCCCCAAAAATTAATATACAATCCGACAAAGACGGCAGTCCACATATCGAACGCTCGCCCCGCAATAATAAATGTACAAATGAATATAAACTGTATTTCTAACATTGCACCACATGCTATCCATCACGACTATCTAACCACAAACATAGTACAAGCACAAAACATCAACGCGAATGTCACGTTCGCAAACCTGTCTAAAAGAACATATAGCAATTAGACGAGTTTACCGATCAAGTGACATTCACGGTCGCAGATAAAAGTGAATGTACTGTAAATTGATAAACAGTGTTAAATTTAACGACTTCGAAACACTCCAAGTTGCCCCGTACTGAAAACTACAGAGAATCAAATTTGGGAAAAAACAAACAACACCAGAAAACCAAAATACTTGAGATAAGTGCCCAGAACAAAATTCATTGCATTTTGCCACCACAAAACTGAGGAGGCCAGAAATATGGAGCATGTGGCTGGCCAAAACTTGGTAAAATTGCCTCGTTTTTGTTCTGGGTACATCTCATAGTATAAGGATCACTCTGCACTTGTTTAAAAAATTTTTTGAAGCCTTTTTAAAAACAACAGAAGCTGCAGTTTGGTGTTACTGTTATGGAGTCGTTTCGGTTTCATTGTTTTAACATTGTTTAAACTTGCTAAACTAGGGTTTATGGGCTGGCTCTAATACTATGAAGGGTTACACTAGTACCCCGACCAACTTCCGTGGCCAAATGCGGTATAAAATTTTTATAGCGAAACGAAACTTTGGCGCTAGGTTAAACCTTAACCGGATCTTTACCATAAACTTAATTAGCTATTTTGGAGTTCTATCTACTATGATAGAAGTTATACCAGGAGACTCAAGTCCTTCGGTCTTCTTTCCTCGTCATGTGCTCCAAGTAGCTTCCTTGAACTTGTTTGATCTTCATTTCCGGCTCCATCGGTTCTCCGGGATCGAGCTTGTTCTTTGACTCTCCTTTGTTGTAAATGATCCACCCGAGGGATGTGATCTATGGCTCTAGCTATTTGCTAAGTGTCAAAGGAGCGACTAGAGAACTTGGGATGCTAGTCCAAGTGATCTAGGATGTAGTTTGGAGTTCTAAGTGTAAAGCTATCTCTTTCTTGCCTCTTCACTTGATTCTTAACACATGAGAAGGTAGTGAAGAGGAAGAAGATGAAGGTGGAGGAGGCTAGAGAGGAAGGAGGAGATGGACAGAAAAATGGAGCTCAAGAAAATAATGAAGCATACATGAAAGAGAAAATATACACAAAGGTTTTGTATATCAATTCTTTCAATAAACAAATGGCAACCATGCTTCAATATTAACCACAAATGAATTGAAAATTCATTTGTTGATTATTGAAGCATGGTCATGCCCCATTCCTCCCATACATCAATTTCCACCTCATTATCCATTAAGAATAAATGAAAATAACCAATAATGAGGTGTCCACCTTCTAGAAGGAAATCTGTAATAAATACGGATTTCGGTCTACTGTATATACATACCCGCATTCGGATAAAAATCCGAACGCCCAAAGAGATAGAATAACACGAAGAACGTAATACTAGAATATATATATATATCGAAATACATATATGTAAATTATTAAATCAATACCTGATTTAATAATCTGGCTCAAACCCGAGCCGGCTAGTATTACCAACTGTCCGATCGAAAGTCCGAGTACAATATACATCAATCGATCGAACCCTGCACGTATCCAATACGGCTAATACATCATTTATCCTGAATCAGGGAAACCCTCTGTGTGGGACTCTAAAGACTCGAAAGTACGCCGGCAGTGAGTTACTGGATAAATCCATAACCACAAGCACGTCAGCGACACTAGCTATACGTAACGGCTACCCGGGAACCTGTCGAAAGGAAGGCCGATGAGCAAACTCATCCGGATCTCCACTGAGCCTATCCGTGACAATATCCGTACAGTCCGATCTCTTCGTCTGAGAGTATCGCATACCGGGCCTAGGGGGTGGTGAACGTCAGACCCTAATAACCTGATAAGTCATATCGATGCGGCTCAGGACCAATCCGGGAAACTACTGATCAACCTATCAGTAAATCCCAACTGCCTTGGCCAAGGTCTTATGGTTCTGACCAATCGAATCAGAGTGCGATATCGACTCCCTATACCGGGGGAGATGAATCCCCAAAAATCGTTCACTGCCTCCATGTGGCTCGGGACTGAACCCAACCAAAACCTGTTTGCACGACTCAGTAGAGCCGTGGTAAGGTAGTGATCAAAACTCAGTGGGAACTCACACGAGACAAATGCCGATCTCGGGTCCAAAGACTAACCTGTACACATGTCACCTGAGAACTTTCATCTGACGATAGGTATAATACCATCTGGATGTTCCCGGCGAGTCCGTCCAGTGTACTCACACCCAGTGAGCACCTGTATACGATCTTGGGTGTATCAGACCAATGGTTGCAGGACCAACCATCCCTCGACGGGGCTAGAAACGTATACACTAGTCTACTATGGAGTATCAATGCCCAGTCTCGATACTCACGCGACTAGGGACCATTTAAGGATGTGCTTATAGACTACCTTGCTCCCACAAGTATGTTCGCTATCACAACGCATGTAGTCAAGCAAGATCCTACGGGCTTTATCAACATGTGACCACAATATATAATAACGAGTATGGCATATGCCATGCTAAGATAAAGACAAACCATAATAGTATACAACCGTATCGAGTCTTCATCAATATATGCAAGCTAGATATAACAACAATAAATACACATATCCTGACAAAGACAAGTCAAATAATATACTATAAAACTGAGCAAGATTGTCCTGTACATATATATCCCTAGTATCTATATGTATACATATACAATACTGGCCTCTAGGGCATATATATCCAACAAGCTCGACCCCGAGAAATAACATAAAAGTACAAGTCTCACTGTCTCATCTCTAAGTCTCTAATACAATAATACAAGTGGTGGGTATGGTAGATGGAGTACACTAGATACAATACTGATAAGAGGTGGAAACAAAATAACCCCGCAACCCACCTACAAACAATACTGCGAGTCAAAGCAAAAGGAGCAAGAGAGGAGGTGCGCCCGCCGCTACTGTGCTGACGGGTCGGACCTGCAAAACACTGCGGCACGACGGGAGTGAGTTGCCAACTCGTGAGTAATAAGTAACATCTAATAAAGCTATCGTAAGCATGCACACAATTCGTTACAGTCTACAAATACTAATGTGATGCGATGTAATAATATGTATGCAACATGAATGCAATAACAACACGAGATTTGAATATAATTAACATAGGAAATCTGTATTCTTATCTAATTAGAACATCTGTAATTTAGTTTTAGTTCATCAATGAAATCAATATAAATCTGTGTCAAGCATCGACACTAAATATAAATATCTTATTTATCCCGGGCTCCAGTAATCCGGACTGGCCCGTAAATCTGATCTCGGGGCTCTGGCCATCCGGACTGGCCCAAATTATCATAACTCAAGTGATTGGATTGCTTTCTCGTTGTGTAGTTTTTAGAAAATTATGTAGAAATTCACAACCAAAAATTATTTGACCGCAATCAATAACGGTGTCGGATGTAGCGCGTTAGTAAGTGCGGATTGTCCACATGGAAAGTGTAATTGTTCGTGTTTCAAATTAGATGAGTCGAAACTTTAAGGAAAAGAAAAGAAAACATTTCATGATTTAAAATTGCATTTCAAGAAAGAGAAAAATCTAGATCTAAGAAAGCATTAAAAATCAAGAAGTGGTAATTTGTTGATTTTTCCAACCAAATATCAAGAATCTAAATAAGGCTCGTAGGAATCGATCGGATCTATAGATGTGATGTAATCTTACAATGACGTATTCTTATCCTTCGATGAATTGATACTAGATCGATGATGATCGACAAGAATTAGGGATTTCTTATGAAACTAGGGTTTCATCTTATCCCTTGTTCTTTCATCGATATCATTCATATTCTAGCTTCTAGTAATTTCAAGAAACGATCGTCGATCCCTAATTTCGAGCGATAATAATCAAGAAAGCATCGCAACGAAACTAGGTCATCGATTCTTGAACTTGCTAGGGTTTACAAAACTCGTAGGACTTAAAAATCGTTTTGAGATTTGTTACATCATCTTTCTATTGATCGTCTCGGCTCTTTTACGAGCGGAGTTTTACTCAAACAACACAACAAGAACTAGAATTACAAATTGATATCTAATTATGATGCAAGAATTATAAGAAAGCAAGATTAAAAAATTTCACCTTTTATTTATATCAACAATTTCATTACAATCGCTCAAGAACTACAAGTGGAAGAACTCGATCGTCGATTTGGCTTCACTCGTCTCCGTGAGTCGCGGATCGGCTTGGATCACTTGCCCGATTGAAGATCGGCTCGGCTCCTAAAAGGTTGAAGGGCTTCTCGCTTGATTGGTACTCGGGATCTTGAATTTGGGTTGGAATTAGGGTTAGGGTTTCGCACAAGTCTTGTCACTAGACTTGTGGAAGAAGATGATGTAAGAGGAAGAATTGAACAACTAAAGATTAATGAACTAAGATTGATTGAACTCCCTCAACCCTTAAATCTAGGTTCCTATTTATAGCCATCAAAACTCTAGATCTAGGATTTGAATTTTAAGTTTCCCTCCAAAAGTTTGTTGAGGAGATTTGAATTTCCCTCCAAAAGTTTGTTGAGGAGAAGCTTCTAGATGAAGTTAGTTAGGAGGGAGCTTCTAGAAATAGTTTGTTAGGAGCTTAATTAAGATTAGCTTTGCTTAATGATCTTTGCTGATCTGGTAGAAGCTTCGAGAGAATTCTGGAATTTGAGGCATCTTAAATGAATGTGGGCCCTGAGAGAGGAGTTATGCACCAAAAATGGGATGATGATGTGGCAAAAGCGTCGCGGTTCCGCGGCATAAACTCTCTCCCGCCGCGGAACCGTGGCGCTTTGGAGGCTTTGTGGCTTGAAAATTTTGGGCTTCTCTGGTACTGACATATGGGCCCTTTTGTGATATATTGAATTGTATTTTTCCCTTTGGATTGCTACCAGATCTCAAAACTTGGAGTTGGTGTATTTTTTATCAGCTTCTTTTGGTTTTGATCCTGCAATTTCCTGCACAAATCTCGAGACAAGTGTTGCGCAATATAGGGATGATGCGATGCCATAAAATACAGTCAATTTCCCTTAAAGTGTCGGTTTAAAAGTCTAACACATGCAATCTGATATTTAACGACTGATTTGCTAATATGTGAAATATGAATACTGAACACTTCTAAATGAGTGCAAATGATAGGGAAATTGCCGGTTAAAAGATGCAATATTTTCGACTGATCAAATTCCCCTAAACTTATTTTCGATCATCTCGAGCGAACTGTTTTATTAAAAAGAGAAGGAGAAAATAAAGAAAGAGAAAAACTAACTAGCACACTTTCGTAGGCAACACGATTGCACTGAGCACGTGCAACAAGCCTTTAAACCTCTAGGTATCCTTAGTAGGAGGAGTGTTGTCTCCTGAGGGTTTTCAGCGGATTACACCCACAAAATCCAATAATAAAAGAAAGATCATGAATATTACATTTAAAGACAAGAATTGTAAAAGAAAAGCCTTGAAAATTAGGGTTTCCAACTAAGCTAGCTTTTCGGTTGTCATGAGCCCTATCTTAATAGTCATGAAAAGATGTTAGAAATCACGTCCTCCCTCAATAAAACATCGTCTTATTCTTCATTCCTATCTTTTTTCCAAACATCGATCATATCACCCTGCGTGTGTGTAAAGGACATCCCTACATCCGGAGAATTCAATTCAAGCTATCATACTCTTGCCCATCAGCCTCAGTACTTTTTAATTAATGAATATTTAGATAAGATTGCTCACACACTTTCATGCGACCGTTAATACTTCTTGAGGTACTAACCGACCGATTACTCATGTGCTTGCTTATTTGGTGTATTTTCCTCGTCTTGCACCACCTAAAGCATAACAGTGACTCCCAGACCAGTTGGCCTTAGGGCACTAGGTGAAGAGGCACCCTCGCTATACATTTTTATTGCCCTTGGTGATAACAAAACCAGTGTCCATTTTTCTCACTATTTTATATTTTTTATTCACTTCTTTTTATTTCCTTCATACATTGGCTTTAAGACAAGAGCATTTCAAGGTATCCTCTACTATCCCAGACTTCAAGACGTGTGTAAGTGCGAATAGAAGGGTAGCAACGTTCAAAATGTTTGGCTTCCAGAATAGAAACTATTTTTCAGACTTAGTTTTATCCTCAGATTAGTGACGTCCTTCATCTTACTAACCCTTGGGACAACGGCTCATAACTACTTATTACTAGTTCGTATAAGAAAACTTCTAATTTTCTTAGTTTTCTTAAATTTTTCTAATCTCATAGATGTAATTGTTCACTATCTAAACTTTTATTATCTTATTTATGTACAAAAATATTTTTTTATCTTTTGAAAATTTTTAAATTTTTATAGGTTTTTCGAAAATGTTTTGTGCTTATGCAAATGATATGCAAATGATGCGAAAAATAAGCACAAACCTCCCCCAAACTTGTTTTCAACAGTGTCCTTACTGTTGCCTTCTGCTAAATCTTGAAAAAACCTGTAAGCTTGGGAGGAATTTATTAGTGGGGGCAAAATATTTAAGTGAAGAACCCCCAAACTTATTTTTGGCTCAAAATTTTGTAAAAATTCTTTTTAGGAGCCAGAAAAACATACCCCCCCAAACTTAAGCAATGTTAATCTTTGAAAATCATATGAGGGGGTCAAAAATCATTGGTCGATGCCAAGCTTTGCAAAGACCGAATGTCAACACCAACCATTCAAAATTTTTATCAATGCAGTGCTCTGGTTGGTGGAAGAAGAAGTGGGGAAAGGTTAAGTGGTGGAAGAGAGTGTGTGTGCGTCTCATTTTGGAGAGACGATGCAGTGAATGTGATGGATTACTCGTATTCTTTTTACAGTTCAAAAGAAGGGGTGGAGGTTCAATTTCATTGATTGAGAGATGATTCATCTCAACACCCGTATCATTCAAAAATGCGAGTTCATCAGCGAAGATTTCCTCAAAATTTCCATCAATACCCCGGAGAAGAATGTCATCACAAATCGCGGGGTGATCTTCAGACTGTAAGAACGGTTCATAATCAGTGTTAATTGTTGACCCGGACATCTCGGTGGAAGAGTCCGTATGTGTATGATACATAGTTGGGTCAAACAATAACGTATGAAAAGAGTCAAGATCGATATCAGGAGGATCATCAAATTCGGTGCTGTCGACATCCATTAAGTCGACAGAACAGACCTGAGCAGTAGGTTCGGAGGGTACACTTCCCAACTTGTAAATGTTCAGCTCTATTGACCTATTCCCGAAAGATAGGGTCATAGAGCCATTACTACAGTTGATTATTTCATTGGAAGTGGCCAAAAAGGGGCGATCTAAAATCACCGGAATTTGATTCCGTGGGTTCGCTACAGGCTGTATATCAATTACAATAAAGTCCACAGGGAATATGAATTCCCCGATTTTTATTAACACATCCTCCAGTTCACCCCTAGGTTTGGTGATTGATCGGTCAGCCATCTGGAGAGTGCGGTGGGTTGGCTTCAACTCTCCGATACCTAGTTGCTCATAAACTGAATATGGAAGCAAGTTAACACTAGCGCCAAGGTCTAGTAGAGCACGGTTAATGTGTTTTTCCCCGATAGAAATGGAAATAGTAGGATATCCAGGATCCTTACGTTTCCTCGGTAATTGTTGGGGGAAAGCCATGTCTATTGTTTTTTCCATGAAAATCTTCTTGGGCACTTGAGTCTTCCTCTTCCTAGTGCACAAGTTCTTAAGAGTTTTTGCATAGGATGGAACTTGTTGGATGGCATCTAGGAGAGGGATGTTGGTGTTAACTTGCTTAAAAATGTTCATAATCTTCTCCATATGTGGACTCGATGTGTTTGCCCTTAACCGATTAGGATAATGTGCTTTAGCAATAAGCGCTGGGTCCATCATAGGAGAAGGAAGTAGGGGTAGACATGATCCCAAAAGAGGAGTGGGGATCATCTGTGGAGAACTAGAAGAGGGTTGCTGAGGTGTCGAGCCTTTTGGGAAACGAAGAATAGGCTCGCAAGAAGGTGGTGGGGTGGAAGAACTGGGGTCAGAATTAGACGTAGAAGTGGAAGGAAAGGTCTCAGCCGGGGTTTTATTGATTGATTTATCAGTGTCATCAAACTCTTCCCCAACGTGATGGTCAAGCACTCTTCCAGATCTCAACGTGATTGCATCCACATGATGTGAATAGCTAGGATTAGGTAAAGGTTGAGCTGGAAGTTTCCCTTTTTCTCTCGCACTCATTTCGGCTTTTAGTTGTGCAATTTGGGCTTCCATTGATTTGATATTCTCATTTTGAGAGATAATGATCTTCATCACATTCTCGACGGAAGATTGCAAACTTGCCGTCCCTTGGATGGATTGTTTCATGAAAGTATCCAAGGTTTGTACTAGTGCAGAGGTATTATCTGTACCGGTCAATTGCAAAGGACTAGACGGTGTAAAAGTGTTGGCCGGATTTTGGAAGTTTTGTGATTGAAAGAGGTGCTGACTCAATTGAAGTGGTGGCTGCTGTTGTGGTGGAGGGACCCTTTGGAAATTGTGTTGGGTTGGAACCGTGTTTTGAGATTGGGATTGGTTCCAAGCAAAGTTCGGGTGATTCCTCCAACCCTGATCATATGTGGAGGAAGATGGATCGTTTCTAGGTCTTTGAAATGCGGCATTGGTATGCTCATGACCTTGAAACGGACATTCCTCCGTCAAGTGAGACGGATCAGAACAACAGCCACATACAGTTTTGGAGAGTGACATTTGATTTAGGGTGGCGGCTAAAAATTTATTTTCTATAGTCTCGAGTTTCTTGTGTATAGCTGCAATGTCAGCTCTAACTCCTATGGAAATATCATTGTCATCCCTAGACGATTGACTCACACCCTCCCACTGTAAAGATTTTTCAGCGAAATCTTCTAGGAATTCCCAGGCTTCCTCATCGTTCTTAGTCATAAAGTTTCCTTGACACATGGATTCAAGGGTCTGTCTTGTGTAAGGAGTAATGCCCTCATAAATGATTCGGCACAATTCCCATCTCGGGATGCCGTGATGTGGACATTGGACTAACAGATCCTTGAAACGTTCAAGACATTTTGAAAATGTTTCATTTGGAAGCTGGGTGAATTGATAGATTTCGCTACGGACTCGAGCTGTCTTTTGATGTGGGTAGAATTTCTTAAGGAATGCTTTGACGAATTCGTCCCAATTTGAAATGGAATGTGCGGTAGCGATATATAGCCACTTCTCGGCTAAATCGCACAAAGTGAATGGGAGAAGACGAAGACGCAAAGCATCCACAGACAACTGTGAGGTACCCATCATTGCGCATACATTTTCAAATTTCGTGATAAACACGTATGCGTCCTCAGACTCGAGACTGTGAAATTTTGGTAGAAGGTTGATGTATTGGGGTTTTATTTGAAAATTTTCCCCGTTGGTTGGTGGAATGGAGAGACAGGTGGAAAGGGGACCTCGTGTAGGATAGCACCTCTCCTGGAGAGAGATGCGAGGTCGATTCTGCGCACCAACGGACGGCGGCAGAGTAGTGGTAAAGAAGTTCGATGGAGACGGATCCATCGATGTGGGTGTGGTGGTGGGTAAAGAAAAGGTAAGTGTAGAAATACGACTTTAGGGTCGATCGAAGGGACGCGGACTAAACAGGCACTAGAATCCTGTTGTCCAGCCTATCTTGTACTAAAAAGGATTAGTACAAGTGGCAGCGTGAATTTATAATTAGGGGAATGATATATGCGGTGTTTGCTTTGAAAAGGGACGGATTTTTGAAAATATGATGCAACACAAAAAATGCAACAAGCAAAACCCTAAAATCTAGTGGTCACCTAGGTCCGGCTCTAGACCGCTTCTAACTGCCAAAAGACAAGTCGCAGGATAGAATCCTCCACTGCCTCTTCGTCCCCCTGTGGCCAGGTAAGTGCCAGGTAAGTGGGAAGGTACTCCACTACGTAAGTAGTGGGCCTAATTAATAACCACTAGCCTTCGACACACTTGCCTTAGACACCACAAGAAAACGCGGATAAGCAATGAATTACCCACGGCCTTCTTCTGTCCTAAGTGAGCGCGACGGTCCTTAGAGTCATCTCTAGATATTTTTTAATTAATGAGGGTCAATGCGAATGCAAGTTTTGTGATTTTCGGAGCCTAAGATGGGTAATGAACTCCCCACCTAATCTGGATTTGGTCTTTGCCCCTTAATTTTCCGTATTAATTATGCAAACAACCACAAAGATCAAAACAAGCACAATTTAATTTTGCTTTTTGCGCGGCGCTGCGATTTTTGCAAAGAAACCTGCACAAAATGTTAATTGGAGCAGATGAGGTAAGAGATAAGAAAGTTAGAAGCTTACAGAGCAAATTTGGTACACTGAAGCAGCAAGATTGCCGCGGAACCGCCGCAGTAGAGGGGTCTTTGCCGCGGAATCGCCGTAGGTTGATCAGATCACTGCTTCAAATTTTCACAGAGAGCTTATGTTGGCTCTCTCAGCTCTCTGGAATTTTCACAAAATTTTTATCCAAGCTCCAATGATTCCAGATTTCCTCGCAATCAAATCACAACACACGTATTAGGGTTTTTGCGAGTTTAGATCTAAAAATTATAATGGAATAAAATTTTTAACTCAAATTTCAAAATACAAACAATTAGCGCACTATCCCCGGCAACGGCGCCATTTGATTGGATTGCTTTCTCGTTGTGTAATTTTTAGAAAATTATGTAGAAATTCACAACCAAAAATTATTTGACCGCAATCAATAACGGTGTCGGATGTAGCGCGTTAGTAAGTGCGGATCATCCACAGGAAAAGTGTAATTGTTCGTGTTTCAAATTAGATGAGTCGAAATTTTAAGGAAAAGAAAAGAAAACATTTCATGATTTAAAATTGCATTTCAAGAAAGAGAAAAATCTAGATCTAAGAAAGCATTAAAAATCAAGAAGTGGTAATTTGTTGATTTTTCCAACCAAATATCAAGAATCTAAATGAGGCTCGTAGGAATCGATCGGATCTATAGATGTGATGTAATCTTACAATGACGTATTCTTATCTTTAGATGAATTGATACTAGATCGATGATGATCGACAAGAATTAGGGATTTCTTGTGAAACTAGGGTTTCATCTTATCCCTTGTTCTTTCATCGATATCATTCATATTCTAGCTTCTAGTAATTTCAAGAAACGATCGTAAATCCCTAATTTCGAGCGATAACAATTAAGAAAGTATCGCAACGAAACTAGGTCATCGATTCTTGAACTTGCTAGGGTTTACAAAACTCGTAGGACTTAAAAATCGTTTTGAGATTTGTTACATCATCTTTCTATTGATCGTCTCGGCTCCTTTACGAGCGGAGTTTTACTCAAACATCACAACAAGAACTAGAATTACAAATTGATATCTAATCATGATGCAAGAATTACAAGAAAGCAAGATTAAAAATTTCTCCTTTTATTTATATCAACAATTTCATTACAATCGCTCAAGAACTACAAGAGGAAGAACTCGATCGTCGATTTGGCTTCGCTCGTCTCCGTGAGTCGCGGATCGGTTTGGATCACTTGCCCGATTGAAGATCGGCTCGGCTCCTAAAAGGTTGAAGGGCTTCTCGCTTGATTGGTACTCGGGATCTTGAATTTGGGTTGGAATTAGGGTTAGGGTTTCGCACAAGTCTTGTCACTAGACTTGTGGAAGAAGATGATGTAAGAGGAAGAATTGAACAACTAAAGATTAATGAACTAAGATTGATTGAACTCCCTCAACCCTTAGATCTAGGTTCCTATTTATAGCCATCAAAACCCTAGATCTAGGATTTGAATTTTAAGTTTCCCTCTAAAAGTTTGTTGAGGAGATTTGAATTTCCCTCCAAAAGTTTGTTGAGGAGAAGCTTCTAGATGAAGTTAGTTAGGAGGGAGCTTCTAGAAATAGTTTGTTAGGAGCTTAATTAAGATTAGCTTTGCTTAATGATCTTTGCTGATCTGGTAGAAACTTCGAGAGAATTCTGGAATTTGAGGCATCTTAAATGAATGTGGGCCCTGAGAGAGGAGTTATGCACCAAAAATGGGATGATGATGTGGCAAAAGCGCCGCGGTTCCGCGGCATAAGCTCGCTCCCGCCGCGGAACCGCGGCGCTTTGGAGGCTTTGTGGCTTGAAACTTTTGGGCTTCTATGGTACTGACATATGGGCCCTTTTGTGATATATTGAATTGTATTTTTCCCTTTGGATTGCTACCAGATCTCAAAACTTGGAGTTGGTGTATTTTTTATCAGCTTCTTTTGGTTTTGATCCTGCAATTTCCTGCACAAATCTCGAGACAAGTGTTGCGCAATATAGGGATGATGCGATGCCATAAAATACAGTCAATTTCCCTTAAAGTGTCGGTTTAAAAGTCTAACACATGCAATCTGATATTTAACGACTGATTTGCTAATATGTGAAATATGAATACCGAACACTTCTAAATGAGTGCAAATGATAGGGAAATTGCCGGTTAAAAGATGCAATATTTTCGACTGATCATCAAGACTACGTCGGTATCCTCTGGATATCCACCGCGTCACAAATAACCGGTCGGTAGTGCTTCCCTGTCGGGCTCAACGCCATCATCTGCGACCATCTTTTCCCGGGATACCGCACCGGGTCCACCATGCACCCACATACGGTTCCTCCTCCTTCTCGAATCGGGTGTATGATACCGCTCAAGTACCGAGAAATCTCATGGTGGACGATATAAATTCATCATATCATGAGAAAACCGCAACTTACATTCTTAAAATGATAATACATTTTTCTTTTTAAATCCTTACGGTTTCTCCAAATCCATAAATCTCATAAATACAGAAATCCTTAAGAAAAATCATAATACATGAACATGTAGGAATTGATGAATGTCTATGATATCAACAAAATGCAATGCGATGCGGAACTAGAAAACTATGCATGAACAATGATGCAATAAGATATGTGCAAATGACTAGCAATCCTACGTATCTATCCTGATGAATTAAATATATCAAATGCAGGTTTATTAAACATAATTGGCGCAAGATATAAGATTTAGATTTAACAAGTTATAAAGTGTTTGTGTCATAGCAATTACCAAGGCATGTGTGTCCACATGAATAGTGCTCGAGCAGCATAAACTAATGGTAATGGTACGAGTGTCCTAGGAGGTACTATTACAGTATACATACATACATACATACATACATACATACATACATACATACATATATATATCTATCTATCTATATATATATATATATATATATATATATATATATATATATATATATATATAAATGATACAATGCAACGGGATGAATAACTAGGAACTACGCATAAGTGTAAGTACTAAACGAAATTCTAACTATTGGGTGTCTTATGCTATCCGAACGATTTCCCCCGTAGATGTGTAAATCTACTCACCGGAACGCCTCCGCTAATCTGATCCAATCACCGCCTTTCCTTTCCGTGCCGCGTATGATCTCTCCGCGACCAATCCTAGAATTACACAAAGCAACACACATAGGGCGTCGCAAGCTAACGCGTGTGCACTCGAAACACCAAAACGTGTGTACTAACGTCTGAAACCACCCCGACATGCTGTGATACATAGCAAACACCAAACCCAAACTCATAACGTACATGTCGCGCAAGTCTAAAAGTACTAAAAACAAGATATATAGTCCCAAATTTTGATTCGAGTGGAACTAGGAAAAGTTGCATATACCAATGACTTTAAATATATAGCAGACACCTACAGAAGAACCCCCGACACCCAGGTCTACCCTCTGGCCGCAATTTTTATGGCCAGAACCATTAAATTTGCGGCCAAAGAGGGGAGAGGGGGTTTCGTGCTTCGTGTGTGTAGTCCTAGCCCACTAACTAAGCTCCAGTAATTGCAACTTTTGCCTGAAGCATTATGTTTGAAAGCGGATCTCAAAACGAACACAAATCCTATCTAAAACACTAATTAACACTAATTTAATACAAAATGGTGTTTTAGTGTAACCAGGTGAAAAGATTTGAATTAAGCGACACAAACAACACTTAGTTAAGCTAATCAAGCCATAAAAACCTTAACTTGGCCTAATCTCCACTTAAACCACATAATTAGCACTAAATCCCACTTAAACACTACTTTAAGCTAAATAGACTAAAAGTTTAGCAAAATGGAAATTAAGGTAGGCCTTATACCTCGAGTTGGTCTTAGGATGGTTCAAACTTGCCGACCTTGCCTCGTAGAGCTAAGACTAGCCTCAAGAACCAACAAGGAGATGTTTTGAAGTGTTAAACATGAGATTTTGTGATGAAATGAGGGATTTTTAATGGAGATGAAGGCTTGGAAAATAAGAGAAGAAGAAGAAATGGGGAGGGGGAGGGGCTGCTGGAGCTGCTGCGCTGGCTTGAGGGGTGAGAGAGAGTGAGAGAGAGAAAGAGAGTGCCAAAAGTCAAGCCCCCATGCTCATTTAATGCCCCATGCCTCTCATTTTCTTTTCTTTTTCTTATTTTCTTTATATGTTTTGCTTTGTTTAAAAAGGGATGGATTTTTGAATCATGAGGAAAAATTAGAAAAGAAAGACATGCTACAATATTAATCTAGGGTGATTATAGGATTGTGCAAGATAAACTAAAAATTTTGCTTAGAAAATAATAGTTAAGAAAATTAGGTAATTATGGGAACAATAAATTAAATGTTAATTAATAAAACATAATTATATATATAATTACATATTTTCACAATTAAAAAAAGATTTATTCCAGTCTATGTGGAAAATAATTATTAACGAGGTTTTATGAAAAACAAGCATTATCGCTAATTAACACGAAATTAACCTAACGAATTTTCAAGGAGTTACACATACATATATCCGCGTGTGAATAAAACACATCGCCTATCGATCCACTATACTATCATGTAGTATAACATAACATGACCCAAATCACCTCACCGATTTCACGGCATCATGCCCAATCACATCGACTCATCTCCAAGTATCATATACTATCCTCATCATCCGTGTATATGTATACCTAGATATATATATATATATATATGTATGTATGTATGTATGTATATAGACACACACACACATACAAAAGAAAATCAATGTATGCGTGTGTGTGCGCGTGTGCCAATCCTTATTCTAGGGTTTCGCGACTAAGAAGCTAGCCTACGTTACTTCCAATTACACTAAACTAATCCCAAGAACTCTTAAAGCCTATCTTGATAATCATTTAGTCTCACAACATACACACACACACACACACACACACACATACACACACACACACACATACACGTATTCGTATACTATACTACGAAACTGCGGGGGTGCTATACGCCATCCACCCGACTTTTCCCGTAGATATATATCTACTCACTTTGATCTTTGCTTGCCGAAGTCGAAGTCGCCATGCTTCCACTTGTCATCCTGAAGTTCGCGCGGAGGTACCTACATATATAACACATGGTATTGTAAGCCGAAATCGCACACGAAAACTAAAATGGCACACGTATCTCACATAGGTAAAAACCTATGGTTTACTCATGCAGAAATAACCCAACAACTCCCGATACCGACGTACAAACATCAAGTGTCCGAGACAAAACACAAATACCACTGTTCAAGTTCACAGAATTCACAAACCGAATTCTGAAACTAAGAAAAACCCTTCCAGATTTTACCCCAGGTGAAATTAGCCAATTTTGTATATGTGGAGGGTCTAGTTTACAGAAGATAAAGCCATGGACCAAACACGGACCCACTCACCCCTACCCTGGTTGCAATTTGCGGCCAGAAAGAATAAATTTGCGGCCAAAATGCATGGTTGGGGTCTCAGGTCTTAGGGTTAGCTTCTAGGTTGCTTGCACGACTCACTATGATCGCTATAAAATTTTCAGGTGTCCCGAGTCATAGCAGATCTCTAAAACACGTCACCAAAGACAAAAAAATCCGATATCGGGGTTTCTAAGTTTGGGGTTTGGGGTTTTAGTCTCAGGTTAGGTCCATGTTTTATCAATAAAAAGTTGTAGTCATTTAGAATACCTCAATTTCACCATCACAATTCAAAAAAAAACCCTAACCTTAACGTGGAATTTTCCAAGTTCACTAATCCTCACTAAAACACTTCTAAACATGTATGGATGCTAAAGTGAATGAAATACTATACTAATAGTTAAGGAATTAGCTCATTTGCCAACTCAAGAAAATTCTTGAGTTGCCCCAAGTGCTCGAAATCCTAACTTTCTTGGCCCAAAATGCTTGTAGTGAGCTTGTGAATGTTTTTAGTGAAGGGAATGGGGTGTTTTGAGGTGATTTTGGGGGTGAAGTGAGGTGTAGGAGGGGGTGGAGACAAGAGGGCAGCCATGGTGAGAGGGAGAGAAAGAAATGATGAAGATGATGAAGATGAGAACAATGGATATGGTCAAAGGAAGACCCCTCACCCCCTCTCTCTCTTCTCTCTCTTGCCCATACTCTTTTCTTTATTCATTTTCCTTTTCTTTTCCTTTTTCTTTTATTTTCTTCTCTTTATCTTTTCTTTTCCTTTAAAACAAAGACATGCATGAGAAAAAGAAAAGACCATGGTAGGAAAATGCAACAAATGTGTAATATGACATGGTGCATGTCATGTGCACAAAACAAATCAATGCTTAATGCACGATTAGTGATATTTAATCAAGATTAGTATTAAAATAGAATATAATTAATCATAAAGAATTTATAATTTTCTTAAATCACATAAATTCTTCCAAAAATCACCATTCCATTTAATTTTCCAATACTTCCCAATTTATCGGTATATAATTATACCATATCATAAAAATATTCATAATATTTACTATTTTAATTACTTAAATTCCCAAAAATAATATTTTATTTTTCTGAAAAGTTACACTCAATCTTTTTATTCCTAGCAACTAGCAAACAAGCTGCTTCATCAGATGAGATAGCTTCTTTATAGCATGTCGGCTCGACACTATCAACTGTCTCTGTAACAGAAAATGCATACGCCACTAGATAATCATAGCCATACCTTTATGGCAGTCTAATGTCCTTCTTTGCCGATCACGATCGAGCAAAATCTTCATCTTGGGATTGCTCCTGTTGAGTTTCTTCAGATGATGGTGAAGGAGAGATCTTCTGTGAACCCCAGCTCTCACCGACCTCAATATCAAACTCGACTCATCCTTCTTCGAATCGTCTTCAACTGGAGATTCCTTGTTGTTCGGTTTCAACATAGCAGATTCATCAAATGTCATATATCTGCTAATTATAAATTTAGACGACTTTGGATCCGAATACCACAACCTATAACCCTTAACGCCGATAGCATGACCGAGAAATATATATTTCTTCGCTTGAGGATCCAATTTGCCTTCACGGCAATATGCATAAGCGGAGCAACCAAACACCTTAAGTATTAAATAATCAGCGTGTTTTCCCGACCATACCTGCTCTGGTTTCTTACAACCTAACAATGTATGAGGTGACCGATTCACAATATAACACGCCGTATTTACCGCTTCTACCCAAAACTCATTTTTGAGCCCTGCGTTGGAAAACAAACATGCACCGCGCTTTCTCCAAAAGAGTCTGGTTCATTCTCTCCGCAACTTCATTCTGCTGTAGTGTATAAATGACGGTATGATGACAAACTATTCCTTCGTTTTTGCAGAAATTATTGAAATCTCCACCGCAAAACTCTAACCCGTTGTCCGTCCCCAGTCTCTTGATCTATTTTTCTGTCTGCTTCTCAAGCAACGTCTTTCATTGCTTAAATATAATAAACACATCACTTTTGTGTTTCAAGAAGTAGGCATAAACTTTCCTCGTAAAATCATCAATGAAGATAAGCAAATACTTAGCACCACTTCCTTTAGAATAAACCAGAAAGGGTCCCCAAAGATCGGAATGGATATAATTGAGAGTACCTTTCGTGTTGTGTACCTTTGAACTGAAGTTAACGCGCTTTTGCTTCCCAAAGATGCAATGTTCATAAAATTCTAACTTCGTCATACTCTTCCTACCTAATAGACCCTGTTTTGACAATTCGGTTATACTTCTCACATTCATATGCCTGAGTCTCATGTGTCATAATCTGGTAGTTTCCGAATCCGTCACAGATTTGGATGATGAAATAGCCGCCAATCCGGAAGTCGTCGAACCCTGCAACAAATATAAGGACCCATTTTCAATCCCTTCATCACTACTAGAGAACGTTTGGTTACTTTCAAAACTCTATCATCAACGGAAAACCTGTAACTATTATCGTTGAGTGCACACAAAGAGATGAGATTTTTCTTCAAGTCAGGTACGTGCCTGAATTCTGCCAATGTTCTCACAACGCTGTCAAACATCTTAACTTGGATTGTCCATTTGCCAATAGCTCGACACAAACTATTGTTTCCCATCAAAACCACTCCACCATCAACGAACTCATATGTGGTAAATAAATCCCTATTGGGACACATATGGTAGGAACAACCCGAATCCATGATCCACTCGTCCTTGGATCGCTGTGTATTGTCGAGGGCTACAAGAAGATCTCCTTCTCCTTCCGCTATACTCGCTTCAGCCGAATACACTTTCTCTAATTTGTCTTCCTGCTTTAGCTTATTCTGCAGCTTAAAGCAATCGATCTTGAAGTGTCCCCTTTTCTTACAATAATTGCAGATAGATTTTTTAGCTTTGGATTTTGACCGCGACTTCTTCTTATTTGCTTTCGGATCTCTATTCTCTACTCACCCTCGAACAAATAAACCAGACGATGAACCATTTGTTTCGGTGGAAGTCAACTCTTTATCCATCTTCTTTTTGTTCATCAAATTCTTCTCGATATCCTTAATTGAGATCGTGTCTCATCCATAAACCATGGTGTCATGGAAGTGCTTATAAGAGGGTGGCAATGGACACAACAAGAGAAGAGTTTGATCTTCATCATCAATATTAATGTCGATTTTTCCCAGATTCATAATGATCGCATTAAACTCACCAACATAAGATTTTATTGGAGAGCCTTCTGACATGTGAAGTGTGTAGAGACGCTGTTGCAGTAAGAGTCGATTCATAAGAGATTTCTTTAAATATAAGTCCTTTAATTTATTCCACAAATTAGCCGCCGTCTTTTCCACCAAAACTTCTTATAGAACTTCGTTTTTTAGACACAAGTGAATAGCCGTGAGGGACTTTTCATCCATCTCCTCCCAAGCTTTCTCCGTCAGAGTGGAAGGCTTTTTATCCTTCCCTAAAATCTTGTTTTGAGTCAAAACGGCAACCATAAGGACTTGCCACAAACAGAAACTAATATTCCCATCGAACTTCTCGATATCGAATTTCATGATTGTCGGAGACATGATATGAGATTAAAAATATCTTGAGTATTAACGAACCCTAAACTTCAAAATCACGATTTAAGAAAGTGGGGAAGATGGCGTAGTTGTTGTTACCCACCGTTAACCTGAATCGCAAAATTAAAGACCTAATGGTTCAATCGAAAAGATCCTAAACAACAACAAAATGCTCAAATACCAGTTTGTTGCATATATGAGACAATCAGGAAGCAAACACACAATCGATAACGAGAAGAAAATCAAACCACAGGAAAGATAGAAATATGAATACTAACCACAAAACAAATAAGCGAAGGCGAAGTTTTATAAATTAATAAAATCTGGAGGAGTACAAATCGATGGAGAATACAAATCCCTCTCAAAGAACCCTAGAAATCTCATAATACAATAGGTTCTCTCAGATCTAAGAATTGCATCAGATCTAGGGTTGCTACAAACTATCATATAAATAGGATACAAAAGATATTCCCAAAAAACTAATTTCCTAACTAAATAAAATTGCGCCCGACCCGATGGCAGATGCCAATCAAGATATTTACAGAAACTCCAACTTTCGGCATATAATTGCAGATGTCTGTCCCAGAGATGGGCTAATGTCTATAAAGGTATTTACCGAAACTTCAGAAACAACAGAGCAATGGCAAACTTCTGGTATAGACGTCTGCCCTGAAGACAACTGCAAAACCTTCGAGTCTTTGCTTCGTGATAATGCTGGATCTTAGGGACATCTCTAGGGATGAATGTGAGGTATATCTAACGGTTTTTAATAATTTAGATGCAAGAAGAATATTGAGGTAACCTAGTCAATTTCTTGAAAGAAATCTTTGTAGTTATAATAATTTAGATGCAAGTATAATATATTGCGTAGGAAGTTCGTCAATTGTTATGACAGAGTGCTTTTGTTTCTTTGCAAAGAAAGAAGAGGAAAAGACGATGGCATTTTTAAAATATTTTGTTTGGATGTGTTGGCTGTTGGGTTTCACCCGCCCCAATACTCACCCCTTCCAGTGGCCCCTATATATATGTGATATATGGTGCTAGGGTTAATTAATCTAATTAAGAGATAGAGAGATGTAAGAGATTGTTTGGGTTTGAGCCGTTCTCTTCTTTTCTCCAAATACTATTGAGGATTGGCTTGCGAGGTGATCATGTGGGATATTCTTGCTCATCAAGAGTGTGGATTCTCTCTGGCTATTGCAAAGAGGAGAAAGTCAAAATTCGTTATGGTAACGCGGACGATGATAACGATCCTACCACTTTCAGGTTAAGATAATTCTTGTAGAATCTTATGGGTAGATCTTCTTTTTCCACTGCCATGATATGTTGATGATCAAATTTGATGTTTTCACCTAAATGCTACATTGGTATCAGAGCCTTCAATGCCCACGTTCGTAGTTCGTAATTAGATCTATGTTTTAAAAATTATAACAACCCAAAGTTGCATTTTTCTAATCTAAAAGTTAGATAAATTTTTTATATCAATTTTTATAGATCTATAATTATTAGAGTTATTGACGGAAATAGATCTTTAGATCTATTTATTTTTTTCATGCATCATATGTCGGCTAAATTAGATCTAAATTTTGTGACGTTGTAATGATTATACAATTTGTTTCTTGATGTGATGATTGGCCATGGATTAAAATTGTGAGAATATTTTTTTGCTAAAGATTTGATCTTATTTTTATTTTTTTGTGAAATTTTATGATGGCTAGGCCATATTTAAAAAAAACCCTAATCCTAATTTCATTTGGGATAAGATTGTAGGAATTTTTATTTCGGTATGAGCCAAAATAATTTTTTTCTCAAAAGATTATTTTGGATTTACTGAAAAAAATTCCTGGATTTTTCATATATTAATTTTTTTTGTTCTGGAAAAATCGAAAAAATAAAAAAAGGAGATGGAAGGAGGCAACAGCGGCTGCTGCTCCCACGAGATGGGATCGCGGGAAGACAGCCACAACGCTTGCACAAGGCGCAGGCACTCGTCCGCTACAGCAGTGGCTGCAGCTGCTCCCATGAGCTGGGCTCGTGGGAAGCCAGGAGAGCTTGCTCGAGCTGGGCTCGGTTTTACCAAATTATTTTTTAAAAAAAATTTGTTAAAAATTTTCAAAATTTTTAGAAAAATTCTAAACGATTCTGAAAAATCGAATAAATTATTTATGACTTTTGGAAAAAAAGTTCCTACTTAAAGTTTTTGATAGGGTCATGAGGTTATACTATTTTAACTCTAGAAATTATATTTTTCGAAAAAATTTCCCCCCTTCACTAAAAGTTTTAAAATTTTGTTCTCACTTAATATCTTGGAGATTGTATGGTTAGTTTAGTCCAGTAGGAGCGCTTGGGACACATGCCGATTTCACAAGTGTAAGTATACGGAAGCTAACACAAATAGTCCTAGAGGTGGGATTGAATAGGACCAATCTAACAATATGCTTAAATTAAAAATTCTATCAACACTTGATAATCAACCAAACACAATTGCAAATCTTAGACACAAGATATGACAAGAGTTATTGTTGGATATAGTGCCCTCAAGCTAATTATTGTAATCGCAGGTACGCTATTGTGATGATTGAGAGATGACCTATACGGGTAGAACAGTCTTACTCAAAATGATAGTATGCTATCTGGTTTGTCTTTATCACCATGTACATGCATTATGTGGTATTACAGATCAGTATTACATGTTGATAGAGCCCATAGTATCTTGCTTGACTACCAGTGTTATGATGGCGATCATACATGTGGGTTCTGGGTAGTTCATAAGCATATCTTTAAATGTCCCTAATCGTGGGAGTATCGAGATCGGGCATCGATATTACGGAGTAGACTGGTGTATATGTTTCTAGACCCCGATGAGGGGCGATGGTTGGTCCCACAGCTATTGGTCTTTCGCACCTTAGATCGTATACAGGTGCTCACTGGGGGTGAGTACACTGGACGGACTTGCCGGGAACATGCTAGATGGTATTATAGCTATTGTCAGAGAGCAGTTCTCAAGTGACATGAGTACATGTTATTCCTTCGACCTGAGATTGTCATTTGCCTCGTGTAAGTTCCCACTGTGCTTTGATTACTATCCTACTACGGATCAAAAGAGTCGTGAAAACAGGTTTTAGTTGGGTACAGTCCCGAGCCACATGGAGGTAGTGAGCGGATCGTCGAGGATTCGTCTATCCCGGTATTGGGGGTTGATGTTGTGCTGTGCACGGGTGGCCATCACCAGAAATTCTTGGCCAAGGTAGATCAGAATTACTGATTTGGATCATTAGTTTCTCAGTGGGTGATGGGCTTCACACCAACACGAAATATCGTGTTATTAGGGGTCTGACTTTATCCACCCCCTAGACCCGATATGTGATACTCTTAGACGAAGAGACCGGATTGTATGGAGATTGTCACAAATAGGCTCAGTAGGGATCCAGATGAGTTTGCTCGTCGGCCTTCCTTTTTCGACAGGTACCTGGGTAGCCGTTACGTACAGCTAGTGCCGTTAAAGTGCTTGTGGTTATGGATTTATCCAGTAACTCACTGCCGGCATATTGTCGAGTCTTTAGAGTCCCACACAGAGGGTTTCCCTGGTTTAGGCGAAATGATGTAGTTGCCGTATTTTGATACATGCAGGGTTCCGATCGAATGATTGTACTAGTTACCCGGACTTTTGATCGGACAGATGATAATACTAACCGGCTTAGAATTGAGCCGGATTATTAAATCAAGTATTGATTTAATAATTTACGTATATATATTTCGATATGTATATTCTAGTATTATGTTCTTTGTGTTATTCTATCTCTTTAGGTATTTGTATTTTGATACGAATACGGGTATGTATATACAGTTGAGTGTATTCCGTATTTATACGGAAAACATTCTAGAAGGTGGACACCTCATTTTGGTTTATCCATTTATTTTAAATGGAAATGAGGTGTAAAGGTAGTGAAGAGAGAATGGTGAGAACCATGCTTGAATAGTGTTGAAAAATGAATTGAAAATTCATTTGTGCAAACTATTCAAGTATGGTTGTAATATTTTATTTGGAAAATGGTTTTATACAAAACCATACTATCATTTGGATGATCACTTGGATGGTTGGTTTTGATAAAAACTTTCTCACCATTTGCCTAATCTCTCCTCATCAGCCTTTCTTGAGCTCCTCCTCCTTCATCTTGATCTTCCACCCAACCATCTCATGAGTTGAGAACCAAGAGTGGAAGAGAGATAGATATACACTTAGAACAACTCACTACATTTCTAGACACTCTAAAGTAGTAACCTATAGTCCCTAGTTTCTCCAGTAGATTTTTAGTGTGGAGCTAGAGCCATGAACCACATCTTTCGGGTGGATCATCTTCGATGGAGGAAGACCGGCGGTCAAGCTCGAATAAGGAGACCTCAAGGAGCTAAAGAAGATGGTAGAAGACCATGTTAGTGATATGTATGCCCTAGAGGCCATTATTATATATTATAGTGGATGCTTGTATATATATATATATATATATATATATATATATATATATATATATATATATATATATAGGACTTTCTTGTTCGATATGATAGTATGCTATCTGGTTGCACCTTGTCTTAACATGTACACTTATATTATTCTGTCTCTCTGATACATGTTGATAAAGGTCTTAGGATGTTAGCTTGACTACCAGGACTATGATGTAGATCATACTAGCAGGGCTTGTGTAATCCGCAAGCACATCCTTTAACCGTTCCTAGTCGAGGAAGTATCGAGACATGGCATCGATATTCCAGAGTAGACTAGTGTGTACGTTTCTTGACCCTGTATGGGATCCCACAACCATTGGTATTTAACATCAAAGATTATACACAGGTGCTGATTGATATTTTAATTCCGTCGTTGTATATGAAAAGTATAATCACAATCAAAGATTTTATAGCCGCAATCAATAACGATGTTGTTGTAGTTCGTTAATGAGCACGGGTCGTCCACTGAGATTCGTGTATTTATTCGTTCTTATTTTAATTGAGTCGAAAGAAAATAGTAAAGAAATTTCAAGAAAAATGATTCAAGATTTAGTTGATGAAATATTTTCAAGAAAAATCAAGAAAGCGTTTAAGGTGCAGTAATCAAGAAAGTGTCCAAAATCAATTTTAGTTATCAAGAAAATGAAGAATAACTTATAGGATTCGACAGGAATTAGTAGCAATGATGAATACTAAAAATGACACATCTTATCTATTGATGAATTATAGCTAGAACGATGACGATGAATGAAGATTAGAGATCTTTTGAAGAAACTAGGGTTTCTCCTTTACTATCCCTTATCTTTTCATTGATCACCATTCAAATCTATCCTCTAGCAAAGAAAATCATCAATCATTTAATCCCAAATTGCAACGAAATTATCAAGAACGGTGATCTCTCTCCAAATTTGGTCGTTGACGATTCTTTTTCCTAAAGTTCATAATTCTCATAAGACCTAAGATGCGTATAGGATTTCATCACTATTTGATCTACCGATTTCCTTCGAATCCTTAGCAAGCGGAGATTTACTCACGCATCATGAAAATAAAAGAATCAAGAATTAGAAATTTCATAATGCGAAAATATAATGAAAGCGAGAATTAACAAATGATCACATTTATTAATCAACTTCTAATTACACTTTCCTTCAATCCGCGATTACAAGAATTGCACTCGATCACTCACTTGAAGAGGTAACTATTCCGTCGAATTTTGCTTTGCTCAATCTCCATGAGACTTGGACCTGTCGAGAATCTCGTGCTCTTGATGACGATCGGTTTCGCGTAAAGGATCTTTAATGTCGTCGCTTGATGTTGTTCTCAACGATTCTTGATTTGGATCTTGATTTGAAATTGAATTAGATTTAGTTTTTGTAATGAATTGTTCAACCTAAAATTCAGTAACCTCCAAAATGAAGGTTTAGTTCCTTTATATAGCCCTTCATCAATCTTCCACTAGAAGCTAGGTCAATCTTCCCCAAGAAGCTAGGTAGTTGTAGGGAAATTTCTAGAATAAGGTAATTATCAAGCTTCCTCAAGAAGCTAGGTTGTTGTAGGAAAATTTCCAGAACAAGATTGTTACAATGAAGCGTCCTCAATAAGCTATAACATTGCAATGAAGTTTCTGGAAAAGTGTCATCACCGGAGCCCCCAACTCGGCCATGGATCCGCAGCGGATCGGCCTGACTCGGCCGTGGTTCCGGGGCCGTTTGGTGTTATCGCTGCTTCATATTTTCTGTGTATTCTGATGTTGGCCAATAGGCATTCAGGTGATATCTGGAATCTTCTTATCTCTTCTGAATCTCTGCCAGATTTTAACTCTTTGATTTCATGTATTTTGTCGGCGAATTTACGATTCCGATATCTGTCCTGAGATAATTTTCTGCATAAAATCTCAATGAAGAATGTTGAGATATACAATATCCTGCGTGAAGTAATAAATATACAATTTCCCTCCAGAATGTTGATTATAATGTATAACACGTGGTATTTGATATTTTCCAGACAAACTTGTAATCCGTGTTATATTTATAAAAAACACCCTTAGATGTTTAGAAAAGTGAGGAAATTGTTATGTTAAAGATTGCAATATTTTCGACTGAAAAAATTTCCCCAAACATGACTTTGATCGTCCCGAACAAACTTTTTTTATTCAGGAGAAGGAGAAAGTTATTAAGAAAAATAAAAACTAACTAGCACATTTTCGTAGGCAACACGATTGCATTGAGCATGTGCAACAAGCCTTTAAACCTCTAGGTGTCCCTAGTAGGAGGAGTGTTGTCTCCTGAGAGTTTTCAGCGGATTGCACCCACAAAATCCCATAATAAAAGAAAGACTGTCAAAGTTACATATAAAGATAAGAACTTTAAAAGAAATAACTTGAAAATCAGAGTTTCCAACTACACTAGCTTTCGGTTGTCATGCCTTTCTTAATAGTCATGAAAAGATGTTAGAAATCACATCATCACTCAATAAAACATCGCCTTTATTCTTCATCCCTACCTTTGTTCCAAACACCGATCATATACCCCTACGTGTGTGTAAAGGACATCCCTACACTCGGAGAATTCAGTTCAAGCTATAAAACTCTTGTCCATCTACCTTAGTACTTTTTAGTCGGTGAATATTTTAGATGGAATTGCTCACACATTTTTCATGCGACCGTTAATACTTCTTGAGGTACTAACCAACTGATTACTCAATGTGCTCACATATTAGGCGTAATTAGTAATTTCCTCGTCTTGCAATACCTAAGGCTTAGCAGTGGCTCCCAAACCAGTTGGTCTAAAGAACTAGGTGATGAAGCACCCTCGCTATATTTTTTTTATACTGCCTTGGTGATTACAAAACCAGTGTTCATTTTTCTTCCTAATTTTATACTTTTATTCTTCATTTATTATTTTCTTCGTACTTTGGCTTTTAGACAAGAGCATTTCAAGGTATCCTCTACTATCCCGAGTTTCAAGACGTGTGTAAGTGCTATAGTAGGGTATCAATGTTCAAATGTTTGGCTTCCAGAATAGGAACTATTTTTCAGACTTATTTTTATCCTCAGATTTGTGACTTCCTTCATCTTACTAACCGTTGGGACAACGGCTCATAACTACTTATTACTAGTTTCGTTTAAGAAAATATCTAACTTTCTTGATTTTCTTAAACTTTTCCATTCTTTTAAATGTAATTTTTCACTTTCTAAAATTTTATTATAAAAGAAAATTTTGGAAAATTTTGTGCTTATGCAAAGTGTAATGCAAGGTAATGCGTAAATAAGTACAAACCTCCCCCAAACCTGTTTACAGCATTGCCCTCATTGTTTTCTCTTTTAAATCTCAAAAACCTGTAGGCTTGGGAGGATAAGTTATTAACGGGGTACAAGAATAAATGAAAGTGAAAATCTCTCCCAAACTTATTCTTTTATTACTCACCCCTATTCTTAAGATGAAACAATATTACCAAGACATGGAGGTGAGGCGGAGGAATTTAGTCTTGATAAAGCGTCTCCTGTAAAAATAGGAGCTCCTCCGTGGGGTTAGGGAAAAAATACTGTTTCAATCTTTGCCCATTCACTTTGAAAATTGAACCATTTTTCATATTTTCAACTTCAATTGCCCCGTGCGGGTATATATGCTGCACTACAAATGGTCCTTTCCAACGAGATTTTAACTTACCCGCATGAAGATGGAGACGGGAATCGTAAAGAAGGACTTGTTGACCTAGGATAAAAGTTTTTCTCAAAATATTTTTATCGTGAAATACCTTAGTCCGGTTCTTAACTATCACCACATTTTCGTAAGCTTCATCGCGGAGTTCGCTTAGCTCATTTAATTGCAGCTTCCGAAAGATGCAGGCTTGATTTAAATTGAAGTTAAGTTCTTTAATGGCCCACATTGCTTTATGTTCAATCTCGACAGGAAGGTGGCAAGCATTTCCAAACACTTGGCGATAAGGAGACATACCCAAATCGGTCTTATAAGCGGTACGAAATGCCCAAAGAGCATCCGTCAATTTAGTTGACCAATATTTCCGGTTTTTAGAAACAGTTTTCTCCAAAATTTGTTTGATTTGCCTATTGGAAATCTCAGCATGCCTGCTCGTTTGGGGATGATAGGGCGTGGAAAGTTTGTGGTTGATTGCATATTTCCGCATCAAAGTCTCGAAAGTCCGATTACAGAAATGCGTCCCATTGTCGCTAATGATAGCGCGAGGGTGTCCAAATCGCGAAAAGATATTTTCTTTAAAGAAATTAATGACAACCTTGTTGTCATTAATGCGACATGGTATTGCTTCTACCCATTTTGAGGTGTAATCAACCGCTAACAAGATATATAGATTCCCAAAAGAGTTATGAAAGGGACCCATAAAATCAATACCCCAAACGTCGAAAATTTCAACAACCAAGATCGGTTGAAGTGACATCTCATTTCTTTTAGAAATCCGATCCGTGTTTTGACATTGTGGACAAGTTTTGCAATGATCAAATGCATCTTTGCATAATGCAGGCCAGTAAAAACCACATTGCAAAACTTTCTCCGCCGTCTTACATGGACCAAAGTGACCTCCACATGCCTGATCATGACAGAAAGACAAAACACTCTTGAATTCATCATTAGGGACACATCTGCGAATGATTTGGTCAGGACAATACTTAAACAAATAAGGTTCATCCCAGTAAAAATGCTTTACTCGGGATAGAAATCGATATTTGTTCTGTTTAGACCATTAGCTGGGAATAAGTCCCGTTGCAAGATGATTCACAATATCCACGAACCATGGTTCTCTGGATACTGTTAAGAGCTGTTTGTCATGGAAAGAATCGTTTATTGGCAAGGTCATAGTAGGTGAAGAAGAGATGCCCGAAAGATGGTCGGCTACTACGTTTTCACATCTTTCTTATCTCGAATGACAAGATCAAATTCTTGTAATAATAGGATCCAATGTATTAACCTGCCTTCAGCATCCTTCTTAGATAAAAGATGTTTTAGGGCGGAGTAATCAGTGTAAACCACAATCGGTGAGCCAATCAAGTAAGGCCTGAATTTTTCTAGTGTAAATACAACTGCCAAGAGTTCTTTCTCGGTGGTTGTATAGTTAAGTTGGGTATCATTCAAGGTCTTACTTGCATAATAAATCACATGTGGCATCTTATCAATGTGCTGTCCTAAGACTGCACCAACAACGAAATCTGATGCATCATACATTAGCTCAAATGGGTGGTTCCAATCAGGAGATGAAAGAATGGGGGCTATAGTGAGGGAATTCTTAAGTGAGTCAAAAGCAGCCTCACAGTCCAAATCAAAGTGAAATGTAGTATCCTTGGCCAAGAGAAGAGTTAAAGGTCTAGCAATTTTGCTAAAATCCTTAATGAATCTCCTATAAAATCCTGCATGACCAAGGAAAGATTGTATGTCTTTGACGCATTTGGGATGAGGAAGGTTATGAATGACATCTATCTTAGCTCTGTCGACATCAATGCCTTTTCGTGAAATGACATGTCCAAGAACAATACCCCCTTTGACCATGAAATGGAATTTTCCTAATTCAAAGTTAAGTTCTTATCTTTACATCGAGAAAGAACTGCATCAAGATGAGATAGGAAATCATCAAAAGAGTCCCCGAATATCGAGAAATCGTCCATGAAAATCTCCAGAAAATTCTCGACCATGTCCGAGAATATCCCCATCATACACCGCTGAAATGTAGCGGAAGCATTGCATAACCCAAAGGGCATGCGTCTATAAGCAAAAGTACCGAAATGACAAGTAAATGTGGTTTTATCTTAATCCTTTTCAGCAATAGGGACCTGGTTATAGCCAGAGCATCCGTCCATGAAACAATAATACTCACGTCCAGCTAATCGTTCCAATATCTGGTCAATAAAAAGTAGAGGGAAGTGATCTTTCCTCGTAGCGGCATTGAGTTTTCTGTAATCAATACATACACGCCACCCAGTTTGGGTTTGTGTTTGGATCAACTCATTATCCTCATTTGTTATGACCATGATGCTAGACTTCTTAGGGACTACATGAATAGGACTTACCTATTGGCTATCAGAGATTGGGTAAATGATACCACTATCAAGGCATTTGACGATTTCTTTCTTTACCGCCTCCTTCATGACGGGATTCAACCGTCTTTGTAGTTCTTAGGTTGGCTTGGCTTCATCCATCAAATGTATATGATGTTCTATAATTAAGGGACCAATCCTTTTGATGTCAGCCATTGTCCAACCAAATGCTTGCCTATTAGATCTCAAGACCATCAAAAGAGCATTCTCTTGCTCTAAAGCTAGAGAAGAGGATATGATCACGGGCAAAAACTCATTCTCACCTAAATATGCATATTTAAGGTGAGAAGGTAACAATTTGAGATCTAATGTCGGCGGAGAGACAATAGAAGGTAGGGTAAGTGAATGATATTCGGATTCTCGAAGAAGTTCATAGCCTGCAAAGGATACAAACTCGGAAAGTGTGTCCAACTTTTGTGATGAGTCAGAAGGTTCAAACTCGAGAGTGGACTCGTCAAAAGTGTCCTCACTATGATGTGCAAGATCAAACAATGATGTGCTAATGTCGTCGAGATCATCAAAGCAAAGTTCATCAACCTTGCAGCTTTCGGGAGCTATCTCGTGGACAGAACAGACATCAAGAATATGAGCAGAGGGTTCAGATGGTTGACGTCAAATTTTGTAAATGTTAAACTCAATTATCATTTTCCCAAAGGATAGGTTCATGGAACCGTTACGGCAATTAATGACAGCATTGGAAGTGGCTAGGAAGGGTCGACCAAGAATCACCGGAATTTAGTTCCGTGGTTCTCTACAGGCTGTGTATCTAAAACAATAAAGTCCACAGGAAATATAAATTCCCTGAATTTTATCAACACATCCTCAAGCTCACCCCTAAGTTTGGTGATGGATCGGTCTGCCATCTGGAGAGTGCAGTGGGCAGGTTTCAACTCTCCAATTCCTAACTGCTCGTAGACAGAGTATGGCAATAGGTTAATACTAGCGCCAAGATCGAGTAAACTACGATTAATATTTTTACCCCCAATAGAAATAGAGATTGTAGGATATTTAGGGTCCTTACGTTTCTTTGGTAATTGTGGAGTAAAATCTGTGCTAACAGTATTCGTCATGAATACCTTTTTGGGTACCTGATTCTTCCTCTTCCTAGTGTATAGGTCCTTATGGATTTTCGCATAAGCTGAAACTTGTTGTATGGTATCTAGGAGAGGGATATTTATGTTAACCTGTTTAAACATTTCCATAATCTTCTCCATATGTGGATGATTAATTCAAAGAATTGTTTTAACCGCAATCAAGAACGGCATCGCTTGGTAGCTAGCCGGTGAGTACGGGTCGGTCCACAGGGATTTTGTGTATTTTCAATTTGTTCTAATGAGTTAATTCCAAACGGTGTTGGATTGATTATTACTAAAAACTAAAGTTGATCTACACTAGGATTAAAATCTTGCTAAGGTTAGGTTTAGGTTAAGTTTGGAAAGTCAATATTCCTCACAGCTTTCTATGCCCTAATTAAGATCTATTAGGAGTTATGGTAATAATTAATAAAGTGGATTAGTACCATCGGGAAGAAACGATATTTCTTCCTCTAGGTTATTGTCCTTCCTTTCTCAATTCTTACCCTAACCTCAATGGAAAACATACGCAACCGGTCTTTTATACTATGGTATCACCGCTACCTCATGGGATAGGGTGCCGTAGAGAGCGGTGTGTGTATGTATGTAGGGAGTCGTATAAAATTATGTGATGAGCAAGAAATGGGTGAGAGATTTTCATCTCTCAAACCTTCCATATTCCTAACCCTAACAAATGAGGAATTACTCACTCATTAGAGAATTGATAAATATGTTCTAACTAATTTAACTAAGGCAGATAAGAAAAATTATACTAAGGCAGAATGAAAATTAACTAGGGTAATGGAATAAAAAACCTTACTTTATTGATGGCTCTCTTCAAACATTTACACCGAATTTAGAATTCTGAATAGATAAAATAAAAAGAGGCATACCTCAAAAAGAGGTTTAGGATTTCTATTTATAGAGTATAGAAACCCTAGGGTTACAATTGAGTCACATCTGCATTTACAATTTTACGCTAAGAAAACCTTATTTACTGCACCGACGCACCAACACGCGCGACACGCGTCGACATGCGCGACGCACGGCCGCGGAACCGCAGTCAAAACCCATGTTTGGCCGCGGTTCCGCGGCCAAACAGAGGGATCATGAGCTGAAATCTTTAGGGAATCTTCTGGTGGTATTTGACTTCTTGTTTCTTCACTTGTTTCTCAGGTTGTTTTCTAGTTCTCTTCCAGATTTCTACAGTGAATAATTTCGTGGATTTTTACCTCTTGCTTCGTGTTGAAGTCTTGAACCTTGCACTACCTTTGTTCTTTGTGAAATTGTCCATTAATCTTCGTTTAGTCTTCAAACTGGAGGCATGATCAAGATCTTTCCATTTGTTGGTCGTAGTCTCACTTTTGTGTCGTTTTCTCATCGTTTTTACCGTTTTTGTTCCGAGAACCTGTAACCTGCAACTATGTAGTAGACATGGATCAAAAGCACCTGTTTATTTGTAAAATGAATAAGAATGGGGAATATAATAATGCAAAATTATGATATGAACAAATACCCCTAAACTTATCTTTTGCTCGTCCTCGAGCAAACCTAGTTTTATTCTCGAAAAAAAGACCTAGCCTCACTTTTGCAGGGAAACGCGATTGCACTAAGCTTGTGCAATAAGCTGTTAAACCTCTAGGTTTCCCTAGTAGGAGGAGTGTTGTCTCCTGAGGGTTTTCAGCGTATACTACCCACAAAATCCTATCAATTCGGCCTATTGACTTTTATTCTCCAATTAGGTTTTCTAACAAGAAACTCTATTATCTTCGACTTAGAAATTATCCACCCGTATTTTTCACGCTTCCTTATCATTTAACTTAAGATTATATATGTTTTGTAGATTTACTTAGTTTTTAGCATCTTTTAAGTTTTCCTTCTAGGGTTCTATCTCAACTTAGTAATTTTTATCATCTCTATTAAACTTATAAGTCCTATTCTTTATTCCTATCTCTTATCTAAACCCCAATCATATACCCTTACGTGTGTGTATATATCACCCCTACACTTGGAAATTCAAATCAAGCTATTATACTCTTGTCCATCGTCCAAAGTACTTTTCAATTGGTGAACATTTAGATGAAATTGCTCACACATTCTTCATGCGACCGTTAATACTTCTTGTGGTACCAATGACCGATTACAAAATGTATTTGCACATCAAGGCGTAATCCCTAGTCTTGTAATCCCTAAGGCTTTTAGTAGTGACTCCCAAACCAGTTGGTCTAAGGCACTAGGTGATGAAGTATCCTCGCTAAATATTTTTTCTATTATAGCCTTAAGTAATTACAAAAATTAGTGTTCATTTTTTTTATCTCTTTATTCACACTTGTATTTTTTTTATTTTATTTCCCTTTATACTAAGGACTTTAGACAAGAGAATTTCAAGGTCTCCTTTACCATTCCAAGGTTCGTGTTTGTACAATTTATAGGGTATACATTTTCAGAATTTAGACTTAAACTTAAGAATTATTTTTCAAACTTACACTTTAATAAAAATATCAATACTTTTCCCTTGTTTTAACTTAGCCCAAGAAGTGAACTCGAAATTTACCTATTTTTAAGTAAACTACAAAGACATATACTTTCTACCGTTAAATTTTAAGAAAGGTTATTTTTAGGGTTTTTAATTTACTAAGTCTAAGGTCTAGTTGTTCTTAGCTAGTTAACCTTCTTGTCAAACTCAAGTCAATTATAGCCAAAATTGAATTTTTTCAATTTTTATGATTTTTAAAATTTTTCAATTTTTATGGGTTTTAAAATAAGTTTGCAAATGCAAGAATATACACATGAATGTGAAGGAAGAAGGCTTACCGAGCATACCCCAAAACTTAAACTTGACAGTGTCCTCACTGTCATGCTATACCAAGAGGGTCAAATGTCGGCACTCCCCTGTCTATTTATTTATAATTTTTTTATTATTAAAAGAAAAACAAAATATATATACAACAAGGTCCCCCCAAACTTAAGTGAAACATTGTTTCCACTGTTTTAAGCTTTTAAAGTTCAGAGTTAGGGAGGAGAAAAATCAAACTATACAAGGCCTTACACAGGACAAAGGTTAACACCAACCATTCAAAAATTCTATCGAGATAATGGTAGAATTGGTGAAAGAATGGAGTGTAGAGAAAGGAGTTGAGAAACACACGAGACCGTGTGGGAAGAAGGGTGGAATATGGTCTCGGTATATTCGGAGAAGAATGGCGAAATAGAGAAAGAAGTGTAGTACGAACTTGAGGGTGTAAATTAGCACAATTTGTGATGACCGATGTGTTAAAAGCGATTGTGCTAATCTATCAACCCATCAAGAAATGGGGTCAAATCCCTCAATATTCGCGAAAAAATATGGGTACATTGAACTTGGTAAACTCCATTGAACATGGAAGCGCGATGGATTCTTGTATGGTCGAAACGATAGAAAGGACGAAGGGGAGTGATTTAGGGATAGTCTTATTCTCACCTACGTAATCTGTCTCGAACTCGAAGGATTCCATCAATGGTTCTAAATGACTATAAGCAACCGAGTCTGATGATTCAACTAGCACATCTGAAAATTCAAAGGACTCAAACTCGGGCGGTGAGTCTTCAAAATCGCCCGCAAAAGTGAAACACTCGTAATCGATATCGGTTGTGAGAAGAGTGTCAGATTCAAGGAGGAATGGACTAGTGGCGTCAAAACTGCTGTGATCGAACAGAAATTTTTCAAGCTCACAGTCCTCCTGCGTGATATTTTGCGTGGTCGGAACGATGGAAATGAGGGAGAGTGATTTAGGAAGTATAACAGTTAAAGGTTCAGGAGGATGAATTAGAAAATCCGACTCATCAAACAAAACTGGTTCATCCTCAATACTATCCTCAATACTCTCCTCAATACTATCCTCATAATTCTCCTCAAAAGTTATCTCATCCATGCAATTATCATCAAAATCAAGACGCATATGAAGTTCAGGAGAAACATTTAATGACTTTGGATGATGAATTGGAGAGAAAAATTTAGTCAAATCTGTGGGTTCATCATCTAAAATATTCCCGGCGTCAATATCCTCAATCAAGTGAAAATCAATTTTTTCGGACACCTCATCAAAAGCATGGATATTTATCAATTCAGGTTCTAGATTGGAGGTATATAAATCGAAAGGATCGGTGATGGTTTTACTTGAAAGGGACCCTTCACAATCAGGTAAATCAAACACTACAAAGTCGCATAACTAATTACACGTTTTATCTTCAATTAGTGAATCATTTGTGACACTTGATTGAAAACCGGAGTTGTGGGATTAAATTTGGTATGGGTAGGTTTGATTTGGAAGGGCGTACAACTCACTCTCTCCACTCAAATTCTCAATCTGTCCAACCGTCTCATCATACATTGGAATTTTTGGAGCTAGTTGGAAACTAGCTACCGGTTCACTAGGTTGCATAAGGGCGGCAATGGACGCATCCAAATTCCTTATCTGTTTGTTTGTCGCTACAATATAAGCTTCCAACGAATTTTCTAGACTAGACATAGGTTTTGAAGGGGTTTCAGTAAAAGATTCAAAATTGTTTGGAGATGTGAAACTCCCAATTGGTTGTGTAGAAACAGTGTCGAGAAAAGGTGTGAAAGTCGGGTAGGACTTATAGGAATTGAATGGTTGGACATGATTAGGATCAACATTTGGATAAAAAGGTGAATGGAACTGTTGATCCCTAGAACTGGATGTGTTGAGAGGAGTGAAAGATCGGCTATGGGATTGTTCAATATGCTCCGCAATAGACATGGGTTTCGGATTTACAATAGGACTCGAAAAAGGAGTATCAACGTAAGAACGTGGTGAAGGTTGAAACGGTTGATACAAAGTGGATTGCAGAGTTAAACTGTTTCTCCTAGACATTTCTATTCGATCTTTCAAAGAAATTTTGGGCATGGAGGGGTCATCCGTAATTCGACCAAAACAATTCGCGTAGGAAGCAATGTTTGGATGAGGGTACCAAAGTTCGGCAAGAGTTTTGGGAGGTGGGGTACCCATGATGTAAGAAGGAGAAGAAAAAGAATGTGGGTGCAAGTGGGGTGCAATGGATTTCTTAGTGACTAAATTGGCAAGTCTTTTATAAAAAAAATTTTGTTTTGTGTTTTTATATAAGGGCTTTTTGCAAAAAGATATTCAATAAAAAGCTTAGAAACACGTTCAAGCAATCACAAAATACACAATCAAGCCTAAATCTAGGGTCACCTAGGTCAACTAGACTGCTCCTAACTGTTCCAAAGGGCAAGATGTGAGGACCTCAAACCGCCTCTTCACCGCCAATTGTGGCCAAGTAAGCACAAGTAGAGAAAGGAGGGATCCACTCACGAATCACCGTGAGACGGGCCTTTTAAAATTACCTTTCACTACCTTTCTAGCCTAGGCACCACAAAGTCAGGTTAGGATCAACGGTCGATACCTACAACTATTCCTTTGTCCTATTGAGCGCGAAGTCCTTAGGGCTGAGTCTAACTTTTTTAATTAATTGATGGTCAATGCAATATGCCTTATATGATTTTTGGGGTCTTGGGAAGGGTAATGAAATCCCCACCCAATATGATTGGTGTTCAAGCCCCTTAAAGTCAATTTAAACATGCAAAGCAGTAAACACAATCACTTGCAAACAAATTTTTTTAGCGTGGCGCAAAGAATCCTGCACAAGATCAAGTTATTGGAGAAGGGGAGAAATTTTTGGCGCAAAGAATCCTGCAGGAAATTATTTTACAGAAGAGATAACGGGGCTGCAAAGAAGGAGAAAGGGAGCTTACAGAGGGATTTCGGGTTGCTGACGTCAGCAACCTGCAGCGGATCCGCGGCGAAAAGGGGGTTCCAGCGGTGGAAACGCGGTCAGATATGCGGTTCAGATCCCTAATTTTCTTCCGTTGCTCTGTTGTGATTTTCCTCTGTTGTTCAGATCCATTGTTTTCTGTTTCGATCTTTGGATTTTTCCAGATCTGAATTCGTTCGTCGATCCTACAAAATTCAAACGAAGATACCCTTCACAAAATAACAAGATGATAAATTTTTATATATTTTTTTATTTTTCAGTTTTTATGAGTTTTCAATTTTATATTAACCCAAAATTACAAAAAGAAAATAACACGCCATCCCCGGCAACGACGCCATTTGATTGATTCAAAGAATTGTTTTAACCGCAATCAAGAACGGCGTTGCTTGGTAGCTAGCCGGTGAGTATGGGTTGGTCCATAGGGATTTTGTGTATTCTAAATTTGTTCTAACGAGTTAATTCCAAATGGTGTTAGATTGATTATTACTAAAAACTAAAATTGATCTACATTAGGATTAAAATCTTGCCAAGGTTAGGTTTAGCTTAAGTTTGGAAAGTCAATATTCCTCACCGCTTTCTATGCCCTAATTAAGATCTATTAGGAGTTATGGTAATAATTGATAAAGTGGATTAGTACCATCGGGAATAAACGATGTTTCTTCCTCTAGATTCCTGTCCTTCCTTTCTCAATTCTTACCCTAACCTCCATGAAAAACATACGCAACCGGTCTTTTATACTACAATATGACCGCTACCTCGTGGGATAGGGTGCCGTAGAAAGCGGTGTGTGTATGTATGCATAGAGTCCTATAAAATTATGTGATGGGCAAGAAAGGGGCGAGAGATTTTCATCTCTCAAACCTTCTCTATTCCTAACCCTAACAAGTGAGGAATTACTCACTCATTAGAGAATTGATAAACATGTTCTAACTAATTTAACTAGGGCAGATAAGAAAAATTATACTCAGGCAGAATGAAAATTAACTAGGGCAATGGAATAAAAAACCTTACTTTATTGATGGCTCTCTTCAAACATTTACACCGAATTTAGAATTCTGAATAGATGAAATAAAAAGAGGCATACCTCAAAAAGAGGTTTAGGATTTCTATTTATAGAGCATAGAAACCCTAGGGTTACAATTGAGTCACATCTGCATTTACAATTTTACCCTAAGAAAACCATATTTAATGCACCGATGCACCGACACGCGCGATACGCATCGACACGCACGATGCACGGCCGCGGAACTGCGGTCAAAACCCATGTTTGGCCGCGGTGCCGCGGCCAAACAGAGGGATCATGAGCTGAAATCTTTGGGGAATCTTCTGGTGGTATTTTACTTCTTGTTTCTTCACTTGTTTCTCAGGTTGTCTTCTAGTTCTCTTCCAGATTTCTACAGTGAATAATTTCATGGACTTTTACCGCTTGCTTCATGTTGAAGTCTTGAACCTTGCGCTGCCTTTGTTCTTTGTGAAATTGTCCATTAATCTTCGTTTAGTCTTAAAACTGTAGGCATGATCAAGATCTTTCCATTTGTTGGTCGTAGTCTCACTTTTGTGTCGTCTTTTCATCGCTTTCACTGTTTTTGTTCCGAGAACCTTGTAACCTGCAACTATGTAGTAGACATGGATCAAAAGCACCTGCTTATTTGTAAAATGAATAAGAATGGGGAATATAATAATGAAAAATTATGATATGAACAGTGGACTTGGTTTGTTTCCCCTTAACCTATTCAGATAAGGAGCTTTAGGAATAAAAGCTGGGTCCAATATTGGAGAAGGTTGTGTGGGTGGAACCGATCCCAGAATTGCAGTGGGGATCGTCTTATGTTGACTAGAAGAAGTGGGCTGAGGGTTCGAGCCTAGAAGGAAACGGAGAATAGGCTGGGAAGAAGATGAACTAGGGTCAGAAGTGGAAGTGGAAGTGGAAGCCGGAGTCGGGGTATCATTGATAGATTCATCATTATCAATATTAATCTGTTCACCGACTTGATTATTCAGCACTCTTCCAGATCTCAACGTTGTAATGTCATTCACATTGTGTGAGTAGCCAAGATTAGGTAGGGGTTGAGCTGGTAGTTTCCCTTTCTCTTTAGCACTCATTTCTGCATTTAATCGTGCAATTTGTGCTTCTATCGATTTAATTCTCTCAACGTGGGAGGCGGAGTTCTTCTTTATATCATCGATAGAAGACCTTATATCAGCCGACACTTGGATGGAATGTTTCATAAACAAATCCAAGGTTCGTTCGAGTGAAGAAGAGTTATCGGTACCGGCCAATTGCAAAGAATTATTATACGGTGCAGAAGTGTTGGCCAGATTTCGAAAATTTTGTGGTTGAAAGGGGTGCTGACTAAGTTGTAGTGGTTGCTGTTGTTGTGGAGAGACCCTTTGAAAGTTATTTTGGTTTGGAATCGTATTTATGAGTTTGGTGTTGGTTCCAAGCAAAATTAGGGTGATTCCTCCAACCCTGATAATAAGTGGATGAATAAAGATCGTTTATAGGTCATTGTTGAAAAGAAGTATTAGTGTGTTCTTGACCTGGAAACGGAGAATTTAAAGGACATTCTTCCATCAGATGTGATGGATCGGAATAGCATCCACATACGGTTTTAGAGAGCGTCACCTGATTTAGGGAGGCTAATAAAAATTTGTGTTCCATAGCTTCAAGTTTCTTTTGCATTGCTTCCATTTCAGCTTTGACTGCTATGGAAACATCAAGTTGATGGATACCACCCCTAGATGATGGTTGACTAACACTCTCCCATTGCAAAGTTTTTTCAGCAAAATCTTCCAAAAATTTCCAAGCTTCACCATCGTCTTTAGACATGAAATTGCCTTGACACATGGATTCAAGCATCTGCTTTGTTGTTGGATTAATACCCTCATAGATGATTCGACAGAGATCCCATCTATGGATTTCGTGATGAGGACATTGGACTAGCAGATCCTTGAATAGTTCAAAACACTTCCAAAATTGTTCATTGGGAAGCTGGGAAATTGATTGATTTTGCTACGGACACGGGCAGTCTTATAATTGGGATAAAATAGGAATTGTTGGATATAGTGCCCTCAGAGTCAATTATTGGATCACAGGCACGCGATTGCAATGATTGAGGGAGGACCTATGCCGGTAGGACAGTCTTACTCAAGATGATAGTATGCTATCTGGTTTATCTTTATCATCGTGTACTGCTTTAGGTGACCTTACAGGTCACTATTACACGTTGATAGAGCCCCTAGGATTCTTGCTTGACTACCAGCGGTATGAGAGCGATCATATACGTGGGAGCTGTAGTCTATAAGCACATCCTTAAAAGGTCCCTAGTTGTGGGAGTTTCGAGATAGGGCATCGATTCTCCAGAGTAGACTAGTGAATACAGTCGAGACCCCGACAAAGGGCGGTGGCCGGTCTCATAAGCCACTGGTGTCAGTTGGTTCACCTATGATGTATACAGGTGCTCATTGGGTTATGAGTACACCGGACAGGACTCGCCGGGAACATACTAGTTGGTCTTATAACTGACGTCAGATAGCAGTTCCCTGGTGACATGTGTACAGGTTAGTTCATCGACCTGAGATCGTCATTTGTCTCGTGTGAGTTCCCACTGTACTTTGATTACTACCCTACCACGGCTCAAAGGATTCGTGCAAACAGGTTTTAGTTGGGTACAGTCCCGAGCCATATGGATGCAGTGAGCTGATCTGCAGGGGTTCGTCTGTCCCGGTATTGGGGGTGAGGTTGCGCTGTGTCTAGGAGAGCCATTACACGAAGCCCTCGGCCGAGGCAGGAGATTTACTGGTAGGTATTCCAGTAGTATCTCAGGGTGTTCTGGGCTACACTCCGACACGACTTGTACCGCTTTTGGGGGTCTGACTTTTACCAACCCCCTAGGCCCGCCATGCGATGCTCATATACGAACGGACCGGACTGTACGAATATTTTCACTGACAGGCTCAGTAGGGTGTCAGGATGAGTTCGCTCATCGACGTCCCTTTTGGTCAATAGCTGGTGGCCCGTCACGTATGGCTTATACCTCTGACGTGCTAGTGGTTAAATCCACAGCCATAGTATTGACGAGTCTTTAGAGTCCCCCACACATACAGTTACTCAAGTTTCGGGCGAAACGCTGTAGAGGCCGTATGGAGATATGGCAGGGTTCGTTCAGATACGTGCGGTATTGCACGGATCGTGATCGGACGGGTTTTTACTAGCCGGCTTTGGTTTAAGCCGGATCGTAGTATTAGACAGTGTAGTTTTATCTCTTTGCATTTGTGTTCAGTGGGAATACAAATGCGGGCATGTATATGCAGTAGCGGGGTTTTCCTGTAATTTATTACGGGATCAGTTTTCTGAAGTTTCCAGTTTGCATTCCGTTCCGGCCGGTTTTCCTTTGTTCCTTCACGGCCGGACTTTCTGATGGAGGGGGTTATTTGCAAGTTTGCAAATAACTTATTGTGGAGGGTTTATTTGTGAAATGGGAGATTATGAGAGCATCTTTTTATTCCATTCTTTTCTTTCATCATGAGATTCTTTTATTGTCACTTGACTTGCATTTATTATGATAGGGTTTTGATAGGATTTGGATGTGAGATAATTTGATCATTATCTTCACATATTGATATGCCTTTTTCTCTCTCCAATTTTCTTCTTGATTAAAGGGGGCCGGCCACATCCTAGAGAGAGGGAGGTTCATTTTATTTGATGAGGGAAATTGATACATCTCATTTTTGCTTGCTTACAAAATCCTTAACACTTCTCCAAAGTTCATACCTTTTCTCCTCTATCACTAAAGGCAACTAAACCCCAAAGAGACATAGCCTACTACACTACATCCACAGCAAATCATGGACGCGTCGGCTAGCCAACTTCGCGCCCGAGTTGCCTCGGTCCAGAGGTGGGAGCCCGTATACGAACCCGGCTACGTGGTGCCTTTCCGACGAGGACGTCACGGACGGAGATTCCGCGGGAGATCGGAGTGGAGACGAAGACCGAAGGACACGGATCGCTCAGTATATCACTCTACTCTTTTTCTAGTTTGCTAGAGTTAGGTTAATGGCCCGATCCGGGATTATAGTGCGCGGTGGTGCCGGTTTCTAAGTTTTAGAAAATTTTCGTTTCCACATTTTGGCCGAGGAAAGACGGCCGGGGACCCGCCGTGCACCAGCATGGTATCAGAGCCACGCCATTAACCTAGTCTAGCTTGCTCTAACGTGTTTACAAGTTCGATCGAACGGATTTTCCAAAAACCATATTTCCATGTCGTACTTTCTGTCGAATTTTTCTGTGCTCTAAAAATTATTTGGTACATTAGAAAATTACGTGCAGGGTTTTTTACGAATTCTGTGAAAATTTGGTATGCTGATGTTACTGTAGCGCGGCGGTTGAGCGGCCAAAACCACGTTTTGGCCGCGGAACTGCCGCCGTTTTGTGGCTAACCCGTACCAAATTTCTACAGTGGTTTACTGACATGGAAATAGGGTTTCTGGTATATTCTTTTTGGGCCCAGATGTTTTTGAGTGCTACAGTTGTGCTTGGGGCCGACTTCGGAAAATTTAGTCGATCGAAAATTTTAAACATGTTAGTTCATAATATTTACATTATATCTGCGACCGTGAATGTCATTTGATCGGTAAATCCTGTCTAACTGCTATAGCCCTTTTAGACGGATTTGCGAACGTGACATTCACGTTGATGTTCTGTGTTGTGCTGTGATGTTGCGGATTGGTCGTGGGGGATAGCCTGGATGCAATGTTAGTACAGTTTTGGTATTTTTATGTACATTTGATATTGCGGGACGAGCGTCCGACATGTGGACTGCCGTCACTGCTTGTTTGTATTATTCTTTTGGGGCACGACCGGGCTGAGGTCGATGTACCCGTTGTATGTATATTTTACTTTCTGTAATAGGATTACCCTGCGGAGGGGTGCACGGATAGCTGGGTTCTAGAGGACAACAAGCCCGCATCTCATGGCGTTGAGACGGAGGGGGCTTCACTCTAGAATTGGCGGGCTATTCGCCGCACTCGTAGGGGGTATAGGTTGAACCAGGAGGGGTGCCCAAGTTACCGGATTCCGTAGAGTGCTGGGTGGTCCATTCACGTTGCTGAAGGGGGCTGCCTCGCTTCAGGTTTTGGCGGGTAACTTGCCGCGCCCGTAGGGGTCTAGGATTTCTTTGCACATGCTATCCACACGACCAGGGGAACGTCGGGTTTCAGTAGCGGCTCTGTGAAACCCGGGGATCCCAGATATCTGTATTGTTCTGTGATGCTGATTACATTTCTGTGATGTTGCATTTTATCATGCCTTGAGCGAATATTATATATTGATATATATACTAGTAGATGTTGTATATGTTTTGCATCCGCGCTAGTCCAGTCCCCGCTTTGTCGTTAGTTAAGTAACCTAACGGGTGATGACGGGACCCAGTGGCGAATGCGGATGGCATATACGTACATCATTATTTTCGTTCTTTTTGGGGTGATTAATCGATGGGACTGCATTGATTCGGATAAATGCAAGCTAAACAAACCTATTCTGATGTTGTTGGAACAATTTTTCAAAAAGCTGTTATTGCAAGGGCGTTCTCTTTTGTTTTGCACAGTGGTATTCGGTTTTGAATATCCAGCACCTCAGTCGACGAGGCAAGGGCCGAGATCCCTTCACCGGGAGTGACCCCTTGGGCAGAAGTTTGCGTCAGGGTAATAACTTCACTATAGCCGATTGCCTTTTGCTTTGCATCGTGGTATTCAGTTGGAATATCCTGCACCTCATTCTACGGGGAAAGAGCCGAGATCCCTTCACCGGGAGTGACCTCTTTAGCAAAGGTTTTCGTCATTATATTTTTTATAAAAAGTTATGCAGTTCCTTCAACGATATCAAGTTCATTACGGTAAAAGGTTTTTTGCCAAAAACCATTCGTAGCCATCCGTCATTTCTTACGGGTATTATTTAGTATTCGTGCTGCGTTTGTTGACTCCGTCAAAGCGTAGTGTACGGTAGCTAAGTGGTGCTTGTTTGTTGCATAAATGGGATTGGTTAGGACAGTCGTGCGGCCTTGTTGACTCCGTCAAGGGCACGTACGGGTGGGTTTAATGCAATCCAGATAATGACGGGTTGAACTTGACTAGGACTCTTTGATTTGTTGACTCCGTCAAGGTCACTTGGGTCCTAGGGGTAAAAAAAAACATCGGGAGTTTCTAAAGAAACTGAAACTTGCCAGGCATGCGCATACCTTCTGGAGTGTGGTGACGTGAGTGGATTCCGTCACGTTATCATGCGATGATAGTTGGATCCCGATTCCCACTGATGAGTTGGTTTACTCCTCGGGTGATCCCGGCCAATTCTTCTTTCAGGTTTAGAGGAGAATTTGAGGTTACAGTGGGAGGCTTCCAGATTAGATAAAGTGATAACTATTCTGATCTAGGTTAGAGTGCACGCTGAGTGTTTCTTTTCTCTCTCTCTTTGGCAGCGACCATTGACCCGACCCTAGACTATGACTCAGTGACCGAGTTAACCGAACCTTCTTATAAGACTGGCTTTTTGGATTGTCTGAGTTGCATACCTCATTGCCACTCCTACTTTTACCCTTTTCTCCAGGACACCCCGTATTACTACGAACGTCCACTTCCATTGGACAAAACCATCGTATGGTTATATACGAACTCGAAGGGATAAGTTCGAGGATGGTTTCCGGTTCTGGAGAAAACAAATACGACTATTCAGTTGTCTTTTCCTTTTACCTTCTCTCAGGTTGCGAGTACTCCTTGGCTTAGGAGATAGTACACCCATTACGCAAATTGGATAGTCTTCTTCCAAACCTTAGGCTGGTGCCGAATGGTAGGGAATGAAGAAAACCAATTAGCCTAAACGATGTACAGAAGGTATTAAGTTAAGACAAAGAAAGGGATTAGAAGGAGGGCAAAGTAAATTGCGACTGATATTCACGACCAAACCAATTGTTTCTTTACCACTCCCACTTCACCTTTGTATTTCTCCAGGACATTCTGTATCACTACGAAGATCCACAGTTGTTTGGATATTCCATCTATGGTTATATACGAACTCGAAAGGAACTTGTTCCAGTTCGGGGATGGATTCTGGTCCAGAAGAAATAGGAATAAGGTTTATTCGGTTGTCTTTTATCTTCACCTTCTCTCGCATTGCGAGTGCTCCTAGGATTAGGACAGTACACCCATTATGCTTATTGGATAGTCTTCTTCCAAACCATAGGCTGGTGCCGAACGGTAGGGAAGGAAGAAAACCATTTGGCCTAAAGGGGTGTGCAGAAGGTAACGACTAAAGACATATAAAGGGATTTGGAGAGATGGCAAAGAGATATACGGTTACAGTTGTGAATCTGGATAATAGAAGAGGCATTACTAAGAATATCAGGACACCCCATCGAAACATTTCAATGTTTCAGTTTCACTGTGTACTGTTAAAAGAAAACTGATTTCCTAATTAGACACTTGCTCCAGGGTATGTATTTACCAGGTATGATTCTCACATCTATATGGTTTTTCAGATGGTGAGTGGGAGTAAGTTATTGGGAATTAGGTGATCATCCTCATTATTTCGGAATTTGTTGTAATTGGTGATATTTGAGGAAATCTCCTGGGTTGTTTGCCGGACGGCAAATATATGGTTTTGAATATCCGCTGTTATGCACCAATTTTAAATTGATATATCTGTACGTCTATTTTTATAGAGTGAGATATAACTTTTTGAAATTATGTCGGTGACATTTACCTATACCAGTGGATGGTTAGGTAAGGAGCATTAAACAACGGTGTAATTCTTCATAACCATAGTACAGTTTTCAACCTACGACACACAGTGAATGAGTTATTAGACTCAAGGGACTTATACAGAGTATTGTATATTGTCCAGTGTCCATGAGATCAGATGGGTTGGTTCTCGTACTATATTCGGTTTACTTATGACTTCTCTAGTTCTTAGACAGGTGTTTCGAAGAAACACAGGGTCCAAGTTTTGAGGAGTTATAGGTATAAGAATAAAGTAGAAAACCAGATGTTGCAAGTATCAGGATTCTTCAAGGTGATCAAAGATGTAGATACTTGTGAATGGTATTCAGTTGATAGTAATGATTAAGAGAACTTACTTCTCTTTCAGGTTACTCATAATTGGAAGCATTCCTAAGTTGAGTAACGCTGATCGGCCTCCTTCCATTTAGTTTACATTCACTGGAGATAGTTGCATCTGGTTTAATTAAATCAGTGCCTCTATTTCTGTATTGGATATAGAACAGTTCGTATCTTAATGTTATTAAGGTACGGGAGTTGTCCAGCTTATGCTTAAAACCAGACACTGGACGACTCAAGGCACGTTTCTGTAATGGCTGTTTGTGGGTTGACCCAGGCTATGACGAGGGTTGATTTTCTACCATATGGAAGATCAATAGTGATATCGTTCTTGACTCGCCACAGTTTTATTAAAAATGGATTTTTTTTCAGAAAACAGTAGTGGGAGTATGGTAGAACTGGAAGTGATTCCAGAACCGCAAACGATTACTGAAGATTTGATAAGAACCTAAAGATTCAATTTGGTTTGACATTCCATTGGCCACTCCACAGATGTGGTGGGTAACCTCAAGGACGGTGGCAGGGAGGTTCTTGTTTACCCATACTTTCCATTGCTGTTGTTCCAGACTGTGAGACCCGGCAGGAGGATGAGTATAACGTCGTTCTAAACTAGCTTTAGAAGTGTACGTTTATATGACTCTGCCAGAGGGTTGTCGTAGTCAGTGGGAGCAGCGGAAGCATTGGTGGACAGGTGGCTTGTGTCTATTTATAGACTAAAGCAGATTTAGCGGAGATAGATCATCTGTTTCTAATGTGACAGTCATAGGTTTGACTTCATCATAATAGGGAATGGATCTGCTAAGAAGGTAGTAGGGTGTGATGTCCTGGTATTTGGATGACATACACAGAGTAGGAAGTGATATTCCTATACTACGATCGGTTATTCTTTGGTTGTCACACAGTGGTTTCTCCTCATAGGACTTAGATATTATATCAGACATTCTGGTTACTGGATCTATGGTTTTAGATCTAGATTTGGGTGGTTTCCCAATCTGGGTACTTAAACAGCATTCTATGAGTATTTAGAATGGACGACTCCTGGCACGGTAGTGTACCTGCATGTAATGGAGCCACCCTCTCTAAAGGTGTCTTATAGACTAAAGTAGAGAGGGATGTGCATGATTGGCAGATCACTTGCTTAGGCAATTGAGTCAATCATGAGATGTCAAGTACCACACCAGATGTTGTTCTTACAGTAGACGCAATAAGTTGATATTAATCCAATCTTGGAGAAACATTAGGAAGCATCTTTAGAACATAAGTGGATGTTCTAGGGATATGATAACGGCAGCCTTCTTTAGGAGACGGTTATCATTCCAGGCTTCCAAGGTGACCTGGATGGCAGAGTGGCTATCAGAGTTATAGTTTTCTTTCTGACGAGGGGCAGTATTTTGGACAGATGGTCCAAGGGGATACTGAGGGAGGCATGGCGCAGGACACTGATAAGTTCAGTTGACGGTATAGTCTAAGAAGTTTGGATTTGGAGTTCTTTTATGAGCTAGGTCCCATCAGACATCCAGACATTCTAAGACAGGTATTGCTCATTTCGGGAGATAGCTTTTTCCGCGAACTTAAGATAAAAAGAGACATAGAAAGAAACATCAAAGAGGATCCACTCAATGAGGCTATTCCTCGAACGCAATAGTTTCGCAAACGAGCTTTGTGAGACAGATTAGTAGAGGAGTTGGGTGTTCGGTATCACACGGGCTGTGAGTATGCGGCATCGCAATAATTAGCCTTGAGTGCAAGTGGGAGATTGTTGGATATAGTGCCCTCAGAGTCAATTATTGGATCACAGGCACGTGATTGCAATGATTGAGGGAGGACCTATGCCGGTAGGACAGTCTTACTCAAGATGATAGTATGCTATCTAGTTTATCTTTATCTTCGTGTACTGCTTTAGGTGACCTTACAGGTCACTATTACACGTTGATAGAGCCCCTAGGATTCTTGCTTGACTACCAGCAGTATGAGGGCGATCATATACGTGGGAGCTGTAGTCTATAAGCACATCCTTAAAAGGTCCCTAGTCGTGGGAGTTTCGAGACAGGGCATCGATTCTCCAGAGTAGACTAGTGTATACAGTCGAGACCCCGACGAGGGGCGGTGGCCGGTCTCACAAGCCACTGGTGTCAGTTGGTTCACCTAAGATGTATACAGGTGCTCATTGGGTTATGAGTACACCGGACAGGACTCGCCGGGAACATGCTAGTTGGTCTTATACCTGACGTCAGATAGCAGTTCTCTGGTGACATGTGTACAGGTTAGTTCATCGACCTGAGATCGTCATTTGTCTCGTCTGAGTTCACACTGTACTTTGATTACTACCCTACCATGGCTCAAAGGAGTCGTGCAAACAGGTTTTAGTTGGGTACAGTCCCGAGCCACATGGAGGCAGTGAGCGGATCTGCAGGGGTTCGTCTCTCCCGGTATTGGGGGTGAGGTCGCGCTGTGTCTAGGAGAGCCATTACACGAAGCCCTCGACCGAGGCAGGAGATTTACTGGTAGGTATTCCAGTAGTATCTCAGGGTGTTCTGGGCTACACTCCGACACGACTTGCACCTCTTTTGGGGGTCTGACTTTTACCAACCCCCTAGGCCCGCCATGCGATGCTCATATACGAACGGACCGGACTGTACGGATATTGTCACTGACATGCTCAGTAGGGTGTCAGGATGAGTTCGCTCATCGACGTCCCTTTTGGTCAATAGCTGGTGGCCCGTCACGTATGGCTTATACCTCTGACGTGCTAGTGGTTAAATTCACAGCCATAGTATTGACGAGTCTTTAGAGTCCCCCACACATACAGTTACTCAAGTTTCGGGCGAAACGCTGTAGAGGCCGTATGGAGATATGGCAGGGTTCGTTCAGATACGTGCGGTATTGCACGGATCGTGATCGGACGGGTTTTTACTAGCCGGCTTTGGTTTAAGCCGGATCCTAGTATTAGACAGTGTAGTTTTGTCTCTTTGCATTTGTGTTCAGTGGGAATACAAATGCGGGCATGTATATGCAGTAGCGGGGTTTTCCTGTAATTTATTACGGGATCAGTTTTCTGAAGTTGCCAGTTTGCATTCCGTTCCGGCCGGTTTTCCTTTGTTCCTTCACGGCCGGACTTTCTGATGGAGGGGGTTATTTGCAAGTTTGCAAATAACTTATTGTGGAGGGTTTATTTGTGAAATGGGAGATTATGAGAGCATCTTTTTATTCCATTCTTTTCTTTCATCATGAGATTCTTTTATTGTCACTTGACTTGCATTTATTATGATGGGGTTTTGATAGGATTTGGATGTGAGATAATTTGATCATTATCTTCACATATTGATATGCCTTTTTCTCTCTCCAATTTACTTCTTGATCAAAGGGGGCTGGCCACATCCTAGAGAGAGGGAGGTTCATTTTATTTGATGAGGGAAATTGATACATCTCATTTTTGCTTGCTCACAAAATCCTTAACACTTATCCAAAGTTCATACCTTTTCTCCTCCATCACCAAAGGAAACTAAACCCCAAAGAGACATAGCCTACTACACTACATCCACAGCAAATCTTGGACGCGTCGGCTAGCCAACTCCGCGACCGAGTTGCCTCGGTCCAGAGGTGGGAGCCCGTATACGAACCCGGCTACATGGTGCCTTTCCGACGAGGACGTGACGGACGGAGATTCCGCGGGTGATCGAAGTGGAGACGAAGACCGAAGGACACGGATCGCTCGGTATAGCTTCTATCCCCTCTCTTGATAGCTAGTAGTAGATTAATGGCCCGATCCGGGTTTATTGTCCACGGTAGCGCCAGTTTAAAGTTAGGAAAAATTTTGATTCCGCATTTTGGCCTCGGATAGACGGCCGGGGCGCTGCCGTGGCGCAACAGGAATGCTATAACGAATTCATCCCAGTTGGAAATAGAGTGTGCAGCTGTGTTATAAAGCCATTTTTTGGTTAAATCGCACAAAGTGAACGGGAGAAGACGTAAACTCATAGCATCCACAGAAAGTTGTGAAGTGCCCATCATAGCACATACGTTTTCGAATTTGGTGATGAAAACATATGCTTCCTCAGACTCAAGACCGTGAAATTTAGGTAAAAGATTGATATAATGTGGTTTGATTTAGAAATTATCCCCATTGGCTGGTGGAATGGAAAGACAAGTAGAAAGAGGACCACGTATAGGGTAGCATCTCTCTTGAAGAGACATATGCGGTAGATTCTGTGTGCCTGTGGGTGGTGGAAAAGTGGTGTTAAAACTTGATGGTGATCAGTCCATCTCGGTGGTTGTGGTGTGTGGTGAGGAAAAAGAAGATGAAGAAATACCGACTTCGGAGTCGATAGAAGAAATGCGGACAAGACGGGCACTAGAATCCCATGTCCAGTCGAGCATGCACTAAACGGTTTAGTACAAGTGGCAGCGTTTTTGGTTTGTTTTTGAAAAAGACGGATTTTGAAAAATCATCAAAAAATGCACAATTAACCCTAGATCTACGGTCACCTAGGTCAAGTCACTAGACCGCACCTAGACTTCCAGAAGACAAATCGCAGGATAAATACTCTACTACCTCTTTATCCCTCCTGTGGCTAGGTAAGTACCGGGGAAGTGGGAGGTATCCTCTACGTAAGTAGCGGGCCTAATTAAGTAACCATTTGCCTTAGATACACTTGCCTTAGACACCACAAAAGAAATGCGGATAAGCAATAGATTACCCACGACCTTCTTCTGTCCTAATTGAGTGCGGCGGTCCTTAGTGTCTTGTCTAGATATTTTTTTTGTTAATGAAGGGTGATGTGGATGCTAGTTTTGTGATTTTTTGGGCTTAGGAAGGGTAATGAAATTCCCACTTAATCTGAATTTGGTCTTTGCCCCCTTAATTTCCGTATTAAAATATGCACAAACAACCAATATCAAAACACACAACAAATTTCTTTTAAGCACAGCGAATTTTTGTAAAGAATCCTGCAGAAAAGTTGTTATTGGACAAATCAGAGGAGAGATAAGAAAGTAGAGAATATACCAGAAAAATTTGGAGCCCTATATCGTTCAAGCTGCCGCGGTTCCGCCGCCAATACCTACATTTTGCCGCAGTTCCGCGGTTGATTGAACGGTTCATTGAACGAAATTTTGTACTGCTGCTCCCTTTGCTCCTCTGTCCTAGATAAAATGATCTGAATAATTTTCTCCCTGCTGCAGTGATTCCAGATTTCCTTGCAAAATTCACACACTAATCGTTAAGCATACGATGCGATTTTGATTCAAATTTTTAATAGAATAATAATATTTCAACTCAAATAGCAAGAGCGAACAAATTACGCACGCATCTCCGGCAATGGTGCTATTTGATTGATATTTTAATTCCGTCGTTGTATATGAAAAGTATAATCACAATCAAAGAATTTATAGCCGCAATCAATAACGGTGTTGTTGTAGTTCGTTAATGAGTACGGATCGTCTACTGAGATTCGTGTATTTATTCGTTCTTGTTTTAGTTAAGTCAAAAGAAAATAGTAAAGAAATTTCAAGAAAAATGATTCAATATTTAGTTGATGAAATATTTTCAAGAAAAATCAAGAAAGAGTTTAAGGTGCAGTAATCAAGAAAGTGTCCAAAATCAATTTTAGTTATCAATAAAATGAAGAATATCTTGTAGGATTCGATAGGAATTAGTAGTAATGATGAATACTAAAAATGACTCATCTTATCTATTGATGAATTATAGTTAGAACGATGGCGATGAATGAAAATTAGGGATCTTTTGAAGAAACTAGGGTTTCTCCTTCACTATCCCTTATCTTTTCATTGATCACCATTAAAATCTATCCTTTAGCAAAGAAAATCATCAATCATTTAATCCCAAATTGCAATGAAATTATCAAGAACGGTGATCTCGCTCCAAATTTGGTCGTTGACGATTCTTTTTCCTAAAGTTCATAATTCTCATAAGACCTAAAATGTGTATAAGATTTCATCACCATATGATACAACGATTTCCTTCGAATCCTTAGCAAGCGGAGATTTACTCACGCATCATGAAAATAAAGGAATCAAGAATTAGAAATTTCATAATGCGAAAATTTAATGAAAGTGAGAATTAACAAATGATCACCTTTATTAATCAACTTCTAATTACACTTTCCTTCAATCTGAGATTACAAGAATTGCTCTCGATCACTCTCTTGAAGAGATAACTATTCCGTCGAATTTCGCTTTGCTCGATCTCCGTAAGACTTGGACCTATCGAGGATCTCGTGCTCTTGATGACGATCGGTTTCGCGTAAAGGATCTTGAATTTCGTCGCTTGATGTTGTTCTCAACGATTCTTGATTTGGATCTTGATTTGGAATTGAATTGGATTTAGTTTTTGTAATGAATTTTTCAACCTAAAATTCAGTAACCCCCAAAATGAAGGCTTAGTTCCTTTATATAGCCCTTCACCAATCTTTCACTAGAAAATAGGTCAATCTTCCCTAAGAAGCTAGATAGTTGTAGGGAAACTTTTAGAATAAGATAGTTATCAAGCTTCCTCATGAAGCTAGGTTGTTGTAGGGAAATTTCCAGAGCAAGATTGTTACAATGGAGCGTCCTCAACAAGCTATAACATTGCAATGAAGCTTCTGGAAAAGTTTCGTCACCGGAGCGCCCAACTCGGTCGCGGATCCGCGGCGGATCGGCCTGACTCGGCCGCGGTTACGCGGCCGTTTGGTGTGATCGCTGCTTCATATTTTCTGTGTATTCTGGTGTTGGCCAATGGGTATTCAGGTGATATCTGGAATCTTCTTATCTCTTCTAAATCTCTGCCAGATTTTAACTCTTTGATTTCATGTATTTTGTCGGCGAATTTACGATTCCGATATCTGTTCTGAGATAATTTTCTGCACAAAATCTCAATGAAGAATGTTGAGATATACAATATCCTGCGTGAAGTAATAAACATACAATTTCCCTCCAGAATGTTGATTATAATGTACAACACGTGGTATTTGATATTTTCCAGACAAACTTGTAATCCGTGTTATATTTATAAAAAACACACTTAGATGTCTAGAAAAGTGAGGAAATTGTTATGTTAAAGATTGCAATATTTTCGACTGAACAGGTGCTTATTAGAGAATGGGTACCCCGAACAGGACTCACCGAGAACTCCTAAATGGTATTATACCTATCGTCAGATATCAGTTCTCTGGTGACATTTATACAGGTTAGTCTGTAAATCCGAGATCGTCATAGAGTATTGTATGGTTCCCACTGTACTTTGATTTCCTCCCTACCACGGCTCAAAGGAGTCGTGCAAACAGGTGGATTTTGGGTACAGTCCCAAGTCACATGGAGGCAATGAGCGATAGGAAATGTTTCATCTCTCCTGGTATAGGAAGTTGATGTGCACTATGCTCGATTGGCTATAATAGCAAGTCCCTGGCCAGGGCTGATGAGATTTACTGATAAGTGTTATCAATAGTTTCTCGAACGGTTATAGGCTACACATCGGCATGACTTATCAAGTTATTGGGGTCTGACGATTCCACCCCTAGACTCGATATGCGACATATCACTTGAAGAGATCGGATTGTACGTTAAGTGTTGCTTATAGGCTTTGCTGGAGTTTGGACAAGCTATCTTTTTGATCTTCTATTCATTCAATACCTGGGTAGCCGTTACGTCCAGCTAGTACCGCTGACGGCTTGTAGGCGACTGATGTGATCATTACGTAGTGCTGGCATATTGACGAGTCTTTAGAGTACCACACAGAGGTTTCCTAGCACAAGTGAAACGAAGTAGGGCACATATGGTGATATGTGCGGGAGATTGATTAAATACGAGTACGTGATACCGTATTCTAATCTCGCGATATTTGATATCGGTTAGGTTATATGTGATATGACCGGATTGTTGAATCAAATATTGATTCAATGATATGTTAGATATACAAATAAATAATATTAGTCGGTTATATATGATATAACCTGATTATTAAATTAAGTGTTGATTTAATAATTTGATATATATTTATATTTGATATATTAATATATATTAACTAATATTAGCTCACTAATGAATTTCTTCTCTTGTGTGTATATATATATGATATATATATATATATATATATATATATGATATATATATACATATTTATTTATATATATTATTTACTATTGTGTTATGGTGGATGATACATAGAACATGGGTGTATGAGATTCACACCAAGGCTAAAGATAATTAGGGTAGTTATTTATTTAGAGTAAAATCAAAATGAGGTGGAAATGAGCATTGCTTAGATGCTTATGGAAGCATGTAGAAATCATGACTCATTCCACTAATTTTTTTTACTATAGATATTTTCTAACCCAACCATTATCTTTAGCCCATGGTCAACTCTCTATTTAATCACTTGAGATATTTCTTCACCAAAGTTGATCTTTTTCCTCTCTAGGTTTTCTTGAGTTGGAAAAGAAAAAGATAAAAGAATTTCTAAAGTGAGCTACATTCCTACTTCATCAACTTAATCTCATCTAGCCTATAAGATTAGGTTGTTTGCTTCATTAATTCTTTGATTAGTGAAGAGATAGCTTGAGTTTGAGAAACTTCAAGGTGGATCATCTTCGGCCTCGAAGACGACGTAGCAAGCTCGATCCTTTCTTCAAGTGGAGCTAAGAAGAGTTCTAGGGACTACTACTTGGAGCTTAGGAACTACTACTTGGAGCTATTGAAGTGAAGGACTTGGTCTACAAAGGTTGCAACCCTCTTCACTTAGTTTAAAACTTCTTTACTTGCTTACAAACCCTAATTCTCTAGTTCGATTCTAGGTTTGTGTAGCTTAGCACTCTAGATTTTTTAAAATTGCATATTTGATGCTTGTCTAAACCTAGTGGTAGTGCTAAGACACACTTTTATAATATCAGAGCTATGCTAGAGCATTAGGTGAGGTCTTGACGATGTTAAAGTGTTCGATCGAAGTTCAAAAACCCGCATTTTGTCAAGTTTCTGTCCATTTTTCAAAATTTGTAATTTTTCAGATTAAAAATAGTCAGAAATTCATGCAGGGTATTTGATGGAGCCCCAAGAAATTCAAGGGCCCAACTCAAACAAATGGCCGCGGAACCACGACATAACCTAGGGTTTAGCCACGATTCCGCCGCATATTTGGTGAGTTTGAGACTCCCCTTTCTTGTGCTGCTCCGTAGTGATATTTGGCACTTTCTGGGTGTTTTTGTTGAGGCTCAAGATGTTGAGTTCTCTGTGATTTGTAGGTGTTTGATGAATTGATCGAAAAGTTTAATATTGTCTAGATTTTTGTGATATGTGATACAATATTTGGAATCCACATTAATTAGTTTTGTGAAAACTAGTTTGTGTTTTGTAAATCTCGCGTTTTGGTCTCTTTTGATCGATTGCCACGGAGTTTCGATTCGGATCAAAACTCCGTCGCAATCTCGTGTTGTCCGCGAATAGTCGCCGGGAAACATTAGTAGATAGCCATGCCCCATTGCGTCGATCAAGTGACTATCGGATAACACTGTAGCCAAAAGCATCCACTCGGGTGCTCGCGGCCGCGGTGTTCCGCCTAAGTGCACTTCGTTGACGGTATTCGGGGTGCGGTAATCTATTAAAGTTTCCGAAAAGCATTTGATTATTATATCGGGAATCTTATTGAATTACCCGATTGAATATTGAAAAGTGTTTTCAATTTGAGACTTAAATGCAAGATTTATTGTGTTAGGCATGAAATCCGAGATATGAGATATTCCGGGTTTATGATTTCTAAGATTTGATGCGGGTTCTAATTATTGTAGTTTTCATTTCTTTTCTGTGACCGTAAGTGTAATATGTGGTGTATCCTCAATCTCGTTTCTATATGTCAACGACATTCGGGATACGCATATTTACTTACGTTGATGATATGTGATATTATGTGTTGTGTGATATGTTATATTGGATCGTCGTGATTGAATAGCCGTGGGTTTTTGCGTGAGATGAAAGTTTTTATATTTTCATATATGTAATAATTTGTATGTAAAATTCTTTTATTGGGACACTTCCGGGTTGAGGATGATGTCAGCATTGATGTATATTATTTACTTTTCCGCATTAGGATAGACCCAAGGCGGGGAGCATAAGTAACCGGGTTCTAGAGTCTAGTGAGAGACCATCTCAAGGAGTCGAGATCGGGTCTCCTAACTCTAGAATTGGAAGGGTCACTTGCCGCTCTCGTAGGGGTCTAGGGATGTAGGTTTGGCTATTCATCACGACTGTGGAATCCGTGTTTTTCATTACTGGATTAATTTAAAACACTGACCTCATAGTATATCCTATATTTCATATGTTTATTTCTGCTGCCTGTGTTCTGTGATGTGATCATATAACCGTAAGAGACGAATGCTATATATATGATATATATTATAAACGTTGCTTATGTTTTGCACTCGCGGTAGTTTGGCCTCCGCTCTGCCGTTAGTTAAGTAATCTAACGGTGCATGACGGGGCCCCGTGGAGAATGCGGATGGCATAAGCATACGTTCTATTTTCATTTCTTCTATGATGTTTAAGAAACATAAATGATAGGATGCCATTAATGAGATTGATGAAAAGAAAAGAAACCTAAAGATGTTGTAGAATCAAATTTTTTCGAAAAGGTAACTCTAGTTTTTGCTTTGCATAGCGGTATTACTTTATGAATATCCAGCATCTCAATCGACGAGGAAAGTCCTAGATCCCTTCACCGGTAGTGACCTCTTTAGCAAAACTAACAGATGCTACAACCCACTCGGTTGGTTTTGAAAACTACTCGATTTTAAAAAGCGGAGCTTAAACCACTTCTTTTCAAATCACTGGATTCTACAATGATATCAAGTTCATTACGCTAAAGGTTTTATTTAAAACCAGTCGTAGCCCTCCGTTATTTCAGATAAGTAATATTCAGTATTCGTGCTGCGTTTGTTGACCTTGTCAAGGCATAGTGTGCGGTAGCTGATTAGTGATTATTTGCCGCATATGATGTGATTGGATTAGGGTAGTCGTGCGGCCTTGTTGACCTTGTCAAGGGTCGTGCGGGTGGGTTTAATTCAATCACAGAATGAACGGGTTAAACTTGACTTGCGGTTTATGGTTTGTTGACCTTGTCAAGGTCATAAACCGCTTGGGGTAAAAACTGATATTGGGATTTCAAGTGTTGAAATTTGCAATGAGATTGCATACCTTCTATGAGATAGTTAGATCCTGATACCCACCACGGGTAAGAGTTACTCCTGAGAGAGTTTTGCACTTTACAATTAGCTAATCCAGTAAGTGTCTAAAAAAGGTGTTAACGCGGTTATGCCCCCGCAGAAACGAAGTTATTGAATTAGTTCCATGCGAAAGCATGGGGAGGCTCCCTCGGAGTACTAATACTTGCCTGGCTGACCAATTGGCGAACTTGTAGGGTGTAATTAATCCCGGCTAATCTTACCTTTTAGGATTTGAAGGAAGATTTGATAGAAATAGTGGAAGCCATCCCGATTAGATAAGATAATAACCAATCTAATCTTGCAAGAGCGCACACTAAAGTTTTTTCTTCTCTCTCTCCAGGTAGCAACCATGACACGCCTTAATTAAGATAATAATATGGATGTATTGACCGAACCCGCTTATTATACCAGGCTAGGGAATGTTGGTTCCGCTCTATCTTATGATTGTCATAAGTCTAAGCAAAGAATAGTGGAATATTAGGATTCCCACGCAACTCGAACGAAGAAAGAGCATGATGATGCATCTTCTTCCGGTGTGTTCGTTACCGAGAACTGTTTTCCAGTATGTTCGACGTCCTGGGTATTAGATACTGGATCAGGATCCCACGTATATGATATGTTACATGGGTTAAGAAGAAGTAGAGAACCAGGGAAGGATGATAAGTCTCTCATAGTAGGGAATGGTGCAATTGTTGCAGGCAAAGCAGTTGGTGAATATCACCTTGTATTACTAAATGGTAATACATTGATTTTGAACGACTGTTATTTCGTACCAAAAATGATGTGCAATATAATATCAATTTCTTTATTAGATAAAGAAAGATATAACTTTGTATTAGAGAAAAATGTTATGGACATTTTCTTAAATCAAGTGTTGATTGGGTTTGGTACGTTGTATAACGGTATATACGTTCTAAATCAAACTACAGTTCTAAATATACAGAACACACACAAGAGGAAAAGTTCATAAATGAACGAATCCTTATTGTGCCATTGTAGACTTGGTCATATCAATGTGACAAGACTAGCTAAATTGCATAAAGATGGATATTTAAATCCGTTCGAATTTATATCTTATGAAACTTGCGAGTCATGTCTCAAAGGTAAGATAACCAAAACTCCATTTACTAGACACGGAGAAAGAGCTACCGAACTCTTAGGACTGATACATAGTGATGTATGCGGTCCTATGTCTACGCATGCCAGGAATGGTTCCTCGTACTTTATTACATTCACCGATGATCTCTCAAGATTCAGACATGTATTTTTGTTGAAACACAAATTTGAAGATTTCAAGAAATTCAAGGAATACAAGTACGAAGTTGAGAACCAGACGGGTAAAAGTATTAAAATCCTACGATCTGATCGGGGAGGAGAATACTTGAGCACAAAATTCTGTGACTATTTAAAAGAGAATGGAATTCTCTCTCAGCTTACTCTTTCGTATACACTATAGCACAATGGAGTTTCGGAGTGGAAGAATTGCACCCTATTAGATATGGTGCACTCTATGATGAGTAATGCTGAGTTACCCATTTGATTTTGGAGTTATGCACTTGAGACAGCTGCATACCTAGTGAATCAAGTTCCATTTAAATCAGTGCCTAAAACACTATATGAGATATGAAGTGGAAAGAGACCATATTTTAAACGAGTTAAGATATGGGGTTGTCCGGCCTATGTTAAAAAATAGAATCCGGACAAACTTGAGGCACGATCAGTTCTTTGCAAATTTGTGGGATATCCAAAAAATTCACATGGATATCTATTCTACCACAGTGAGGAACAAAAGGTGTTTGTTGCTCAACATGCCATCATTTTAGAAAAGAAATTTCTTATGAAAGAAATTAGTGGAAATGAGGTAGATCTGGAAGAAGTTCCAGCTACACAAACTACATCTGATGATTTAGTAGAACCAGAGGATTCGATAGTCCCCGACGAACCTCAGCCACTCTGCAGATCTAGTAGGGTTCCTCATCCACCTGAGAGATACTACGGTTTTCCCATATACGGTGGGAGTGAGGATTGCATCATGGAAGATGATGACCCAACTAGTTTCGAGCAGGCCATCATGAGTGGGGACTTTGTGAAAAGGCTGGATGCTATGCAATCTGAGATGGAATCTATGTACACCAAAAAAGTATGGACTTTGGAAGTTGCTCCTGAAGGGGTAAAACCCATTAGGAGCAAGTGAATCTTTAAGAAAAAACTTGGTGTAGATGGAAAGGTTGAGACCTTCAAAGATAGACTTGTAGCAAAAGGTTTTCGTCAATGACCAGGTGTCGACTATGATGAAACCTTTTCTCCTGTAGCTATGCTTAAGTCCATCTGGATCCTACTTGCCATTGCTGCATACCATGACTATGAAATCTGGCAGATGGACGTCAAGACCGCTTTTCTAAATGATGATTTAGAAAAGAGCATGTACATGACACAGCCAAAGGGCTTCGTAGATAGTGGGAGCATCAGAAAGGTATGCAAGCTTCTTAAATCAATTTACGGATTAAAGCAGGCATCGCGGAGCTGGAACATTTGTTTTTATGTGGCTGTCAAAGAGTTTGACTTCATCAAAAACGTAGATGAACCTTATATATACAAGAAGTTAGTAGAGAGTAAGGTTGTTTTCCTCGTATTATAGGTGGATGACATACTCTTGATAGGAAATAATGTTCCTATACTACACTCGGTCAAGCTCTTCTTGTCACAAAAGCTCTCCATGAAAGATCTGGGTGATGCCTCCTACATCCTGAGGATTAAGATCTATAGAGATAGATCTAAAAGGATGTTGGGATTGTCTCAATCCAGGTACATTGACACCATATTAAAGTGGTTTAGTATGGAATATTCTAAGCGTGGTAATTTACCCGCTTGCTAAGGAATCACTCTCTCCAAAGAGACGTCTCCCAAGACTGATTTGGAGAGGGCTCGCATGCAAGGATACCTTATGTTTTTGCAGTTGGGTCTATCATGTACGCGATGTTATATACCAGATTGGATGTAGCTGCAGGGATGCCTAGCACGGCAATAAGGTTTTGGGAGGCATCATCCATGCCAATTTAAAAAATTTGCCGTTCTAGCTAACCCTAACCCTAGAATCGTTACTAGAAAATCCGACGAAACGATATGTAAACACTTTACATCTACGTGAATGCGGAATACAACCTTTGTAGACCGGTCCTTCACTTCTAAAGCTCCGTGTAGTAGTCCCTTCGCTGCAAGTTGTGAACTCCCAAACTCTAGTATGGGTTCCCTTGGAGAAAAGAACAAGCTTGCTCGATGTCTTCGAGATCGAAGATGATCTACGTCGAGTAGACTCAAGCTCATGCTACCTCTTCACTACATTAGGGTTTAGTGAAGCAAACACCCTAAAATAAATGGCTAATAGTAGAGGATGACGAAGTAGGAAGTGGGTCTCTTTAGATTTATTTTTCTCACAATATTTTCTTACCTTAGGAAAAGCTAGCAAGCTTTTTATCTCATGGAGAAGAAGATGATGAAGTGATGAAGAGAATAAATCTCATGAGGTTAGAAAAATAACTATGGGTAAGTATATGACATACCTTAGCCTTTGTAGAGAGTTAACCATGGCTAATTATAATGGTTGGGTTTATAAACATCTTAAGTAAAACAAAACTTGTGGACTTAGTCAATGGTTATCCAAGCTTCTACAAGCTTCTAGCCATGACCAATATCTATGCATTTTTGAATTACTTAATCCATTAAAACCTTACATTATATATAGCATGGTGTAAGTCACACACACACCCATAAACCATGTATCATCAAGCATGACACAAAATATTGTACACTAATATATAACACATATATACTAATGCACACTTGTGAGAAAAAGAAGTCATAAGTGTGCTGATATTGGTTAATGTAACTTAATATATCATATATATAATTATACATTAAATTATTAAATCAATACTTAATTTAATAATTCGGCTATATCACATATAACCGACTAATATCATGTGTATCAACTTATCGAATCAATACTTGATCCGATAACCTGACTATATCACATATAACCGACTGATGTCACAATTCATGAGAATAGAATACGGTATCTCATACATGTATTAATCTCGATCCCGCACATATCACATATGTGCTCCTACTCCGTTTCTCATGAACCAGGAAACCTCTGTGTAGGACTCTAAAGACTCGTCAATATGCCGGCGGTAGGTGATGATCATATCAAACACGCACAAGCCGCAAGCGGTCTGCTAAACGTTATTGCCACCCGGGTATTGAGCGATCAGAAGATCAACAAGAAAGCCTGCTCATACTACTGCAAATCCAATCAGTAACACTGTCGTACAGTCCGGTCTCTTCGTCTGATATGTCGCATATCTCGTCTAGGGGTGGCAAACGTCAGACCCCAGTAACTCGATAAGTCGTGCAGATATGAGGCTCATAACGGGTCGAGAAACTACTGATAACACTTACTAGTAAATCTCAGAATCAGCCCTGGCCAGGGACTTCCTGTTATAGCTAATCGAGCACAACGCAACATCAACCCCCAATACCGGGAGAAACGAAATGACCTCCTATCGCTCATTGCCTCTATGTGACTCGGGATTGTACCCAAAAACCACCATTTTGCACTTTCACTTGAACATGGTAAGGTGGAAATTAAAGCACAGTGGGAATCACACAAGACTCTATGACGATCTCGGGTCGACAGACTAACCTGTACCAGTGTCACCAGAGAACTGCCATCTAACGTGAGGTATAATACCATCTAGGAGTTCTCGGTGAGTCCGTCCAGCGTACCCAGTCTCTACTGAGCATCCGTATACCATCTTTGATGTCAAACACCAATGGATATGGAATCTTACATCACCCATCTATATGGGTCAAGAAGCTATATGCTAGTCTACTCTGGTATATCGATGCCCCGTCTCGATACACCCACGACTAGGGACATTAAAGGATGTACTTACCGACTACCTTTGTCCCACTAGTATGATCCACATTATAATCCAGGTAGCCAAGTACACATCCTAAGGGCTTTATCAACATGTAACAGAGAGACAATCTGTGTATATGTTAAGATAAAGAGTAATCAGATAGCATACTATCATGTCGAGCAAGAAAGTCCTCCCTATATATGTCCAAGCATCCACTACAATATACATCTCATGTACAGTAATGGCCTCTAGGGCATACATATAACTAACAATCTCCCACTTGCACTAGGGCCATATGTTGTAGTATCCAATACCCAACAACCAGCAGTGGTTCTAGTATCTCATACTCAACCATCCTATAAAAGTCTCTCTTGGGAAAAGGCCTTTGTGAGTGGATCCGCCGTGTTGTCCTCTGAGTCTACTCTCCTAACCTCGATCTTCCTGGAGATCAACCATCTCCTTGATCAGGTGATACTATCTTAGAATATGTCTGGATCACTGATAGGACAGGGGTTCCTAGGCATAAGCCACAACTCCATTGTCATACAATGGTAGTAACAAAGTTCATCTCATGTACTAATATACACCTAGACCGCCTCTTTGGTAGCATCGTTGGTAGCGATGTATCCAACCTTTATCGTCTAGTTTGCCACAGTATCTAGCTTGGAACTCTTCCAACATACCATCCTTCCACTGAGTGTAAAGACAATGCCTTTGACTGATATTCAGTTGAGCTTACTACCCTGGAAGCTATCCAGTGATTCTCCCCAGGATCGATTGATACCATCTCACTACACCTAATGAGAATCCTAACATCCACTCAGATATATCTCATAGATCCAAAATCCAGGATTTAGGAGGTATCAGATTGATCCTATATGGAAAATCTATGTGATAAGAGGTGTAACATTTCAGAAAATATAAAATATTATTTTTGGAATTTAATATTAAAATAATATATTTCGCGAAAACTACCTGATTTGCAAAATTGGGGTTCTCGTAAAACGGTATAAATATATACCAATAATTGTGAAATAATTGGAGACTTAAAGTGATTTATTCATTTAAAAATATATTTAGTGGATTTGGCATTTTTATAATTAATTATACGCAAGTTTAAATAAAATTTGATTAGTGCACTACTCATCGCGATTAAGCCAAATCTGTGTTTCTATATTTTTCCATGGTTAGTGCACCATGTCATGTTGCATTTTTTTGCATGTTTTTTCATTAGTATGTGTTGATATTTGGTTCTAAGAAAAGAAAAGGAAAAGGGAAGCTAAAAGACAAAAGAGGATAATTGGGAGGTGAGCATAAGAGAGAGAGAGAGAGAGAGAGAGAGGCTGAGGTTAAGAGAAAAAGAGAGAGAGAGAGAGAGGGCAGCCATAATTCCTCCCCTATTTGTTTCCTTCATCTTCTTCCTCCTCACATTCCCTCCACCTCCACCTCCATATATCATCTCAAAATCTTCATCAAAACCCTAAACCCCTTTCATTAAAGATGATCCCCTCCCCATCCTCAACACTTTGGACCAATCATAGTTAGATTTTGAAGACTTTTGGAAGCTAGGGTTTTTCTTGAGTTGCCCAAATGATGTATGATTCCTTTCATTTAGTTTAGTTTTATGTTTCCTAACATCCTAGTTTAGTTTAGAGTTAAACTTGTTAGATTAGTGATGTTTGGAAAATCCCAAAAGAGGGTTTGGGTGATTGTGTGGATTTATGATGTTTAGAGGCTGTTACTAGACCTTAGTATGGGTTGTATAGCCTAGAACAGAGAATATAACCCAAATTACGGACTTAGGAATTCACCCATGTCAGTTTTGTGAGGTTATATTGGCCTATAGGGAATCTGGAGCAACCTGGGGTAATTCTGAGAAAAACAAACAATACCAGTGACTTAGATACACTACTAGAAACCCATTGTCGAAGTAAGAGACCATTCCAACCTGTTTTGGCCGGCGAGATCGGATCTGGGGGTAGTGTCGCCGGTTTTGTAGTGGGGTATGGGGTTTAGTTTTTGACTGTCGCCCCTAATCCCCATATACAACACCCTATACTCGATAGTTTTGTTCCAATTGACCTGAACCAAAATCTGGGAGCATATCGGGTTGGCTTTTGGTTATGTTTTCCGTATTTTAGATTTCTTGGTTTTAGTATTTGATATTGTATTGGGTCATTGGATGTTTGTACGTCAACGACGAGGGTTGTTTTTTTGTTTTTGCATGCGTAGGCTATAGGTTCTAACCTATGAGCGCACCGTGTGCCGTATTGGTTTTCCAGACTTGATGTTAATAGCATTTGCGATTTGTGTATTTATTGTAGGTACCTTCGCATGGATTCCGAGACGACGAAGCACATTGACTATGGCTAAATGAGAAGATCCGCAGGTGAGTAGATCTATATCTATAGGGGAAGTCAGGTGGATGGCGTATAGCACCCCCACAAATTTTGATGGAAACCGATATATAGAATATGGTTAAGGAAACCTAGATTAGAAAACTATGGATATGGTTAATAAGATAGTTAGAGATGATAGGAATGATTGAATATATATATCGAGATATGAGATGAAAGTTATAGGGATATGATTCTTTGACATGATATGATACAATCACAATATATAGATAGGTAGTGCACGAGAATAAGTAGGAGATTTAGAGTTGTATGATACGAGATTAATAAGGTAGAATGTATGTATAAAATTACTTGATGTAAGATGACTTAATGTGATGAAAATAATACACGATGTGATATGATGACTTGATTGATATGTCGGTATACGGATGCTAGTCGATAAGAGATGATTGATACCTTTGCCGGTCCCCTGATATGAGATTGTTATGGATGTGACCTGGGATATAGGCATATATGTATATATAATGTTGTGAATCATGAGTGATATGCCGTACGAGACGTTAGGTCCGTACCCTCATTGTCATATAGGTTGATAGGATCCCTAATGGTTTAATGCCGCCGTACGATGATTTACCGTACGTGATGGCTTTTATGATGGTTGATCCATACCCTTGACGAAAGAATGATGGATTATACCGTATGTGATGTTGTGAGGCTGGATGCCGATTGATAGACTCACCGACTCAGACATGTTAGATACGTATACCTTATAGCATTTAGCCGACGATATACTTTATACTACGTTCATGTCATTCTCATTGCATTACATATACATGTGCTAGTACACCTGCACCATTATCGATGATCCGTATGCTACACTTACACAGATTGGCCGGCTCACACACTTTCATCATCGATAATTGCTATGTCACTACACAGTAGAATTGCTGCATCATGATATGACTCCTTGCATGATTTACTTGCTATGTTCACATCACTGTTTAATGTAGCATGATATACGGATATGCTTACATTTCTGTTATATGTCGCATACATCATGCTTTACGATTATATGCACTGAGATGCTGTTTTCATGACATTTCTGGATGTGAGAACCGTGGTTATTTCAAAAGAAAGTATGTATTGTTTTAAAAACCTGGTTTCTCTTGATATGATATTTCGAGATATCCACCATGTGTTTTCTCGGTTCTGAGATTGATATGTGAAACTCGATTCGAGGAGCAGGAGGCACCGTCTGCAGGTACATGGTGGACCCGGTATGGTACCCCAGGGAAAGAAATGATTTACTTGGTGTAGACGATAAGCCTGGCAGAGGGACCACTACCTACCGGTGATAATATTTGGACTCGGCGGTTATCCGGAGGATACCGACCGGAGTCGTGAGATTCTACGGGCCGATCGGTTCTGCAGGAGCCCGAGGGCCGATCCGGACAGACGGAGCCCGTGGGCCGATCTGGACTGACGGAGCCCTAGATATATGAGGATTTACGTGTCGATGTTGGACACGGGTTTCATGATTTTTTGAGTGTCGATGTTGGACACTCAAGTTCCATGATTTTGATGTGTCGCGAGGGACACACGTTGATTTATATTCTCATACTTTCATGCATATGCTTTTATGATATTTACATGCATAACGTTGTTGTGTCATTGATGGACACGTGGATGTGATCCATATGAATACAAGCATTGATTATATGATTGGATGATATCCACATGCAGATAGGCATTGAGTATATTGTTGGCATATATGCAGATACGGTCACCCTAGATATCATAGTATTACCTTTATGATATAGTTGACTTAGGAATCGTTATTTATTTCGATTTCTACCTTTTAATGTTTTCTACTCATGAGTTGGCAACTCTCCCCGTTGTGCCACAGTTCTTGCAGGTTGACCGCATGGATCAGTAGGGGCATCGCTGGCATGCAGCTTGCATTTGGGTGACTTGCTTTGGTAGGTGGTTCATGTTGGATCGTACCCCTCTTGTACTTATTATTCATGTTGTATCTCGTTAACTCCATCAATCAGAAACTAGTATTTGTATATGTAGTTGGACTTAGAAAGACTTGTGGTTGCGAGACTTTGAGCGAGGTTTTATGTTCGCTTGGTGTGTTGATGTCTTTCTTTATTCTTTATCCTTTGTGTGGATCTTCGCCGTTGGGCGTCGTATACTTATTTTATGACTTGCGTGGTTGTGATTCTGCCGTTTGGCGAAGATCTAGCTCCCGCTTAGGGACTCCTTTTATATTATCATGTATTTGTGGTTCTGGATCAAAATATACAAAGGAGGTGCTGCCCAAAATTTTAAAAGACGAAACATGTTTTTCAGCTAGTAAATCCACATGCATTTTTCATGTTCCATTATCTATGCATTTAAGAAAACATTTGATTTCATCATACCTTTATTTCAAAACTTCAACTCTTTTATTTTCTTAAAAAGGTTTAGATTTCTGGGCTTCGGCTTACTTGAATTATGTTACGCCTTTAGACGTGGCGTGGTTTAAGTGCCGGTCACAAACAATATTTTTGGGTTGTGACAAAGTTGGTATCAGAGCGCTAGGTTTAACCTTGGTTCGAGTTTAGGTTTGACTATGTGGAGTCTGGGGCGTAAGTATTTCGGAACCTAGGCTTGACCTTACGGAACTTAGACTTGAACAGGGGGTATTAGACCCGAACTTTCGTTTCATAGGCCGACCTTGATTGATGGAGTAGGTAGCTTGAGTAGAGTGACGTACCGTACGTATGTTCTACGGTATATTTACGATACGATACTCCACTTAAGAAGCCTTAGGATGTACATATTTTGAGATCTGTGATTCTCTTCGTCCCCATGATTATACATCCATTTGAGATCCTTGATTTTATTCGTTTCCATGATCATACTCTCACTGATTCCGTTCCTCCTTATGGTCATGTATCCATTCTGGATCTGTTGACTCCTTTCATTCCTTTGATCTGTTTTCATAGATACATACTTGAGTTTCCTGTCACCATGGTTTGAGCGCAGATTGAGCTGCTTCTAGTGTCGCGGTCAGGGCGAGTTCATCGTGGACGAGGACTGACCATCGTGTTTTCTGGTGACAAGGGAACGTCTCGATTTTGTATTTTTGTTGTGACCTCTTGTTTGAGGCGAGTGTTTAGTTTTGCACTGGATGATCGGGCCATTGTTAGAGGCTGCTAGTTGTGATAGGACTGTTAATGTACAGCCTACCTCAAAGTTGTGATGTTTTCTACATTGCAGACTGATGACCCAGCTGTTGCTGAGATTGATGGGATGTCGCTTCCAGAGCTTACGAGCTGAGATCGCCGGAGCTTCCAGGCAGAGATGCGACGGGAGATAGCTAGATTATCTTGAGTTGAGTTGAGCAACTGAAATGATTCGTCTGATTGAAGCGCCGACGCATGCCCAGTTGAGTTGAAGATTTCTAGTGTGGAGAGTCTTATTCAGATCTAGAGTAGATCGATTCAGAGATTACGTTGTTCATTGGATGATTCGATAGGAGATCAGCAGGTTTACTAGTTTCGGATTGAGGACCTCACCTAGATGCGTTGTGAGTTGATCGAGAACAGATGAGTATTGAATGTTCCTCCGATGGTTGGGACGAGTTCCCGATGACGTGTTCGGCTAGAGATCTTCTATAGAGTGATGAAGATACCGAGTTCGCAATTTCGTGTCCGTATGAGAGATTCCGGATTGACTGTAGTGGAGAACAATTACAGTACGCAGATAGCATGACGTGACGTCAAAGTGGACGATAATAAAGACGAGTGGAGAGGTTCGTGCGAGATGTTAACGAGCTGTTGTTACTCGCCGTGGAGATTAGAGATCTGATGTGTATACAGATGCGTTGGGATACGACCAGTTCTCGAGGAAATACTGTGCTGAGAACGCAGATGTCCAGAAAGCGAGAAAAGATTATGCAAGAGTACCGGCCTCCTTATAGTTCGTCATAGGCGAGATTGGAAGAGATCTTGAGCAGGTTCCTTCCAGGACACTTCCGCGATATGACTTGCACCGAGGATCAGTTGTGTCACATGTATTCAAAGGGCCAGAGGCCGACTCTAGTGACGTGCTTCTTTATGAGTGGTCATGCTAATTGGCCGAGAGATGACGAGAGGAGTGCCAGAGCAGAATTGTTTCTGTTAGTACACCTGACCGGGCCGACGAGCCGATGGATTGCGAGATTGGTAATCCACAGAGAAAATGAGGACCCAGAGATAGAGGACGCCAGACCGTGAGCAGGAGGCAATCGAATATTCTTGCTCTGCCAGTTTTGGGTACACCGACATTTTTCGACATTGTAAGAGGTGTACCTCAATGTCATTTGTTGCGATTTGCGTTGTGATCTGAGTATCACGCTTATATCGCTTGGATTTGAGTTTTGATGATTGAGTTTCATGATATTGATTTTGTGCACCATGGCTGCACCTACTGGGTATTTACATTTTTGTGCATAGTTATTACACTTGATTTATGTTTATACACCGCTATATCGGTTTGTGATTCGACTTATTGCACTTGATATCGGTTTTGTGCCTTGGCTGCACGTGTTTATGATTTCGTGGTTTCCATACGGGTGATTTGATTTTTGTGCATGTGGTATGCACTTGGTTTGATTTTTGCACTCGGTATAGCTCACATGTGCTTGCAGTGCATCGATATGGATTTTGTGCACATAGTTGCACACGTTTTTGGATTTTATACACCTTGGTACACTCGGTGTTTCTTTTATACGCATTAGAGTTATTGATGAGTTTCCGTGCATTTGCTGCACTAGATTGGTATTTCGTGCCCTGGATGCACCGGATTTGTATTTCGCGCACTGGATGCACCGGAATTGTATTTCGTGCACTGGATGTACCGGATTTGTATTTCTTGCATTGGTTATACTAGATTTTCATTTCATGCATTTGTTGCACCAGATTGATACTTCGTGCATTTGTTACACTAGATTTTCACTTCGTGCGTTGGTTGCACTAGATTTATATTCCGTGCATTGGTTGCACTCGATTTATGTATTTGAGCATTTGTCAGACTTATGTTTTTTTTGTGCGCATTGCACTTAACGCTCATTTTTCTCGTGCGCTTTACCGCACTGGGCATTTATATGGACTTGACGCCCTTGGGTTGGATTTTAGGCGCACGGGATGCACTTGACCTAGATTTTATTCATGCATGTTGGATGCACTTAATTTAGATTTCATTTGTGGATGACGGATACACTTGATTTGTATTTTCGTGCATGTTGGGCGCATGATATGAGATATGATTTTGTTCACACCAGATGCACTCGATTGGGATTTTTATTCGTGCTTGTTAGGTGCACTGGATTGAGATTTTCGTGCACTATAGATGCACTAGATGTTGTTGTCATGCATACCCGTTGCACTAGAAGATGCCTTCGTGCACACCCGTTGCACTTATTTTTGCTTTTGTGAATATTGCGGCACTTGTATTTGGATTTGATTTCCGTGCGCACCAGACGCACATGATTATTGGATACGCTTTTTTAGGCTGATTTTGCTCTTGAGCACTTTGTTTTCATGATGGGCACTATACTATGTAGTGGCCGAACAGGACTGATCTGAGGATAGTACCTGAGTGCTTTGCATGAATTAAAAGTTTAACAAGAGGTTTTCAGAAAGGAGCTATGGTCTCGCTATTTCCTACGTGTCCGCGAGCGACACGAACGTTTATAGGGAAAAACTTCTGAGATATTTTCAAAAAGGGCGGAACATATATTTTAGCAAAACATATATGAACGTATATTATTACTTTACCAATGAGCGTCCGTCACTTGTGCCTTGAGTTACGCATCACACGGCGATTCAGAAAAGATTTTGCACGTATTTTATTCAGTTTTTGAAGGTTTTTCCAAGGATGCGTACTATACACGTATTATAGTATTTGACTAGTGCATATTGGATTTCAGTAGTGGATTTCGAGATCTGTATCTCTATTGTAACTCCGATGATTTGCATAACGCTTGACAGAGTTTGATTTTGAGTTTCATACTCGTTTTCTGGTGCACGCGATGCGCTGTGGTATTTCTATATCTTCCGTGATTTCGGAACCCTGTTGATTTGAGTTGATTATTGAAATGTTTTAGTATTTGGGGGTTTAAATTTAAATTCGGGGACCGAATTTATTTAAGGGGGAAGATTGTAACATTTCAGAAAATATAAAATATTATTTTTGGAATTTAATATTAAAATAATATATTTCGCGAAAACTACCCGATTTGCGAAATTGGGGTTCTCATAAAATGGTATAAATATATACCAATAATTATGAAATAATTGGATATTTAAAGTGATTTATTTATTTAAAAATATATTTAGTGGATTTGGCATTTTTATAATTATAAAATTTGATTAGTGCACTACTAATCGCGATTAAGCCAAATCCTTGTTTCTACATTTTTCCATGGTTAGTGCACCATGTCATGTTGCATTTTTATTGCATGTTGTTTCATTAGTATGTGTTGATATTTGGTTTTAAGAAAAGAAAAAGAAAAGGGAAGCTAAAAGACAAAAGAGGATAATTAGGAGGTGAGCATAAGAGAGAGAGAGAGTGAGTGAGGTTAAGAGAAAGAGAGAGAGAGAGTGAGTGAGGTTAAGAGAAAGAGAGAGAGAGAGAGAGGGCAGCCATAATTCCTCCCCATTTGTTTCCTTCATCTTCTTCCTCCTCACTTTCCCTCCAACTCCACCTCCATATATCATCTCAAAATTTTCATCAAAACCCTAAACCCATTTCATTAAAGATAATCCCCTCCTCATGCTCAACATTTTGGACCAATCAAAGTTGGATTTTGAAAACTTTGGGAAGCTAGGGTTTTTCTTGAGTCGCCCAAATGAGGTATGATTCCTTTCATTTAGTTTAGTTTTAAGTTTCTGTCATACCCCGCTTCCTAGTATACGGCA